>OX451737.1:490237556-490952214 GCA_948472305.1 Vicia faba
ATCCTGTACATGTATGATAAATGCAAACCAATGGTACCAATCCACTTGTTGCAACCTCACGAGCATCATGGTACCATTATTAATGGCCAATTGTTCCTGTATGAAAAATCCCTAAAAACGAACCACAAACCATAGCCATGGCATCTTGGTGTACAGTCAATAAAAATGCAATTAAATACAACCATTAGCTTGCAAACATCTCAAGGATTATGAATATATCAATTAATCATGCTAAATATGCCAGAATTAACGTATTTGAATTCAAGAAATTATGCAAACCGTGTGACTCTTACAGTGTGATTCTGAGTGTGGGGAAGCTTGCTAGCGATTGAATCACGATCCTGGGAGTCCAACAATTGATTGGTATGACTAAAATGCCTTGAGGTGGCCTGAAACCTGGAAATCAGTTTGCAACTTTTCTTGAATTTTTTGAAATTGTTCTCTCTCTTGCACGCTTCCAGCCTCTTGTTTTTGGTCTGCACTTGTTCCTTATGTATAGTAGAATGCATTAGGGTTACAATTTTGTATCAAATCTCTTCCAATTATGAATATTGATTCATGATTTGATCCTTGTGCAAAATCTTTCCAAATCAAGCAAATCCAATCTTTTTGTGACCATGTGAGTCTTGCACGATTTGATCTTGTTTCCAGCTGTGTAATGGACCTAATCATGCATAAAATCTCAAGATTTAATTAGCTTTTGATATTTTCATTATTTTATTTTGATTTTATTTGATTTAAATGAAATAAAATCAAAATAAATGACAAAAATAAAAGGATGACAAGTGGAAGGGCTCATGGGTCGTGGGTCACATTACAAACTCAGTGCAAGCATAAAAAGTTGGGCCTATTTGGCAAAAAATGCAATTTTGGACACTTTTGACTTTTGGCAATTTTGCAAAAAGGGTCAACTTTGCCAATGCACAACTCTCTCAATTTTGACCCTAGAGAGGTGTTCTTGGACTTTTTAGAAATCTTAATATGTCCTCTAAGCAACCCTTTTGGTCTCATCTCAATTGAGTATTACATGTTCATGTATGAAGCTTTGACCCAAAAGGTGTTTTTGTTGACTTTTCAAAATGACCTATAATGTCCAAATTCATATCTTCTTGTGAGTGCATATTTTGAACTTGGGAGCTGAAGGTGAATTGTAGGGAATTGCATCCTCTTCAAAATGGGCTTTGTATGGGTCATTTTTGATAAAGTATGAGAAAGGTATGCTTGGTCAAAGTTGAGTTGACTTTTCCTACAAAACCCTAATTTAACAACTTTTGGGTTTTGATGAATTGTGAGCAATCCTTGAGGAATCATGATCAACGCTTGATAAAATGATGTGTAATACTACAAAATGAGAATGTTGACCAATAATCTTGAAGTTTTACTGTATGTGGGACATAGTTGACTTTTGCCCTAGCACAGTCGATTTTCAGGCCTTTGAGCAATTGACTGAGCAAACTTCCTCTGCAAGGCTTGAAACTTGACATGGATGATCTTGAGAACATATTAGGACAATGGTGAGCATTTTGGATCCTTTGGGATCAAGCATCTTGATGCAATATGAAACCCTAATTTGAGATAGACTGCCTTAGGAGAGAGTTTGTCTGGTCAACCCTTGGACTTCCTTGAGCAATTTGAGGACCTCACTTGAAATTATTGAGAAATATGGGAGGAAAAATTTTGGGGTACAACAGCTGCCCATGTTCAATCTTCTTAAACCCGAGGATGTAGATTAGCTTGTCTGCCTTTCGTGATCCGAAGGTGGAAGATGATTGAACACTAGAGTGCCCAGAAATTTGCACTCGCATGAAGTAGTACTTGGTCTTGCGATATCGGGAATAGGCTTATAGATGCCATTTGGAAATCATTAACGGAAGATGGGCTTAAAGATGCCATCAGAAGAAGTGTCGATCGCATAAGAGATTCCTTTGCGAGAGCCTGTATACCTGTTGTTGAGGAGGACTACGCTGGGGAATGCTATTCTCTGTCTTGAGAGAAATAGAGTTTTAGGAGCTTTCATTTGTCTGTTACTTTACTGGGGAATCATATCTTAGTCGAGGAGGTGACAATGAACTGCTATCTGGTCGTGCTCCAGGCTTTACAGTGATTTACTGAGGAAAATAAGACTAACTGCTATTTGGTCGTGCTCCAGGTTTTATAGCGACTTACTGAGGAGATGAGATTAAACTTGTTATCTGGTCGTCTTCCAGGCTTTGAAATTTCTAAATTCTTATCTGGTCGTGCTCCAGGCTTCAGAAGGAATCAAGTGGTTATCCGGTCGCATCCGGGCTTCAACTTGAATTTAAGGCATACTAATATCCGGTCGATTTCCAGGCTTCATAGTAATTGGCCGAGTAAACTGCTATTTGGTCAAATTCCAAGCTTCGCAGTACCTTATACTGTTATCTGGTCGTGTCCCAGGCTTCAGAAGGAATCAAGTGGTTATCCGGTCGCATCCGGGTTTCAACTTGAATTTAAGGCATACTAATATCCGGTCGATTTCTGGGCTTCATAGTAATTGGCCGAGTAAACTGCTATTTGGTCGAATTCCAAGCTTCGCAGTACCTTATACTGTTATCTGGTCGTGTCCCAGGCTTCAATGTCCTTTGTCGCTATCTGGTTGGACTCCAGTCTTCAGGGTGTCTTATACCACTGCCTGGTCGATTCCAAGTTTATTGTATCTTGTACTGCTATCTGGTCGATTTGCAGGCTTCACAATAACTTGCTGAGGGTTAAGAGATACCACTATCTGGTCGATTCCAGGCTTCGTAGTATTTTGGAGAAATCAAGATATTATCCGGTCGATTTCCGGGCTTTATAGCTTGAACTGGAATAGAAATCTTAGTATCGATTTGACTGAACCAGAGGAAATTTGTCAGAACTTGATTGCATCTTTCCCTGAAAGGTAAAGAGTTAGTCGTATATAATGTCATGATGTATGAAATGCATTGAGTAATGATGTTCTCAAAATAAATGAAATTGTGTTGTATGATGCATATGCGTATGCCATAATGTATGGATATGCAATGTTCTTGTGGTATTCTTCGGCAGGGGAGAATAAATCCCGGACTGTTATTAGAGAGTATAAGGAGTTGAGTTCTTCGTTCTCGCTGGGGATAGTGCCCGAAGATGATTAGCTGGAGACTTACGTCTGTTCTGCTTGAGAATATTCCGCCAGAAGAGACTATGTTTGAGAATAATCCTGTGGGAGAATGACTTTGTGGGGAAGAGAGGTACTCTGTTGGAAAATCTGTTGATTTGGAGAAATAAACTCAGTTGGTGGTAACTTTCTATTGCTGGTGATAGATAAACTCTGCTTGGGGAGAATTTTGCCGACTCATTCTCGATCACGAACCTTGGCTGGGGAGAGCTAACACCACTGTCTTTGGATACTCCCTACTCTGCGGGGAATGTATGTACCTTCAGTTATATTCTCAAGCTGGCTCTATCCCTGTACCTGGTGGGTAGAGCAACTGTAAGGTTTGGGCACTTCTTGTTTACCCCTGTTCCTGGAATTACGAGTAATTGTCTTCTGTTTCTTATGTAAATATTTATGAGCAATAATTATTTTCAAATGCATATATCAAAAATGAATCATTGGACGTTCTTGCAAAACAAAACAGAAAAAGAAAAATAATTTGGAATTTCTTGTAAAATGAATTGTATTGATTTTGAAGTTAGCCTGTAATAGGCATTTTGTACAAGAGGCTGACATCCTGGTAAGAAAATGCCGCTGAAGGATAGAAATTACACAATTTATGAAAAAGAAAGAAAAACAGCTATGTGAAACAATCCCATCGGGTTCCAACTTTACTATTGCCTTTATATCTTCGAGCGTCTCATCACTTTGCTACTTGGTCGAAGGTAGATCAGATTGATTGGCGCCATCCGAGCTTGATAGTCGATACCGGAGTCTGTTTGTAAGATGATCCAACGAGACATAGTGTTACGCTTTGATCCCAAATTTTTGCCTGGACCGCCCTTTCGGGTTTTCAGCCCACCGGGATACCCTTTTTTGCCCAAGTTTCCTTTCCAAGTTTTCGACTTATCGGGTGTACAATTTTTTTCATTTTCATCCCTTACTTTTGCCCGAACCCTTTTGGTTCGCCGGGAAGCCCTTATTTTTGCCTAGGCCAGTCAACCTAGTGGGTCTTTGATTAGACGTAGTATTTTTTCACTATGTCTGCATTGACGGGGTGAGGAAGGTCGTCACCATCCATGGTGGTTAGAATCATAGCTCCTCCCGAGAAAACGTTCTTAACCACAAATGGCCCTTCGTATGTGGGGGTCCATTTGCCCCTGGGATCACCTTGTGGCAGTATGATGCGTTTGATCATCATATCCTCGACTTGATACTCTTGGCGTCTGACTTTATTGTTAAAAGCCTTGATCATTCGCTTTTGATACGTCTGACCATGACAAATAGCAGTAAGTCTCTTTTCATTGATTAAATTTAGCTGATCAAGTCGGGTTTGGATCCAGTCATCTTCGTTCAAACCTGCATCCTTCATAATCCTAAGAGAGGGCATCTGGACTTCGATGGGTAGGACTGCCTCCATACCATACACCAGATAATAGGGTGTTTCCCCTGTTGATGTCCTTGCTGAGGTACGGTACCCATGAAGAGCGAATGGTGACATCTCGTTCCAGTCTTTGTATGTCACCGTCATCTTCTGCACAATCTTCTTGATATTCTTGTTAGCCGCTTCAACAGCCCCATTCATCTTCGGCCAGTAGGGAGAAGAGTTATGATGCTGAATCTTAAACTATTTGTAGAGCTCGGTGATCATCATATTGTTGAGATTTATACCATTTTTAATAATAATCCTTCCTGGTACACCATATCGGCAAATTAGATTGTGTTGGATAAACCACGCTACGACGTTCTTGGTTACTGTAGCAAAGGAAGCTGCCTCGACCCACTTTATGAAGTAATCAATTGCTACCAGGATGAAACGATGCCCGTTAGATGCAGTAGGTCTGATCTCGCCAAACATGTCGATGCCCCATATTGCAAAAGGCCAAGGAGCTGTCAAAACATTCAGAGGAACTGGAGGTACATGCACCTTATCAGCATAGACTTGGCACTTATGATAGGTTCGAGAATGCTGGTAACAATTGGCATCCATAATGGACCAATAATATCCTGCCCGTAGGATCTTCTTTGCCATGGTATGTCCACTTGAATGAGTTCCGAAGGTACCTTCATGTAACTCTGCCATAATCCTTTCGACCTCGCTCTTGTCCATACATCGCAGTAAGGTTGAATCATGGTTACGCTTATAAAGGATACTGTGATACGATGGGAGAACTGACTTGAGGTTTTGCGTTTGTGTTTGCAATTATGCGGTTTAGCAAGAGTTGCCACCGACTTTTTTATTTTATCCAAAGGAAAGGTCAAAAAGCACAGGAAAGACCTTTGAGATGTTTTCTTGGGTTCGGGGGGTAGATTATGAAAAGGGAAGGTGCTAGCACCCTTTTCATCCATGGTTTTCCATGGACTCTTAGTTACTTGTTTAGATCACTTGCTTTTGCTTTTCAATTGTTTGAAGTGGTGCTTTGTGTGTGGTTTTTGAAAATGCTTTTGAAAAAAAGGCCTTGTCTAGGCAACCTTTGTAATGATTCTTGTTTGAATATATACAAAGGTGTTTGTCTTTAGAAAAGATATTTCAAAGTTTGAAAGTTTGTTTTGGGAAATGTTTTGAAATGGTGTTGTGAGGTGTGTTTGAAAATAGCAAGGATGTTTTGCAAGTTTTGATCAAGTAACTAAGAGTTGTCTACCCTATTTTACTCAAAGATCTTTCCTATACATTTTTAACCCTTTTGACAGTGTTGTTTTACCATTGCATTTGGTAAACAACCTTGTATTTGGATGTTAAACGGGACATGCGCGGGTCATCGTATACAATCATTGAAAGCAACTTGTGGGACGCTCTAGCAATTTTGTAAGGGACGATATCGTTTTATCGAAGGCAACATCGAGGGTCATCGAGGGACTACGATCTTTGTTTATCGAAGGGTCATTTGCTAGAGTGTTGCATATTCGAGGGACATGATTGTGTTTCCGAGGCAACAAGCAAGGTTACCCTAGAGGTGCACTTGTGAGAAGTGTGTTAATTTCAAGTTATTTGTTCTTGGATTAGGTCATCTAGCGATTGATTTTTGAATCTTGCCATACACGCCTAATTACTACACAATATATTAAAAGCAATAAATTGCGGGAATTAAAAGTCTAAGCTATTACAAAAGTATCCGGGGATGGGGGTACACTTATTATAAATGGGGATGAATCTCATAAGAATAGAAAAGTCCAAATATTACAACCAAATCGAATTGTCGCAATTCAACATAAAGCTATAACAAATAAAGAAATCAATAAAGTACGAAATGCATGTATTTACTTGAAAATAAATAAATAAAATCTATTCTAAAAAGAAAGGTTAAATATTTTATTATTATTATTCTCTGTATGTGTTTTTTATTAAATAATAAAAAAAGTTTAAA
Source organism: Vicia faba (assembly GCA_948472305.1). Classification (NCBI taxonomy): domain Eukaryota; kingdom Viridiplantae; phylum Streptophyta; class Magnoliopsida; order Fabales; family Fabaceae; genus Vicia; species Vicia faba. Next base: position 490,244,058 of record OX451737.1, read on the forward strand.
GGAAGCAAACTAATTAAATTAATTTAAAAGTTTTGTTTTTGGTATTTTTATTATGTGTAAGAAAAATAATAAAAAGAAAATGATTAAAATAAAACTAATTGAGAAAAAACAAATCTATTTTACAAAATGAAGTTTTAATATCTTACTAGTATATTTTTAACAAAAGAAATAAAAAGATAAGTTAAAATAAGAAAAAAAGAAAATCAATCTTAAATATTAATTTAATTTGATATAAAAAAAAGTATTGAGTTTTTATGAATTTATTAAAAAAAGAAGTGGATTAAAACAAATTGAAAATGGGCTTAAGGTTTGTGGAGGTTAGGCCCAAAACAAAAATAAAGAAGAAAAAAGGTCAGAATGGAAGGGGGACGTTAGCAATGTTATGGGCTTATGGTGGAAGCCCAATGCTCAAGTTTGTAACATTTTGACCAGGGTTTGGGAAAATTAGGGTTTGTGTACATTCTCACAGCGGCGCCGTACTCTTCGTTTTCTCTTCACTTTCTCTCGCTCAGCGCTCTGATCTTCCTTCGCCTATGGTTGCCGGAACACCCTCTCCCTCTCTCACCTTCTCCTAACGATCAATGGCTTTGTTTTAAAACGGTATGGTTCGTTCTTTTTTTTTATTTAAAAGTTTGTTGTTTGGATTTGCTTTGTTCATGCTTAGTTGTTTAACCTATGGTATTATATGCCTAAAACGCAGTAAAGGGTTTGAGGAGAAGCATACCTTGAGAGCTATTCCGGAAAATGGAGCGGAAAGGGGTTTGAGCGGGTTGTCCCTTGGCGGCCGGAGGCAGGGGAAGAGATGATGGCGAGGCGTTCTTTTTGGTAACTTCTTTCCTTTGTCCCTTGAACTTGAATGATGATGATGCTAAACGCTTCTGAAATTTTTGATGATGAGGCTGATTATTTCTGAAACTTTGATTTGTTTCCTCTCTCTTTGAACTTGAATGGTGATAGTGTTAAATGCTTTTGAAACTCTTTCCTCTCTCTTGAACTTGAATGATGATGGTGAAACCTTGATGATGATGATCTCTGAAACTTTGTTTTGATTATTGGTAGTTGTTATTGATGATGATTGTAGTTCTGAATTTGATTGTTGGTAGTTTTTGTTGGATGATTGTAGTTCTGAAACCCTGTTTTGCTGGTAGTTTTTGTATGCTAGCTTTGGTTTCACAGTTGAAGGTTTTTGTTGATGAGATGTATGCTTTTGTTGGCTTTGATTCAACAGATCTGGAAACTGATTGTTGTGCTTTGCTTGACAGTTTTGGTGGACTGAGTTCCCTTTTTAACTATTTGAAGGTTTTATGATTTTTTGGCTTGGCTGTTGTTACAGTTGCAGCTTGGTTTGGAGTTTTCTGTGAAATGTTTTGCAGCTTGTCGGTTTTTTTGTGAGCTACAAGTTTTTGTGTATTATCTTGAAGGCTTTTGCAGGTTTGGGGTATTATGCAGGTTGGGCTGTTTGTTTGGTTTTTTCTGGTTTTTTATGACAGGTTTTTAAGATTTGAAACTGTCATACAGTTTTGGGTTTTGGGTACAGTTGTGAATGTTTTTGGTTCAAAGGTTTACAGTTTGGCAAGCTTGGGAACTGTTAGGCAGTATTTGTTACAGTTTGTTTGAACTGCTATACAGGTTTGGACTGTTTATTGGTTCACAGGTTTTGTGATCTGTTTTGCAGCTTGAAATCTGCAGGTTTTATGGTTTGTTTTGCAGCTTGTAATCTGCAGGTTTTGGGAGCTTGGCTAGTTTTTTGTGTTTTAAACTGTTAGGCAGTGTTTTGGAGATTTGTTTCAGTTTTTTAACCAAATGTTCTCTCTTTTCTTCTTGTTGTTTGATGGTATTATATCTTTGCTTTTTGTTTTTGCAACTTGTGACAGATTTTTCCAAACTGTACAATCTCAAAAAGGTGATATCTCTCCTCTCTCTCCTCTCTCCATGATAAAGCAATTTGCTTTTCCACTTTTCTGAAAAGTTTGCCCATTTTCTGGAAAATGATGATAGGCTATGACAAGCCTTTTGCTTGTTATTTGGTTTACCCTCTGCACTTTTTTCCTGCTGCTGTTTGCACTTGTACTTGTCCTACTGCATTGTTTAGTTGCCTTGGTTCAGTTTGCATCCAGTTGGCCTTATTTGCATTTGAACAAATTTGTTTTGCTTGCAATGCTGAGTTTGCTGCAATTTTTAGTTTGCCATGCTGTTTGGTTGCTTTGTAACTTGCTTTATACAGTTTCGCGCCTTGTTATGTAATGCAGTTTGGTTACTTGACAGTTTATCCTTGTTGCAATGTTTAGTTTGCTTTGCTGTTTTGGGCAGCATGCTACACTTTTGCTTGTTACATTTGCGCGCCTGCTTGTAATTTGCTTGCTTGGCCTATGTTTTCAGTTTGGCGCCTTGTGCTTTGCATTTGAATAATTTCGCTAGCTTGCATTTTTATTTTTCTCTTTATGAACAAAGAAGAGCAATCTTGTGATTTGCAAAGAGGAAAATAAAAACGTGATGAAAAATAGCCCTCTGATTCCAATCGGCAAACTTTAATGATGAAAAAATTTTCTTTCTTTTTTTGTTTGAAAATTCTTTGCATATTCAACTAACTGTACTAATCCCTTTTTCTTTGTCTTTCTTTCATGTGAGCAAAAATTGGGTGATAACAAAGCAGAGGAAGCAAGAGACTTTGTGGCGAGCGTGGGAGCGATGGAAGCTTAGGCTTAGTGTGATCGGTGGAAATAGAACTGACTGTTTTGAAATGCTGGTTCGCGAAATGTCGCGATAAGCAAGAGTCGCCACCGTCTTTTATTTTCTCCAACAAGGAAAGGACAAAAGCACAGCAAAATTCCTTTTCGAGATGTTTCTCGGTTCGGGAGGTAGATTTATAGAAAGGGAAGGTGTTAACACCCTTTCTATCCGTGGTTATCCACGGGCTCTTAGGTACTTGCTCACTATGTTTTCAGCAATTGTTTGCTTTTCTTGTGTTTGTGGGTTTTGAAAAAGTTTCGTTTTGAAAACTTCTAGGTAACTCTTGTATCTGTCCTCAAGAGTGTATGAAGTGTTTGTTTGAAAACTTTTTGAAAGTGTAGGTGCGAAAAGTTGTTTTTGTTTTTTGAAAGAGCAAGTACCCAGGAGAAATCTACCTACTCTAAGGAATTAAGCTGTGTAAGAGTCCTTTAGACAGTACTATCCCACTATTGAGAAGTAGGTAGCACCGTCGTTGGAGTTTTTCGGGTCAATTCGATTATAGGGACATGTGTGGTCACCAAAGCAATAGTAGGACGCCTTAGCGGTAACCCTAATGTCCTAGATCCTTTTTTATCCGAGGCAACCGTTTCGAGGCAACTTGGATCTTTAGACAAGAGGGCGACCTCCAAAACACCCTATACTCAATGACCACGTCAAGGCAACCAAGTGAGGCGTACCCTAGGAGTGGCATGTGCATGTGTGTCAGGATTCAATTAAGATTATCTTGTACATGTTATTGGCGAGCTACGAGTTGGTTTTATTTTTCAGGCAAGTCTTGCATGCATAATTAACAGTTAATAATTGTGCGGAAAATAAATTGCGGAAAGTGAATCTACGCTATTACAAGGCGTCGGGTAAGAATTGAATCGGGAAAAGTTTTTAGGGTTTTGACCCTTTTTGAGAAAAGAATGGAATTTTGGTCCTTTTTGCATTTGATTAAATATTAAACCTAAAACTAATTAATTAATCAATTAAAAGAAAAAGTATTTTTTATGTTTTTTAGGTCTTTAATGAAAATAAAAAATAAAAGAATATAAAAGTCAAGAAAACCCTAATTCTAAATTTATTTTATTTATTATGAAAAATGTCAAAATTAAACCTAATTAAACTAAATTAATTTATTAGAATTTATTTACAAAAATAATTAAATTAAGGTGAAATTAATAAATATTAATATTAATAAAAATATTTACATTTTTTAGTTGTCTGAATTTATTATGAAAAATATTAATTATGTTAATTAAATAAATAATAATAATTAGTAAAAATAATAAAAAAGAAAGAACAAAAAAAGAATAAACCAAGGGGGTGTGCTGGCCCATTAGGAGGTTTGTAAGCAATTGCTGGCCCATTAAGCTCAAGCCTTGTTTGACTTCTGGAATTGTCTGCACGTTGGTTGACTAGGGAGTATGGCGTTCTTCATCTCCTGGCCATTGGATTGATGCATAAGGCCACTTGGCGCGTTGTTGGTTGGAGGCACATGGTGGAACGTAGCCTGAAGCCTGCATGTGATCCAGTTATGAAAAATAATATAGGAATTTTGGGGGACCTGGGAATCGAACCTAGGTCCCAATGATTCACGTCCAGCGCATCTACCACCAGGCCACTTGCTTGCTTTGGTTATTATAATAAGAAACAAATATAATATATAGAAAATAGTAATCATGCTGGAAACAACAAAAAACGCGCGTAGTTTTGAATGCTCCAACCACAACTCAACACATCTTCATCTCCTTCGTTGAAGCCTGCAAATAATAAATAGATAGCGGGGGTTTTTAACCCCCACAATTTAACATGAGGAATAATAGCGAATAGGTGCCTGATGCACATAAATATTTCGCGAGGGTGGTTTTAGATTCGTCTTATCTCAACGAATTCAACCATGGGTCTCTCAAGGTTTGATTTTTCCTGTACAGCAAAGCCCTAATCTGGAAGCTCAAGAACCCTAAAATTCATCAATGGCGTTTTACGATTCTTTGCATTTTAATCCAATTAAACCATACCATCAGCTTCCTATGAGTTCAAGCAATACAAAACAAACACAAAATCATGTTAATGATGCATGAAATAAGCAATTCGATTCCAGGAAAAAAAACGCAAACCGTTAAACTGTTCTTGATGATTCTGATAGCTTTAAGGCTTGGTTTTGATTGCAATATGTTTCTGAGAACCCCTCCAATGTATTAGAAACAATAAAAAGCTTTGAATCACGTTAGAATGTGGAAATCAGTTTTCACTTTTTCTTGGATTTTTTTGAATGTTATTATGGCTTTCTTGCAGCAAATTCTCGTCCATGGCATTAGGTTTAGGTTGTGTACTTATAGTAGAGCTGAATTAGGTTACAATCTTGCACAAAAGATCCATGGAATTATGATTCAATATTTGATTGAAAATCAAATATTTTTCAATCTTTTTGATTGAAGAAACTTGCCAAACTTGGAGATTCTTGTCCCCTTGATGTGCACACGAGTTTGCCAGCTCTTTTAGGTCATATTTGCTTCATGAAAAGATTGAAAAACCATATCTTGATATTTCCTACAATTTAAATTAATTAAATGAATTAAAATTGATTAAAATTCCAATTAATTAATAAAAAATAATAAAATAAATCAATTTAAGCTTGATGGGTCGTGCATAGGCCTTGGATAAAGTTTCAAGAAGAAATTTGAGGCCCATTAGCAAAAACAAAGTGTTTTGGGCAAAGTTGACTTTTGCAAATTCACAAAAATTTCCCAACTTCTCCAATGCATATCTTGCTCAATTTTGATCATATGAACATGTTCTTAGACATTTTGGAAATGTCTTGAAGTCCTCTAACCAATTCCTTTGGTCCCATGTCATTTGGATTTACCAATCTCAAGTTATGGTCTTTGACTTAAAGTGCCTTTTTGTTGACTTTTGAAATTGACCTATAATGTAGAAATTGATAACTTTTTGTGAGAGAATTTCTTGGACTTGGAATGTGAAGATGGATTGTAGGAAATGTCACCCCCTTCAAAATGAGCATTGGATGGGATTTTTCTGATGAACCATGAAAAAGTTATGCCTTGGTCAAGATACAGTTGACTTTTCTACTGTCCAAAAATAGTAACTTTTTGCATCTTGATGATTTTTGAGCCATGCATGTGGAATCATGATCAAGACTTGATCAAATGATGATTGTGGACTCAAAATAATATATTGACCAAAAATTCTGACTTTTGACTGCAAAATGACCATTTTGCCCCTACAGTTGACTGTGGAGCAAATGGAGCTTTTGACTGTGCAATTTGACATTGTGAGTCTTGAGACTTGACATGTAGATGCTTGACAATGTATAGAGGCCTATGGGACTTTATTGGACCATTGAAAATCCCAAATTCATTGAAGGAAACAAAACCCTAATTTTGACTGGCTTAGGAGGCATTTGGACTGTGCAACCCTTGAGTGGTCTTGAACCAATTGAAGATGATTCTTGACAAACTTTGAAGAATATGGGAGGGAAAATTTTGGGGTACAACAGTTGCCCCTGTTTAATCTTCTTAGACCTGAGGATGTAGATTGGCTTGCGTGCCTTTCGTGATCCGAAGGTGGAAGATGATTGAACACTAGAGTGCCCAGAAATTTGCACTCGCATAGTGTGGTATCAGCAATGTGACGTCAGGAATGGGCTTACAGATGCCATTTGGAGATGCAATGGATAGTTATGGAGATGGGCTTAAAGATTCCATCCAGGGGTGTCGATCGCGTAAGAGATTCCTCAGCGAGAACTTGCGTACCTGAGAAAGAAAGATAATTTCCTGGCCTATTACAGGTGTTGATCTTCAAACTCTTCATGCAGATACTTTCCTGGCTAGATACAGGTGTAGCTCTAATCAGTCGCTCACAGACATGCCCTGGCTAGATACAGGTATCGAATCTGGAACTTCAAAAGGTTGATCGAGATAGCTTTCCTGGTTGGATACAGGCGTAGACCTCTAATCAGTCGCTCACAGACATGCCCTAGCTAGATACAAGTATCGAATCTGGAACTTCAAAAGGTTGATCGAGATAGCTTTCCTGGCTGGATACAGGCGTAGACCTCTAATCAGTCGCTCACAGACATGCCCTGGCTAGATACAGGTATCGAATCTGGAACTTCAAAAGGTTGATCGAGATAGCTTTCCTGGATGGATACAGGCGTAGACCTCTAATCAGTCGCTCACAGACATGCACTGGCTAGATACAAGTATCGAATCTGGAACTTCAAAAGGTTGATCGAGATAGCTTTCCTGGCTGGATACAGGCGTAGACCTCTAATCAGTCGCTCACAGATATGCCCTGGCTAGATACAGGTATCGAATCTGGAACTTCAAAAGGTTGATCGAGATAGCTTTCCTGGCTGGATACAGGTGTAGACCTCTAATCAGTCGCTCACAGATATGCCCTGGCTAGATACAGGTATCGAATCTAGAACTTCAAAAGGTTGATGGTAATCATCTTTGGATTGACCTTTTCCTGAAAAGGCAAAACATTAGTTGTATGCAATGTCATGATGTATGAAATGACGTCATGATGTTTTCAAGAATAAATGAGATCGCGTGATATGATGCGTATATGCATGTATCATGATGTATGACAATGTGATGTTTATGAATGTATCTTCGTCTGGGAAAATAAATCCTTGACGAATGTCGGGAAGTTCGTTGAATCCCGGGCTGATGTTGAAGAGTAGAGTTCTTCGTCTCCGCTGGGGATGATGAACAAAGATGATTGCCAGAATAAACCGGTAGGAGAAGATGACTCCGTTGAGGAATAAACCTAACGAAGAGATTACTCTGCGGGGAAATACTCTGTGGGAAGAGATGCTTCGCTGAGATTTTGGTGATAACTCTGCTGGGGATACCGTTGATAAGCTCTTGTTGAGGGACTTGATGAACTCCGCTGGGGATAGGAAGAACTTCGCCGAGGACGATCTTTCCGTTGTAATTTGCTGAGGGTAACCCAGTTAGACTTTGGTGGGGAATAACCTTTGAATATGGCTGGGGAGAGATACTCGTACTCTGCAGGAGACAAGCTTCCAGAATCTACTGGGGAGATGATTCAATTCTCTTGGGGAAACTTTTTAGACTGCACTGGGGAAATGGCTCCACTGGGGTGTCTGTATTCCACCAGGGAACAATCTTATATTTCCGTCGAGGAATATTAAGACTGCCGAGGATGCTTGCTTAGGAACATCTGCATACTCCGCTGGGGAATATTGAGATCTTCTGGGGATACCCAACTTCCTTAAGGCTGACAGTAGGCTAACTCTGCTTGGGGAGAGTATCGCTGACTTGCTGGGGAATACTGTGCCTTTTTAGGGCCGATGGGAGACCAACTCTGCTTGAGGAGAGAGCATGGTTGAATCTTGTCTTACTCTGCGGTGAGTAAAGGTATCCTGGTTACATTCTTCAGCCGAACTTACCTTGGTACCTTGGTGGACAAAGCAACTAGATCGCTTAAACGATTCATTATTGCCCCTGTTTCTGATGTCACCTGTAATTAGTCCTTTGTTTCGCATGCAAATATTTATGATTAGCAATTAATGTCAAATGCATATATAAAAAATGAACATTGGACGTTCTTTGCAAAACAAAACAGATAAAGGAAAAACAGTTGGCAATTCGTCTGGAAAAGTGAGCTTGTATTGATTTTGAAATTTGCCTGTAAATAGGCATTTTGTGTACAAGAGGTTGACGTCCTAGTAAGAGAACGCCGCCGAATAGAACTTATACAATTTGTGAAAAGGAAAACAAAACAGCTATGTGAAAGATCCCACTGGGTTCCAACTCTGCTATCGCCTTTATATCTTCAAGCGTCTCATCACTTGGCTGCTTAGTTGGAGATGAAGCTGATTGATCGATGTCGTCTGAACCTGATAGTTGATACCGAAGTCTGGATGCAGGGTGATCCAATGAGACATAGTATTACTCTTTAATCCCTAACTTTTGCCTGGACCGCCCTTTCGGGTTTTCAGTCCACCGGGATACCCATTTTTGCCCAAGCCGCCTTTTCAGGTTTTCGACTTGCCGGGTGTACAAATTCTTTCATTTTTCATCCCTTATTTTTGCCCGAACCCTTTTGGTTCGCCGGGAAGCCCTTATTTTTGCCTAGGCTAGTCGACCTAGCGGGTCATTTATCATGCGTAGTATCTTTTTACTATGTCTGCATTGGCGGGGTGAGGAAGGTCGTCACCATCCATGGTGGTTAATATCATCGCTCCTCCTGAGAAGATATTCTTAACCATAAATGGCCCTTCGTATGTGAGGGTCCATTTGCCCCTGGGATCACCTTGAGGTAGGATGATGCGCTTGATTACCAGGTCTCCAACTTGATACTCTTGTCGTCTGACTTTCTTGTTAAATGTCTTGATCATCCGTTTTTGGTACGTCTGACCATGACAAATAGCAGTGAGTCTCTTTTCGTCAATCAGGTTTAATTGATCAAGCCGAGTCTGGATCCAGTCATCTTCGTTCAAACCTGCATCCTTCATTATCCGGAGAGAGGGTATCTGGACTTCAATAGGCAAGACTGCCTCCATGCCATAGACCAAGGAAAAGGGCGTTGCCCCTGTTGACGTCCTTGCTGAGGTACGATACCTATGAAGAGCAAACGGTAACATTCCGTGCCAATCTTTGTAGGTCACTGTCATCTTCTGCACAATCTTCTTAATGTTCTTATTTGCTGCTTCTACAGCCCCATTCATCTTCGGCCGATAAGGAGAAGAGTTGTGGTGCTGTATCTTGAATTGCTCGCAGAGCTCAGTGATCATCTTGTTGTTAAGATTGGTACCATTGTTCGTAATGATCCTCTCTGGTACACCGTAGCGACAGATCAGGTTGTGCCGAATGAACCGTGCCACGACATTCTTGGTTACGGTGGCAAAGGAAGCTGCTTCAACCCACTTTGTAAAGTAATCAATTGCTACCAGGATGAAGCGATGCCCGTTGGATGTCGTAGGTCTGATTTCGCTGATCATATTAATGCCCCACATTGCAAAAGGCCAAGGTGTCGTCAAGACGTTCAGAGGAACCGGAGGAATGTGCACCTTATCCGCATAGATCTGGCACTTGTGACATGTCCGAGAATGTTGGTAACAGTCGGCTTCCATTGTGGACCAGTAATATCCTGCCCGAAGGATTTTATTTGCCATAGTATGCCCACTGTAATGTGTTCCGAAGGTACCTTCATGCAGTTCTGCCATGATCCTTTCTGCTTCAGTCTTATCCACACAACGCAGTAAGGTCGAATCATGGTTTCGCTTGTACAGAATGCCGTTGCTGAGGAAGAACTTCGCCGCGAACCTTCTCAGAAACTTCTTTTCATTAACGGATGCACCCTCGGGGTATTCTTGAGCTTCAAGGTACCATTTTACTTCGTGATACCAAGGTTTCTCTGTTACCTCTTCGGTCTCAAGGTCGCAGCAATGTGCAGGTTCATCCAAATTCCATATAATGATCCGGGGAGCCTCGTTGTCCCATTTTACTTTGAACATAGAAGACATCGTAGCTAACGCGTCCGCCAACTGATTCTCCTCTCTTGGGAAGTGTTCAAAGGTTATCTCTTTGAAATGGGGGATCAATGTCGACACATACTCTTTGTAGGGAATAAGATTTGGGTGTTTCGTATCCCACTCGCCTTTGATCTGACTGATCACGAGAGTGGAATCTCCGAAGACACTCAGAAACTTAATCCTTAAGTCAATTGCGGCTCGAAGAACCATGATGCATGCTTCATACTCCGCCATGTTGGTGGTGCAGTTGAAACATAGTCGGGCGGTAAGTGGAGTATGAGTGCCTTTAGGGGATATGATCATAGCGCCGATACCGTTACCCAAAGCGTTTGAGGCTCCGTCAAAGTGTATAGACCATCGGGATCATTCCTCAGGTCCTTCATCCGGTCCAGGTACTTCACAACAGTCACTACCATGATATTCTCGTCAGGAAATTCAAAGTTCATAGATTGGTAGTCATCCACTGCCTGGTGTGCCAAATGGTATGCCAATACACTTCCCTTGATTGCTTTTTGCATAGTGTACTGGATGTCGTATTAAGTCAATATCATCTGCCATCTCGCTATTCTTTTGGACAAGGCAGGCTTTTCGAATATGTACTTGATTGGATCCATTTTTGAAATCAACAGAGTAGTGTGAGTCAACATATACTGTCTCAGCCGGCGAGCAGCCCATACTAAAGCGCAACAAGTTTTCTCGAGCAGTGAGTATCGGGTCTCACAGTCGGTAAACTTTTTGCTAAGGTAATAAATAGCGTGCTCTTTTCGGCCAGACTCGTCATGCTGCCCCAGCACACACCCCATTGAGCTGTCAAGTACTGTTAAGTATAAGATTAGAGGTCTCCCTTCAACCGGTGGCATAAGAATGGGTGGCTCTTGGAGATACTCTTTGATTCTTTCGAAAGCGGCCTGACATTCATCGTTCCAACGTACTACTTGACCTTTCTTCAGTAGCTTGAAGATTGGTTCACAGGTAGCAGTTAGATGTGAGATGAATCGGGCAATGTAGTTCATACGTCCTAGAAAACCTCTGACTTCTTTCTCTGTCTTGGGAACTGACATCTCTTGTATGGCTTTCACCTTGGCAGGGTCTACTTGAATACCTTTGTCGCTCACGACGAAGCCTAGCAATTTTCCAGATCTCACCCCAAAGGTGCACTTGTTCGGGTTTAACCTCAGCTTGTACAACTTCAAACGGTCAAACAGCTTCTGTAGATGGTCAAGGTGTTCCTCCTCAGTTTGGGACCTTGCAATCATATCATCGACGTATACTTCAATCTCATGATGGATCATGTCATGAAATAAAGCAACCATGGCACATTGGTAGGTTGCCCCAGCATTTTTCAACCCAAACGGCATGACCTTGTAGCAAAAGGTGCCCCACTGAGTAACAAAAGTAGTCTTCTCCATGTCTTCAGGAGTCATCTTGATTTGATTATAACCGGAGAACCCGTCTGTGATCGGTGGATCTGGAACTGACTGTTTAACGCTGGTTCGCGAAATGTCGCGGAAGCAAGAGTCGCCACCGTCTTTTATTTTCTCCAAATGGAAAGGACAAAAGCACAGAAAAATTCCTTAAAGAGATTGCTCTCGGTTCGGGAGGTAGGTTATAGAAAGGGAAGGTGTTAGCACCCTTTCTATCCATGGTTATCCATGGGCTCTTAGATACTTGCTCAATATGTTTTCAAAAATGTTTGCTTGCTTTTCAATGTGGGTTTAAAAAAAGTTCTTTGAAAAATTTCAGTTCGACTCGTACGTCAGAGTGTTTAAAAAATTTGCTTTGAAAACTTTTGAAAAGTGTCGGTGTGAAAAGATTTCAGTTTGTTTTGAGATTAAAGAGAGCAAGTATCTACGAGAACCTACCTACCCTAAGGAATTCGTCTGTGTAAATGTCCTTTAAAGTAGTGCCATCCCACTATTGAGAGGTAGGTAGCACCACCGTTGGAGGTGTTCGGGTCAATTCGAAGGTTCGGGACATGGTGATCACCGGAGCAATAGGAAGATACCTTAGAAGCTACCCTCATGCCAGGTTCCCGGATCATGAGGACTTACTAAGACATCCTCTACTCGACGATCACCTTTCAAAAGGCAACAGTGAGGCGTACCCTAGGGGTGGTGTGTGATTTGTGTGTCATGTTCAGTTATTTTGTCTTATTATGTTTGTCGTGTTCTACGCTTGATTTTATTAAGACATTCATTCTTTCATGCTTGGTTAACAGTTAAATATTTTGCGAGGAAATAAATCTAAAGCTATTACAAAGGCGCGGGTCCACATCGCCAAAATTAAACCGGACCCGATTTAGCGGAAAAGTAAATAATGCGAAGTAAATAAAAGTGCGAAAAGTAAAATTACATGGCTTTGGGAGATATACAGAATTATGATAAACGATAAAGTAAATGTGCAAAAGAAAATAATTAAAACAAAACTAGGGCGTTGGACCCTTTTACAAACAATAGTTAAAGTTAATGAATTAATTAAATAAAGAGGAATTAAAATTAAAATTAAGAAGAAAAATGTTTTTAGGTATTTTTATGTTTTTTAGATTTAAGAAGAAAAAAAAGTTAATTAAAATTAAATTAAGAAGCAAACCCTAATTCTAATATTTTTATTTATTGTGAAAGAATTAAAATATGACCTAGATTAAACCTAATTCATTTATGTACAATTTAAATAGGAAAATAAATAAATAAATAAATAATAATTATTATTGTGGAAAAAAAAGGGAATAAAAAAGAATTAACAATTAAAACCTAAATTCTACATTTTTGATTTTTTTATTAAAAAGGAATTAAAATTAAAACCTAATTACACTACATAATTTACATTCTAATTTATTTATAAAAATAATTAATACATAAAATAATATTATATTTTTTTGTATTTTCTGATTTTTATAATGTTTTTATATTTTATAGAAAAAATTAATTAATTGAATTAAGACAATAAAATAAATAAAACAATAAAAATAAAAGTGAGAAAAAAAATATAAAATGCAAACCAGGGTGGGGTGTTGCCCCAAATAAGGAGGTATAGGCCTGGAAATTCTGGCCCAATAAGCCTTGACATTGCTGACTTTTCAAGATCCCATATGATGCATTGACTAGAGTCTCATGTGCTCCTGGGATCCACGCCTCTGATTTGGTCTTAGTGCACACGTGGGTGGTGAATATTGAGTGTATATGGTGAACCTTCATGTTAGGCCTGCATGGGATCAATTATAGAAAAATAGTATGAGATTTATGCAAGACCTGGGACTTGAACCCAGGTCTTTGGGGTTACAAACGTAGCGTGTTACCACTGAGCCATCACGTTCACATTTAATATATAATATAACACAAATAATATAAAAAGAACATGTTAATGCTGTTGGAAATTCGCGCGCAATTCAAAAGAGCCAGTGGCTGATGGACACGCGCTCGTCTTCTTCCCCACCCTGTAAAACAAAACAAAAGAGCAACGGTTTTTACAACGTTGCGTTAGGGGTTATTCAAGAAAATAGCGAATAGCTCCCTATGGACCATAAATTTATCGCGAGGGTTCAAATTGCTTCGTCTTGAGGAGCTGGTTTGAATGGTCTAAGTTTCGTGCTTCAATTTTACAGGACAAGAAAATCCCCAATTGAGAGCTCGAGAAACCCTAGAAGGCGTTCATGGCAATATCGCGTGTGTTGCTCAAAAATGAAATCAATTAGTATGGTTAGCTTTAGAACATCATGAGAAACAAGAATTCATAAACAAAATATGCAAAAGATGTATGATTCGTGCTATGCGATTTCAGAAAATTCACTTTGCAGTTTGAGTTCTAACCAACGATTCTTTGTGCTTTAGTTGATGTTAATGATTGAGAAAGGTTCAAGAATGCCTCAGGATGCTATTGGAATAAAAATTGGAGCTTGAATCACCCTAAAACCTAGATTTCAGTGTTTGAGTTTTTAGGAGAATTTTCAATATTGTAATGCTTGTTTTGGGGCGCAGCTTCAGTCTGAGAGCATTAGGGTTGTGATGCTGATCATATATGGAGTGATTAGGTTAAGAAAAATTGGACAAAATCTTATGCATTGATGAATTTCAATATTTGATTTTACAAGATCTTTTTCAAATCTTTTTCTCATGGCTTTTGGTTCAATCATGCTCAAATCTTATCAAAACTTGCCATAGTCAATCAAGCACGAAATATTGAGGTTAAACATGCATGAAAAGATTTTTTTAGGTTAAGTTTGATATTTTTCATATATTAAAATCATTTAAATGAATATAAATTAATATTAATTCAAATAAATAATTAAAAAATATGAGAATACTTCCCTTTGGGCCTAGTGGTCGTGCATAGGCTTGGCATGAAGAAACTTGGAAGAAAAATGGGCCCATTTGCATTTTTAGGCCTTTTGCATCAATGTTGACTTTTCAAAATTCCTAAAAATTTCCCAACTTCCACAAGGCATAACTTGGTCAATTTTTAAGCTTTTCACATGTTCTTGGACATTTTGGAAAGGTCTTTGAGTCCTCTAACCAATGAATTTGGTCCCATGTCATTTTGATTTACCAATCTCAAGTTATGGCCTTTGACTTAAAGTCACTTTTTGTTGACTTTTGAAAATGACCTATAATGTTGAAATTGATAACTTTTTGTGAGAGCATTTCTTGGACTTGAAGTATGAAGATGAGTTGTAGGAAATGTCTTTCTCTTCAAAATGAGCTTTGGATGGAATTTTTCTGATAATCCATGTGAAAGTTATGCCCTGGTCAATTTCAGTTGACTTTTTCAGCTGTCCAAATATAGCAACTTTTGCATCTTTGATGATTTCTGAGCCAAATCTTGAAAATCATGATCAAGCATTGATCAAATGATGTTTGTGGCTTCAAAATGATATGTTGACCAAAAATTTGAACTTTTGACTGTCAAATGACCATTTTGCCCCTACAGTTGACTGTAGTGCAATCTAGGGTTTTGACTGTGCAATTTTGAGCTGAATGCCCTGAAACTTGATATGAGGATACTTGACCCTCTTTGTAGGCATATGAGACTTGATTGGGCCTTTGACAAGTTCATTTGCTTGACCAGAACTCCAACCCTAGTTTTGACTGTATAGGAGACAGTTGAACTGCGTAGCCCTTGGGGAATTTTGTGACCTTGACTTGGCAATTTCTTGATAAAATGGGAGGGCAAATTTTGGGGTACAACAGTTGCCCCTGTTCAATCTTCTTAGACCTGAGGATGCAGATTGGCTGACGTGCCTTTCGTAATCCGAGGGTAGAAGATGATTGGACACTAGAGTGCCCAGAAATTTGCGCTCACATAGTAACAGTGTGATGGGGGAATGGGCTTACAGATGCCATTTAGAGATTGCTGGATAGGATGATGGGCTTATAGATGCCATCTGGATGTTGATCGCGTAGGAGATTCCTTAGCGAGAACCTGCATACCTGCAAAACAGAAAAATGAGTACCTGACACGCTGCAGGAGCTGATTTTAGATGCTTGATATAGATAGGTCCTGACTGGTTACAGGAGCTGGGTCTGGAGCTTCAAACGTTGATGAACGAACCAGGGATGGTTACTGCCTTAGCAAGGATGGTAAGAGAATCCTGAATGATTTCAACCTCAACAACGCTCGTCGAGAAACTCTTGGTGAGAATTACCATCTTCGTAGTGCCAGGAAGAGAACCAGAGGACATTATAATCTCAAAGGGAGTCACCTCACTCGCCGTTGGAGAGGGAACTATAGGAAATTATAATCTGGAAGGAAATGTCACCTCACGCTCATGCCGGAGAGGGAAACATCTTGAAAGGGAATTACCACTTCACTCGCCGTTGGAGAAGGGACCATAAGAGAATATCACCTCACGCTCATGCCGGAGAGGGAAACATCTGAAGAAGGAATTACCACCTCACACGCCGTTGGAGAGGGGACCATAAGAGAATATCACCTCACGCTCATGCCGGAGAGGGGAACATCTGAAGAAGGAATTACCACCTCACACGCCGTTGGAGAGGGGACCATAAGAGAATATCACCTCACGCTCATGCCGGAGAGGGGAACATCTGAAGAAGGAATTACCACCTCACACGCCGTTGGAGAGGGGACCATAAGAGAATATCACCTCACGCTCATGCCGGAGAGGGGAACATCTGAAGAAGGAATTACCACCTCACACGCCGTTGGAGAGGGGACCATAAGAGAACTTCTACTGAGTCTTTATCAGAAAAATCTGTTTGGAGTCGATTTAACTGGACTGGAGAAGTCCTTGAAATATGTTTGAGAGTTTCAACTGCATCTTTCCTGAAAGGTAAGGGTCAGTCATATGCAATGCATGATATGGGTCAAGCAAACATGGATACGATTTATATGATATGATGTGTACATGCATGCTATAATGATGTATGTGATGATTCATGTATGTTTTCGTCTAGGAAAATAAATCCTTGACGGGTGCCGGGAAGTCATATCCTGGGCTGATGTTGAGGAAGAGATTTTGCTTCCGCTGTGGATGATTGTTGCAAGAATACCGGTAGGAGAAGATAACTCCGTTGCGGAATAAACTTGGCAAATGAAATAATTCTGCGGGAGAAAAGATACTCTAGCGATCATGCTGGGGAGTGCTACTCTGTGGGGATAGCGATGTTTTGCTGAATTGATGAAGATAACTCCGCTGGGGATACCGTTGATGAGTTATGCTGGGGGTAGGAAGATACTTTGCCGAGGACGCTCTTTCCGTGGCTTTTGGCTGAGGATAACCCAGTTATATCCTGTTACGGAAATAACTCTTTAAATCAAGCCGGGACGACGCGTTCGTGCTCTGCGAGGGATAAGCTTCCAGAATCTACTGGGGGTAAGCTTACTGCTTGGGGAGATATGAATTCCAACTTTGTTGGGGAACTGGATTGGACTTTCTTGGGGAAGTTTTGATATGCTGGTGAAGTGATTCTTTTGAATGCTGATACGCCGCCGGGGAACAATCTTTAGACCAAGACTGCCGGGGATGCTTGTTAAGAATGCGTGCTGCTGGGGAGGTATTGAGATCTGCAGGAGGATACTCAATTCCTTGATATTTGTAAATTTGCTTGGAGAGACATGTATTGTTTTGTTGAACCACTCTCTGGGGAATTAAGATACACTTGGCCGTGTTCTTTAGCTGAACCTACCTTAGTACCTTGGAGGATAGAACAATTAGACTGCTCAGACAACTCTTTATTGCCCCTGTTTCTAGTGTCACCTGTAATTAATTCCTTTGTTTCGTATGCAAATATTTATGAGTTAGCAAATTATTGTCAATGCATATATCACAAATTGAACCTTGGACGTTCTTCGCAAAACAAAACAGAAAAAGAAAAACATTTGGGCACGTTTAACTGGAAATATATTTTTATTGATTTTTGAATGGCCTGAATAGGCGTTTTGTATACAAGAGGCTGACGTCCTAGTAAGAGATACGTCGCCGATCAAAAGAATTTATACAAGTTTTGTACAAATGAAAATAAAACAGCTGTGTGAAAGATGAATGATCCACTGGGTTTCAACTCTGCTATTGCCTTTATAACTCTGAGCGTCTCATCACTTGATGACCTTGGTTGAAGGTGAAGCTGACTGATTGATGCCGTCTGAGCTTGACGCAGATACCGGATTCTGGATGCAAAGTGATCAATGAGACATAGTTTTACGCTTTATCCCTAACTTTTGCCTGGACCGCCCTTTCGGGTTTTCAGTCCACCGGGATACCCTTTTTTGCCCAAGCCGCCTCTTCAGGTTTTCAGCTTGCCGGGTGTACAGATTTTTTTCATTTTCATCCCTACATTTTGCCCGAACCCTTTTGGTTCGACGGGAAGCCCTAACTTTTGCCTAGGCATGTCAGCCTAGCGGGTCTTTTTTCATGCGTAGTATTTTTTAACTATGTCTGCATTGGCGGGGTGAGGAAGGTCGTCACCATCCATGTTAGTTAAGATCATTGCTCCTCCTGAGAACACATGCTTAACCACAAATGGCCCTTCATATGTAGGGGTCCATTTGCCCCTTGGATCACTCTGAGGAAGGATGATTCTCTTGATAACCAGATCCCCAACTTGATATTCTTGTGGTCTGACTTTCTTGTTAAATGCCCTGATCATCCGTTTCTGATACGTCTGACCATGACAGATAGCAGCAAGTCTCTTTTCGTCAATGAGATTGAGTTGGTCAAGTCGTGTCTGGATCCAATCATCTTCGTTCAGATTTGCATCCTTCATTATCCGGAGAGAGGGAATTTGCACTTCGATCGGCAAGACTGCCTCCATGCCATAAACCAGAGAGAAGGGAGTTGCCCCGGTTGACGTCCTAGCTGAGGTACGGTAACCATGTAGAGCGAACGGTAACATCTCGTGCCAATCTTTGTACGTTACTGTCATCTTTTGCACGATCTTCTTGATGTTTTTGTTAGCTGCTTCTACAGCCCCATTCATCTTCGGTCGGTAAGGAGAAGAATTGTGGTGCTGTATCTTGAACTGTTCGCAAAGCTCAGCAATCATCTTATTGTTCAGATTGGTACCGTTATCTGTAATAATCCGCTCAGGGACGCCGTATCGACAAATCAGATTATGCCGAATAAACCGTGCCACAACAGTCTTGGTTACCGTAGCATAGGATGCTGCTTCAACCCACTTTGTAAAATAATCAATCGCCACTAGGATGAAGCGATGTCCATTGGATGCTGTAGGTTTTATCTCGCCGATCATATCTATGCCCCACATTGCAAACGGCCAAGGCGCAGTCAGAACATTCAGGGGAACCGGAGGAACATGCACCTTGTCTGCATAGATCTGGCACTTGTGGCATGTCCTGGAGTGTTGGTAGCAGTCAGCTTCCATGGTGGACCAATAATATCCTGCCCGTAGGATTTTCTTAGCCATAGTGTGTCCACTGGAATGCGTACCAAAGGTCCCTTCATGTAGCTCTTCCATGATTCTTTCCGCTTTGATCTTATCCACACAACGCAGTAAGGTTGAATCATGGTTTCTCTTGTACAAGATGCCGTTGCTTAGGAAGAACTTGGCTGCGAACCGCCTCAGGAATTTCTTATCATTGATAGAGGCACCTTCAGGATATTCCTGAGCTTCCAGATATCTCTTCACTTCATGGTACCAAGGCTTCTCAGTCACCAATTCAGTTTCGAGATCACAACAGTATGCCGGTTCGTCCAGTTTCCAAATGATGATCCGGGGAGCTTCGTTATCCCATTTAACCTTGAACATTGAAGACATTGTAGCTAACGCGTCCGCTAACTGATTCTCTTCCCTTGGAAAGTGCTCAAAGGTTATCTCTGTAAAGTGGGGGATCAGGGTCAACACACATTCTCTGTAAGGAATCAAGTTTGGATGTTTCGTATCCCACTCTCCATTGATCTGATTGATCACTAGAGCGGAATCTCCGAAGACACTGAGGAACTTGATCCTTAAGTCGATCGCAGCTTGAAGACCCATGATACACGCCTCATACTCCGCCATGTTGTTGGTACAGTTGAAACACAGCCGGGCAGTGAGTGGAGTATGAGTACCTTGTGGAGATATAATGATGGCGCCGATACCATTTCCCAAAGCATTGGAAGCTCCGTCAAAGTGCATAGACCATCGGGATCCTGGCTCAGGTCCTTCATCCGGTCCAGGTATTTCACAATCAGTTACAATCATGATACTTTCATCCGGAAACTCGAAGTTCATGGACTGATAATCATCTACAGCTTGATGAGCTAAGTGGTCTGCCAATACACTTCCCTTGATGGCTTTCTGGGTTGTGTACTGAATGTCGTATTCCGTCAAGATCATTTTCCATCTTGCAATTCTCCCAGACAGAGCAGGCTTTTCGAATATGTACTTTATGGGATCCATCTTTGAGATCAACAAGGTAGTGTGAGTCAGCATATACTGTCTCAGCCGGCGAGCAGCCCATACCAAAGCGCAGCAAGTTTTCTCAAGCAGTGAGTATCGGGTCTCACAGTCGGTAAACTTTTTGCTAAGGTAATAAATGGCATGCTCTTTTCGGCCAGACTCGTCATGCTGCCCCAGCACACACCCCATTGAGTTGTCTAGCACTGTCAGATATAGGATCAGAGGTCTCCCTTCAACCGGTGGCATAAGGATGGGTGGTTCTTGGAGATACTCTTTGATTTTGTCGAAGGCAGCCTGACATTCATCGTTCCAACGTACTACCTGATCTTTCTTCAGCAGCTTGAAGATTGGCTCACAGGTAGCAGTCAGATGAGAGATGAATCGGGCAATGTAATTCAGGCGCCCTAAAAAGCCTCTGACCTCCTTCTCTGTTTTAGGAACTGGCATCTCTTGAATAGCTTTGACCTTAGCAGGGTCCACTTGAATACCTTTATCACTGACCACGAAGCCTAGCAACTTCCCAGATCTTACCCCGAAGGTGCACTTGTTCGGGTTCAATCTTAGTTTGTACAGTTTCAACCGGTCAAATAACTTCTGCAGATGATCTAGGTGCTCTTCCTCAGTCTGGGACCTAGCGATCATGTCGTCCACATACACTTCGATCTCATGATGGATCATATCATGAAATAAGGCAACCATGGCACGTTGGTAGGTTGCCCCAGCATTCTTTAATCCGAACGGCATGACCTTGTAACAGAAAGTGCCCCACTGAGTAACAAATGTAGTCTTTTCCATGTCTTCAGGTGCCATCTTGATCTGATTGTAGCCTGAAAAGCCATCCATGAAAGAGAATACTTTATGTTGGGCTGTATTATCCACAAGGACATCAATGTGAGGTAAGGGGAAGTCATCCTTAGGGCTGGCCCTGTTCAGATCCCTGTAATCAACACACATTCTGACCTTGCCATCCTTTTTAGGTACCGGCACCACGTTAGCAACCCACTGAGGGTAAGAAGTCACTGCAAGGAACCCCGCATCAAACTGTTTCATCACCTCGGCCTTAATCTTCTCGGACATCTCTGGACGCATCCGACGAACCTTTTGTTTAACTGGAGGGCAGTCTTCTCTAGTTGGCAAATGATGGACAACAATATCGGTATCCAACCCTGGCATGTCTTCATAGGACCAGGCAAAGATCTCCATATAGTCATGTAACATCTTGGTTAACCGTTGCTTCACGCTGAGCTCTAGGTTGGCACCAATCTTTACCTCTTTTCTGTCTGCCTCAGTACCCAGGTTTATGGTTTCCACTGGCTCTTCATTGGGTTGAATTGCCCTCTCCTCCTGAAGTAACAGTCTAGCAAGCTCGCCAGGCACTTCACAATCATCTTCACCTTCGTCTTCGGCTAAGTTGATCGGATTTTCGAAGTCATAATTGGCATTAGCAGAGCTGTTATCAGTGAGATCCAGGGTGGATTGGAACCTGTATGAGTGAGTGTGTGTGTAAATACAGCTGCTTTGAAAATTATGTAAAGGAAAATGAAAGATAGAAAAGGAACACAATATTTGCAATGCGAAAGACGTCCAAGATTTTCATTCATGATGTATAAAATGACAGTTCATATGCCCTCACAAATAGAACCACGGTGCCTCGGGTAAGACACCGGGTCATAGAGTTTATCATTGTTTATTACAAAATAACAAAACAAAGAAATTTATTACTTAGTAACCAAAGAAACATGGAGGTTGTCCTTTGCACTCCAATTGTTGAGTCCACCGTCAGCTGCCGGGTAAATCCAGCTATCGAACTCAGCTTCGTCCACCTCCTCTTCATCCCCAATAGCATTAACTCCGTGAGCAGGCAGGGGAGCTGTCACCACATTAGGCTTGTCAGATGCCTCGAACTGTACCTCCTTAGCGTCAATGAGGTCCTGCAGTTTGTTCTTTAGTGCCCAACAGTCATCAGTGGCATGCCCCGGGCTGTCTGAATGGTAAGCACAACGGGCATTCGGGTTGTACTTAGGAGAGGTAGTGTTTGAGAACTTTGGCGCCTCCTTGACAGTTACCAAATTGGTGGATAGTAACTGTGGCAGGATTTGCGATAGGGTCATGCTTAACCGGGTAAACTCTCTCCGGGGTCTATCAGCCCTTTGAGGATTGTTTGGCCGAGGAGCGGCAGCAGGCTTAGCGATCATTACCGCGCTGACAGATTGGCGGTGATCAGGTCTTTCGGATTTTCTGGAGCCATACACAGCACTAGACTCCTTTTTGAACGGTTTCTTGTCCGACCCAGATGATGATGCAGCCTTTGCAATCTTCCCAGACTTCAACCCAGCTTCAATTCTCTCTCCAGTTAAGATCAAATCAGTGAAACCAACAGAAGAATTCCCAATGAGATGGTTGAAGAATGGCCCAGACAGGGTCCCCAAGAACATGTCTACTAACTCTCGATCAGTCAAAGGTGGCTGCACCCTGCCAGCCAGGTCTCTCCACTTCTGCGCGTACTCTTTAAAACCTTCACTTGCACCTAACGACATACCCTGGAGTTGGGTACGTGTGGGGGCAAGGTCGGCATTATACTGATACTGCTTGTAGAAAGCAGTAGCCAGCTCCTCCCAGTTACGAACTTTGGTCCCATCCAGCTGATAGAACCATTCGAGATGAGTCCCTGAAAGACTCTCCTGGAAGAAGTGGATCCATAAATTCTTGTCCGCAGAGTACGGCTGAATCTTTCGAACATAGGACCTCAAATGCAGCTTGGGACAGGATGCCCCGTCATACTTGGAAAAGGTTGGAGCTTTGAACTTGTGCGGGATAATTATACCAGTCGACAAACCCAGATCTCCGAAATCCAGCCCAGGTGTCTGTTGCACCTCCATAGCCTTCAATCTGTCCTCCAGTTGTTTGTACTTGTCATCTGCAGGAGGATACTGTTCCTCATCAAAATCTGTCTCGTTGTCGGAGACCACTGGAGTAGGAACCTTGACTTCTGCCTGAGAAGGACTCCTGCCAACAGAAGAACCAGCCTCTTCCTGATGCAGAGTATTACCCAACCTTCGGCCCGAGTTGAATAGAACAGTTCTTCTTTTCTTCTTCTTTTTCAGGAGCATAGTCTTTAATTCCTCTTGGCCCTTAGCTAGACCCAGGATTAGCTCTTGAAACTGCGCATTCTGCGCCTGGAGAGCCTTGATTGATGTCTCTGTTGATTCAGATCCGGGATTCATGATGCTGAAATAAACAGCGAAGAACTGTAAGCAACCTGAAAAAGGGGAAAAACCTGCTATGCACATGATGTATGAAATGCGTATGGATTATGTTTTCAAAGACAATCGGGAATCAACTTTGTAAACAAAAAGGAACACACTTCATTAGATTCTAGATTCAACTTTGTAACTGAAATTATTCAACAAGTTGCCCTTAGGCGTTTACATGAAATGAAACAACTGGAAAGGAAATAAAAACTGTAAAGGCATATTCAGAATTCCTCATTGATCCCATGGTCTCCTCTTCTCAGTACGGAGGTAGGCATTCAGGGCTCTCTCATTCTCCAACTGCTTTGTCAGCTTCTGGACCTTTGATTCCTGCTCGTTGAACTTTTCCCGGTAAGAATCCCGTTCTTCTTGCAGTTGCGACCAAGATCTCTTCAATGTCTCATAATCAGTAGGTATCTGAGGAGGAAGGACAGTTGGAGGAACACCATCTTTATCAGGACACTCAAGAATGAAGGGTCTGACAGCTTCATACGGCATACCTAACTTCTGAGCACGGATGCGGACCCATTTGTAGTAGGCTTCCATAGGTAGAGAAGTCTTTGGCCCTAGCTCTTGTGGGTCAGCTTTATGAACCTTCTCCCAAGCTTTGATGAACCTACGACGTAGCTCGTCACTATCCACCTGAAACTCGAAACTGATGTGAGGCACCAACATCTCATGGGGGCCTGTTCTTCTTGCTCTTCCAAACTGACGGAGTGCTAGACATGGATTGTAAGAGATCCCTCCTTGAGTACCAATCAGAGGAACATTAGGATACTCCCCGCATCGATCAATAATAGCTATCTCATCCAAACCTCTGCAAGTCCAAATGATGTCTTTATCGGTGAGAGACATTAACCTGTGAGCCCAACCTCTTCCTTCTTGGTTCTTCAGTACGAACTTAGGGAGGTGCGAAATAAACCACCTCACCAACAAAGGGATACAACACCATAGGGTTCCTCGTCTTCGGGTAGTACGGGCATGAAGTTGTTGCAAGATGTCACCCAAGAGAGTGGGCACAGGATTCTGAGACATAAAGATCCTAATGGAAGTGACATTGATGAAGTTATCAGGATTAGGAAACAGGACTAACCCATAGATTAGGAGAGCCAAGATGTCTTCATATGCCCTAAAGTCCAAGTCATTCCAGAAGCTGTTAGCTTTACCAATCAGAAACTTGGCCAAGAAACCCTTAACTCCGCTTCTAGTTACCCAGTTGTCTGTTACCTCTTGATGGGTCAAAGGAAGGGCTGCAGCAATGTCCTCAAGCCTGAGGGTCTTTTCCCAGCCAGTAAAGGGAGTCTGATCCAAGATAGGGATACCAAGCAGATTAGAGAACTCTTCCAGGGTAGGGACCAGCTGGAAGTCTTGAAAGGTGAAGCACTGGTACTGAGGGTCATAGAATTGGGTCAGAACACTCATCAACTGTTGATCCCTCTTTGCAGTGACTAAACTGAGAAGAGAACCATGCCTCTGAATGAAGGAAGTGGTGTTTGGAATTCTGCTAACCAACTCATCAATCAACTCAGGTGAACGAACAAAATTGAACCGGATAGTATTCCTTCGCACAGGCATCATAATGTCCTACAAAACAGAGCAAAGATGAAACCCTCTTGTCTTTGAAATGGTCAGTTCTTATGCAGGATGCATGCAATGCTCATGATGCTATGATGTTATGATAAAGCACACCACATACAGATACAAAGGCAAACATAATAAGGCACACAAGTCACACAAGGCAAGCCCCTAAAGTTTAGGCCAGCATGAGGTCTAGGTACTACCCTCTTTCAGTTCGTTGGTTCATACCTGTCCTAATCAAAAGTAACCGGGTTCTTAGAGGATCCCAATATCATTGACTACCCTCAATCGGTCATAACTCCAGCATCGCAATCTTTTCTTGCGGCCAGAACCATCACGAGAGTTTAGCCTCAATGGGCGTAGCATACTGCTACTGTTCTAAAGGCCAAGTTGTGTCAATTAAGGTTCTAAGGTTGTTGGTGCTTAATGACTCCTTAGAAGACCCATATTCTCCTCGTTGCGACACAAGGGATATCGGTACAGACTAAGGTGCCACACCAACGTAGCCACTGCTTCACCTGTGTCGGTCTACGCCGGACAGGTCCCTCACAGCTTATGCTACCTAAACAGGGTATCCCCAGATCCGGGTTAGGATCTATGTAACTCCCATGCAACCCACAAATTTAAAGCAGGCAAGTCAATACAATTGAAAACACAGTTATGAACTAACCCTAAGGTACACCTCACTTTAAGTTTAAGTCCCCAGCAGAGTCGCCAGTTCTGTGATCGGTGGATCTGGAACTGACTGTTTAACGCTGGTTCGCGAAATGTCGCGGAAGCAAGAGTCGCCACCGTCTTTTATTTTCTCCAAATGGAAAGGACAAAAGCACAGAAAAATTCCTTAAAGAGATTGCTCTCGGTTCGGGAGGTAGGTTATAGAAAGGGAAGGTGTTAGCACCCTTTCTATCCATGGTTATCCATGGGCTCTTAGATACTTGCTCAATATGTTTTCAAAAATGTTTGCTTGCTTTTCAATGTGGGTTTAAAAAAAGTTCTTTGAAAAATTTCAGTTCGACTCGTACGTCAGAGTGTTTAAAAAATTTGCTTTGAAAACTTTTGAAAAGTGTCGGTGTGAAAAGATTTCAGTTTGTTTTGAGATTAAAGAGAGCAAGTATCTACGAGAACCTACCTACCCTAAGGAATTCGTCTGTGTAAATGTCCTTTAAAGTAGTGCCATCCCACTATTGAGAGGTAGGTAGCACCACCGTTGGAGGTGTTCGGGTCAATTCGAAGGTTCGGGACATGGTGATCACCGGAGCAATAGGAAGATACCTTAGAAGCTACCCTCATGCCAGGTTCCCGGATCATGAGGACTTACTAAGACATCCTCTACTCGACGATCACCTTTCAAAAGGCAACAGTGAGGCGTACCCTAGGGGTGGTGTGTGATTTGTGTGTCATGTTCAGTTATTTTGTCTTATTATGTTTGTCGTGTTCTACGCTTGATTTTATTAAGACATTCATTCTTTCATGCTTGGTTAACAGTTAAATATTTTGCGAGGAAATAAATCTAAAGCTATTACAAAGGCGCGGGTCCACATCGCCAAAATTAAACCGGACCCGATTTAGCGGAAAAGTAAATAATGCAAAGTAAATAAAAGTGCGAAAAGTAAAATTACATGGCTTTGGGAGATATACAGAATTATGATAAACGATAAAGTAAATGTGCAAAAGAAAATAATTAAAACAAAACTAGGGTGTTGGACCCTTTTACAAACAATAGTTAAAGTTAATGAATTAATTAAATAAAGAGGAATTAAAATTAAAATTAAGAAGAAAAATGTTTTTAGGTATTTTTATGTTTTTTAGATTTAAGAAGAAAAAAAAGTTAATTAAAATTAAATTAAGAAGCAAACCCTAATTCTAATATTTTTATTTATTGTGAAAGAATTAAAATATGACCTAGATTAAACCTAATTCATTTATGTACAATTTAAATAGGAAAATAAATAAATAAATAAATAATAATTATTATTGTGGAAAAAAAAGGGAATAAAAAAGAATTAACAATTAAAACCTAAATTCTACATTTTTGATTTTTTTATTAAAAAGGAATTAAAATTAAAACCTAATTACACTACATAATTTACATTCTAATTTATTTATAAAAATAATTAATACATAAAATAATATTATATTTTTTTGTATTTTCTGATTTTTATAATGTTTTTATATTTTATAGAAAAAATTAATTAATTGAATTAAGACAATAAAATAAATAAAACAATAAAAATAAAAGTGAGAAAAAAAATATAAAATGCAAACCAGGGTGGGGTGTTGCCCCA
Source organism: Vicia faba (assembly GCA_948472305.1). Lineage (NCBI taxonomy): Eukaryota > Viridiplantae > Streptophyta > Magnoliopsida > Fabales > Fabaceae > Vicia > Vicia faba. Next base: position 490,271,269 of record OX451737.1, read on the forward strand.
AATAAGGAGGTATAGGCCTGGAAATTCTGGCCCAATAAGCCTTGACATTGCTGACTTTTCAAGATCCCATATGATGCATTGACTAGAGTCTCATGTGCTCCTGGGATCCACGCCTCTGATTTGGTCTTAGTGCACACGTGGGTGGTGAATATTGAGTGTATATGGTGAACCTTCATGTTAGGCCTGCATGGGATCAATTATAGAAAAATAGTATGAGATTTATGCAAGACCTGGGACTTGAACCCAGGTCTTTGGGGTTACAAACGTAGCGTGTTACCACTGAGCCATCACGTTCACATTTAATATATAATATAACACAAATAATATAAAAAGAACATGTTAATGCTGTTGGAAATTCGCGCGCAATTCAAAAGAGCCAGTGGCTGATGGACACGCGCTCGTCTTCTTCCCCACCCTGTAAAACAAAACAAAAGAGCAACGGTTTTTACAACGTTGCGTTAGGGGTTATTCAAGAAAATAGCGAATAGCTCCCTATGGACCATAAATTTATCGCGAGGGTTCAAATTGCTTCGTCTTGAGGAGCTGGTTTGAATGGTCTAAGTTTCGTGCTTCAATTTTACAGGACAAGAAAATCCCCAATTGAGAGCTCGAGAAACCCTAGAAGGCGTTCATGGCAATATCGCGTGTGTTGCTCAAAAATGAAATCAATTAGTATGGTTAGCTTTAGAACATCATGAGAAACAAGAATTCATAAACAAAATATGCAAAAGATGTATGATTCGTGCTATGCGATTTCAGAAAATTCACTTTGCAGTTTGAGTTCTAACCAACGATTCTTTGTGCTTTAGTTGATGTTAATGATTGAGAAAGGTTCAAGAATGCCTCAGGATGCTATTGGAATAAAAATTGGAGCTTGAATCACCCTAAAACCTAGATTTCAGTGTTTGAGTTTTTAGGAGAATTTTCAATATTGTAATGCTTGTTTTGGGGCGCAGCTTCAGTCTGAGAGCATTAGGGTTGTGATGCTGATCATATATGGAGTGATTAGGTTAAGAAAAATTGGACAAAATCTTATGCATTGATGAATTTCAATATTTGATTTTACAAGATCTTTTTCAAATCTTTTTCTCATGGCTTTTGGTTCAATCATGCTCAAATCTTATCAAAACTTGCCATAGTCAATCAAGCACGAAATATTGAGGTTAAACATGCATGAAAAGATTTTTTTAGGTTAAGTTTGATATTTTTCATATATTAAAATCATTTAAATGAATATAAATTAATATTAATTCAAATAAATAATTAAAAAATATGAGAATACTTCCCTTTGGGCCTAGTGGTCGTGCATAGGCTTGGCATGAAGAAACTTGGAAGAAAAATGGGCCCATTTGCATTTTTAGGCCTTTTGCATCAATGTTGACTTTTCAAAATTCCTAAACATTTCCCAACTTCCACAAGGCATAACTTGGTCAATTTTTAAGCTTTTCACATGTTCTTGGACATTTTGGAAAGGTCTTTGAGTCCTCTAACCAATGAATTTGGTCCCATGTCATTTTGATTTACCAATCTCAAGTTATGGCCTTTGACTTAAAGTCACTTTTTGTTGACTTTTGAAAATGACCTATAATGTTGAAATTGATAACTTTTTGTGAGAGCATTTCTTGGACTTGAAGTATGAAGATGAGTTGTAGGAAATGTCTTTCTCTTCAAAATGAGCTTTGGATGGAATTTTTCTGATAATCCATGTGAAAGTTATGCCCTGGTCAATTTCAGTTGACTTTTTCAGCTGTCCAAATATAGCAACTTTTGCATCTTTGATGATTTCTGAGCCAAATCTTGAAAATCATGATCAAGCATTGATCAAATGATGTTTGTGGCTTCAAAATGATATGTTGACCAAAAATTTGAACTTTTGACTGTCAAATGACCATTTTGCCCCTACAGTTGACTGTAGTGCAATCTAGGGTTTTGACTGTGCAATTTTGAGCTGAATGCCCTGAAACTTGATATGAGGATACTTGACCCTCTTTGTAGGCATATGAGACTTGATTGGGCCTTTGACAAGTTCATTTGCTTGACCAGAACTCCAACCCTAGTTTTGACTGTATAGGAGACAGTTGAACTGCGTAGCCCTTGGGGAATTTTGTGACCTTGACTTGGCAATTTCTTGATAAAATGGGAGGGCAAATTTTGGGGTACAACACCGTCCATGAAGGAGAATACCTTATGCTGAGCAGTGTTGTCAACCAGGACATCGATGTGAGGCAGAGGGAAGTCATCCTTAAGGCTCGCCCTATTCAAATCCCTGTAATCAACACACATTCGGACCTTACCATCCTTCTTCGGCATTGGAACCACATTGGCGACCCACTGAGGGTAAGAAGTCACTGCTAGAAACCCGACATCAAATTGTTTCATAACCTCAGCTTTGATTTTCTCGGACATCTCTGGACGCACACGGCGGACCTTCTATTTTACCGGAGGGCATTCTTCCTTGGTAGGCAAGTGATGAACCACAATATCGGTATCCAACCCAGGCATGTCTTCGTAAGACCAGGCAAAGATTTCCACATAGTCATGCAGCATCTGAATCAACCGTTGTTTCACATTGAGCTCTAGATTGGCACCAATTTTGACTTCCTTTCTGTCTGTCTCAGTACCCAGATTTACCGTTTCCACTGGCTCTTCATGTGGTTGAATGGCCCTCTCTTCTTGGAGTAGCAGTCTTGCAAGCTCACCAGGCACTTCACAATCATCTTCACCTTCGTCTTCGGCTAAGTTTATCGGATTTTCGAAGTCATAACTGGCAGTAGCAGAGTCGTTAACAGTGAGATCCAGAGTGGATTGGAACCTGTATAGGTGAGTGTGTGTAAATATAACTGTTTTGCAATATATAATAAAGAAAGACAAGGAGCGCAAGATTTGAAATGCAACAAACGTCCAATGCTTTCATTAATGATATATGATAATGACACACAAAAGCCCTCACAAATGAAGCCACGGTGCCCCGGGTAAGACACCGGGCCATAAAAGTTTCAAATTATTGTCTATTACAAATTCAAAACAAAGGAGTTCATTACTGAGTGACAAAAGTAATAGGTACGAAGTCTTTCGCAGTCTAGTTGTTCGGTCCACCGTCGGTCGTTGGGTAGATCCAGCTGTCGAATTCAGATTCCTCCACGTCGTCTTCAATAGCATTTACTCCCGGGTTGGTGATGAATACAGGAGGTCTTACAATCCTTGCCTTACGAACAGCCCTCTGAGCTTTTGCAGTGAAACCCAAACCAAATTTGTCAGTCTTCGGAGTGAAATCAGGAAGTCGGCCCCAGTTTGCACACTCACCCTTCTCAATAACAGCCTGGGCATCCTTTAAGGAAGCCATCTTCAAAGGAGAATCTTTTTCGTCACAGTCTCTGCTGACGCCAATGTCTGAGGCACCTCTTCAAAGTGTTGAAAGGGGGTCTCAATGAACTCCCCATCCATCTCTATGTACCAGAACGAATTAAGGTGGCTGACCATGTATTCCTCCTCCCCCTGAACTGTTACGATCTTCCCTCTGACTGGGTACTTCAGCTTCTGATGCAGTGTGGAGGTCACAGCTCCAGCCTTATGGATCCATGGACGGCCCAGCAAACAAGAGTAGGAAGGTCGGATGTCCATCACATAGAATGTTGAATCAAAGACGTGAGAGCCGACCCTGATTGGAATATCAACCTCACCATGCACCATCCTTTTGGACTCGTCAAAGGCCCGGACAACAATGTTGCTTGGCTTGAGCTCCAAACCCTCGCAATCCAACCTGTCTAAAGCTTTCTTGGGTAATACGTTCAACGAGGAACCAGTGTCAACCAACACATGGGCAAGAGTAGTGCCCCTCCAATCAATGGAGACATGCAGGGCATCGTTATGGTTCTTTCCCTTAGCAGTCAGATCGGCGTCAGAGAAACCCAAACCATTATCAGCGGTTAAGTTGGACACACACTCGGTAAATTGATCAGCTGATGTCTCTTGTGGCACGTGGGCCGTCTTCAGGAAAGTAATCAGGGCCTTGGCATGGGCCTCTGAACACAACAACAGTGACATCATAGAAATTTTTGATGGGGTGTGCCCTAGCTGTTCAACTACGTTAAAATCACTCTTCTTGATAATCTTAAGAATCTCTTCCATCTCTTGCTTGGAAGCTTCAACATTGGTTGTCTTCGGTGTCTCCGTCTGGGCAGGTAAATCAGTAGCAATCCCTTTGCCCCGAGCGTCAGATGACTCGGCAGCAGGGGTAGAAATAGGGACTTGGTCAGGAAGGGAAGCAGGCACACTTGCAGGTGTGATGACAATAGGTCTCTGAATAGCTGGTGGCGCAATATCTGGTGAGAAGAGCCTACCACTGCGGGTGACTTTGGCAGGTCCGGTGATGTTGCTGACGCCGATACTAGTATCAAACTCTTGTTTTACTCCAAGAACATAAACATCTGCCCCATAGTGCCACGTGACAGCTTTGTCGGATGTATAGGGGATGGGCCCCGGAACAGTGATGATTATGGGAGAAACCTTCTGAGTAGACATGATTTTGACAGGCTTCTTTGAGGGAGCCTTAGGAGAATTGTTGAAAATAGTAACAATGGACACTTCTTCAGCAGGGATAGCCGGAACAACAATCTTCTCGAACAAGATCTCTTTGTTATCCATCAGGTTTTGGACGCCTGACTTCAACAAAGGACAACCAGCAGGTGAAACAGAACATAGACGACACCCTTTACTACATCCCGAAAATAAACCGGCTAGCAACAGGTTCCTCTTGACAGTCAACAACGGAGTAACAATATCATCCACAGAGGCTACATACAGGTCTTCTTCCACAACATTCACTCCATGCTTGGGCATGGGAGCAGTCACAACATTGGGCCTTTCGGGCGCCTCGAACTCTATCTCTTTAGCATCAATAAGGTCCTGAACCTTATTCCTCAGCGCCCAACAATCATCCGTGGTATGCCCCGGGCTGTCAGAGTGATAAGCGCAGCGGGCGTTGGGATTTTACTTTGGAGATGTTGTGTTTACCACCTTCGGAGCTTCTTTTATGGTTACCAGATTGGTTGACAGTAGCTGTGGCAATATCTGGGACAAGGTCATACTGAGTCGAGTGAACTCCCTTCTGGGTCTCTCACCCCTTGGTTGGTTATATTGCCGAGGAGCAGCAGCAGGCTTTGAAATTACCACCGCGTTGACAGCTTGGCGGCGTTCCGGTTTATTCTGTCTCTTAGAACCATAAACAGCACTAGATTCTTTCTTGAAGGGCTTCTTTTCGGTACTCGAGGAGGCACCTTTTTGTATCTTCACAGACTTAATACCAATTTCTATCCTCTCACCAGTTAAGATCAGATCTGTAAACCCAACAGAAGAATTCCCGATCAGATGGTTGAAGAACGGACCAGACAGGGTCCCCAAGAACATGTCAACAAGCTCACAGTCAGTCAAAGGTGGCTGCACCCTTCCAGCCAGGTCTCTCCACTTTTGCACATACTCTTTGAATCCTTCACCCGTCCCAAGTGACATACCCTGGAGTTGGGTACGCGTAGGAGCGAGGTCGGAATTATACTGATACTGCTTGTAAAATGCAGTAGCCAAATCCTCCCAGTTACGAATACTGGCTCCATCCAGCTGATAGAACCATTCGAGTTGAGTCCCTGAAAGACTATCCTGGAAGAAATGGATCCATAAATTCTTGTCTGCAGTATAAGGTTGGATCTTCCTTACATACGATCGAAGATGCAACTTAGGACAGGAAGCTCCGTCGTACTTTGCAAAAGCAGGTGCCTTGAACTTATGTGGGATCACCACTCTAGAGGATAAACCTAGATCTCCAAAATCCAACCCAGACACATGTTGAATCTCCATAGCACTTAAACGGTCCTCTAGCTGTTTGTACCTGTCCTCAGCAGGAGGGTACTGCTCATCATTGTAATCTGTCTCGTTGTCGGAGACCACGGGACTAGGAACCCTTCTCTCTTGGGGATTGTCTTTCCCTACAGAGGAAGTAGCCAGATCAGCCTCATTTTGTAGTCCATTTCCAAACCTCCGTCCGGTGTTGAACAACACAGTCCTTTTCTTCTTCTTTTTCAGAATCAGAGTCTTCAACTCCTGTTGACCCTGGGCTAAGCTCATGACCAACTCTTGGAACTGGGCGTTCTGGGCCTAGAGGGCCTTGATAGCTTGTTCAGTAGTAGGCTCAGAAGACATGATGATTGCTGAAATAAACAGCGAAGAAGATAAGTGACCTGTAAAAAAGGGGTACATGTTATGCATATGATGAATGGAATGCGTATGATTTATGTTTTCAAAGACAATCGGGATTCAACTTTGTAGACAAAAAGGAAACACACTATATTAGATTCAAACTTTAAATTGTTCAAGAAATTACCCTTAGGCGTTACATAAATGAAAATACTAAAAAGGAAATGAAAGCTGTAAAAGAAACATCCAAAGCCCATCAGTGCTCCCATGGCTTCTTCTTCTCAGTACGGATATAGTCATTCAGGATCTGCTCGTTCTCCAATTGCTTGGTCAGCTTCTGGATTTTCTGTTCCTGTTCATTGAACCTTTCCCGATAAGAATTCCGTTCTTCCTGTAGTTGCGCCCAAAACCTCTTTAGTGTATCAACATCAGTGGGTATCTGAGGAGGGAGAACAGTCGGAGGAACCCCGTCTCTATCAGGAAATTCAAGAATAATAGGTATGACGGCTTCGTATGGAATACCTAACTTCTGAGCACAGATGTGGACCCATCTGTAGTAGAATTCCATAGGCAGAGAAGTCTTCGGTCCCAACTCATGTGGGTCAGCTTTGTGAATTCTGTCCCAAGCCCGGATGAATCTACGACGCAACTCGTCACTGTCTACCTGAAACTCAAAACTGATGTGAGGTACCAACATCTTGTGAGGCCCTGCTCTTCTGGCTCTTCCAAACTGACGGAGAGCTAAACATGGATTATAAGAGATTCCTCCCTGGGTACCGATCAATGGAACATTAGGGTACTCTCCGTAACGATCAATAACAGCTACCTCATCCAAACCTCTGAGAGTCCAAATGATGTTATCATCAGTAAGAGACATTAACCTATGAGCCCAGCCCCTTCCTACTTTGTTCTTCAGCACGAACTTAGGGAGGTGCAAAATAAACCACCTCACTAACAAAGGAGCACAACACCACAAAGTTCCCCGTCTTCGGGCAGTACGAGCGTAGAGTTGTTGCAGGATATCACCCAAGAGAGTGGGTACATGATTCCGAGAGATGAAGATCCTTATGGCGTTGACATTGACAAAGTTATCAGGATTTGGAAACAATACCAGACCATAGATTAAAAGATCCAGAATGTCTTCGTACGCCCTGAAGTCTAAGTCATTCCAGAAACTGTTAGCTTTACCAATCAGAAATTTAGCCAAAAAGCCCTTAACTCCGCTTCTAGTCTCCCAGTTATCCATTACCTCTTTGTTGGTCAGAGGAAGGGCTGCAGCAATCTCCTCAAGCCTAAGAGTCTTTTCCCAACCAGTGAATGGAGTCTGTTCCAAAACAGGGATACCAAGCACATCAGAGAATTCTTCCAGGGTAGGGACCAACTGGAAGTCTTGAAAGGTGAAGCAATGGTACAGGGGATCATAAAACTGGGTCAGGACACTCATCAGTTGTTGGTCCCACTTTGAAGTGACTAAACCGAGAAGAGAACCATGCCTCTTGATAAAGGAAGTAGTGTTTAGAATCCTATCAACCAATTCTTTAAGCAAATCAGGTGGGTGAACAAAGTTGAGCCGGATAGTATTCCTTCGCATGGGCATCATAATGTCCTACAAAATAGAGCAAAGATGAAACCCTCTTGTCTTTGAAATGGGTCAGTCCTTATGCAGGATGCATGCAATGTTATGATGGTATGATGTTATGATAAAGCGCACCACAAGTATTCATAAAAGCAAACATGATAAGGCACACAAGTCACACAAGACAGCCCTTAGAGTTTAGGCCAGCATGAAGTTTAGGTACTACCCTCTTTCCGTTTCAGTTGGTTAAGACCTGTCCTAGAAAATAGTAACCGGGTTCTAGAGGATGTCAATATCACTGACTACCCTCAATCGGTCATAACTCCAGTGTCACAATCTTTTCTTGCGGCCAGAACCATCGCGAGAGTTTAGCCTCAATGAGTGTAGCATACTACTACTGTTCTATGGCCAAGTTGGGTTAATTTAGGGTTCTAAGGTCGGTTGGTGCTTAATGACTCCTCAGAAGACCCATATTCTCCTTGTTCCAACACAAGGGATATCGGTACAGACCAAGGTGTCACACCAATGTAGCTACTGCTTCACCCGTGTCGGTCTACGCCGGACAGGTCCCTCACAGCTTTTTGCTACCTAAAGGGTATTCCCCAGATCCGGGTTAGGATCTATGAAACTCTGATGCAAGCCCACAATATAAAAGCAAATAAAGCATACAATTGAAAACATATAATGATCTAATCCTAAGGTACACCTCACTTATAAAGTTATCCCCAGCAGAGTCGCCAGTTCTGTGATCGGTGGAAATAGAACTGACTGTTTTGAAATGCTGGTTTGCGAAATGTCGCGGTAAGCAAGAGTCGCCACCGTCTTTTATTTTCTCCAACAAGGAAAGGACAAAAGCACAGCAAAATTCCTTTTCGAGATGTTTCTCGGTTCGGGAGGTAGATTTATAGAAAGGGAAGGTGTTAGCACCCTTTCTATCCGTGGTTATCCACAGGCTCTTAGGTACTTTCTCACTATGTTTTCAACAATTGTTTACTTTTCTTGTGTTTGTGGGTTTTGAAAAAGTTTCATTTTGAAAACTTCTAGGTAACTCTTGTATCTGTCCTCAAGAGTGTATGAAGTGTTTGTTTGAAAACTTTTTGAAAGTGTAGGTGCGAAAAGTTGTTTTTGTTTTTTGAAAGAGCAAGTACCCAGGAGAAATCTACCTACTCTAAGGAATTAAGCTGTGTAAGAGTCCTTTAGACAGTAGTATCCCACTATTGAGAATTAGGTAGCACCGTCGTTGGAGATTTTCGGGTCAATTCGATTATAGGGACATGTGTGGTCACCAAAGCAATAGTAGGACGCCTTAGCGGTAACCCTAATGTCCTAGATCCTTTTTTATCCGAGGCAACCGTTTCGAGGCAACTTGGATCTTTAGACAAGAGGGGGACCTCTAAAACACCCTATACTCAATGACCACGTCAAGGCAACCAAGTGAGGCGTATCCTAGGAGTGGCATGTGCATGTGTGTCAGGATTCAATTAAGATTATCTTGTACATGTTATTGGCGAGCTACGAGTTGGTTTTATTTTTCAGGCAAGTCTTGCATGCATAATTAACAGTTAATAATTGTGCGGAAAATAAATTGCGGAAAGTGAATCTATGGTATTACAAGGCGTCGGGTATTTACATCGTCAAAAACATAACCCTTGGAAAATAAATTGCGAGAAAATAAAGAAAGTGATAAAAGTCCTAATTATCTATTACATTCTCGGAGCAGTTACATAAATATGATCAAAATAATGAATTAAAAATAAATATGCGCGCGAAAGAATTGAATCGGGAAAAGTTTTTAGGGTTTTAACCCTTTTTGAGAAAAGAATGGAATTTTGGTCCTTTTTGCATTTGATTAAATATTAAACCTAAAACTAATTAATTAATCAATTAAAAGAAAAAGTACTTTTTATGTTTTTTAGGTCTTTAATGAAAATAAAAAATAAAAGAAATTAAAAGTCAAGAAAACCCTAATTCTAAATTTATTTTATTTATTATGAAAAATGTCAAAATTAAACCTAATTAAACTAAATTAATTTATTAGAATTTATTTACAAAAATAATTAAATTAAGGTGAAATTAATAAATAATAATATTAATAAAAATATTTACATTTTTTAGTTGTCTGAATTTATTATGAAAAATATTAATTATGTTAATTAAATAAATAATAATAATTAGTAAAAATAATAAAAAAGAAAGAACAAAAAAAGAATAAACCAGGGGGGTGTGCTGGCCCATTAGGAGGTTTGTAAGCAATTGTTGGCCCATTAAACTCAAGCCTTGTTTGACTTCTGGAATTGTCTGCACGTTGGTTGACTAGGGAGTATGGCGTTCTTCATCTCCTGGCCATTGGATTGATGCATAAGGCCACTTGGCGCGTTGTTGGTTGGAGGCACATGGTGGAGCGTAGCCTGAAGCCTGCATGTGATCCAGTTATGAAAAATAATATAGGAATTTTGGGGGACCTGGGAATCGAACCCAGGTCCCAATGATTCACGTCCAGCGCATCTACCACCAGGCCACTTGCTTGCTTTGGTTATTATAATAAGAAACAAATATAATATATAGAAAATAGTAATCATGCTGGAAACAACAAAAAACGCGCGTAGTTTTGAATGCTCCAACCACAACTCAACACGTCTTCATCTCCTTCGCTGAAGCCTGCAAATAATAAATAGATAGTGGGGGTTTTTAACCCCCACAATTTAACGTGAGGAATAATAGCGAATAGGTCCCTGATGCACATAAATATTTCGCGAGGGTGGTTTTAGATTCGTCTAGTCTCAACGAATTCAACCATGGGTCTCTCAAGGTTTGATTTTTCCTGTACAGCAAAGCCCTAATCTGGAAGCTCAAGAACCTTAAAATTCATCAATGGCGTTTTACGATTCTTTGCATTTTAATCCAATTAAACCATACCATCAACTTCCTATGAGTTCAAGCAATACAAAACAAACACAAAATCATGTTAATGATTTATGAAATAAGCAATTCGATTCCAGGAAAAAAACGCAAACCGTTAAACTGTTCTTGATGATTCTGATAACTTTAAGGCTTGGTTTTGATTGCAATATGTTTCTGAGAAACCCTGCAATGTATTAGAAACAATAAAAAGCTTTGAATCACGTTAGAATGTGGAAATCAGTTTTCACTTTTTCTTGGATTTTTTTGAATGTGATTATGGCTTTCTTGCAGCAAATTCTCGTCCATGGCATTAGGTTTAGGTTGTGTACTTATAGTAGAGCTGAATTAGGTTACAATCTTGCACAAAAGATCCATGGAATTATGATTCAATATTTGATTGAAAATCAAATATTTTTCAATCTTTTTGATTGAAGAAACTTTCCAAACTTGGAGATTCTTGTCCCCTTGATGTGCACACGAGTTTTCCAACTCTTTTAGGTCATATTTGCTTCATGAAAAGATTGAAAAACCATATCTTGATATTTCCTACAATTTAAATTAATTAAATGAAATAAAATTGATTAAAATTCCAATTAATTAATAAAAAATAAGAAAATAAATCAATTTAAGCTTGATGGGTCGTGCATAGGCCTTGGATAAAGTTTCAAGAAGAAATTTGAGGCCCATTAGCAAAAACAAAGTGTTTTGAGCAAAGTTGACTTTTGCAAATTCACAAAAATTTCCCAACTTCTCCAATGCATATCTTGCTCAATTTTGATCATATGAACATGTTCTTGGACATTTTGGAAAGGTCTTGAAGTCCTCTAACCAATTCTTTTGGTCCCATGTCATTTGGATTTACCAATCTCAAGTTATGGTCTTTGACTTAAAGTGCCTTTTTGTTGACTTTTGAAATTGACCTATAATGTAGAAATTGATAACTTTTTGTGAGAGAATTTCTTGGACTTGGAATGTGAATATGGATTGTAGGAAATGTCATCCCCTTCAAAATGAGCATTGGATGGGATTTTTCTGATGAACCATGAAAAAGTTATGCCTTGGTCAAGATACAGTTGACTTTTTTGCTGTCCAAAAATAGTAACTTTTTGCATCTTGATGATTTTTGAGCCATGCTTGTGGAATCATGATCAAGACTTGATCAAATGATGATTGTGGACTCAAAATAAGATGTTGACCAAAAATTATGACTTTTGACTGCAAAATGACCATTTTGCCCCTGTAGTTGACTGTGGAGCAAATGGAGCTTTTGACTGTGCAATTTGACATTGTGAGTCTTGAGACTTGACATATAGATGCTTGACAATGTATAGAGGCCTATGGGACTTGATTGGACCATTGAAAATCCAAAATTCATTGAAGGAAACAAAACCCTAATTTTGACTGGCTTAGGAGGCATTTGGACTGTGCAACCCTTGAGTGGTCTTGAACCAATTGAAGATGATTCTTGACAAACTTTGAAGAATATGGGAGGGAAAATTTTGGGGTACAACAGTTGCCCCTGTTCAATCTTCTTAGACCTGAGGATGTAGATTGGCTTGCGTGCATTTCGTGATCCGAAGGTGGAAGATGATTGAACACTAGAGTGCCCAGAAATTTGCACTCGCATAGTGTGGTATCAGCAATGTGACGTCAGGAATGGGATTACAGATGCCATTTGGAGATGCAATGGATAGTTATAGAGATGGGCTTAAAGATGCCATCCAGGGGTGTCGATCGCGTAAGAGATTCCTCAGCGAGAACTTGCGTACCTGAGAAAGAAAGATAATTTCCTGGCCTGTTACAGGTGTTGATCTTCAAACTCTTCATGCAGATAGTTTCCTGGCTAGATACAGGTGTAGCTCTAATCATTCGCTCACAGACATGCCCTGGCTAGATACAGGTATCGAATCTGGAACTTCAAAAGGTTGATTGAGATAGCTTTCCTGGCTGGATACAGGCGTAGACCTCTAATCAGTCGCTCACAGACATGCCCTGGCTAGATACAGGTATCGAATCTGGAACTTCAAAAGGTTGATTGAGATAGCTTTCCTGGATGGATACAGGCGTAGACCTCTGATCAGTCGCTCACAGACATGCCCTGGCTAGATACAGGTATCGAATTTGGAACTTCAAAAGGTTGATCGAGATAGCTTTCCTGGCTGGATACAGGCGTAGACCTCTAATCAGTCGCTCACAGACATGCACTGGCTAGATACAGGTATCGAATCTGGAATTCAAAAGGTTGATCGAGATAGCTTTCCTGGCTGGATACAGGCGTATACCTCTAATCAGTCACTCACAGATATGCCCTGGCTAGATACAGGTATCGAATCTGGAACTTCAAAAGGTTGATCGAGATAGCTTTCCTGGCTGGATACAGGCGTAGACCTCTAATCAGTCGCTCAGAGATATGCCCTGGCTAGATACAGGTATCGAATCTGGAACTTCAAAAGGTTGATGGTAATCATTTTTAGATTGACCTTTTCCTGAAAAGGCAAAACATTAGTTGTATGCAATGTCATGATGTATGAAATGACGTCATGATGTTTTCAAGAATAAATGAGATCGTGTGATATGATGCGTATATGCATGTATCATGATGTATGACAATGTGATGTTTATGAATGTATCTTCGTCTGGGAAAATAAATCCTTGACAAATGCCGGGAAGTTCGTTGAATCCCGGGCTGATGTTGAAGAGTAGAGTTCTTCGTCTCCGCTGGGGATGATGAACAAAGATGATTGCCAGAATAAACCGGTAGGAGAAGATGACTCCGTTGAGGAATAAACCTGATGAAGAGATTACTCTGCGGGGAAATACTCTGTGGGAAGAGATGCTTCGCTGAGATTTTGGTGATAACTCCGCTGGGGATACCATTGATAAGCTCTTGTTGAGGGACTTGATGAACTCCGTTGGGGATAGGAAGAACTTCGCCGAGGACGATCTTTCCGTTGTAATTTGCTGAGGATAACCCAGTTAGACTTTGGTGGTGAATAACCTTTGAATATGGCTGGGGAGAGATACTCGTACTCTGCAGGAGACAAGCTTCCAGAATCTACTGGGGAGATGATTCAATTCTCTTGGGGAAACTTTTTGGACTGCACTGGGGAAATGGCTCCACTGGGGTGTCTGTATTCCACCGGGGAACAATCTTATATTTCCGTCGAGGAATATTAAGACTGTCGGGGATGCTTGCTTAGGAACATCTGCATACTCCGCTGGGGAATATTGAGATCTTCTGGGGATACCCAACTTCCTTAAGGCTGACAGTAGGCTAACTCTGCTTGGGGAAAGTATCGCTGACTTGCTGGGGAATACTGTGCCTTTTTAGGGCCGATGGGAGACCAACTCTGCTTGAGGAGAGAGCATGGCTGACTCTTGTCTTACTCTGCGGTGAGTAAAGGTATCCTGGTTACATTCTTCAGCCGAACTTACCTTGGTACCTTGGTGGACAGAGCAACTAGATCGCTTAGACGATTCATTATTGCCCCTGTTTCTGATGTCACCTGTAATTAGTCCTTTGTTTCGCATGCAAATATTTATGATTAGCAATTAATGTCAAATGCATATATAAAAAATGAACATTGGACGTTCTTTGCAAAACAAAACAGATAAAGGAAAAACAGTTGGCAATTCGTCTGGAAAAGTGAGCTTGTATTGATTTTGAAATTTGCCTGTAAATAGGCATTTTGTGTACAAGAGGCTGGCGTCCTAGTAAGAGAACGCCGTCGAATAGAACTTATACAATTTGTGAAAAGGAAAACAAAACAGCTATGTGAAAGATCCCACTGGGTTCCAACTCTGCTATCACCTTTATATCTTCAAGCGTCTCATCACTTGGCTGCTTAGTTGGAGATGAAGCTGATTGATCGATGCCGTCTGAACCTGATAGTTGATATCGAAGTCTGGATGCAGGGTGATCCAATGAGACATAGTATTACGCTTTAATCCCTAACTTTTTCCTGGACCGCCCTTTCGGGTTTTCAGTCCACCGGGATACCCATTTTTGCCCAAGCCGCCTTTTCAGGTTTTCGACTTGCCGGGTGTACAAATTCTTTCATTTTTCATCCCTTATTTTTGCCCGAACCCTTTTGGTTCGCCGGGAAGCCCTTACTATGTCTGCATTGGCGGGGTGAGGAAGGTCGTCACCATCCATGGTGGTTAATATCATCGCTCCTCCTGAGAAGATATTCTTAACCACAAATGGCCCTTCGTATGTGGGGGTCCATTTGCCCCTGGGATCACCTTGAGGTAGGATGATGTGCTTGATTACCATGTCTCCAACTTGATACTCTTGTCGTCTGACTTTCTTGTTAAATGCCTTGATCATCCGTTTTTGGTACGTCTGACCATGACAAATAGCAGTGAGTCTCTTTTCGTCAATCAGGTTTAATTGATCAAGCCGAGTCTGGATCCAGTCATCTTCGTTCAAACCTGCATCCTTCATTATCCGGAGAGAGGGTATCTGGACTTCAATAGGCAAGACTGCCTCCATGCCATAGACCAAGGAAAAGGGTGTTGCCCCTGTTGACGTCCTTGCTGAGGTACGGTACCCATGAAAAGCAAACGGTAACATTTCGTGCCAATCTTTGTAGGTCACTGTCATCTTCTGCACAATCTTCTTAATGTTCTTATTTGCTGCTTCTACAACCCCATTCATCTTCGGCCGGTAAGGAGAAGAGTTGTGGTGCTGTATCTTGAATTGCTCGCAGAGCTCAGTGATCATCTTGTTGTTAATATTGGTACCATTGTCCGTAATGATCCTCTCTGGTACACCGTAGCGACATATCAGGTTGTGCCGAATGAACCGTGCCACGACATTCTTGGTTACGGTGGCAAAGGAAGCTGCTTCAACCCACTTTGTAAAGTAATCAATTGCTACCAGGATGAAGCGATGCCCGTTGGATGCCGTAGGTCTGATTTCGCCGATCATATCAATGCCCCACATTGCAAAAGGCCAAGGTGCCGTCAAGACGTTCAGAGGAACCGGAGGAATGTGCACCTTATCCGCATAGATCTGGCACTTGTGACATGTCCGAGAATGTTGGTAACAGTCGGCTTCCATTGTGGACCAGTAATATCCTGCCCGAAGGATTTTCTTTGCCATAGTATGCCCACTGGAATGTGTTCCGAAGGTACCTTCATGCAGTTCTGCCATGATCCTTTCTGCTTCAGTCTTATCCACACAACGCAGTAAGGTCGAATCATGGTTTCGCTTGTACAGAATGCCGTTGCTGAGGAAGAACTTCGTCACGAACCTTCTCAGAAACTTCTTGTCATTAACGGATGCACCCTCGGGGTATTCTTGAGCTTCAAGGTACCGTTTTACTTCGTGATACCAAGGTTTCTATGTTACCTCTTCGGTCTCAAGGTCGCAGCAATGTGCAGGTTCATCCAATTTCCATATAATGATCTGGGGAGCCTCGTTGTCCCATTTTACATTGAACATAGAAGACATCGTAGCTAACGCGTCCTCCAACTGATTCTCCTCTCTTGGGAAGTGTTCAAAGGTTATCTCTTTGAAATGGGGGATCAATGTCGACACATACTCTTTATAGGGAATAAGATTTGGGTGTTTCGTATCCCACACGCCTTTGATTTGACTGATCACGAGAGCAGAATCTCCAAAGACACTCAGAAACTTAATCCTTAAGTCAATTGCGGCTCGAAGACCCATGATGCATGCTTCATACTCCGCCATGTTGGTGGTGCAGTTGAAACATAGTCGGGCGGTAAGTGGAGTATGAGTGCCTTTAGGGGATATGATCACAGCGCCGATACCGTTACCCAAAGCGTTTGAGGCTCCGTCAAAGTGCATAGACCATCGGGATCCTTCCTCAGGTCCTTCATCCAGTCCAGGTACTTCATAATCAGTCACTACCATGATATTCTCGTCAGGAAATTCAAAGTTCATAGATTGGTAGTCATCCACTGCCTGGTGTGCCAAATGGTCTGCCAATACACTTCACTTGATTGCTTTTTGCGTAGTGTACTAGATGTCGTATTCAGTCAAGATCATCTGCCATCTCACTATTCTTCCGGACAAGGCAGGCTTTTCGAAGATGTACTTGATTGGATCCATTTTTGAAATCAACAGAGTAGTGTGAGTCAACATATACTGTCTCAGCCGGCGAGCAGCCCATACCAAAGCGCAACAAGTTTTCTCGAGCAGTGAGTATCGGGTCTCACAGTCGGTAAACTTTTTGCTAAGGTAATAAATAGCGTGCTCTTTTCGGCTAGACTCGTCATGCTGCCCCAGCACACACCCCATTGAGCTGTCAAGTACTGTTAAGTATAATATTAGAGGTCTCCCTTCAACCAGTGGCATAAGAATGGGTGGCTCTTGGAGATATTCTTTGATTCTTTCAAAATCGGCCTGACATTCATCGTTCCAACGTACTACTTGATCTTTCTTCAGTAGCTTGAAGATTGTTTCACAGGTAGCAGTTAGACGTGAGATGAATCGGGCAATGTAGTTCAGACGTCCTAGAAAACCTCTGACTTCTTTCTCTGTCTTGGGAACTGGCATCTCTTGTATGGCTTTCACCTTGGCAGGGTCTACTTGAATACCTTTGTCGCTCACGATGAAGCCTAGCAATTTTCCAGATCTCACCCCGAAGGTGCACTTGTTCGGGTTTAACCTCAGCTTGTACAACTTCAAACGGTCAAACAGCTTCTGTAGATGGTCAAGGTGTTCCTCCTCAGTTTGGTACCTTGCAATCATATCATCGACGTATACTTCAATCTCATGATGGATCATGTCATGAAATAAAGCAACCATGGCACGTTGGTAGGTTGCCCCAGCATTTTTCAACCCAAACGGCATGACCTTGTAGCAAAAGGTGCCCCACTGAGTAACAAAAGTAGTCTTCTCCATGTCTTCAGGAGCCATCTTGATTTGATTATAACCGGAGAACCCGTCCATGAAGGAGAATACCTTATGCTGAGCAGTGTTGTCAACCAGGACATCGATGTGAGGCAGAGGGAAGTCATCCTTAGGGCTCGCCCTATTCAAATCCCTGTAATCAACACACATTCGGACCTTACCATCCTTCTTCGGCACTGGAACCACATTGGCGACCCACTAAGGGTTAGAAGTCACTGCTAGAAACCCGACATCAAATTGTTTCATAACCTCAACTTTGATTTTCTCGGACATCTCTGGACGCATACGGCGGACCTTCTATTTTACCGGAGGGCATTCTTCCTTGGTAGGCAAGTGATGAACCACAATGTCGGTATCCAACCCAGGCATGTCTTCGTAAGACCAGGCAAAGATTTCCACATAGTCATGTAGCATCTGAATCAACCGTTATTTCACATTGAGCTCTAGATTGGCACCAATTTTGACTTCCTTTCTGTCTGTCTCAGTACCCAGATTTACCGTTTCCACTGGCTCTTCATGTGGTTGAATGGCCCTCTCTTCCTGGAGTAGCAGTCTTGCAAGCTCACCAGGCACTTCGCAATCATCTTCACCTTCATCTTCGGCTAAGTTGATCGGATTTTCGAAGTCATAACTGGCAGTAGCAGAGTCGTTACCAGTGAGATCCAGAGTGGATTGGAACCTGTATAGGTGAGTGTGTGTAAATATAGGTGTTTTGAAATATATAATAAAGAAAGACAAGGAGCGCAAGATTTGAAATGCAACAAACGTCCAATGCTTTCATTAATGATATATGATAATGACACACAAAATCCCTCACAAATGAAGCCACGGTGCCCCGGGTAAGACACCGAGCCATAAAAGTTTCAAATTATTGCCTGTTACAAATTCAAAACAAAGGAGTTCATTACTGAGTGACAAAAGTAATAGGTACGAAGTCTTTCGCAGTCCAGTTGTTCGGTCCACCGTCGGTCGTTGGGTAGATCCAGCTGCCCATAAATTTACACTCGTCAGAGTATTTGAGGGAATGGGCTTAAAGATGCCATTTGGAGATGTGACAAAATCTTGTCAGAGATGGGCTTAAAGATGCCATCCAAAAATGTTTGTTGAATTGTATGTTGTAGGTGAAAGGATGAGTATCAGAAAGGTATCCATGTTTGGAACGTCTTTGAGCTAGGGGTCTGAATAAGCAATAGATTAGCATCCGTGTTTGGAGCATCCGTAAACTATTTTCATGAGCTGAATCTGAACAAGTGATAGATTAACATCAGTGTTTGGAAGCATCCGTAAACTGTTTTCATGATCCTTGAATTTGAATAAGCAATAGATTAGCATCCGTGTTTGGAGCATCCGCAAACTATTTTCATGAGCTGAGTCTGAACAAGCGATATATTAGCATCCGTGTTTGGAGCATTCGTAAACTGTTTTCATGATCCTTGAATTTGAATAAGCAATAGATTAGCATCCGTGTTTGGAGCATTCGTAAACTGTTTTCATGATCCTGAATCTGAACAAGCGACAGGTTAGTCTCCGTGTCTGGAAGCATCCATAAACTGTTTTCAGATTGTATACTGGTAGCTTGTTAATCTTATCCTAAAAAGGGTAAAATATTAGCTGAAACACAAAGTTATGTTGCATGAAATGTATGATGCAATATATGTGTTTTATCAATGTTTATGATATATGAATGCAATGTATGCGCATGTATGCTGATTAGCTGTCTTGCTGAGGAAAATAAATCCTGGATAGCTGGAGATAATAAAATCTTTGACTGCTGTCGGGGAAAATAAATCTTGGACCACTATTGAAGAGTATGTGTGTCTTCAAGCTTTGCTTATAATACTTCTACCGGGGATTCCTGTTTTGTTGTTTGAGGAGAACTTCGATGGGGAATATTTGAAAACTCTGTGGGGAATTGAGAATAAGAATCTTCATTCTTCTAGGGGAATTTGTGCTGAGGAGTCAAGAACGAGAATCTTCGATCTGCAGGGGATTAAAAAAACTCTGAGAAATTTATGCTGAGAGTAAAGAAGGCTCTGGAAACTTCACTGGAGAATCAAGGATGAGACTCTTCATTCTGTTGGGGAGTAAAAACTCCATGGGGAATAACTATACTGTTGGGGAGTAGCTATCCTGCTGGATAATAAGCTCAGGACTCTGGGGAAAAGCTTATTTCTGTTTGGAAGAAGTTCAGGAGTTTAGGTTGTATGCCACTTTGAGAATGAGAATCTTCATTCTGTCGGGAATATCAGAAACTCGGGTTATATGCCACTTTGAGAATGAGAATCTTCATTCTGTCGGGAATATCAGGAACTCGGGTTATATGCCACTTTGAGAATGAGAATTTTCATTCAGGAGTTTGGATCAGGAGGTTGGGTGTATGCCAATCTACTGGGGAAGCAAGAATGAGAATCTTCATTCAGGCGTTTGGGTCAGGAGGTTGGGTGTATGCCAATCTACTAGGGAAGCAAGAATGAGAATCTTCATTCAGGAGTTTGGGTCAGGAGGTTGGGTGTATGCCAATCTTCTGAGGTTTCAAGGATGAAAATCTTCATTCTGTTAAGGGTATCAGGAGCTTGGGAGTATGCCAATCTTTTGAAGTTTCAAGAATGAGAATCTTCATTCTGTTAACGGTATCAGGAGCTTGGGAGTATGCCAATATTCTGAGGTTTCAAGAATGAGAATCTTCATTCTGTTAATGGTATCAGGAGCTTGGGAGTATGCCAATCTTATGAGGTTTCAAGAATGAGAATTTTCATTCTGTTAACGGTATCAGGATCTTGGGAGTATTCCAATATTCTGAGGTTTCAAGAATGAGAATGTTCATTCTGTTAACAGTTAACTGTTATCTGGTTGATCTCCAGGCTTCACAGTGTCTTGTATTGCTATCTCGTCAACATCCAGGTTTCACAATACCTTTCTTCCTATCTGGTCAACGTCCAGTCTTCAAAAGGAAATCAAATGGTTATTCGGTCGCCTCCGGTTTTCCCTTTGATTTCGGGGCCTACTAATATCCGGTTAAATCTGGGATTCAAAGTAATTGGCCGAGTAAACTATTATTTGGTCAACATCCAAGTTTCACAGTATACCTTACTGTTATCTGGTCAATGTCCAGGTTTCACAGTGTTGTATTGCTATCTGGTCAACATCCAGGTTTCATAATACCTTACTTCCTATCTGGTCAACGTCCAGTCTTCAGAAGGAAATCAAATGGTTATCCGGTCGCCTCCGGTTTTCCCTTTGATTTTGGGGCCTACTAATATCCGGTTGAATCCGGGCTTCAAAGTAATTGGCCGAGTAAACTGTTATTTGGTCAACATCCAAGTTTCACAGTATACCTTACTGTTATCTGGTCAACGTCCAGGTTTCACAGTGTTGTATTGCTATCTGGTCAACATCCAGGTTTCACAATACCTTACTTCCTATCTGGTCAACGTCCAGTCTTCAGAAGGAAATCAAATGGTTATTCGGTCGCCTCCGGTTTTCCCTTTGATTTTGGGGCCTACTAATATCCGGTTGAATCCGGGCTTCAAAGTAATTGGCCGAGTAAACTGTTATTTGGTCAACATCCAAGTTTCACAGTATACCTTACTGTTATCTGGTCAACATCCAGGTTTCACAGTCTGAATTTTGTGAGAATTTGATTGCATCTTTCCTGAAAGGTAAAGGTTAGTGGCATGACATATATCAAACAATGACGTTCTCAAAATAAATGAGATTGTGTTGTATGATGTCCTGATGTACGGATGTGTAATGTTTTTCAAGACGACCTCTCGCTGGGGGAAATAAATCCCGAACTGGTGATTGGAGAAAAGAGTTGGATTCTTCGTCTTTGATAGTGAAAAATCTAGCGACTTCAAAGGGAAATTTTTTTCAGGAATTCTTGAGGTCGACTTAGCTGGGAAGAGGTTATCAAAGATCAAAACTTTGGCTCGGAGCCATCTTATGAGAAGGATTTCGAAGAGATTTGTCACTTCCCCAAGTAGTGAGTGTTTATGGCTTCTCCAGGAAATGTTTGACTATATGTAACCCTTGGTTGGGATTGACGTTCAATGCCCCAAGTGACGGTGACATAGACTTGCCCCTGGCTACTCTACACTTGAGAGATTTCTTGAAATCTTGACTAGACTGCCCCAGGTTAACTGGACTTTGAGAGATTTCTTGAAATCTTGACTGGACTGCCTCGGGTTTACTGGACTTTGAGAGATTTCTTGAGATCTTGACTGGACTGCCCCAGGTTTATTGGACAATGCCATGCCAAGTCCCCTTTTGTTGATAGGAGATTTTTGCAACGGAAGTGTCATCCCACTTGAAGTGATTTTGTTCACTGAGAGAGCTTTCTTTCATCAGAACATTCACTGTGTGAATTTCTTCGTTGTAAAACAAATAGCCATATGCAAACCTTCAAATAATGCAAAGTTTATACTTGTCTTGAAAATTTGAAAAATGCGTTTTTTAGCAGAAAAATTTTATAAGAAAAATTCAACACAAGATTTAGAGCAAAGCCTTACAGGAGTCAGGAAACCTTTTGTAACAGTATGCTTTCAAACTAACCCATGCTTCAATTAGGAATTTTGAAGGGTTGTAACGTGGCTTGGTTCACGGTTTTAAGAAACAAAGGATAAAGGCTCAAAGTATATTTGTACCCACCCGCTCTTCGTGATGTTCTTCAATCCTAAACTCAGTTAATTGTGCGTTTAAACTCCAAATGAGTATGGAACGACGTTTTGGTGATGGTTCACACAAGTTGAATTTGTTGGAAGGCAGTCATTTTTGCAACATTTTTCATGTCGTTGAGGATTTGTAATGACCTCTTTCTTTTGATTTGTTATCCCTAATTTTTGCATGACTGTTCTTATTTTCGAGATTACAGTCAGCGAGATGCCCCAGCTTTCTTAAGCCTCCTTTGTAGGTTTTGGCTCAGTGGGCTTTTCTTTTTGAGAGATGATGACTACCTATGAGATAAAGAACCATCACCGTCTTTTGATTCCAAAGGAATGTTTTTTTTGATGTTATTCATCGTATTACAGGATGAGAGTTTGCGACTTTAACACGCATTTGAATTAACTGAGAGACTACCCTGCCCCGGGTTTGATTAAAGGTTTCAATTTGTGTTAAAACAGAAAACTTCTACTTCTTTGGCTCGAAGGGGTTGACTAGGGATTATCTTCCTTATAACTCCAGTGTTTAGGATTTAAAAGAAACGCCTGTACATCGTCAACAAGGTCTGTCCAAAAGCATTACTGTATGAGATTATGGCATTGTTTTCGTCATCCTCCCTCTAAAGGCTTGTAACTTTTAGCAAGAGTTAAATATCATAAAGA
Source organism: Vicia faba (assembly GCA_948472305.1). Lineage (NCBI taxonomy): Eukaryota > Viridiplantae > Streptophyta > Magnoliopsida > Fabales > Fabaceae > Vicia > Vicia faba. The sequence goes on from OX451737.1 coordinate 490,294,139, forward strand.
AAGTAGAAAGCATAGTTCGAGTATAGTGAAAACGAATGGATGAATTCAGGACAAACATATGCAATGCATTAATGAAACAGAGTTTGACATTAACAAATAATTGTTTGAATAACAAAAGAAATTACAACTTGAAAATTCAAATGAAACAAAAGCCTCTTAGTTCAAACTTGTCATTTCAGGTGGAGAACCCTCAGTGGAAGATTTTCATTTGGCCATCCTGTGTGAATTCCAGCACTCCTCTGTCAATCAAGTCTTGGGTCTTGTTTTTCAAAGCCCAGCAGTCATTTGTATCATGCCCAGGACTATTGGAGTGGTATGCACATAATGCATTGGGATGATAGCTAGGAGCAAAGGTATTGAGATTCTGAAAAGGATCCCTTAATTCAGTCAGCTTGACCTCCAACAAGCATTGCAGTACTTTTGATAATGGCATGTTAATCTCAGTGAAGCGCCTTCCAGATGTATTTTGCTTACGCTGATTACCCTGTTGATGCCGGTGAGGTTGTTGTTGGGCTTGTGACCCTGAAGAAAACTGGGGAGACTTTCCCTTGGCTTCTTGTCTCAAAGGAGGCTGATGGTGACTTGATCTTCAACCCTAGTTGTTTGCCCCAATTGGTTACATCCATCTTGATGCAGTTTATTGATGAGGACCTTTAGCTCCTCTTATCCTTGAGCCAAGTTTTGGATGAGAGCCATCTAGCCCACCAGTTGTCCCATCATTTAGATTTTCATTGTTGCCAACTCAATCTGTAGCCCTTCCAATTGATCATTCTTGATGCCCCCTGGATTCCCTAGGACCATGCCCCTTGTGAGGAGAGCTTTCACTTCTTCCCGCCCCTTGGACAGGTTCAAGAACATTTCTTGAAGTTGAGCGTTTTGAGCCTGGATATCTTTGACAGTCTTCTCTAGAGCCATCTCTACTGAAATAAACAGTAGGAAAATAAGGAGACCTGAAAGGGGGAAACCTGTCATGATACGATGCATGATATGTGGATGCATGTTTTCAAGGATCTCGCGGGTTAAACACAAGAAAATGTTAGAGGTTGAACTTCGATCAACATCTTTGATTGGAGAACTTCGTATCGGTGGATGTCTTTCCACGAGAATCAAGCTCACCATGTCAAGTGGGTCATAGCCCTTGACTCAAGTTGTTGTACTTGATCTTTGACGGCGTGTGTTTAGAGGAAAATTAATCCTCTTTCCCTTTGGTAGACGTCTGGTTCAACGTGACCCTGCATCAAAGACCCTCGAGATCCTTGAAATGGTTATTGAAAATGCTATGGTATAATGTTATGATGTTATGTACAGATATGCGAAGTAAGCAAATTATATACAAATAATCACATTCACACAAAGCAGACAAGTCCTTAGGTTTAGGCTTGCATGGAGTTCGTAGGTAAGTACCCTTTTAAAGTCTAGTTGGCTCAACCTGTCCTAGAAATAGTAACCGGGTTCTAAGGAGCTCAATATCACTGGATTGTTTTTTGTGTTCATTGTTTCAGTTTAGCCACTTTACTGGCGATCAAAATATTCCAAGAAAACAAACCTCAATGAGTTTAGTATCGAGTATCTACCAACTTCGGACTGTACCAAAGCCGATCATCTCACTACCCCTAAAAGGCCAAGTTGGTCAAGTAAGGTTCTAAAGTTAGTTGATTCTTCATGACACCACGCGGCGGCCCCGTACTCTCCTTGATTCAACTCAAGGGTTACCGGTACCAACCAAAGTGCCACATCAATGTAGCTACTGCTTTAACCATGTCGGTATACCCCGCACAGTTCCCTCACAGTTTATTGCTACTTACCTAAAAGGTGCCCCCAAATCCGGGTGTAGGATTTAAAACAATACCCAAACAAGGAACCAAAAAGTAAAGCATACAAGTCAAATAAGATAAGCATGTAAGGGTGATCTAAAACCCTAAGGTAACCCCTCTTTTAGATAGAATTCCCCAGCAGAGTCGCCAGTTCTGTGATACGATGGGAGAACTGACTTGAGGTTTTGCGTTTGTGTTCGCAATTGGAGGCATCATAATTGGTGGTTCTTGAAGATATTCTTTGATTCTCTCGAAAGCGGTCTGACATTCATCATTCCATTTTACCACTTTATCTTTCTTCAACAGCTTGAAGATTGGCTCACAAGTAGCAGTCAGATGTGAAATGAATCGGGCGATGTAGTTCAGACGTCCCAAAAAGCCTCTAACTTCCTTTTCTGTGCGGGGAGCCGGCATCTCTTGTATGGCCTTTACCTTGGCAGGGTCCACCTGAATACTCTTATCACTGATGACGAAACCCAGCAGCTTACCGGACCTTACCCCGAAGGTGCACTTGTTCGGGTTTAACCTCAACTTGTACGTCTTCAACCTATCAAACAGTTTCTGGATATGGTCAAGGTGCTCTTCCTCAGTCTGGGACCTGGCTATCATGTCATCAACATAAAGTTCAATCTCATGGTGAATCATGCCATGGAACAAAGCGACCATGGCGCACTGATAAGTTGCCCTAACATTCTTCAACCCAAAAGGAATTACCTTATAACAGAAGGTGCCCCACTGTGTAACGAAGGTTGTCTTCTCCATGTCCTCGGGAGCCATATTGATCTGATTGTAACCAGAAAAACCATCCATAAAGGAGAAGATCTTATGATGCACGGTGTTGTCGACCAGAATATTGATGTGAGGAAGTGGGAAGTCATCCTTGGGGCTTGCCCTATTCAGATCTCTATAGTCCACACACATTGGTACCTTCCCATCTTTCTTGGGTACCGGAACAACATTGGCAACCCACTGTGGATAAGAAGTGACAGCTAAAAATCCCGCATCAAACTGTTTCATGACCTCAGCTTTGATTTTCTCAGACATCTTAGGGCGCATACGGCGAACCTTTTGCTTTACCGGAGGACAGTCTTCTTTAGTCAGCAGGCGGTGTGCCACAATATCCGTGTCCAAACCAAGCATGTCTTCATAGGACCAGGCGAAGATTTCAACATAGTCACGTAGCATTTGTATCAACCGTTGCTTGATACTAGGCTCCATATTTGCACCTATCTTAACTTCTTTCCTGTCTTCCCCTGTACCCAAATTCACTGATTCAACTGGCTCTTCATGAGGATGTATGGCCATTTCTTCCTGTAGTAACAGTCTAGCAAGTTCTCCATGCACCTCACAATCATCCTCACCTTCGTCCTCGGCTTGGTTGATCAGATTTTTGAAGTCATAACTGGCAGTAGCAGAGTTGTTATCAATGGGATCCAGAGTGGATATGGATATGCATTATGATATGTGAGTGTGTGTAAGATAATAGCTGTTTTTGATAAAGCGAGAGACAAAAAAAACAAGGAGCACAAAATTTGTAATGCAAGAAATGTCCAATGCTTTATTAATGATATATGAAAATGACAAATAATAAGCCCTCACAAGCAAAGCCAAAGTGCCCCGGGCAAGGAACCGGGCCGTAAAGTTTCAAACTGTTTATTATAACTCTTAAAACAAAAGTCAATTACTGTGGAATGAAAGAAACAGGTATGAAGTCCTTCGCCATCCAGTTGTTTAATCCATCACTGGTTGTTGGGTAGATCCAGCTGTTGATGTCTGAATCTTCTTCACCATCTTCAATTGCATTAACTCCCTGATTGCTGATACACAAAGAAGGTCTTCCAATCCGTGTGCGCATAACAGCCCTTTGAGCCCCTGTAGTAAAGCCCAAACCAAATTTATCAGTTTTGTGCGTGAAACCAGGGAGATGACCCCAATTTGTACACCCACTTTCTTCAACTACAGCCCTGACATCCTTGAGAGAAGCCATCTTCATCGGAGGTTTGTCAGTAGCAACTTCAGTTGACGCCAAAGTCTGGGGGACCTCTTCAAAGTTCTGACAAGGGGTTTCGATGAACTCCCCATCCATCTCCACATAGCGAAAGGAACTGAGATGATTCACCATGTACTCCTCTTCACCTTGTACCGTGATAATTTTCCCCTTTACCGAATATTTCAACATTTGATGGAGCGTGGAAGTCACTGCCCCAGCCTTATGAATCCAAGGGTGACCCAACAAGCAAGAATATGATGGTCTGATATCCATCACGTAGAAAGTGGATGCAAAAGTCTGAGAGCCAACTTTAACAGGGACGTCCACTTCCCCGTGCACCATCCTTTTTGACCCGTTGAAAGCTCTGACCACAATATTGCTCGGCTTTAGAATCAAACCTTCACAGTCCAGACGGTCTAATGCTTTCTTTGGCAAAACATTCAATGAGGACTCGGTATCCACCAGTACATGGGCCATAGTAGTGCCCCTGCATTCGATCGAGACATGTAGAGCATCATTATGATTTCTTCCTTTAGCAGTTAGATCTGCGTCTGAGAAACCCAACCCATTGTCGGCAGTCAAGCTAGCTACGCAATCTTTGAATTGATCGACTGAAGTTTCCTACGGCACATGCGCAGTTTTGAGGAATGCGATTAAAGCCTTTGCATGGGCTTCTAAACATAACAACAAGGACACCATGGAAATTTTTGACGGGGTCTGCCCCAGCTGCTCGACTATGTTGTAGTCGCTCTTCTTGACAATCTTCAGAATTTCCTCTATCTCCTTCTTAGAGGTTTCTACAATGATCTTCTTAGGTGCCTTCATCCAGGCAGGCTCACTTGTGCTTTCTTTGCCCCGAGTCCCAGATGGCTCGGCGACAGGGGTGATAACTGGAGTAGAAACTGGGACAATAGCTGATGTATTAGCAAATGGAATGACAACAGGTTTGTGGACAGTTGGAGGGGAGATCTCGGGAGAAAATAGTCTTCCACTTCTGGTGACCTTGCTGGCCCCGAAAATATTGCTGACATTAGCATCAACTTCTTCACTATTTAAGTCTTGTTTAACTCCATGGTAATACACATCAGCACCATAGTGCCAAGGGACAGCCTTATCCGAAGTGTATGGGATAGGACCAGGGACAGTAATTATTAATGGAGCAATTCTTGGGACAGGTGTAATCCTAACAGGTTTTCTCGAGGAAACCTTGGAAGGATTGGCGGAAATGGTTATGATGGAAACATCTTGAATTGGAACCAACATAATCACAGTCTTTTCGAACATGATCTCTTTGTTATCCATCAGGCGCTGAACACCTAATTTTAATAAGTGGCAACCAGCAGGCAGAATTGAACACATGTGGCAACCTTCACCACAGCCCAGAAATAAACCGGCCAACAACAAATTCTTCTTAATTGTCATCAAAGGAGTAGAAATTTCTTCCACGGAGGTCACAAATAAATCATCGCCTATAGCATTTACTCCATGACCATGTTTGGGCATGAGAGCAGTTATGATGTTCGACTTCTCCGGAGCGTCAAACTCAATATCTTTAGCTTCGATCAGGTCTTGCACTTTGTTTTTCAAGGCCCAACAGTTGTTTGTATCATGACCTGGACTTTCAGAGTGATAGGCACAGCGGGCGTTCGGGTTATAGTGGGGAGATGTGGTGTTGGGGTTCTTCGGGGCCTCCCTCAGAGTTACCAGATTGGTCTTCAATAATTATGGTAGAGTTTGAGTCAGGGTCATATTGAGCCGAGTGAACTGCCTTTGTGGTCTTTCCACCCTTTGTTGATTGTTGCATTGTGGAGCAACTGTGGGTCTTGATATCACTACCATATTTACTGCTTGACGGTGTTCAGGTCTGCTTTGGCCCCTCGGGCCGTAGACTGCACTAGCTTCTTTCTTACCGGTGAAAGGCTTCTTTACTGCACTTGATGAAGTATCATTCTGTATCTTGCCACTTCGAATTCCAGCTTCTACTCTCTCTCCAGTCAAAATCAACTCAGTAAACCCAGATGATGAACTGCCGATCAGATGGTTGAAAAATGGACCAGATAGCGTCCCTAGAAACATGTCAACCAACTGCCTATCAGAAAAAGGGGGATGGACTCTTCCAGCTAAATCTCTCCACTTTTGAGCATAGTCCTTAAAACCTTCACTTGCACCCATTGACATACCCTGAAGCTGAGTACGAGTGGGAGAAAGGTCGGCGTTATACTGATACTGTCTATAAAAAGCAGTAGCAAGGTCTTCCCAGTTTCGGACATTGGCTCCTTCCAATTGATAAAACCATTCAAGCTGAGTCCCTGGAAGACTATCTTGAAAGAAATGCACCCACAAATTTCTATCAGCAGTGTGGGGTTGGATTTTCCTGACATACAAGCGGAGATGGAGTTTTGGACAGGATACTCCATCGTACTTGGCAAAAACCAGAGCTTTGAACTTATGATGGATCACCACTCCTGATACCAGTCCCAGTTCTCCGAAATCCAAACTGGGTATCTTCTGAATCTCCATAGCACTCAGACGGTCTTCAAGTTGCTTGTACCTATCCTCAACAGGAGGATATTGCTCATCATCATAATCTGTATCATTATCAGAAACTGCAGGACTGGGGCCCTTTTCTCCTTCTTGGTTCTCCCTTTCCCTGGATGAAGAGGTCAGATCAGCTTGCTGTTTCAACCTATCCCCATACCTTTTTCCCATATTCAGAAGAACGACCTTCTTCTTCTTCTTCTTCTTCTTCTTTTTCTCTTTCAAAATGAGAGTTTTTAGATCCTCTTGCCCTTTAGCCAAGCTTAAGAACATTTGTTGGAATTGGGCGTTTTGTGCCTGAAGATCTTTGATGGCTTGATCAGAAGACATTTTTGCTGAAATAAACAGCGAAGAAGATGAGAAACCTGTAATGGTACCTGTAATGATGTGCATGATAATGGGATGCGTATAATGATTTTAAAGACCTTGGAAAATTTAAATTTGCAAACCAAAAATAAACAAATTTTATTAGATTAACTTGTAAAAGGTTCAACAATGCCTTTAAGGCGTTACAAAGAAGTAAACGGAAAACAAATCTAAAGAAAAAATCAAAAATCCCATGGACGCTTCCTCTTTGTGCTGACGTAGTCATTGATCAATCTTTCTTCCTCGAGCTGCCTGGTGAGCTTCAAAATCTTCCTTTCTTGCTCATGGTACTTTTCCCGGTAAGCATCCCCCTCCTCTTTCAGCTGAATCCAAGACCTCTGCAATGCCCCAAGATCAGTGGGCATGTAAGGATAAAGAATTGTGTAAGGAACGCCTTCTTCATTAGTGGGCTCCACAATCACTGGCAACACGGCTTCATAAGGCATCCCAAGCTTCTGGGCACGAGCTCGGACCCATTGTAGGTAAGGCTGCATAGGAAGGGAAGTCCTTGGTCCCAACTCTTGGGGGTCAGATCTGTTCACCATGCCCCAAGCTCGTATAAACCTTCGGCGATGTTCCTTAACATCTTCCTTGTAGTCAAATGCAATATCCTCAAGAAGTAGCTCATGGGGACCATCTCTCCGAGCACGACCAAATTGTCGCAAAGCTAGACAAGGATTGTAAGTTATACCCCCTCTGATACCAAGTAATGGGACATTAGGGTATCCCTCACAGCGGTCAATAACGGCAGTGTCTTCCATAGCCCGGGAGATCCAAAGAATATTTTATGGGCAAGTGACATTATCCTGTAGGACCAACCCAAACCTTCTTCGTTCTTCAGCACAGACTTGGGAAGGTGCGAAATAAACCACCTTGACAGCAACGACATGCAACACATAAGAGTCCCGCTTCTTCGCACAGTACGAGTGTAGAGGGCATGCAAGATATCACCTAGTAGAGTAGGCATAGGATTGCGAGAAAGGAAAACCTTGACCGCGTTCACATCTATAAAGGAATCCGGATTCGGGAAGAGAACCAAACCATAGATAAGGAGAGCCGAGATATCTTCGAAAGCCTGAAAATCCAAATTATCCCAGAATAGCTGAGCCTGGTCTATCAGAAATCTGGCTAGGAAACCTTCGACCCTGCTTCGTGTTTCCCAATTGGATACTACATCAACCCGTTTCAGATGCAAAGCTGAGGCAATGTCTTCTGGTCTAGGAGTCTCTTCCATACCTGTGAAGGGCACATGCTCAAGGATGGATATGCCCAATAAGTGTGAGAACTCTTCCAAAGTGGGAACCAGCTGGTAATCTGGAAAGGTGAAGCAATGATGCACATGATCGAAGAACTGGAAAAGTACACTCATCATCTGCTCATCCAGCTTTGAGGTGACTAGGCTAAGAAGCTGACCATGTCTCTTAATGAACATAGAAGTCTCATAAACTCTTGAGGCTAACTCTTTAAGTTGAGCAGGTATTTGCACAAAGTTAACTCGGATGGTATTTCTGTGTACGGAAGCCATAATCTGCAAAACAGAACAAAGATAAATCCCCTTGGTCTTTGAAATGGTTAGTATAATGAAGTATGAATTCCGTGTTATGATGCATGATGTCATGATAAAAATAACATGTATAGCAGATAACAGGCATGGCAAAGGCAAACAAGTCACACAAAAGCCCTTAAGTTTAAGGCTTGCATGAGGTTAAAGGTATTACCCTCTTGAAGTTCAATTGGTTTTAACCTATCCTAGTAAAAGTAACCGGGTTCTAGAGGTTCTCAATATCACTTACCATCCTCCATCGGTCATGGTTTCAGCTCACGCAATCTTTTCTTGCAGCCGGAACTATCTCGAGAGTATGGTCTCAATGAGTGTAGCATCGAGTATCAACCAGTTCCCAGCTTTACACTAAGTCCGACTATCTCACTACTTTCTAATGGCCAAGTTGGTCGATTAAAGGTTCTAAGACCAGTTGATGCTTAACGACACACGTAGCGGCCCCGTATTCTCCTCGTTTCTCCATAAGGGATACCGGTACCAACCAATGTGCCACATCAACATAGCTACTGCTTCAACCGTATCGGTCTATACCGTACAGTTCCCTCACAATTTATTTCTACTTACCTAAAAGGTGTCCCCAGATCCGGGTTAGGACCTATAGTAACTCCCAAAAAAAAACCTTAAAAGTAAAGCAACCAAAACAAACAAGAGAAGCAATTTATGATGAACTAAATCCTAAGGTATACCCCACTTATTAATTTCCCCAGCAGAGTCGCCAGTTCTGTGATACGGTGGCAGAACCGACTGTTTTGAAAATGCTGGTTTGCGTTTTATGTTTTGTATTCGCAAAATGTCGCGGTAAGCAAAAGTCGCCACCGACTTTTATTTTATCCAACTGGAAAGGAAAAAAAGCACAGAAAAATTCCTTTTTTGAGATTTTGAGTACGGGGGGTAGTTTATAGAAAGGGAAGGTGTTAGCACCCTTTCTGTCCATGGTTTTCCATGGGCTCTTAGGTACTTGCTCATCTTTTAAAATTGCTTGTGTGTGTTTGTTTTGAAAAGTTTTATTTTACTTCGTTTTAACCCTTGTTTCTGTCCTCAAGAGTGTTACGAAGTTGTTTTTAAAAACTTTGTTTGAAAAAAAGTGTAAGTGTGAAAAGTTTGATTTTGAGCAAGTACCTACTAGCATCTACCTACTCAAAAAAGATCGTTTATGTTCTCGTTTCCTTTAGACAATGCTATCCTACTATTGAGAAATAGGAAGCACCGTCGTTGGAGTTGTAAGGGTTAATTCGTAAGGGATGTACGATCACTAAAGCAATGCTAGGACGTCTTAGTAATAACCCTAGAGTCTTAAGATCATATTCGAGGCAACATTTCTGAGGCAAACTTTCCGAACGGGACTTTTGATCTTTGTTTAGACAGAAGGGAAACCACTAAGACACCCTATACTTAATGATCGTTTACCGAAGGCAATCGAAGTGAGAGTATACCCTAGGAGTGTGCATGTGTGAGTGATTTGATTTCAATTATTATCTTTGCACATTAGGGTTTTCTAGCCATTTTAAATTATCATGTAATCTTGTCATACAATCCTATTAACATACATCTAAACAGTTAATATTTGCAAGAATTAAAATGCGAGAAATAAAACCTACGCTATTACAAGGCTTCGGGGTAGGGATTAATTACATAGCCAAAAAACTCGTAAAAACGATAAATAAAGAAAGTCTAATTAAACTATTACATACCGTGAGCAGTTACATTAATATTGCCAAAATAATAAACGCGTGCGATAAATCGAAAACGAGAGATTTAGGGTTTTTGACCCTAACTACCTAATTGTAATTTAAAAGAAAAATTATTTTTTGTGGTTTTTGTGCTATTTTGAGAAAATAAATTTTAATTGAATAAATAAAAAAAACCTAATTGCTAATTAATTTAAATTTAGAAAAATAGTTAAATTAACCTATTTTGTATTTTTTTTATTTTGAAAAAAGAAATAAAAATTAAATCAAAAGTTAACCCTATTTTTTTCTAATTGATTTTAATTATATAAAAAAGTTAGAATTACCCTAAATTAAAGTTAAACTAATATTAAATTAAATATGATAAAATAAAAACCTAATTCTAAATTTTGTGAAACTTGATTTTATGATTTTTGTGAAAAAAGAAATTAATTTTGTTAAAAAATTAATTAAGTAAATTAAATTAAATAAAAGAAAAAAGAAGAAAAGAGAAAGAATGGGCCAGGTATTAGCAAAAAGAGGGGGTATGATTCTGACTTCTAGGCCCAACAAATCCTTGGCCCCTTTGACTTTTTCAATCATGTGCGCACGCTGGATTATGGCACATGGTGGACCTTCTTTATATAGCCTTGGATCTGCAGCCTTGATGGATGGGATGGCCAGATCTAGATAGTGCACGATGGACCCCTTGCCATGTAACGCACTGGATTACCCTGAAAATATTGAGAAAATAAAATGCACACGCCTAGGATCGAACCCAGAATGTGTGCATCAAAGAACAACAACCTTACCATCTGCGCCAGCTTGTTTAGTTGTAACAATAACAAAGCAAATAAAATATAATACAAATCATGTGCCACGCTTCCCAAAACGCGCGCAGATTCAAACGATCCACTCACATATTGCCACGCCATCATCTTCCTCGTTGCTTCCGTCGTTTTAGACAAAAGACCTTTACCTACAGACACCAGGCATAGGTATAACCCTTGTCCATTCCAAAATCCTGTACATGTATGATAAATGCAAACCAATGGTACCAATCCACTCGTTGCAACTTCACGAGCATCATGGTACCATTATTAATGGCCAATTGTTCCTGTATGAAAAATCCCTAAAAACGAACCACAAACCCTAGCCATGACATCTTGGTGTACAGTCAATAAAAATGCAATTAAATACAACCATTAGCTTGCAAACATCTCAAGGATTATGAATATATCAATTAATCATGCTAAATATGCCAGAATTAATGTATTCGAATTCAAGAAATTATGCAAACCGTGTGACTCTTACATCGTGATTCTGAGTGTGGGGAAGCTTGCTAGAGATTGAATCACGATCCTGGGGAGTCCAGCAATTGATTGGTATGACTATAATGCCTTGAGGTAGCCTGAAACCTGGAAACCAGTTTGCAACTTTTCTTGAATTTTTTGAAATTCGTTCTCTCTCTCTCTTGCACGCCTCCAGCCTCTTGTTTTTGGTCTCCACTTGTTCGTTATGTATAGTAGAATGCATTAGGGTTACAATTTTGTATTAAATCTCTTCCAATTATGAATATTGATTCATGATTTGATCCTTGTGCAAAATCTTTCCAAACCAAGCAAATCCAATCTTCGTGTCCATGTGAGTCTTGCACGATTTGATCTTGTTTCCAGCTGTGTAATGGACCTAATCATGCACAAAATCTCAAGATTTAATTAACTTTTAATATTTTCATTATTTTATTTTGATTTTATTTGATTTAAATGAAATAAATGACAAAAATAAAAGGATGACAAGTGGAAGGGCTCATGGGTCGTGGGTCACATTACAAACTCAGTGCAAGCATAAAAAGTTGGGGCCATTTGGCAAAAAATGCAATTTTGGACACTTTTGACTTTTGGCAATTTTGCAAAAAGGGTCAAATTTGCCAATGCATAACTCTCTCAATTTTGACCCTAGAGAGGTGTTCTTGGACTTTTTAGAAAGCTTAAGATTTCATATAAGCAAAACTTTTGGTCTCATCTCAATTGTGTCTTCCATGTTCATGTATGAAGCTTTGACTCAAAAGGTGTTTTTGTTGACTTTTCAAAATGACCTATAATGTCCAAATTCACATCTTCTTGTGAGTGCATATTTTGAACTTGGGAGCTGAAGATGAATTGTAGGGAATTGCATCCTCTTTAAAATTGGATTTTTATGGGTCATTTTTTATAAAGTATGAGAAAGTTATACTTGGTCAGAGTTGAGTTGACTTTTCCTGCGAAACCCTAATTTAGCAACTTTTGGATTTTGATGAATTGTGAGCAATCCTTGAGGAATCATAACCAACCCTTGATAAAATGATGAATAATAATTTAAAATGAGAATGTTGACCAATAATATTGAAGTTTGATTGTATGTGGGACACAATTGACTTTTTCCCTAGCACAGTCGATTTTCAGGCCTTTGAGCAATTGACTGAGCAAACTTCCTCTGCAAGGCTTGAAACTTGACATGGATGATCTTGAGAACATATTAGGACAATGGTGAGCATTTGGTATCCTTTGGGCTCAAGCATCTTGATGCAACAGGAAACCCTAATTTGAGGTAGACTGCCTTAGGAGAGAGTTTGTCTGGTCAACCCTTGGACTTCCTTGAGCAATTTGAGGACCTCACTTGAAATGTATTGAGAAATATGGGAGGGCAAATTTTGGGGTACAACAATATGGAAGAAATGTTCTTCGGTCAGAATATGACCCTTCAGCATATGGAGGCTACATTTCTGGTCTTCTACGATCAGAACATCACCAAATCCCAAAACCTCGTTTAAGCAGCCTGCTGCCCTGCTGTAGCACAGTCCTGCAACCAACTGCTGATCCAGTCCACGCCTGCACTTTCTCAAACCCCATATTTGCACCAAATTAGCATACAAAAGTTGTGATTAAAAAAAATGGAACAATATGCCAAGAGGTTTAAATCCCAATTGTTTTCCCCCCAAAACCACAACAAACTCACCTATAAATAAGTTGCTCCATCACACTTTCAAGGGGCTGGCTTTTGGAAAGAGAGAATTATCAAAGAGAGAAGAAAAACAGTAAAGCATTCGTGAACCCTGAATTCTTAAACAAAACCAAAATATTTGATCTTCCCTTTGAATCAAAGAACATAGCATTTTTTGTTTCGTTGTTCTTGTTGATTCCAGAACATCTGAAGGCAGCAGCTCAAGTTCCAAACACACATTCCAGATTCAAGGTAAGTCTTTCTGACTTTGAATCTTTTCATTCAGAACATCATTAAATATGTAAATATCATAGTATTGATGATGTCCATATCATTGTGTTGTACCCCAAAATTTTCCCTCCCACTTATCAAGATTTTGCTTACAAGATCTCCTTTGGCTCAAGACTGCACTAGGGTTGATCAGCTCAAGACACCTCCTTAAACACTGATGACCAAAATTAGGGTTTGAGATTGCACAAGGATATTTGAACTTCCAATGCCCCATATGACATTCATGTATCATTATGGACCCTCAAGATTACTCATGTCAAGTTTCAAGCTTTGGATCACACTTTTGCCCAGTCAATTGAGTAGTTGACCTAAAAATCAGCTATATTGGGGAAAAAGTCAACTATGGCCAATTTACAGTCAAACTTCATAATTTTTTATCCACATCAACATTGTAAAATCATATGTATCATTTGATCAAGTCTGGACCATAATTCCTCAAGAAATTTGATCAAATCTTCAAAAGGGGAAAATGGTCAAAATTAGGGTTTTTATTGGGAAAGTGGAATTTCTGATTTTTGACCTAGCAAATGATCAATTGGTTTAAGGAATGATCTCAAGAATCCAATTGAATCATTTTTACCTAATGACATGGCTCAAAACATTGCTCAAGTCCAATGGATTGACAGATGAATTTTTAGTCAACTGATCAAAAGTCAATTGTATATTGAAAAGTCAAACTTTGACTTTTTGGTCAAAATCAAATGCCAAAGATCACAATTCGTCAAAACATGCCAAAATATGAAACTTATTCATCAAGAAATCCAAAATTCAAGATTTCATTTTGAAAAGTTAAAATGTCTAAACTTAGAAATTTTTCTAAGTGTTGGAAATTTCTTATTTTTCATAACTTTTAGCAAAATTTTCACCATGATGCAAGCTGATTCAGAAGAAACTTCCAACATGAAAGTTGTAGATATCCATGAAATGTACATCATTTATTTACACAACTACTTACAAAAGTGCTTGGATCTCAAGTTATAATTTTAAGAATACATGGTCATGAAACAAAACACTTAGTGAAAATTTGCCCTAATTTGGTCAGGATTTTGACCCAACTTCATGGCACTTTTTTATGTAGTTCCAATGGGAATATTCAAAATTAATTCAAAGATGGGTTGTAGAGCATATTGCAAGATTTCCAAAATTTCCAAGAACTCCTTGAGATCATTTTTGAGTAGGGAGAATCGAAGAGATGAAGTTAGGGTTTTATCACTTGAATTACAAGTCATTTTGTGACGAACAGATTCAAAATTCAAAGTTATGTTGCATAAACTCTACTTTGAAGGCCTTAAACTTGTTAGGCACTCCATAGTTAATTGTTTTCATAGTTGTTAGAGGTCTCATCTCAAGAATTCAATGCAAGGCCATGCTTTATATCCATTTTGGGAAGAAAGTGCACAATGCCATTTTGATAAAGTGACTTTTTGCACAAAACTTGTTCTTAAGCTTTACACTTATTCTCTTCTGATCATACATGTCTCGTAACATAAGAGAAATGGTTTAGACACTTACAATCACCCAGCCCATGCTTGTACCTCCTCTTGAAACTTGTTTTCCCACTTTTCTTCAAAATCAAGTAACCTAGCAATTAGCTTAAAACTTGTACTTCTGACTGGCCAAACCACTCAAGACTCTTTGCTTATAGATATACAAACCATTTTCCACAAATGACACGCATGCTTGATCCCTAAAAACACCAAGAGTTTAGAACTGCATCACATACCTCCATTGTTGCCTAACCTGACCAAAAGTTTGAAACTCACATCTCCATCGTGCATTTTCAAGCCTTTTTGTTCCTAAAGTTTCTAAACATCATTTAGAACTCATCCCATACCCTGTTACAAGACTGTAACACCATTAAAACCATCCTCCATTTTCACAAATAGAGCTTTTCACTTGGACTTCTCCAGAACTCCTCAGGCACTATCAGCTCAAGCTAAGCATCCCATTAGCTTCCTAGGAACTTGAGGAAGCTAACCCAATCATTGGAACTCACTGAAAGCTGCTCAAACTCCAAACCCGATACCCTCTTGCAAGGTAAGTTTTCTGACTTTGGAACTTTTAATATAGGCATCATTAATGGTTTATTTGTGAATAAAAAATGTAGATATCATTGCCCTAAAGCTAACCATGTCCATTGTTTTCATTAATTTTGTTTGAGCTTAGAGAATTTTAAGATTGAAGTTTTTGAGATTTTTAGGGTTCATATTAGGGCCATTAAAATTCATGCTTATCTTAGATCTATAATTCTATTACTTTGCATTTCTAAAATCGTGAGGAAATTTGCTACAAGTTTCCTGTTTACAGTTTTCATTTTTGTTGAGATTTGAATGAGTTACAGAGGCTCTGGCTGGGCGTGAGGTTGGAGATGAAGTTGACCTCAGGAACGTGTTTACCATATATATATATATATATATATATATATATATATATATATATATATATATATATATATATATATATATATATATATATATATATATATATATATATATATATATATATATATATATATATATATATATATATATATATATATATATATATATATATATATATATATATATATATATATATATATATATATATATATATATATATATATATATATATATATATATTTATGGTTTGATTTATATAAATGGATGTATAGCCACCCCAATGGTAGAAGCACGCGCCTATAACTTGAGGGACCTGGGTTCGAGCCCCAGTGGTACCTTTTGGATTTTTCACATTTTTTGCATTTCTGACTTTCTTTTTGGCAGGCGCCTGGGCCTCATCTCTTTGGCCTTATGTTTTTTTTTACTTTCTGACCCCCTGTTTCATTTACACACCCTGGCCCATTTATTTTTTTTATTCTTATTTTTATTTATTTATTTTCTTAAATATTTTATCTAATATTAAAAAATCATAAAAAAATATAAAAATAGTAGGTTTATATTTTGACATAGTTTATTTATTTTTTTCTCACAAAAATTATTTTATTTAATCATACTTTATTTATTTTGACTAATTGTTTTGTAAACTTAATTAAAAAACTAGGTTTTATTTATTTTCTTTTACACCAATTAAAATATATTATTTTAATATAAAAAAGACCAAAAATATTTTATAATACTATAAATAATTGTTAAAGACAAAAATACCAAAAAAAATATTCTTCTCATAAATTTAATTTCTTTTTTAATTAATATTTAGATTAGGATTTTATATAAATTCTTTTCCTAGTAAATTTAAGTTTTACTTTTAATTAATTATTTTCCCTTTAGTTAATTAATTTTAAAACAAAACCCCTTTTCTCTAAAAAATCCAAACAAACATCCATTTACTTTACATTTATATTCTTGTACATTTATTCATTTTGTACATTATATTCATTTAATTTCTTGTACATTTATACCAATTCAATATGGTTGTAATAGATTAATTAGGTTTATTTTCTTGCAATCTCCATTTATAATTTGTACACCCCCTCCCACAAGTATTGTAATAGCATAGCAATTTTAAATTCCGCAATTTATCGCTTTATATACAAATGCTAGTAATTAGGGTTTATATGAAAAGACTAAAACCAATCAACTAGAAAACCCTAATCAAAGACAAAACCAAGCATGAAAAATAATACACTTGCACACAAGTACCCCTAGGGTAAAATCCACTTAGTTGCCTTACAAAATGGCCATATTGTGCATGTGAGGTATCTTAGCAAAAACAAACAAATACAAGATCATAGTCCCTCGATGATGCTATCCATTTTGCCTTTCAAATGATCTTAGTCCCTAAAAGAGAATGCTAAGATACCTTGCAAACATTGCTAATCATGGTTATACGATGACCCACGCCCGTCCCGTTTACATCCAAAGATAAGGTTACTTACCAAATTAATGGTAAGATAACAATGTCAAAGGAAATAGGAAGTAAACATGAAAGACTTTTGAGTAGGTAAAATTCTCCTAATTACTTGCTCAATTTCAAAACAAAACATCCTTGCTATTTTCAAAACAAACACCTACACTTTCAAAACATCTTACAAAACTTGAAAACATTTTCAAAAGGTCAAACACTTTGTATACATTCTTACGAACGAGAATCATTGCAAAGTTTGCCTAAATAATGACCTCTTTATAAAATACTTTCAAAAACTACACAAAGCACAATTTCAAACAAAAGCAAGTGATCTAGCAAGTAACTAAGAGCCCATGGAAAACCATGGATGAAAAGGGTGCTAATACCTTCCCTTTTCATAATCTACCCCCCGAACTCAAGAAATAATCTCAAAGGTATTCCCTGTGCTTTTTCACCTTTCCTTTTGGATAAAATAAAAGTCGGTGGCGACTCTTCCTAACCGCAACATTTGCAAACACGCAAAACACCCAAGTCAGTTCTCCCACCGTATCACACATTGCATGAGTAAAAAAACTGTGGATCAAAACTTCTTGAATAAAGCTAGACTCAGAATTAGGATTAGAACTACTATAAATTGTTGCACTTTTATCTTTCTGATTTGTTATTGTTAAGAACTGATTAAGCTACAGATGTTCTGACCAATGTAAAGAATCAGGCAAAGTGTAACACAAAATTTCTGGGTTTTCTTTCCCACTGTTTAGTACAACACAAAACTTCTGAGTTCTCTTCACTGTTTTAACACACACAGAACTTCTGAGTTCTCTCCACTATTTCAACATACACAGAACTTCTGAGTTCTCTTCACTGTTTTAACACGCACAAAACTTCTGATTTCTCTTCACTGTTTTAACACATAGAACTTCTAGGACTTTCTCATTGTTCTGACACTAAGAACTTCAGCATGCAACAATCCAGAACTTATGTTCTTCCCTCTAACGTTACTTTCCGGATCCCAACATGTATCAACCCAGAACTTCTGATTACCTCTGATGTTTCATTCTGAACCACAACGCGCTTAGCATCAGAACTTCTGGTCCCCTTCAATTTTGCTTTCAGCAACATGCTGATCCTATTTCTCATTATTTTTCCTTTTCTTTCTTATTTTTTTAATCATTTTTAGCATTAGAACTATTTTTTATAAAAGGACATCAAAAATATTTTCTTTTATTAAATATTTATTTTCCTTTTAATTTATTAAGACAAAAAATCATTTTCAAAACAAGTCATTTCCTTTTTCTTTTTTATATATTGTACAATTCAATATAGTTGTAATAGATAATTAGGATTTGAATTGTTGTAAACCCCCATTTGTAATTATGTACCCCCATCCCTAAATGATGTAATAGCGTAGGACTTTACATTTCTGAAATTTATCGCTTTCAAATATAAATGCTAGTAATTAGGGTGTGTATAGCAAGACATGAAATCAACAAATAGATAACCCTAATCAAGACTAAATGCATGTAAATCAAACATACTTGCACACTAGCACCTCTAGGGTGATCCCACATTGTTGCCTTTCGGAAAATAGTCACGTCCCTCGAACATGGGCATTTTAGCAAAGACCCTCGATAAAAGATCGTAGTCTCTTGATGACCCTCAATGTTGCCTTAGGTAAACGATCTAGTCCCTAAACGACATTGCTAAAACGTCCCATATGTTGCCTTCTATGACTATACAAACGTCTCATGCCCGTCCTTTCACATCCAACGGTGGGGCTTCTTACCAAATCATTGGTAAGATAGCAACATATAAAGGAGGAGGAAAAGAACATTTAAGACCTTTTGAGTAGGTAGATTACTCCTAGTTGCTTGCTTGCTCATAACAAAAACATTTTACACCCACAACTTCACTTTGAAACATTTTTCAAAAAGACAAAACACTTTTTATGCGTTATTATAGAGACGAGAACCATTACAAAGACATTCCTTTAAAAATACTTTCAAAAAACCACATCACAAGCATATTTTCAAACAAAAAGCAAGTGATCTGGCAAGAAACTAAGAGCCTGTAGATAACTACGGATGAAAAGCTTGCTAACACCTTCCGTTTTCATAATCTACCCCCCGAACTCAAGAAAATAATATCGAAAGGTCTTTCCTGTTCTTTTCAACCTTTCCTTTTGGATAAAAGAAAAGTCGGTGGCAACTCTTGCTATCCGTAAAAATTGCGAAAAAATGTAAAACATCCCAAGTCAGTTCTTCCACCGTATTACAGAACTAGCGACTCTGCTGGGGAGTTATTTAAAAGTGGGGTTACCTTAGGACTAGATCACCTTTACTTGCTTTCCTTTGTTTGATTTTGTTTTCTTTACATTATGGTTCCTTGTTTGGGTTTGTTTTGATCCTCTACCCGGATCTGGGGCACCTTTTTAGGTAAGTAGAAATAGATTGTGGAAACTGTACAACGTAGATCGATACGGTTGAAACAATGGCTACGTTAGTGTGACGCATTTGTTGGTACTGGTATCCCTTGTGTTGAATCGAGGAGAATACGGGGCCGCTGAGCAGCGTCGTGAAGCACTAACTGATCTTAGAACCTTAATTGAACAACTTGGCCATTAGGACGTAGTGAGATAACCGGTTTCGGTGGAAAGATGAAAATTGGTTGATACTCGACATTACACTCATTGAGATTGGACTTTTGGGATATCTCGGCCGCAAGAAAAGATTGATTATGCTGAGACAATGCCTAAAAGAAAGGTCGGTGATATTGAGATCCTTTAGAACCCGATTACTATTACTAGGACAGGTTGAGCCAACTAAACTTAAAGAGGGTACTTACCTACAAACCCCATGCAAGCCTAAACCTAAGGACTTGTCTGCTTTGTGTGTACAAAACAACTTGCTTACTTGTACATAACATCATAAACATCATAACACCATAAGCATTCTCACTAACAATTTCAAGGATTTAGGAATTTATCTTTACTTTGTTTTGTAGGCCATGAACTTCGTCCGAAGAAATACCATTAGAATCAATTTTGTGAAAGCACACCCTCAACTCCAAGAGTTAGCGTCAAGGGTACCTGAAGACTCTCCTTTCACCAAGAAGTATGGTAGACTCCTCAATTTGGCTACCTCCAATTTACAAGAAGAGATGATGTGCGTGCTCTTCCAATTCTTCGATCCCATGCATCATTGTTTCACTATCCATGACTATCAGTTAGTGCCTACACTAGAAGAGTTCTCTCTACTATTAGGAGTGCCCGTGCTTGATCAGATACCATTCACAGGTATAGAAGGGATTCTGAAACCTGAGGTCATCGCCGAAGCTTTGCATCTGAAGAGAGCCGACATTATAGAAAATTGGGAGACAAGAAGCGGTGTCAAAGGGTTCCTAGCCAAGTTTCTATTGGAGAAGGCTCGTTCATTCAGGGAAGATATGGATTTTCAAGCTTTTGAAGATGTTCTGGATCTTCTCATCTATGGTTTGGTTCTATTCCCCAACTCGGACTAATTCATAGATGTTAATGCCATCAAAGTCTTTCTCTCTCGTAATCTTATACCTACCTTGCTGGGAGACATCTTACATTGCTTCCATACCATCACCATGAATAAAATAGGTACTCTCTTGTGTTGTATCCCCCTACTCACCAAGTGGTTCACTTCACACCTAACTCGATCAACATTGAAGAACGAGCAAAGATTGACATGGTCTCAAAGGATGATGTCTCTCACCCACTCTGATATTCATTGGTGTTCGAGATCCTTGGAAGATACTTATATCATTGACCATTATAGCGAATTCCCTAATGCCCCTCTACTTGGCATTAGGGGGGGTATCACTTAAAACCCTTGCTTAACTTTATGATAGTTTGGGTATGCCCGAAGAGATGGTCCTCATGAGATGCTCATCCAAGGTTTGGTGCTCGACTATGAAAGCGAAGATCAAGGCTACCGTCAGAGGTTTATACAAGCTTGGAGGATGGTAAGTGTTGTACCCTAAAATTTTCCCTCCCATATTCCTCAAGATTTGTCAAGAATCATCTTCAAATGGTTCAAGATCTGCTCAAGGATTGCACAGTCCAAATACCTCCTAAGCCAGCTGAAATTAGGGTTTTGGTTCTCTCAAGGAATTTGAGGTTTCCAATGGTTCAATCAAGTCTCATAGGCCCATATACATTCTCAAGCACCTCCATACCAAGTCTCAAGACTCACAATGCCAATTTGCACAGTCAAATGCTCATTTGACCTACAGTCAACTGCAAGGGCAAAATGGTCATTTTACAGTCAAAAGTCGGACTTTTTTGGTCAACATCTTATTTTGAGTCCATAATCATAATTTGATCAAGTCTTGATCATGATTCCACAAGCATAGCTCAAAAATCATCAAGATGCAAAAAGTTACTATTTTTGGACAGCAGAAAAGTCAACTGTATCTTGACTAGGGCATAACTTTTTCATGGTTCATCAGAAAAATCCCATCCAATTCTCATTTTTAAGGGGATGACATTTCCTAGAATCCATCTTCACATTCCAAGTCCAAGAAATGCTCTCATAAAAAGTTATCAATTTCTACATTATAGGTCAAATTCAAAAGTCAACAAAAGTACCTTTTGAGTCAAAGGCCATAACTTGATATTGGTAAATCCAAATGACATGGAACCAAAGGCATTGGTTGGAGGACTTCAACACATTTCCAAAATATCCAAGAACATGTCCATATGATCAAAATTGAGCAAGATATGCATTGGAAAAGTTGGGAAATTTTTGTGAATTTGCAAAAGTCAACTTTGCTCAAAACACCTTATTTTTGCTAATGGGCCTCAAATCTCTTCTTGAAACTTTATCCTTGGCCTATGCACGACCCATCAAGCTTAATTGAATTTATTTTATTATTTTTTATTAATTAATTGGATTTTTAATCAATATTAATTCATTTAATTAATTTAAATTGTAGGAAAATACAAAGATTTGATTTTTCAATCTTTTTATGAAGCAAGTATGACCTAAAAAGGCTGGCAATTTCGTGCACCAAGTCAAAGATGCAATATCTCCAAAATTGGCAACTTTTTCCAATCATGAAAATGCAAAAAGATTTGATTTTCAATTAAATATTCAATCATCATTCCAATGGATTTTTGTGCAAGATTCTGACCTAATTCCATTCCTCTATATATGTACAAGCTAACCCTGATGCCACACACGTGAGAAAGTTGCAGACAAAGCCATAGCAATATTGAAAATTTTCCAAGAAAACTCAAAACTGATTTTCACATTCCAGGCCAATTCAAGGACTTTTGTTGATTCTAATACACTGTAGGAGGTTCCCAGAACGTGTGGCGATCAAATTCAAGCCTTGAAGCTCAAAGAATCGCCCTAAATAGAACCACATTTTTCCATTTATTTTCAGAATCGTGCAACTCAATTCATGCATATTTAACGTGTTTTTGTGTTTGTTTTGCATTGCTAGAACTCATATGAAGCTGATGGTATAATTGAATTGGATTAAAACGTCATAAATCAAAAGTTGCCATGGTTGAATTTTAGGGTTCCTGAGCTTTGGATTTGGGGCTTTCTAAACCCAGAAAAATCAGGACTTGTAAGGCACATGGTTGGAATCGTGAGAACCAGACGAATCCAAAGCAACCATCGCGAAATATTTATGTAGCCTGTAGCTCTATTCGCTATTTTTCGTCACACTGTTTAGTGTGGGTTAAAAACCCCCGCTATCTAATGTTTGTTTTGCAGAATGAATGAAGAAGATGATGAGGTATGGATGTCTCATTGGCCAGTTCAAAAAAGACGGGCGTGTTTTTCTTTTTACAGCATATTGATTGATTGCCTAATATATTAATTGCTAGTCATTATAATAACGAATGAATCGTGCAGTTGGAGTGGTAGACGCGCTAGCATATGAGCTTTGGGACCTAGGTTCGAATCCCAGGTCCCCCCAAAACGCTTATGTTATTTTTCTTTACATGTTCTTGTGCAGATCTCTAAGGGATAAACACCATATACCTCCAAACATCAACGCGCCATGTGGCTTCAGGCATGAATCCAAGGGTCATGAGATGATGACCACCATACGCTCAGTCAACGAACCCATAGCTAATCCAGAAAGTCAACATGGCTGGTAAACGAGTGGGCTTGAAAATTGCTAACAAACTTCCTAATTGGGCCAGCACCCCCCTGGTTCATTCATTCTTTTTTTTTTCTTTTATATTTTCCATTTAACTTTTTTGCTAATTATTATTATTATTATTATTATTATTATTATTATTATTATTATTTAATTAACTCATAAATTAATTATTTTCATAATAAATTCAGAAAAACTAAAAATAATATTTTTTTTCTTAATTAAAATTAATTTCACTTTATTTTGTAAATAAATACTAACAAATTAATTTAGTTTTTTTAATTAGGTTAATTTCACTATTTTTTGCAATAAATAAAATAAATTAGAATTAGGGTTTTACTAACTTTTGATTATTTTTTTTATTTATTTCCTTGAGACATTAGAAGATTAAAAAAAATATGTCCTTTTGTTAATTAAATAATTAGGTTTAATTTAATTTAATTCATAAATAATCAAATCTCTTTCTTTCTCAAAAAGGGTCAAAACCCTAAGGACTTCCCCGATTCAATTTTTCTCGCGCATGTTTATTCTTGATTATTTTTTGATCATATATTATGTAATTACTCCGAGGATGTAATAGCTTTAATTAAGACTTTTTATCGCTTTCTTTAAATTCCCGCAATTTACTTTTTCAAAGGGTTTGCTTTTGGCGATGTAAATACCCGACGCCTTGTAATAGCGTAGATTTACTTTCCGCAATATTTAACTGTTAGATGTATGTTAACTAGGCTATGCATGACAAGACTAATCTCTGAAATTAAAATCAACCCGTAGCTCACCATAACATGTGCAAAGATAATTTAACTGAATCCTGACACACTCGCATATGCCACTCCTAGGGTACGCCTTACTTGGTTGCCTCGAACGTGGTCATTGAGTATAGGGTGTTTTAGAGGTTGCCCTCCTGTCTAAAGATCCAAGTTGCCTCGGAACGGTTGCCTCGGATAAAAGGATCTAGGACATTAGGGTTACCGCTAAGGCGTCCTACTATTGCTTTAGTGACCACATGTCCCATATAATCGAATTGACCCGAAAACTCCAACGACGGTGCTACCTACTTCTCAATAGTGGGATAGTACTGTCTAAAGGACATTTACACAGCTTAATTTCTTTTGAGTAGGTAGAGGTTCTTAGATACTTTCTCTTTCAAAACAAAAATACTTTTCGCACTTACACTTTTCAAACAAAAGTTTTCAAACAAACACTTCATACACTCTTGAGGACAGATACAAGAGTTAAATCGAAGTTTTCAAACAAACTTTTTTCAAAACCCACAAACACAAGAAAAGCAAAACATTTTGAAAACATAGTGAGCAAGTACTTAAGAGCCCGTGGATAACCACGGATAGAAAGGGTGCTAACACCTCCCCCTTCTATAATCTACCTCCCGAATCGAGAAACATCTTGAAAAGGAATTTTGTTGTGCTTTTTTCCTTTCCTTGTTGGAGAAAATAAAAGACGGTGGCGACTCTTGCTTACCGCGACATTTCGTGAACCAGCATTTCAAAACAGTCAGTTCTATTTCCACCGATCACAGAACTGGCGACTCTGCTGGGGACATATATAAGTGAGGTGTACCTTAGGATTAGATCATTCTATGTTTTCAATTGTATGCCTTGTTTGCTTTAATATTTATGGGCTTGTATTGGAGTTTCATAGATCCTAACTCGGATCTGGGGAATACCCTTTAGGTAGCAATAAACTGTGAGGGACCTGTCCGGCGTAGACCGACACGGGTGAAGCAGTAGCTATGTTGGTGTGACACCTTGGTCTGTACCAATATCTCTTGTGTTGGAACGAGGAGAATATGGGTCTTCTAAGGAGTCATTAAGCACCAACTGACCTTAGAACCTTAAATTAACCCAACTTGGCCATAGAACAGTAGCAGTATGCTACACTCATTGAGGCTAAACTCTCGCGATGGTTCTGGCTGCAAGAAAAGGTTGCGAAGTTGGAGTTATGACCGATTGAGGGTAGTCAGTGATATTGAGATCCTCTAGAACCCGGTTACCATTTTCTAGGACAGGTCTTAACCAACTGAAACTGAAAGAGGGTAGTACCTAAACTTCATGCTGGCCTGAACTCTAAGGGATGTCTTGTGTGACTTGTGTGCCTTACCATGTTTTCCTTTTGTGAATACTTGTGGTGTGCCTTTATCATAACATCATACCATCATAACATTGCATGCATCCTGCATAAGGACTAACCCATTTCAAAGACAAGAGGGTTTCATCTTTGCTCTGTTTTGTAGGACATCATGATGCCCTTGCGAAGGAATACTATCCGGCTCAACTTTGTTCAACCACCTGATCTGCTTAAAGAATTGGTTGATAGGATTCCAAATACTACTTCCTTCATCAAGAGGCATGGTTCTCTTCTCGGTTTAGTCACTTCAAAGTGGGATCAACAATTGATGAGCGTCCTGGCCCAGTTTTATGATCCCCTATATCATCGCTTCACTTTTCAAGACTTCCAGTTGGTCCCTACCCTGGAAGAATTCTCTGATTTGCTTGGTATCCCTGTTTTGGAACAGACTCCATTCACTGGTTGGGAAAAGACTCTTAGGCCTGAGGAGATTGCTGCAGCCCTCCCTTTGACCAAAGAAGAGGTAATGGCTAACTGGGAGACTAGAAGTGGAGTTAAGGGCTTTTTGGCTAAGTTTCTGGTTGGCAAAGCTAATAGTTTCTGGAATGACTTAGACTTCAGGGCGTACGAAGACATCCTGGCTCTCTTAATCTATGGTCTAGTATTGTTTCCAAATCCTGATACCTTTGTTAATGTCAACGCCATAAGGATCTTCATCTCTCGGAACCCTGTACCCACTCTCTTGGGTGATATCCTACAACAACTCTATGCTCGTACTGCCCGAAGACGGGGAACTTTGTGGTGTTGTGCTCCTTTATTGGTGAGGTGGTTTATTTCGCACCTCCCTAAGTTCGTGCTGAAGAACAAAGAAGGAAGAGGCTGGGCTCATAGGATAATGTCTCTCACTGATAATGACATCATTTGGACTCTCAGAGGTTTAGATGAGGTGGCCGTTATTGATCGTTTCGGAGAGTATCCTAATGTTCCATTGATTGGAACCCAAGGAGGAATCTCCTATAATCCATGTTTAGCTCTCCGTCAGTTTGGAAGAGCCAGAAGAGCCGGGCCTCATGAGATGTTGATACCTCATATCAGTTTTGAGTTTCAGGTAGATAGTGACGAGCTGCGCCGTAGATTCATCCGGGCTTGGGACAGAATTCACAAAGCTGACCCACATGAGTTGGGACCGAAGACTTCTCTACCAATGGAATATTACTTCGGATGGGTCCGCATCCGTGCTCAGAAGTTAGGTATGCCATACGAAGTTGTCAGGCCTATTACTCTTGAAGTTCCTGATGAAGACGGGGTTCCTCCAACTGTTCTCCGTCCTCATATGCCCACTGATGTTGACACACTAAAGAGGTCTTGGGCACAACTGCAGGAAGAGCGGGATTCTTATCGGGAAAGGTTAAATGAACAGGAACAGAAAATCCAGAAGCTGACTAAGCAACTGGAGAACGAACGGATCCTGAATGACTATATCCGTACTGAGAAGAAGAGGCCATGGGAGCATTGATGAACTTTGGATGTTTCTTTTACAATTTTTGTTTACTTTTCAGTTTTCATTCTTGTAACGCCTAAGGGCAATTTGTTGAACAATTTAAAAGTTGAATCTAATAAAGTGTGTTTCCTTTTTTGTCTACAAATTTGAATCCCGATTGTCTTTGAAAACATAAATCATACGCATTTCATGTCATCATATGCATAACAGGTACCCCTTTTTACAGGTCACTTATCTTCTTCGCTGTTTATTTCAGCAATCATCATGTCTTCTGAACCTACTACTGAACAAGCTATCAAAGCCCTCCAGGCCCAGAATGCCCAGTTCCAAGAGTTGGTTATGAGCCTAGCCCAGGGTCAACAGGAGTTGAAGACTCTGATTCTGAAGAAGAAGAAGAAGAGGACTGTGCTGTTCAACATTGGACGCAGATTCGGGAATGGACTAAAAAATGAAGTTGATCTGACTACTTCCTCTGTAGGGAAGGACAGTCCCCAAGAGAGAAGGGTTCCTAGTCCCGTGGTCTCCGACAACGAGACGGATTACAATGATGAACAGTACCCTCCTGCTGAGGACAGGTACAAACAGCTAGAGGACCACTTAAGTGCTATGGAGATTCAACATGTGCCCGGGTTGGACTTTGGAGACCTAGGATTATCCTCTGGGGTGGTAATTCCCTATAAGTTCAAGGCACCGGCTTTTGCAAAATACGGCGGAGCTTCCTGTCCTAAGCTGCACCTCCGATCGTATGTAAGGAAGATCCAACCTTATACAACTGACAAGAATTTATGGATCCATTTCTTCCAGGATAGTCTTTCAGGGACTCAACTCGAATGGTTCTATCAGCTGGATGGAGCCAGTATTCGTAACTGGGAGGATTTGGCTACTGCGTTCTATAAGCAGTATCAGTATAATTCCGACCTCGCTCCTACGCGTACCCAACTCCAGGGTATGTCACTAGGGACGGGTGAAGGATTTAAGGAGTATGCTCAAAAGTGGAGAGACCTGGATGGAAGGGTGCAGCCACCTCTGACTGACCGTGAGCTTGTTGACATGTTCTTGGGGACCCTGTCTGGTCCGTTCTTCAACCATTTGATTGGAAATTCTTCTGCCGGGTTTACAGACCTTATCCTGACTGGTGAGAGAATAGAAGCTGGTATCAAGTCCGGGAAGATACAGAAAGGTGCCTCCTCGAGTACTGAAAAGAAGCCCTTCAAGAAAGAATCTAGTGCTGTCTATGGTTCAAGGAGACAGAATAAACCGGAACGCCGCCAAGCTGTCAACGCGGTGGTAATTTCAAAGCCTACTGCTGCTCCTCAGCATCACAACCAGCAAAGGGGTGAGAGACCCAGAAGGCAGTTTACTCGACTCAGTATGACCTTGTCCCAGATATTGCTGCAGTTACTGACAACCAATCTGGTGACTATAAAAGAAGCTCCGAAGGTAGTGAACACCACATCCCCGAAGTACAATCCTAATGCCCGATGCGCTTATCACTCTGACAGCCCGGGGCATACCACGGATGATTGTTGGGCTCTGAAGAATAAGGTTCAGGACCTAATTGATGCTAAAGAGATAGAGTTCGAGGCGCCCGAAAGGCCCAATGTTGTGACTGCCCCCATGCCCAAGCATGGAGTGAATGCTGTAGAGGAAAACCTGTATGTAGCCTCTGTGGATGATATTGTTACTCCGCTGTTGACCGTCAAGATGAACTTGTTGCTAGCCGGTTTATTTCCGGGATGTAGTAAAGGTTGCCATCTATGTTCTGTTTCACCTACTGGTTGTCCTTTGTTGAAGTCAGGCGTCCAAAACCTGATGGATAATAAAGAGATCTTGTTCGAGAAGATTGTTGTTCCTGCTACCCCTACTGAAGAAGTGTCCATTGTCACCATTTTCAATAATTCTCCCAAGGCTCCCTCAAAGAAGCCTGTCAAAATCATGCCTGCTCAGAAGATTGCACCCATAATCATCACAGTTCCGGGGCCCATCCCCTATACCTCCGACAAAGCTGTCCCTTGGCACTATGGGGCAGATGTTTATGTTCTTGGAGTAAAACAAGAGTTTGATACTAGTACCAGCGTCAGCAACATCACCGGGCCTGCTAAAGTCATTCGCAGCGGTAGGCTTTTCTCACCTGATATTGCTCCACCAACCATCCAGAGACCTATTGTCATCACACCTGCAAGTGTGCCTGCTTCCCTTCCTGACCAAGTTCCTATTTCTACCCCTGCTGCCGAGTCATCTGACGCTCGGGGCAAAGGGATCGCTACTGATTTGCCTGCCCGGACGGAGGCGCCAAAGACCACCAATGTTGAAGCTTCTAAGCAGGAGATGGAAGAGATTCTTAAGATTATCAAGAAGAGTGATTTTAATGTAGTTGAGCAGCTGGGGCATACCCCATCTAAAATTTCTATGCTATCACTGTTGTTGTGTTCAGAGGCCCATGCCAAGGCCCTGATTACCTTCCTGAAGACGGCCCACGTGCCACAAGAGACGTCAGCTGATCAGTTTACCGATTGTGTGGCCAACTTAACTGCTGATAATGGTTTAGGTTTCTCCGACACCGATCTGACACCTAAAGGGAAGAACCATAACGATGCCTTGCATGTCTCCATTGAATGCAGGGGCACTACTCTTGCCCATGTGTTGGTTGACACCGGGTCTTCATTGAACGTATTACCCAAGAAGGCTCTAGACGGGTTGGATTGCGAGGGGTTGGAACTAAAGCCCAGTAACATTGTTGTTCGGGCCTTTGATGGGTCTAAAAGGATGGTGCATGGTGAAGTCGGCGTTCCAATCAGGGTTGGTTCTCAGGTCTTTGATTCTACATTCTACGTGATGGACATCCGACCATCCTATTCTTGTCTGCTGGGTCGTCCTTGGATCCACAAGGCTGAAGTTGTGACCTCCGCACTACATCAGAAGCTGAAATACCCGGTCAGAGGGAAGATTGTGACAGTTCAGGGGGAGGAGGAATACATGGTCAGCCACCTTAACTCGTTCCGGTACATAGAGATGGATGGGGAGTTCATTGAGACTCCATTTCAACACTTTGAAGAGGTTCCTCAGACACTGGCGTCAGCTGAGACTGTGATCGAAGATTCTCCTTTGAAGATGGCTTCCTTAAAGGATGCCCGGGCTGTTATTGAGAAGGGTGAGTACGCAAACTGGGACCGACTTCCTGATTTCACTCAGAAGACTGACAAGTTTGGTTTGGATTTCACTGCAGAAGCTCAGAGGGCTGTTCGTAACGCAAGGATTGGAAGACCTCCTGTGTTCATCAGCAACTCGGGAGTAAATGCCATCGAAGATGACGTGGAGGAATCTGAATTCGACAGCTGGATTTACCCTACGACCAACGGTGGACCGAACAACTGGACTGCGAAAGACTTCGTCCCTATTACTTTTGTGACTCAGTAATGAACTCCTTTGTTTTGAATTTGTAACAGACAATATTGTGAAACTTTATGGCCCGGTGTCTTACCCGGGGCACCGTGGCCTCATTTGTGAGGGCTTTTGTGTGTCATTTTAATATATCATTAATAAAAGCATTGGACGTTTTTTGCATTTCAAATCTTGCGCTCCTTGTCTTTCTTTATTATATATATCGCAAAACAGCTATTTACACACACTCACATATACAGGTTCCAATCCACTCTGGATCTCACTGGTAACGACTCTGCTACTGCCAGTTATGACTTCGAAAATCCGATTAACTTAGCCGAAGACGAAGGCGAAGATGATTGCGAAGTTCCTGGTGAGCTTGCAAGACTGTTACTCCAGGAAGAGAGGGCCATTCAGCCACATGAAGAGCTAGTGGAAACGGTAAATCTGGGTACTGAGACAGAAAGAAAGGAAGTCAAGATTGGTGCCAATCTGGAGTCCAGTGTGAAACAACATTTGATTCAGATGCTGCATGACTACGTGGAAATCTTTGCCTGGTCTTACGAAGATATGCCTGGGTTGGATACCGACATTGTGGTTCATCACCTGCCTACCAAGGAAGAATGCCCTCCGGTAAAACAGAAGGTCCGCCGTATGCGTCCAGAGATGTCCGGGAAAATCAAAGTTGAGGTCATGAAACAATTTGACGCCAGTTTTCTAGCAGTGACTTCTTACCCTCAGTGGGTTGCCAATGTGGTTATAGTACCTAAGAAAGATGGTAAGGTCAGAATGTGTGTTGACTACATGGATTTGAATAGGGCGAGCCCTAAAGATGATTTCCCTCTGCCTCACATCGACGTTCTGGTTGACAACACTGCTCAGCTTAAGGTATTCTCCTTCATGGACGGGTTCTCCGGTTATAATCAAATCAAGATGGCTCCTGAAGACATGGAGAAGACCACTTTTGTTACTCAGTGGGGCACCTTTTGCTACAAGGTCATGCCTTTTGGGTTGAAAAATGTTGGGGCAACGTATCAACGTGCCATGGTTGCTCTGTTTCATGATATGATATATCATAAGATTGAAGTATATGTTGACGACATGATTGCAAGGTCCCAAACTGAGGAGGAACACCTTGACCATCTACAGAAGCTGTTTGACCGTCTGAAGTTGTACAAGCTGAGGTTAAACCCGAACAAGTGCACCTTCGGGGTGAGATTTGGAAAACTACTAGGCTTCGTCGTGAGCGACAAAGGTATTCAAGTGGACCCTGCCAAAGTGAAAGCCATACAAGAGATGCCAGTTCCCAAGACAGAAAGAAGTTAGAGGCTTTCTAGGACGGCTGAACTATATTGCCCGATTCATCTCGCACCTAACTGCTACCTGTGAGCCAATCTTCAAGCTACTGAAGAAAGATCAAGTAGTACGTTGGAATTATGAATGTCAGGCTGCTTTCGAAAGAATCAAAGAGTATCTCCAAGAACCACCTCTTCTTATGCCACCAGTTGAAGGGAGACCTCTAATTTTATACTTGACAGTACTTGACAACTCAATGGGATGTGTGCTGGGTCAGCATGACGAGTCTGGCCGAAAAGAGCATGCTATTTATTACCTTAGCAAAAAGTTTAACGACTGTGAGACCCGATAATCACTGCTCGAGAAAACTTGTTGCACTCTGGTATGGGCTGCTCGCCGGCTGAGACAGTATATGTTGACTCACACTACTCTGTTGATTTCAAAAATGGATCCAATCAAGTACATCTTCGAAAAGCCTGCCTTGTCCGGGAGAATAGCAAGATGGCAGATGATCTTGACTGAATATGACATCCAGTACACGACTCAAAAAGCAATCAAGGGAAGTGTGTTGGCAGGCCATTTGACACATCAGGCAGTGGACGATTACCAGTCTATGAACTTTGAATTTCCAGACGAGAATATCATGGTAGTGACTGATTGTGAAGTACCTGGACCGGATGAAGGACCTGAGCAAGGATCCCGATGCTCTATGCACTTTGACGGAGCCTCAAACGCCTTGGGTAACGGCATTGGCGCTGTGATCATATCTCCAAAAGGCACTCATACTCCACTGACCGCTCGGCTATGTTTCAATTGCACCAACAACATGGCGGAGTATGAAGCATGCATCATGGGTATGCGAGCTGCAATTGACCTAAGGATTAAGTTTCTGAGTGTCTTCGGAGATTCCGCTCTCGTGATCAGTCAGATCAAAGGCGAGTGGGATACGAAACACCCAAATCTTATTCCTTATAAGGAGTATGTATTGACATTGATTCCCCATTTCGAGGAGATAACCTTTGAACACTTCCCAAGAGAAGAGAATCAACTGGCGGGCGCGTTAGCTACGATGTCTTCTATGTTCAAAGTCAAATGGGACAACGAGGCTCCCCGGATCATTATTTGGAAATTGGATGAACCTACACACTGCTGTGATCTTGAGACCGAAGAGGTAACAGAAAAGCCTCGGTATCATGAAGTGAAGAGGTATCTTGAAGCTCAAGAATACCCCGAGGGCGTATCCATTAATGACAAGAAGTTTATGAGAAGGTTCGCGGTGAAGTTCTTCCTCAGCAATGACATTCTGTACAAACGAAACCATGATTCAACCTTACTGCGTTGTGTGGATAAGATCGAAGCAGAAAGGATCATGGCAGAGCTATATGAAGGTACCTTCGGAACGCATTCCAGTGGATATACCATGGCAAAGAAAATCCTTCGGGCAGGATATTACTGGTCCACAATGGAAGCCGACTGTTATCAACATTCTCGGACATGTCACAAGTGCCAGATCTATGCTGATAAGGTGCACATTCCTCTAGTTCCTTTGAACGTCTTGACAGCACCTTGGCCTTTTGCAATGTGGGGCATTTATATGATCGGCGAGATCAGACCTACGGCATCCAACGGGCATCACTTCATCCTGGTAGCAATTGATTATTTTACGAAGTGGGTTGAAGCAGCTTCCTTTGCCACCGTAACCAAGAACGTCGTGGCACGGTTCATTCGGCATAACCTGATCTGTCGATACGGCGTACCTGAGAGGATCATTACGGACAATAGTTCCAATCTTAACAACAAGATGATCACTGAGCTTTGCGAGAAATTCAAGATACAGCACCACAACTCTTCTCCTTACCGGCCGAAGATGAATGGGGCTGTCGAAGCGGCTAATAAAAACATCAAGAAGATTGTGCAGAAGATGAGAGTGACCTACAAAGATTGGCACGAGATGTTACCGTTTGCTCTTCATGGGTACCGTACCTCAGCACGGACATCAACAGGGGCAACTCCCTTTTCCTTGGTCTATGGCATGGAGGTAGTCCTGCCCATTGAAGTTCAGATACCCTCTCTCTGGATAATGAAGGATGCGGGTTTAAGTGAAGACGACTGGATCCAGACCCGACTTGATCAACTGAACCTAATCGATGAAAAGAGACTCACTTCTATTTGTCATGGTCAGACGTACCAAAAACGGATGATCAAGGCATTTAACAAGAAAGTCAGACGACAAGAGTATCAAGTCGGAGACCTGGTAATCAAGCGCATCATCCTACCTCAAGGTGATCCCAGGGGCAAATGGACCCCTACGTACGAAGGGCCATTTGTGGTTAAGAATATCTTCTCAGGAGGAGCGATGATTCTAACCACCATGGATGGTGACGACCTTCCTCACCCCGCCAATGCAGACATAGTAAAAAGATACTACGCATGATTAAAGACCCGCTAGGTCGACTGTCCTAGGAAAAAATAAGGGCTTCCCGACGAACCAAAAGGGTTCGGGCAAAAATAAGGGATGAAAAATAATAAAAAAATCTATACACCCGACAAGTCGAAAACCTGAAAAGGCGGCTTGGGCAAAAATGGGTATCCCGGTGGACTGAAAACCCGAAAGGGCGGTCCAGGAAAAAGTTAGGGATTAAAGCGTAATACTATGTCTCATTGGATCACCCTGCATCCAGACTTCGGTATCGACCATCAGGCTCAGACGACACCAATCAACCAGCTTCATCTCCAACTAAGCAGCAAAGTGATGAGACGCTTGAAGACATAAAGGCGATAGCAGAGTTGGAACCCAGTGGGATTTTTCACATAGCTGTTTTGTCTTCACAAATTGTATAAACTCTATTTTGTTCGGCGGCGTTCTCTTACTAGGACGTCAGCCTCTTGTATACAAAACGCCTATTTACAGGAAAATTTCAAAATCAATACAAACTCACTTTTCAGAAAAAATTGCCAATTGTTTTTCCTTTATCTGTTTTGTTTTGCAAAGAACGTCCAATGATCATTTTTGATATATGCATTTGACATTAATTGTTGTTCATAAATATTTGCATGCGAAACAAAGGACTAATTAAGGGTGACATCGGAAGTGGGGGCAATAAGAATTGTCTAAGCGATCTAGTTGCTCTGTCCACCGAGGTACCAAGATAAGTTCAGCTGAAGAATATGACCAAGATACCTTCACTCTCCGCAGAGTAAGACAAGATTCAACCGTACTCTCCCCTAACAGAGTTAGTCTCCCATCAGCCCTAAAAAGGCACAGTATCCCCAGCAAGTCAGCAATACTCTCCCCCAAGCAGAGTTGGTCTACCATCAGTCCTGGAAAGTTGGATATCCCCAGAAGATCTTGATATTCCCTAGCAGAGTATACAGATATTCCTCAACAAGCATCCCCGACAGTCTTAATATTCCTCGGCAGAATATAAGATTGTTCCCCGGCGGAATACAAACACCCCAGTGGAGCCATTTCCCCAGTGCAGTCCAAAAAAAGTTTCCCCAGGAGAGTTGAACCATCTCCCCAGTAGATTCTGGAAGCTTGTCCCCTGCAGAGTACAAATGCATCTCCTCAGCCATATTCAGAAGGTTATCCCCCACCAGAGTCTAACTGGGTTATCCTTAGCCAGTTGCAACTGAAAGATCATCCCTAGCGAAGTTCTTTCTATCCCCAGCAGAGTTCATCAAAATCCCCAACAGAGCTTATCAACGGAGTCCCCAGCAGAGTTATCGTTAAAATCTCAGTGAAGTATCTCTTCCCACAGAGTAATTCCCCGCAGAGTAATCTCTTCAATAGGTTTATTCCCCAACGGAGTCATCTTCTTCTACCGGTTTATTCTTGCAATCATCTTCGTTCATCATCCCCAGCGGAAACGAAGAACTCTACTCTTCAACATCAGCCCAGGATTTAACAAACTTCCCGGCATTCGTCAAGGATTTATTTTCCCAGACGAAAATACATTCATAAACATATCACATCTCATACCTCCTATTTACATACATGATAAAGTGCATACGACACGATCTCATTTATTTTTGAGAACATCATGACATCATGCATTATGACATTGCATGCAACTAATGTTTTGCCTTTTCAGGAAAAAGTCAAATCAAAGGATGATTGCCATCAACCTTTGTAGTTCCAGATCAACACCTGTAACAGGCTAGGAAATATCTGTGAACGACGGATTGTAGATCTATACCTGAAACCAGACAGGAAAGTTATCTACATGAAGAGATTGAAGATCAATACCTGTAGCAAGCCAGGAAGACAATCTTTCTTTCTCAAGTCAGAGATTAATACCTGTATCCAGCCAGGAAAGCTATCTCGACCAACTTTCTTAAGTTCCGGATTAATACCTGTAGCAAGCCAGGAAATATCTGTGGACTACTGATTGTAGATCTATACCTGAAACCAGATAGGAAAGTATCTACATGAAGAGATTGAAGATCAATACCTGTAGCAAGCCAGGAAGACAATATTTTTTCTCAAGTCAGAGATTAATACCTGTATCCATCCAAGAAAGCTATCTCGACCAACTTTCTTAAGTTCCGGATTAACACCTGTAACTAGCCAGGAAATATCTGTGGACGACTGATTATAGGTTAACACCTGAAACCAGATAGGAAAACCACATATATGAACTAAATTGTAGATCTATACCTGTAACTAGCCAGGAAAGTATCTACATGAAGAGATGGAAGATTAACACCTGAAACCAGACAGGAAAACTATCTTTCTTTCTCAAGTCAGAGATTAATACCTGAAACCAGCCAGGACAACTATCTCCTCGACTAACCTTTCTTAAGTTCCAGATCAACACCTGTAACTAGCCAGGAAATATCTGTGGACGACGGATTGTAGATTAATACCTGAAACTAGACAGGGCAACTATCTACTTGACCATCACTAAGCAACCCTATACCGGTTCCTTCTCTTCCAAGATGCAGTTTTACACGGACTCATCATCAGGCAACCCTACACAGGTTCCTTCTTTCAACCTACCAAGTTACAATTCAACGAACAATCTCCAGATGGCATCTATAAGCCCATCCCCCAACAAGATTCTGTCACATCTCCAGATGGCATCTATAAGCCCATCCTTCTATCCATCATCTCTCCAAATGGCATATGTAATCCCATTCCCGACATCACATTGCTGATACTCCACCATGCGAGTGCAAATTTTAGGGCACTCTAGTGTTCAATCATCTTCCACCTTCGGATCACGAAAGGCACGCAAGCCAATCTACATCCTCAGGTTTAAGAAGATTGAACAGGGGCAACTGTTGTACCCCAAAATTTTCCCTCCCATATTCCTCAAGATTTGTCAAGAATCATCTTCAAATGGTTCAAGATCTGCTCAAGGATTGCACAGTCCAAATACCTCATAAGCCAGCTGAAATTAGGGTTTTAGTTCTCTCAAGGAATTTGAGGTTTCCAATGGTTCAATCAAGTCTCATAGGCCCATATACATTCTCAAGCACCTCCATACCAAGTCTCAAGACTCACAATGCAAATTTGCACAGTCAAATGCTCATTTGACCTACAGTCAACTGCAAGGGCAAAATGGTCATTTTACAGTCAAAAGTCAAAAAAAATTGGTCAACATCTTATTTTGAGTCCACAATCATCATTTGATCAAGTCTTGATCATGATTCCACAAGCATAGCTCAAAAATCATCAAGATGCAAAAAGTTACTATTTTTGGACAGCAAAAACGTCAACTGTATCTTGACTAGGGCATAACTTTTTCATGGTTCATCAGAAAAATCCCATCCGATGCTCATTTTGAAGGGGGTGACATTTCCTACAATACATCTTCACATTCCAAGTCCAAGAAATGCTCTCATAAAAAGTTATCAATTTCTACATTATAGGTCAAATTCAAAAGTCAACAAAAGTACCTTTTGAGTCAAAGGCCATAACTTGAGATTGGTAAATCCAAATGACATGGGACCAAAGGAATTGGTTATAGGACTTCAATACCTTTCCAAAATATCCAAGAACATGTCCATATGATCAAAATTGAGCAAGATATGCATTGGAGAAGTTGGGAAATTTTTGTGAATTTGCAAAAGTCAACTTTGCTCAAAACACCTTATTTTTGCTAATGGGCCTCAAATCTCTTCTTGAAACTTTATCCTTGGCCTATGCACGGCCCATCAAGCTTAATTGAATTTATTTTCTTATTTTTTATTAATTAATTGGATTTTTAATCAATATTAATTCATTTAATTAATTTAAATTGTAGGAAAATACAAAGATTTGATTTTTCAATCTTTTTGTGAAGCAAGTATGACCTAAAAAGGCTGGCAATTTCGTGCACCAAGTCAAAGATGCAATATCTCCAAAATTGGCAACTTTTTCCAATCATGAAAATGCAAAAAGATTTGATGTTCAATCAAATATTCAATCATCATTCCAATGGATTTTTGTGCAAGATTCTGACCTAATTCCATTCCTCTATATATGTACAAGCTAACCCTGATGCCACACACGTGAGAAAGTTGCAGACAAAGCCATAGCAATATTGAAAATTTTCCAAGAAAACTCAAAACTGATTTTCACATTCCAGGCCAATTCAAGGACTTTTGTTGATTCTAATACACTGTAGGAGGTTCCCAGAACGTGTGGCGATCAAATTCAAGCCTTGAAGCTCAAAGAATCGCCCTAAACAGAACCACGGTTTGCCATTTATTTTCAGAATCGTGCAGCTCAATTCATGCATATTTAATGTGTTTTTGTGTTTGTTTTGCATTGCTAGAACTCATATGAAGCTGATGGTATAACTGAATTGGATTAAAACGTCATAAATCAAAAGTTGCCATGGTTGAATTTTAGGGTTCCTGAGCTTTGGATTTGGGGCTTTCTAAACCCAGAAAAATCAGGACTTGTAAGGCACATGGTTGGATTCGTGAGAACCAGACGAATCCAAAGCAACCATCGCGAAATATTTATGTAGCCTGTAGCTCTATTCGCTATTTTTCGTCACACTGTTTAGTGGGGGTTAAAAACCCCCGCTATCTAATGTTTGTTTTGCAGAATGAACGAAGAAGATGATGAGGTGTGGATGTCTCATTGGCCACTTCAAAAAAGACGGGCGTGTTTTTCTTTTTACAGCATATTGATTGATTGCCTAATATATTAATTGCTAATCATTATAATAACGAATGAATCGTGCAGTTGGAGTGGTAGACGCGCTAGCATATGAGCTTTGGGACCTGGGTTCGAATCCCAGGTCCCCCCAAAACGCTTATGTTATTTTTCTTTACATGTTCTTGTGCAGATCTCTAAGGGATAAACACCATATACCTCCAAACATCAACGCGCCATGTGGTTTCAGGCATGAATCCAAGGGTCATGAGATGATGACCACCATACGCTCAATCAACGAACCCATAGCTAATCCAGAAAGTCAACATGGCTGGGAAACGAGTGGGCCTGAAAATTGCTAACAAACCTCCTAATTGGGCCAGCACCCCCTGGTTCATTCATTCTTTTTTTCTTTTCTTTTATATTTTCCATTTAACTTTTTTGCTAATTATTATTATTATTATTATTATTATTATTTAATTAACTCATAAATTAATTATTTTCATAATAAATTCAGAAAAACTAAAAATAATATTTTTTTTCTTAATTAAAATTAATTTCACTTTATTTTGTAAATAAATACTAACAAATTAATTTAGTTTTTTTTAATTAGGTTAATTTCACTATTTTTTGCAATAAATAAAATAAATTAGAATTAGGGTTTTACTAACTTTTGATTATTTTATTTATTTATTTCCTTGAGACATTAGAAGATTAAAAAAAATATTTCCTTTTGTTAATTAATTAATTAGGATTAATTTAATTTAATTCATAAATAATCAAATGTCTTTCTTTCTCAAAAAGGGTCAAAACCCTAAGGACTTCCCCGATTCAATTTTTCTCGCGCATGTTTATTCTTGATTATTTTTTGATCATATATTATGTAATTGCTCCGAGGATGTAATAGCTTTAATTAGGACTTTTTATCTTACTTTTTCAAAGGGTTTGCTTTTGGCGATGTAAATACCTGACGCCTTGTAATAGCGTAGATTTACTTTCCGCAATATTTAACTGTTAGATGTATGTTAACTAGGCTATGCATGACAAGACTAATCTCTGAAATTAAAATCAACCCGTAGCTCACCATAACATGTGCAAAGATAATTTAACTGAATCCTGACACACTCGCACATGCCACTCCTAGGGCACGCCTTACTTGGTTGCCTCGAACGTGATCATTGAGTATAAGGTGTTTTAGAGGTCGCCCTCCTGTCTAAAGATCCAAGTTGCCTCGAAACGGTTGCCTTGGATAAAAGGATCTAGGACATTAGGGTTACCGCTAAGGCATCCTACTATTGCTTTAGTGACCACATGTCCCATATAATCGAATTGACCCGAAAACTCCAACGATGGTACTACCTACTTCTCAATAGTGGGATAGTACTGTCTAAAGGACATTTACACAGCTTAATTTCTTTTGAGTAGGTAGAGGTTCTTAGATACTTGCTCTTTCAAAACAAAAATACTTTTCGCACTTACACTTTTCAAACAAAAGTTTTCAAACAAACACTTCATACACTCTTGAGGACAGATACAAGAGTTAAATCGAAGTTTTCAAACAAACTTTTTTCAAAACCCACAAACACAAGAAAAGCAAAACATTTTGAAAACATAGTGAGCAAGTACTTAAGAGCCCGTGGGTAACCACGGATAGAAAGGGTGCTAACACCTTCCCTTTCTATAATCTACCTCCCGAACCGAGAAACATCTCGAAAAGGAATTTTGCTGTGCTTTTGTCCTTTCCTTGTTGGAGAAAATAAAAGACGGTGGCAACTCTTGCTTACCGCGACATTTCGCGAACCAGCATTTCAAAACAGTCAGTTCTATTTCCACCGATCACAGTAAGAAAGGTGGATAGTAGGACATTGGGACACAAAAATTCCATTCCCCTTGAACCTTACCTTAGGTGGGTGCGAGCTCGTGCTCAGAGTCTCGTAATGCCTTACCCTTCTATCCTCCCTGTTATCATAGAGCCTGTTGTTAAAGGAGATATCCCGTACACTGTCCTTCATCCCAACATGCCTACCTCTCTCGAAGACTTGCAAAGAGATTGGGTTCAACTAAAGGAATAACAAGACACTTTCAAGGCCTGATTCTACGCCAGTGAGAAGAAGGTTCTGGAACCCACCAAGCAGCTTCATGAAGAGCAGAGTCTGAACGCCTACATCGCACCAAAGAGGATGCGTTCAAACTTTTTGTCTTAGGAGTGTTTGTAGTTTATTTCTTTCATTATAAGCCCAAAGAGGGATGATGTACTCAAACTTTGATTTACTAATATAACGTGTGTTTCTTTTTTTGTCTGAACAAATTTAAATCTCTAAATTCCTTGAAATCATTTGCATATGCATCTTTATTCATCATAACAGAAACAAGTTTCTTACAAATAGGTCTCCTTATCTTTCTTCTATTTATTTCAGTGAGATGGATATTAAACAAACAATAAAAGATCTTCAGGTGCAAAACGCTCAGTTTCAACAAATGTTCTTGACTCTGGCAAAAGGACAAGAGGAGTTGAAAACTCTGCTGATCAAAGAAAAGAAGAAGAAAATGAAGAAATCAGTCGGTGTTTTAATCTGGGAAGAAGGTTCAAAGGACCAGTCAGACGGACTCTAGACTTCGCAACATCATCGGGTGAAGGGGATAATTAATAAGGGAAAAACAAGGAAGTGAATGGCCATCCAGAGTCTAAAGGAGAAGAAGAGGTTGATTACTCTGAAGAGAAGTATCCTCCAGCTGACGATAAATACAAGCAGTTGGAGGATCGCCTCAATGCTATGGAGATCTAGAGGGTACCCGGATTGGATTTTGAAGAGCTAGGACTTGTCTCAGGGGTTGTCATCCCACAGAAATTCAAGGTCCCTACTTTCGCTAAATATGACAGTGTTTCATGTCCAAAGTTGCATTTAAGGTCATACGTCAGAAAGATTCAACCCCATAATGCCGATAGGAATCTATGGGTGCATTTCTTCCAAGAAATCTTATCAGGGATGCAGTTGGATTGGTTCTATCAGTTGGGAGGGACCAATATACGCAATTGGGAAGATTTGGCTGCCTCTTTTTACAAGCAATACCAGTACAACACTTACTTAGCTCCTACTTAGACACAATCGTAAGGCATGTCTATGGGTGCAGGTGAAGGTTTCAAAACCTATGCTAAAAAATGGTAGGGTCTCGCGGGAAGAGTCCAACCCCCTCTATCTGACATAGAATTGGTGGATATGTTCTTAGGGACGTTATCCGGTCCATTCTTCAACCACCTGATCGGAAGCTCTTCGGCTGGATTTACTGAACTAATCATGACCGGTGAACGAGTAGAAGCGGGTATAAAAAGTGGCAAAATTCAGAGAGATGCATCCTCGAGCACGATGAAGAAACCCTTTACCGGAAAGAAGGAGGTCAGTGTTGCATATGACCATAGGAATTAAAACAAAACTGAACGTCTCCCAATGGTAGGGGCTGTTATGATTTCTAATCCTACACCAAATCAGCAGAGAAATTATCAACACAGACCAGAGGCACCCATGAGACGATTCACCCGAATC
Organism: Vicia faba; assembly: GCA_948472305.1. Classification (NCBI taxonomy): domain Eukaryota; kingdom Viridiplantae; phylum Streptophyta; class Magnoliopsida; order Fabales; family Fabaceae; genus Vicia; species Vicia faba. Next base: position 490,336,236 of record OX451737.1, read on the forward strand.
AACATGACCTTATCTCAAATTTTGTCGCATCTTTTGAAGTCCAATCTGGTGACCCTAAAAGAAGCTCCCAAGAACCCCAATACAGCTTCTCCTTGCTACAACTCGAATTCTCGATGTGCCTATCATTTTGAAAGCCCGGGGCATGACACAAACGATTGTTGGGCCTTGAAGAATAAGATACAAGACCTTATCGAGGTGAAAGAAATTGAGTTTGATCCCCCAAAAACACCTAATGTGATAATGGCGCCAATGCCCAAACACGGTCAAGGTGTCAATGTTGTTGATGATAAGTGTTTTGTTTCCTCCGTGGATGATTTAACTACTCCTCTTTTGACTATTAAACAGAATATATTGAAAGCTGGTATGTTCCCGTGCTGTGATAAAAGTTGTCAATTATGTGTGTCCCTACCCAATGGCTGTTCGTTATTGAAGATGGGTGTCCAGCGCCTGATGGCTAATAAAAAAATCCTGTTTGAAAAAGTTCCTCATATCAGAAATTCCTGTGAAGATGTCTCAATAATCACCATCTTCGACAATCCTCCCAGGGTCTCCACCAAAAGAACCGTTAGGATTACATCTGTTCCAAAGTTTGCTCCCCTAATCATCACCATGCCAAGGCCAATACCATATTCTTTGGATAAAGTTGTTCCCTGGAACTATGGGGTTGACGTCTATTACTATGGCGTCAAGCAAGATCTGTTGGCTATCCAAGATAAAGCTGAGAAAGACACGGATCCTTACATTGTCAATATCGTTGGGAACAGTAAGATAACAAGAAGTGGAAGGATCTTCTCACCTGAGATATCTCCAAAGACCATTGCTACTCCTATAATTATTCTCGTTATCGCTCCTACCAACATTCCCAGTAATACTCCTGTTGGCAATCCTACTATTTTCCTTGTTGCCAAGACATGGGGCAAGGAGGTGTTATCTGAGCCTGTCCAGACAAAGGCGCATCCAGAGGATATTCCAGAAGCTTCTAGAAAGGTGATAGAAGAGATATTAAAAATAATCAAGAAAAGTGACTACAACATCGTGGAACAGTTGGGGCAAACCCCCTCGAAAATATCAATGTTGGCCTTACTCTTGTGTTCTGAGGCCCATGCCAAAGCCTTGGTAAAGTTTCTAAAGACTGCCCATGTGCCCCAAGATACTTCTATTGACCAATTTGAGAATTATATGGCCAGTCTAACTGCTGGTAACACAGATTGGGCTTTTCTGACACCGACTTGACTCCCAATGGAAGGAAACACAACGATGCCTTGCACGTCTCCATTGAGTGCAGGGGCACTATGCTAGCCCACGTTCTAGTGGATACGAGCTCATCGCTCAATGTCTTGCCTAAAAATACTCTTGACCGGATAGACTTCGAGGGACTTACCTTAAAGCCTAGAAACATTGTAGTAAGAGCCTTTGATGGTTCTAAGAGGACAGTGCACGGAGAAGTTGACATCTCTATAAAGGTTGGAACTCATACCTTTGATTCAACTTTCTACGTGATGGATATCCGCCATTCCTATTCCTGTTTATTGGGCCGACCTTGGATTCATGGAGCTGGTTCCGTCACCTCTACATTACATCAGATGTTGAAGTACCCAATCCAGGGAAAAATCATCACTGTCCATGGGGAAGAGGAATATATGGTCAGCTACCTGAACTCTTTCAGGTACGTGGAAATGGATGGTGAGTTCATCGAAACCCCGTGTCAACATTTCGAGGAGGTCCCACAAACAGTTGCAGCATCCAAGACCACTACCAAGACTCCAAAAGTTACCAGACCGCCATTGAAAATGGCCTCTCTGAAAGATGCTAGAGCAGTGATCGAAGAAGGTGGATGCACTATCTGGGGTCAACTTCCAGATATTCCTTACAAATCCAACAAATTTGGTTTGGGTTTTACTTCGGAAGCACAAAGAGTTGTTCGATGAACTCACACCGGGGGACCACCTTTACGTATCAACAATCAGGGAGTCAACGCAGTGGAAGAAAGTGATGGCAACTGTGACCTGGATGAGTGGATTTTTCCAACCATCAACGGAGGACTCAAAAACTGGTAAGCCAAAGAATTTGTCCCTATTACTTTTATTCAAGAGTAATTTTCTTTCAATTTTTGTCAGATTTGTAATAATTAAACAATTTAGACTTTAAAACCTTGTGTCTTACCCGAGGCACAACGGTCCATTTGTGAGGGTTGTTGCTTCATCTTCATATGTCATCAATAAATCATGGACGTTTTTGCATGCAAAATTTTACGCTCATTGTTTTTCTTAAACTTTATCATTTTTCAAAGATAGCTATGCTCTTACACACACTCACGTATCAAAATGAAGATCCACATCCACTCAGGATCCAATGGGTAACGATTCTGTTATGGCATATCATGACTTTGAAAATCCGATCTACCAAGCCGAAGACGAAGGTGAGGAAGATTGCGAGGTACCGAGATAACTACCCAGGTTATTGCAACAAGAAGAAATGACCATATAACCCCATGAAGAGCCAGTGGAAACAATTAACTTAGGTACTAAAGAGGACAAAAAAGAAGTCAGGGTAGGTGCCAACCTAGAGCCTAATGTCAAGAAGCACTTAACTCAGTTACTATATGACTATGTTGAGGTCTTTGCCTGGTCATACGAAGACATGCCAGGACTCGACACTGACATCATGGTCCATCGTCTGTCAACAAAGGAAAACTGCCCTCCGGTAAAACAGAGAGTCTATCGCATGCGGCCAGAAATGTCAGAGGAAATCAAGGCTGAAGTCATGAAGCAGTTCAACATTGGATTCTTAGTTGTCACCTCCTATCCATAATGGGTCGCCAATGTTCTTTCCCACTGTTTAGCACAACATAGAACTTCTGAGTTCTCTTCAGTTTTAACACACACAGAACTTCTGAGTTTTCTCGACTGTTTTAACATACACAGAACTTCTGAGTTCTCTTCAATATTTTAACACACACAGAACTTCTGAGTTCTCTTCACTGTTTTAACACACAGAACTTCTAGGACTTTCTCATAGTTCTGACACTCAACTTCAGCATGCAGCAATCCAGAACTTCTGCTCTTCCCTCTAACGTTTCTTTCAAGACCCCACCGTGTATCAACCCAGAACTTCTGATTACCTCTGACGTTTCATTCTGAATCACAACGTGCTTGGCATCATAACTTCTGGTCCCCTTCATTTTTGCTTTCAGTAACATGCTGATCCTATTTCTCATTAATTTTCATTTTCTTTCTTATTTTTTAATCATTTTTAGCATTAGAACTATTTTTATAAAAGGACATTCAAAATATTTTCTTTTATTAAATATTTATTTTCCTTTTAATTTATTAAGACAAAAAATCATTTTCAAAACAAGTCCTTTCCTTTTTCTTTTTTATATATTGTACAATTCAATATGGTTGTAATAGATAATTAAGATTTGAATTCTTGCAAACCCCCATTTGTAATTATGTACCCCCATCTCTAAATGATGTAATAGCGTAGGACTTTACATTTCAGTAATTTATCGCTTTCAAATATAAATGCTAGCAATTAGGGTGTGTATGGTAACACATGAAATCAACAAATAGATAACCCTAATCAAGACTAAATTCATGTAAATCAAACACACTTGCACACTAGCACCTCTAGGGTGATCCCACTTTGTTGCCTTTCAGAAAATAGTCATGTCCCTCGAACATGGGCATTTTAGCAAAGACCCTCGATAAAAGATCGTAGTCCCTTTTTGACCCTCAATGTTGCCTTCGGTAATCGATCTAGTCCCTAAACGACATTTCTAAAACGTCCCATAGGTTGCCTTCTGATTTGACCTGATCAGACTTGGACCGTCACGGCTGGCTCTGAGCTGAAGTTTTGAACGAGGTGTGGGGGGGGGGGGTACCTGCAAGGCACTCCGATGCTGAAGTAAGTAAGAGTACGAGCAGGAAAAGTGAGTATATATGATAGAATGAATACCTGACCCTCTGGAAACAGAGGGTATTTATAGCCCCCAGCGCTGGGCCAAGGTTCCTTCATTGGGTCGGGCAGGTTTGGCCCAATGGAGGAACTGCCAGGTTCTACGTGCGTAGTGGGGACCCGCACGTGGTCCCCTTCCTGGATATCCTGCGTGAAGTGCGGGCGGACAAGGACGCGGTCTTTTCGGGGCCCCGTTGAGAGTGCAGTGGACCGTGTCTGCTGCTGAAGAAGTCCTCGAGCCGAGGTCGAGCTGGATAGCACGGGGACGGGGATGTCGCCCAGAGACATATGTCGGGCATAGCTATGGTTCTTAGGTCGGCGTGACCCCTAGCAAGTCCGTTTGGATTGGGCCTTTATCGTTGCTCTTGGGCCAGCCCGGCCCAGTCCAGAACACCTTCTATGATTATACAAACGTCCCACGCCACTCCCTTCAGATCTAACGATGGAGCTTCTTACCAAATCAATGGTAAGATAACAACATCTAAAGGAGAAGGAAAAGAATATTTAAGACATTTTGAGTAGGTAGATTACTCCTAGTTGCTCGCTTGCTCACAATAAAAACATTTTACACCCACAACTTCACTTTGAAACATTTTTCAAAAAGAAAAAACACTTTATACGCGTTCTTATAGAGACGAGAACCATTACAAAGACATTCCTTTCAAAATACTTTTAAAAAACCACATCACAAGCACATTTTCAAACAAAAAGAAAGTGATCTAGCAAGAAACTAAGAGCCCTTAGATAACTACAGATGGAAAGGGTGATAACACCTTCCATTTTCATAATCTACCCCCCAACTCAAGAAAATAATCTCGAAAGGTCTTTCCTGTTCTTTTCAACCTTTCCTTTTGGATAAAAGAAAAGTCGGTGGCGACTCTTACTATTTGCAACAATTGCGACAAAATGCAAAACATCCCAAGTCAGTTCTCCCACCGTATTACAGGGAGTAAAATGTTGCTTCCACTTCATTAAATGTATTTTAGAGTCTCCCCACAAAAATTTATCAATCAATCTATCCATCTTCTTACAAATTCTTTTAGGTAAGAGAAAGGAATCATCACATAAGTAGGAATTGCTTGCATCATTTCCTTGATCAGAATGGCTATACCACCATAAGATCGACATTTACCTTCTATACTTTCAGTTTGTTTCTGACTCTATCCCCCTGTAACTTGAAGCATTGGTTCTTAGAATAACCAATTTTAGTAGGCAATCCCAAGTAAGATCGAATCTTTGTGACAATGGGAATTCTGATAATACTAGAAAAAACCTCCTTTTGGGTCTGACTGGCATTCTTGCAGAACATCATATCCAACTTCTGAAAGTTAATCTTTTGACGGAGCTATCATGAGAGGTTTTTATGATATTGAGGAGGGTTCTGGAATCTTTCTCTGTTGCCTTTAAAGGAAGCCGTACGTCTTATCCCGACCCGGGAAAGACGAAGTCCTCTACATTTATCTAGCTGTCGCCTCTGAGGCAATAAGCGCGACACTAATAAGGGAAACTCCAGAGGGATAAAGGCCAATTTATTTCACGATCAAGGCCCTACATGTCCCGAAAGCAAGATATCAACAAATCGAGAAATTAGCCCTGGCCATCGTTAACGCTACGAGGAGGCTAAGACACTACTTCCTGGCCCATACCATAAGGGTCCGAATGGATCAACCAATAAAATAGCTGCTCGAAAGGCCAGACATGGCTGGTAGAATGCTAAAGTGGTCTCTGGAACTCTCTGAATTCGATATCCAGTACAAAAGAAGGAAATCCCTTAAGGCTCAAGCCTTGGCCGACTTCGTAGCAGAAATGACCTCGTCCGGAGATCCGGAAGGCTCGCGCCGCTGGACGATCTTCGTCAACGGCGCCTCCAGTGCGACCGGAAGCGGCACGAGCATCATACTAGAGAATGAAGAAGGGACCCTGGTCAAAGTTTCCCTCGCCCTGTACTTTTCGACCTCCAACAATCAAGACGAATACGAGGCATTCCTCGTAGGCTTACAGATAGCAGAAGATCTGGGAGCCGAGGAATTAAAAATCTTCACCAAATCTCAGTTGGTCGCCTCGTAAGTCTAGGGTGAATATCAGGTCAAAAACAACCAACTTGTCGAATATTGGGCCCTGGTTCAGGAGACAAAGAAGAAATTCAGGTCTGTGGACGTTCAACATGTTCCCCGCGAGCACAATGCCCACGCAGACGTTTTATCCAAATTGGCGAGCTGAAAGAAGAAGGGAGGAAATAAATTTATAATACAAGAGGTACTTCCTCGGTCGAGCACCCAGAAACCATCTGCCACCTTAGGAGTATTCGCCATTGGGGACAACGATTGCTGGATGACCCCCATACACGACTACCTCACTAAAGACAAACTCCCTGACGACCCGAAAGAGTCGGCCGTTATCAGACGAAGGGCCTGGTCGTACATATTAGTCAAGGGCAAACTTTACAGAAGAGGGTTTTTCATCCCACTCCTCAAGTGTGTCGATCGAAACACAGCAGAACGCATACTGCTCGAAATCCACGAGGGCATCGACAGTCAGCATCTGGGCGGAAGATCCCTCGCGAGGAAAGCCTTGCGGGCGGGATACTACTGACCCACCATGCAGCACGATGCAAGAGAACACGTGAAGAAATTCGATAAATGCCAAAGACACGGGGACATGCATTTATCTCCTTCTAGCGAGCTAAAATCCCTTTCCTCTCCATGGCCCTTCGCCTGGTGAGGACTAAACCTCCTCGGCCCATTCATGGTCGGAACCAATCAGAACAAATATCTGATAGTAGCAGTCGACTACTTAACCAAGTGGATAGAAGCCGAAGCCTTGGCCAAAATCACTGCACATAATGTCCTTCTCTTCTACAAAAGAAATATTCTGGCTCGTTTTGGCATCCCACAAGCGATAGTCACCGACAACAGGACCCAGTTCACGGACTACACCTTCCATGAATCTGTCGCTAAACTTGGCACGACCCAACATTTTGCCTCCGTCGAGCACCCCCAGACCAACGGCCAGGCCGAGGCTGCTAACAGGGTGATACTCAGAGGCCTCAAGCAATGGATGGACGAAACCAAGAAACGATGGGTTGAAAAGCTACACAGCATGCTCTGGGCGTATCAAACGAACACTCACTTGTCTATTGGGGAGTCTTCGTTTCGGTTAGCATATGGGACGAAGGCCGTTATCCTCGTAGAAATCGAGGAACCTTCCAGACAGACTGAGGCACCTCTCGACGAGGAGATGAACGGTGTCGCCCTTAGAGAAGAAATGGATCTAGTGGAAGAAATTAGAACAAAAGCGGCCCTGCGAGAGGCCTCGCTCAAACAAAAAATATCCATGCGCTTCGACGCCAAGGTGATACGTCGAGAGTTCGAGGTCGACAACCTTGTCTTGAAAAGAAATTGAAAAGAATCTCACAAGGGAAAGCTCGCGACGAACTAGGAAGGTCCTTATCGCGTCTACCCCAAAACGGGAACCAGAGCATGTTACTTGGAGAACTTACAAGGGGAACAGCTGATTCGATCATGGAACGCTGAAAAGCTAAAACAATACTATAGTTAAAAACACTGAGCAATCGGCAGGTTTGGTCGATAAGACAGACTCGCCTGAGCCCGACCACACATGTGCGCCTAGGCACAAGCGTAGCACCCAAAGTATTTAGAATGGGATAGGCTCCGCTCTGTTGATGAGTGTGATACGATGGTAGAACCGACTGTTATACTAGTTTGCATTTTGTATTCACAAATTTCGCGGTAAGCAAGAGTCGCCACTGACTTTTATTTTATCCAACAAAGGAAAAGGAAAAAGAACATAAAAAACCTTTTTCGAGATATATCTGAGTACGGGGGGTAGATTATAGAAAGGGAAGGTATTAGCACCCTTTCTATCCACGGTTTTCCATGGGCTCTTAGGTACTTTGCTCATTTGTAAAATTGCTTGTGCGTGCTTGTTTTGAAAAAAAGTTTTTTTTACTTCGTGAAAACCCTTGTATCAGTCCTCAAGAGTGTGACGAAGTTGTTTTGAAAATTGTTTTGAAAAGTGTTTGTGTGAAAAGTTTTGTTTGAGCAAGTACCTAGGAACTAATCTACCTACTCGAAAAAAGTTTGTTCGTTTTCCTTTAGACAACACTATCCTATTATTAAGGAATATGTAGCACCATCGTTGGAGTTTTAAGGGACGTTTGAAGGGACAAATACGATCACAAAAGCAATGTTAGGAAATTATAGTAATCATCCTAAATTTTTAAAGATCTTTTTCCAAGGCAACATCGGAATGGGTCATTTTAGATCTTTTGGGACTAGAGGATGACACTAACATTCCCCATACTTTATGACCGTTTACCGAAGGCAACTGGAGTGGAGTAAACCCTAGGAGTGAGCATGTGCAAGTTTATTTTTTCAATTAATTATCTTTGCACAATTAAGGTTTTCTACTATTTTAATTTCAGTTCGTCTTTCCATACAATCCTATACATACATCTAAGCAGTTTATAGTTTGCGGAAATTAAAATGCGGGAAGTTAGAGTCCTAATTATTACATGGCTTTGGGCAGATACATAATTATTTTGACTGAAAATAAAATGCGGAATTAAAACCCTATTTAAATCTATTATAAACTCAGAGCAGTTACAAATGATAAAAAAGGGAAAATTAAAAGCTCGCGACAAATTAAATGCGAGAAATAATTAGACGACCTAAAAATCTAATTTGAGGAAATATTTATGTTGTTTTTAAGGAAAAAATTAGGTTAAGTACAAGATTAAACCCTAATTCTAATTATTTTGAAATATAATAAAGAGTTATTAAATTACCCAAATTTGATTAAACTAATTAATTAATAAAATATTTTTTATAAAAAAAAGATTTTTGATGTTTTTTTATGATTTTTTGATTAAATAAAAAAATGATTTTTTTGAGTTATTTAAAAAAGACAAAATTAATGAACAAAAAGTAAAAGAATTAAAATAAAAAAGGTAAGAAATTGGGCCTGTATGATGAACACATGGGGGGTATATTTATTAATTTTGTTAGGCCCATTATGGCTAGGCCCACTCCTGCGCTTGGTTCTGTATTGGCACGCTTGGGAGGTGCACTATAGTCTCTCCTTGATTGGAACGTTGGATCTGTACTGGCAACGATCCAGTGGCTGGATCAATGGGGCGCATGATGGGCGTCTGGCTTTGGAATGTATAGAATCTGCAAGTGTATATTGAGAAAATAAATAAAATGCTGGGACCTGGGATCGAACCCAAGTCCTTCCACTCATTCCACGCTTGCCCTGGCCATCTGTGCTACGCTTCTTAGTTGAAATAATAATAACATTAAAGCATAATATGTAAAACAAAGTGGATGGACTAAAAATCGTGCGATTATTAAAACTGACCACTAGGATGGTGACAAATCATCATCTTCTTCCCTGTCTGTCGTCTTAGGTATCAGATTTATACCTACAGACAAAGCTCCATAGCCATAAACCTGCAAACTTCAGAAATCCATACCACGCATGATAAATTAATTCTAAATACAACAATCAACTCGTCTTGATCTCACGAGTATCATGGCATCATTTTCTTGGCCTAATTTTACCTGTACAGAGAAGCCCCAAAATGGCTTCTTAAACCCTAATCATGGTAATCATCAGTATATGCATCAAAACGTTAATTAAACCATTCAAACATGTTCTAAACATCCATATAAACAAGAATGCATGATCAAAAAGTATTTATAACGCGTGTATGATTGTAATTGTTTTTTAAAAGAAAATGCAAACCGTGATCGAATTGGTCGTGATTCTGAGAGTTTTGACACTTGAAAATAATGCAGGTAGTCTCAGTGTGTCTCCAGGAATGCGTTGCAACCTTTAGAACCTCTTGAATCTACCTCAAAATCCAAATTCAATGATCACTTTTTCTTCAAATTCAAACTTATGTACATGGTATCTTTTAAGCAGCAGCGCCTCTCTCTCTCTTGCCCCTAGGGTTCAAACAAACCTCAGTATATGTATTGAGTCTAATTAGGTTAACAAATTTGGATCCAATCTTGGGAATTGATGGATAAAATATTTGATCTTTAAGACATATTCTTTCATTCAAAACATGACCAAATCATGCCTTTTTTGCCTTGATTCGATTTGTCTTGATTAGGCCATCTCAAATGGATTTGATTCTCATAAAAATCAGATTAAAAAACAATCTTTCATATTTTTTGTCATTTATTTGCTTTAATGTGATTTTTAATAGATAAAATAAATAAATAGAGCAAATAATATATGGATTCTTATTTGGTTCGTGGATCATGTCCTTAACAAGATACAATCCTGAAATGCTAGGCCCTTTTGGCAAAAAAATGCATTTTTGAGCACTTTTGACTTTTGACAATTTTCCAAAAATGGTTAACTTTGACAATGCATAACTCTTCCAATTTTAAACCTAGAGAGGTGTTCTTGGACTTATTAGAAAGATTAGGATGTCCCCTAAACAACCCTTTTGGTCTCATTTAAATTTGGTCTTCCATGTTCATGTAAGAAGCTTTGACCCAAAAGGTGTTTTTGTTGACTTTTCAAAAGGACCTATAATGTAGAAATTCATATCTTTTTATGAGTGCATTTTTTGAAATTTAGGGCTGAAGATTAGTTGTGGGAAATTGAATTACCTTCAAAATGATCTTTGGATGAGAAATTTCTGATAAAGTATGAGAAAGTTATGCCTGGTCAAAGTTTGGTTGACTTTTCCTAAGAAACCCTAATTTAGCAACCTTTGAGTTTTGATGAATTAGGGAAATTCCTTGGGGAATCATGGTCAATCCTTGATCAAATGATGGATGTCACTTCAAAATGTTGATGTTGACCAAAAATCTTGAAGTTTGACTGTATGTGGGTCACAGTTGACTTTTGACCTAATACAATCGATTCTTAAGCATCTGAGCAGTGGACTGAGAAAACTTCTTGTGCAAGGCTTGAAATTTGACATGGAGGGTCTTGAGGACATATTAGGACTATGGAGAGCATATGAGGCCTTTGGAGCTCACCCTTATTGATGAAAATGGAAACCCTAGTTGGAGGTTCATTGCTTTAGGAGAGAGTTTGTATGGTCAACTCTTGGGCATCCTTGAGCAAGTTAAGGGTCTTAATGAGCACATATTGAGTAAAATGGGAGGGAAAATTTTGGGGTACAAAAACGAGCGTACCCTCAGTCTGACGTGGATAACTCGATCGAGATCCAATGTCTTTGTGCCACGACGGTAGAACGCCCGACTCGCGACGGGAAGTTCATGTTGCCGAACCTGGGTCCCTCGAAACGAGACCTGGATTCCGGCCCTCGCCCGACATTCGCCCCAGCAATTTGATTGGTTTCCCCATACCGATGAACATACAAAATGAGCATATCCCCGGTACAAACTCTGCAAAATGTAAAAGTCCTAATTGGGCTAACTTGTCAACGATCATGCAAATAACACAAATTAAATATTCAAAGCAAAATGACCAATGGACGGAAAATAAATAAAGCGACCACTCGGGCCGAAATTGTGCGAATATTACATAAACGGGCAACAACCCAAAAAATAACAAATATTACAAAAATGACGCGCAGGCCAAAACAAATGAACAATCACCCCTCCGCTTCTCCTTCGACGATAGGCGACAATCGAGAAGGATCCCCAACCGGTTGATCGATAATATCCCTCAGGTAGTCGGGGACCAGAATTTGTCTGTCAGCCACGTAGTAATTGACCCCCATGCCCGAAGTATTGAGCTCAACGCTGGGATTCAACACACGCATCTGATTCACCATGTTGTCGAAGCTCCCCTCGGAAGTGGCCCGAGCACCATCCACTGCAAGCTGGAAACGAGCTACTAACTCAGCCCGAGTATTCAGGTCCTTGGTATCCTCTGGCTCATCCTCAACGGACGCAAGCTCGGCAGTCAAGGCCGCCACCTTCCCCTCGGGACTCTAGCTCTTGAGCATAAGAGCGTCGCGCTCCTCAGATAACTTCCCCGACTCTTCCTCGGCCAACTTTAGGGCTTTGTCTTTAACGACCAAGGCCTTCTCGGTCTCTGCCAACTTATCCCTGAGGTTCTTAATTTCCATATCCTGGGATGAAATCCCCTTGGTGTACGCAACAAACATCTCCAAGATATACATCAAACCACCCACGTCTTGGGCCAGCGTCGCCCTCTTTTGTGGATGGCTCGTTCCCTCGAGAAGGAGAGATTCAACCCTAGGAAGACGAAGATCCGTGCTCTCTAAAAAAGACCTCTCCAACCAGTAAGGAGGCAGATCATAAGTCCATGTTCTCATCTCTCTAATAAGGTCAACGCTCCCCTCGGGTCGAGGCCTCTTCGCCTTCGAGGAAACAGTAGATGGAGACAAAGTCGCTGTGGTCGGAGTCAAGGACGATCCACCTGATCCAGGAGCAGGAACTAGCCCTGTGCTAGTCTGTTAATCCTTCTTGGCCTTTCTCGCCCGAGCAACAATTGTCTTGGCCAGACATTCCTGAGCAGGATTCATATTTTCTGCACAAAAAAAGAGAAGAGTCAGTAAAATGATTGGTCAAACAAACGACGACCACATACTGAAAAAAGAAAATTTGTACCCAAATATCTAACGGGATCCTCGCTCCCAAGGAGCTCCTGGATGTTTATGAGACCCGGCTTGAACACGGGCTCCCCATTTCTATCCAGCACTGGCCTACCTCCCCGACCGACTCGCTGGACTAGAAGAATTCGAGCTACAAACAAAGTTAGAGTGGTGAAGCTCTATAGGTCCTCATCCCCAAGCCCCCTCTCTCCAGACATATGAGCCCAACTCTTTCTCGAAATGTCTGTTGGTCCATTGGAACGGGAACATGGCGACCAGCATCGCGGTAGGCTCCCCCAACTCATTTATATGAGGAGTCCCATCCTCGTTGAGCAACGACCGGCTCCTAAAAACGTTCAGCAATGCCTTCTTCGAGGTGGGCTGCACCAAGATGTACATGTCCTTAAAATGGTGCACGGACTCCAAGCAGGCCTTGAACAACTTCTCGTTTCCCTATTTGTGGGAGACCCATCCCCACCTTCCTTTTGTCCTGCTCCTCTGGATGTGAAAACAATAGAAAAACAACGGGAACGTGGCCCCTATCTTCAGATAGTCACACACTATTTGGAATGCCCGTACGAATGCAATCCCGTTCGGATGAAACTGGGAGGGAGCCACATGCAGATGCGGAAAAAGGAAGGCAGAGACCCATCTCCCAGAAGACTATATTGTACATAGGAATCCTCCTCCTATCATATCTCTAGTAGATCCTAATGTCCTTCCCGGGGATATACAACGACCACTCCTCCCGGGGCCCCTCCTCGTGGGTGTAAACATCGGTGAAAACATCTTCCCCATGCTCATAAAAATATGACCGCCACTCCCAAGGGTCTTTCTCTACCAAATCTCGAGGATCCTCATCATCTTGAGGAGGAAACAGGCCGCCCCGAGCCGAAGAGGTCGCCCCCTCGCCGGGCTCCCCCATCTATTGATCCGTCTCATTCTGCTGCTCCCCAAAGATTTCCAAAATGCTCGACGAGCTACCACTAGTCTCACTCGAGGAGCTCCTGGAGGATTCTCTAGACTCGCTCGAAATGACAACATGTACGTCGTCATCCATAGCACCTGAAAAGTAGAGGAAAAAGATGAGCTCGACATCAAAGTCGGAACCACCCTTCCACCGCTAGACAAGTGAAAGGGTACTGGGAGATGAGGATCGTATCCCGGACCAGAACCCTCGCTGAGATACGTTGACGGGCACAAAACGCGGGAGAAAGTCCTAATCCCTCACTAAGGCACACTAATGGGTTGGAATCGCAGAAAAAGCCCAGAAATCCCCTGAGGTATTCTAACGGGCACAAATTGCAGAAAATCTAAAACCCTAACAAATCACCTATCACATAACGCCAGGCCCCTGAGGAATCCCCATGGTGGCTCCAACAACCATGCGCCACAGGAACAATGTCCGTCACCTATGTAATTGCAAGCTTCTCAAGTCATATTTAAAGCATTGGTTTTGATGAAGACAACATGAACATCAATATTCAAAGGATGTGCAAAAAGCTTATCAACATCATATAAAAGTCTTGAAGATTAGAAGAAGAATTATTGAAGAATCAACAAATGTCAAATGGTATAAATAATTCTTAAACTTGAATATAGATGTTCACAAAAATGCATTCATAATCATATACATATCCCACATGTTTACATTTAAGAAAAACTTTGTTTGAAATCTTTTTCAAAAAGAATTTTTGAAAATAACCTTTCAGGAACCGGTTCCTCCCTAACAGGGAACCGAGTTCCAAACTTGTTCAAAAAACATGTCCCTGGAATTTGTACCAGGAACCGGGTTGTACCAATAGGGGAACCGGTTCCTGCGTGATATTTTTGAAATCTGGTTATAACGTTCACTAAGAACCGGGTTCTGCCTGTGTCGGAACCGGTTCCCAGCGAACCAGTGCAGCTTTTCTTTTGGTTTTTTGAACATATTTTAAGTGGTACTCTTTCATGAATGCATTGCATCTTTTCATATCAAATGGCATGAATGAAGAGGTTCTTGTGACTTTATAAAATGCAGATTTTCATATTTTAAAACATCAATCAATAACTTTCATATACAACAAAAAACCTTCTTCATATTAACAATTTTCTCATTCATTCAGATTTGCATACAAACTTTCATGTGTTCATAAATTTTGTGAAACTTGCCATATATATTTTTATTAAGAAATCATTACAAGTTTCATACATACATTGTGAACATTTATAATCTTGCTTGAGAATTGTTTTTATCTTGAAGAAGAAGATCAATTGAAGATTGATAGTTATATCCATATATTTCAAATAAATCATTGTATTACTTAAAGAAATTATTCCCTTACTATCCAGGATTGTTGGAAGTAAGTGTTGTGATTTGAAGAGGATTGTTCTTCATTCACATTAGTGTTTGTTCGGTCTTAAAGGTGTTAAGAACCTTTGGTCACCCTATAGGTTAGATAGTAAGCATAGGCTGTACAATCATTCTAACTATAGTGAAATCTCTTTCGTGTTGGAAAGGGGACTGGAGTACTCTCGGATTGTGAGGGGAACCAAGATATATCACCGTGTTCTTTACTTTTCCGCTTTTATCGCTTTCATCACCATAATCAAGAAAAGATAAGATATAATCAAAACCTTCAAACACTTAACCAAAAAATTACTTCAAGTATTCTCATAAAACCGAATAAATTTTTATATACCTAATTCACCCCCCTCTTAGGAACTCTGAGACTTACAATTGGAATCAGAGCAAGTTATAGGTAACTTGTTCCTAAAGATCTAGAATGGCTTTCGCAAATCCAAATCCTGTTTTCAAAGATGGTGGTAGTAACAACAAGCCTCTATTGTTTTGTGGTGAATACTTTGACTTTTGGAAAATTCGCATGAAGGCTCATCTTGAAGCGCAAGGAGAAGAAATATGGAATGCTGTTGAGAATGGTCCATTTACTCTGGTGTGTGTTGTCAATGGTGTTGGGTCATCAAAGTCTAAAGCATCATGGGATGAGGATGACAAGAAAAAAGTTCTCTTTGACAAAAAGGCAATCAATATTCTCCAAAGTGCTCTTAGTATGGATGAATTTTTCCGAGTATCGGCATGTACAACGGCAAAGGAAATTTGGGATACTCTTGTAGAAACTCATGAAGGAACCGCCGAAGTCAAAAGGTCTAGATTGAACACTTTGAGTCAAGAATATGAATTATTCAGAATGCTGCCCAGAGAATCCATCCTTGACTTGCAAAAGAGATTCGTTCACTTGACAAACCATTTGAAGGCACTCGGTAAGACTTTAACTAACAATGAATTAAATCTTAAAGTGCTTAGGTCTTTAACGAGGGAATGGCAACCAAAAGTGACGGCAATATCCGAAAAGAAAAGCCTAGCAACTATGACTTCCACAACACTTTTCGGAAAGCTTCAAGAATATGAGACGGAACTTGGAAGACTTGAAAAACATGAGAATCATGAGAAGAAATCCAAAGGCATTGCTTTGAAAGTTGATTCAAAAGAAAGTCAAGATAAAGATGCATCGGAGGAAGATGAAAATCTCTTGCTTCTTGTAAAAAGGTTAGGAAAATTTTTTGGTCATAAAAATAATCTTCATAATGCTAACTTTGTCAAAAGAAAGAAATTCTATAAGCATAAAGATAAAGAAGCCTCCACATCAACACAAGATATCACATGCTATGAATGTGGAAAGCAAGGTCACATAAAGCCGGATTGTCCAAAACTCTCCAAGAAAAATGGATTCAAAGGCAAAAAGGAGTTCAAGAACAAAAGGGCTTATGTTGCATGGGAAGATAATGAGATAAGTTATTCATCCGATTCGGAAAGCGCCGAATGTGCAAATCTAGCATTGATGGCTTCACATCACTCCGACGATGAAGAAGAGGTATGCTTGAAATCCACATCAAATGTTTGGTATCTTGATAGTGGATGTTCAAAGCATATGACAGGAGATGTACACCAATTTTCATATCTAGTACATAAAGCCAAAGGGTATGTCACCTATGGAGACAACACCAAAGGAAAGATTCTTGGCGTTGGAATAGTTGGCACACCTTCATCCATTCAAATTGAGGATGTTCTCTATGTTGAAGGATTAAAGCACAATCTTCTTAGCATAAGTCAACTTTGCGATAGAGGGTTCAAGATCAAATTCAACAAAGAAGAATGCCTTATTATGGATGTGGCAACCAATGAGGTAAAACTCAAAGGTATAAGATCTAACAATATTTTTATGATTACTTTAGATGATTTGTCTATGAAGGTACAATGTCTTATGGTAAACAACAATGACGCTTGGTTATGGCACAAGAGGATTTCTCACATTCACATGGAGCACTTGAACAAATTGGTTAAGCATGACTTAGTTATTGGTCTACCAAAGATGAAGTTCATCAAAGACAAATTATGTAGTTCTTGCCAAAAGGGAAAACCGACCAAATCAACTTTCAAATCTAAGAATGTGATGTCTACTACAAGGCCACTACAATTGTTACACATGGATCTCTTTGGTCCATCAAGAACAAAAAGCTTCGGAGGTAATGTATACGCTTTAGTTATTGTTGATGATTTTTCTAGATATTCTTGGACTTTGTTTCTTTTGCAGAAAAGTGATGCTTTTAAAGCTTTTAAGAAGTATGCTAAGCAAATCCAAAATGAAAAATCACTAAAGATTGTATCCATAAGAAGTGATCATGGTGGAGAATTCCAAAATGCACAATTTGAAGAATTTTGTAGAGAACTTGGTATTTTGGATGAAGGTGATATCTAAATGTTTCTCATAAGGTGCACGTTTTAATTTTTCTTCAAAAATTTTATGTTTCAGTACACTCTGCTTCTACTCCTTCTTCTATATGTTAATTAATAAAATATGTGTGTATATATTGTTCGTCTTAAATTTTAAATGTATTTGTTTCACTATTTTCCCCCATCCTTTTTGATGTTAACAAAGGGGGAGAATAATATGCATATGTGTTGTTTTGTTTTCAAAGAAATTGCAGGCCCAAATATCTATCATACTCACTCCAAAATTCAAAGAATCATGGACTTAGGGGGAGCATACAATTTAGGGGGAGCCTTGCATTTGCTCAACATTTTTGCTACACAAAACAACATAAACATTTCAAGAATTGTTTTCAAGACTTGGTTGTCATCATCAAAAAGGGGGAGAATGTAATTGCAAGCTTCTCAAGTCATATTTAAAGCATTGGTTTTGATGAAGACAACATGAACATCAACATTCAAAGGATGTGCAAAAAGCTTATCAACATCATATAAAAGTCTTGAAGATTATAAGAAGAATTATTGAAGAATCAACAAATGTCAAATGGTATAAATAATTCTTAAACTTGAATATAGATGTTCACAAAAATGCATTCATAATCATATACATATCCCACATGTTTACATTTAAGAAAAACTTTGTTTGAAATCTTTTTCAAAAAGAATTTTTGAAAATAACCTTTCAGGAACCGGTTCCTCCCTAACAGGGAACCGGGTTCCAAACTTGTTCAAAAAACATATCCCTGGAATTTGTACCAGGAACCGGGTTGTACCAATAGGGGAACCGGTTCCTGCGTGATATTTTTGAAATCTGGTTATAACGTTCACTAAGAACCGGGTTCTGCCTGTGTCGGAACCGGTTCCCAGCGAACCAATGCAGCTTTTCTTTTGGTTTTTTGAACATATTTCAAGTGGTACTCTTTCATGAATGCATTGCATCTTTTCATATCAAATGGCATGAATGAAGAGGTTCTTGTGACTTTATAAAATGCAGATTTTCAGATTTTAAAACATCAATCAATAACTTTCATATACAACAAAAAACCTTCTTCATATTAACAATTTTCTCATTCATTCAAATTTGCATACAAACTTTCATGTGTTCATAAATTTTGTGAAACTTGCCATATACATTTTCATTAAGAAATCATTACAAGTTTCATACATACATTGTGAACATTTATAATCTTGCTTGAGAATTGTTTTTTATCTTGAAGAAGAAGATCAATTGAAGATTGATAGTTCTATCCATATATTTCAAATAAATCATTGTATTACTTCAAGAAATTATTCCCTTACTATCCAGGATTGTTGGAAGTAAGTGTTGTGATTTGAAGAGGATTGTTCTTCATTCACATTAGTGTTTGTTTGGTCTTAAAGGTGTTAAGAACCTTTGGTCACCCTATAGGTTAGATAGTAAGCATAGGCTGTACAATCATTCTAACTATAGTGAAATCTCTTTCGTGTTGGAAAGGGGACTGGAGTACTCTCGGATTGTGAGGGGAACCAAGATATATCACCGTGTTCTTTACTTTTCCGCTTTTATCGCTTTCATCACCATAATCAAGAAAAGATAAGATATAATCAAAACCTTCAAACACTTAACCAAAAAATTACTTCAAGTATTCTCATAAAACCGAATAAATTTTTATATACCTAATTCACCCCCCTCTTAGGCACTCTGAGACTTACAACCTAGAGTCTCTAACGACCTCCTCCCTAACAGAACCCTAAATCCTAACCGCATGCATATCTAAAAGGAAAAAAATAAAACACTAAGACATGCAAAAATGGAGGAATGGAAACTCACTGGTAGAAGAAGAAGAGATGAAGCTAGATAACCGCGAACGAAGAAACTGAGCAAATGTCGGTGGTCGACTATCGAACTAATACGAGCAGTTGAAGGAGAAGGTGAAAAATACTAATCGCCCTGTTCCTATCATATTTATAGCTGAAACAGCCCGCACGTACCAAACACGCGCCTTGGGAACCCCAGGGTCGTCATTATGACACCTTAACCCTAGTCCATCATTTGTGCCGCTCGACCGAAACATTTCCCAAAACACGCTACCTCTCCAAATTCAAAGGTTCAATTGACAAACGTTTCGCCTCCCCGACAGAGAAGTATAACGGGTAAATGCTGATTTCCCCATCCCTTGAGCAGACATCAAAGTCTTCACTCTTGTGCCTAGAAGCAACGACTTGAGGGGCTACTATTCTGGACTGGCCCGAAATCTTGAATAGGCCCAGTCTAGGACATATCATAGGCGTCATCCACTGACCGTGACCTGGACTACCCGCACCTGTCGAGCAATATCACCCTCTTGCCCTTCTGGTCCAGCTCCAATCCAAGATGCCCGTGGAGCATCTTCTCAGCCTGCCCGACACCAGCATCGTACATGCTACCATGGGCCGACCAGAGAGATGCCTGTAACCAGTCTCCTCCCCGGAACCAACGGCTAGTTACAAGCACATCTGCCCGATTTGACCAAGTCCTGGCAGTTACTTGATTTTCTGGACCCGCATATCTAGACGGGAAATCAGGAACCAATGGCCATGCGCCAGGGGCATTATATAAATCCTCACACCTATGAGGGCCAAGTATCACATTTTCACTACTCACTACCTGATATTTTGCTAGTACCTTCTTGCTCCCACTCTTACTTGATCGTTGGAGTACCTTGCAGGTACAACCCCCTCTCTCCTCAGCCTGGCTGAAGATCATCCTCCAGCCACTCTCCAGGTTCTGATCAACCGCAAGATTAATTAGTAACCCCTTTGAGCTTTTTGTCGATATATATGTTATATTTTCTAAATGTTTGTCTATGAGTGTTTAGTTACCCTTTTTACATGAAGGTTGATTCGTTGTTTTCTTGAACCCTCAACCATTGTTTTGGTTTGAATTTTTACCTTGCCTTAGAAAGTAGGGAGTATTCACTTTAATGTATGGTTGAATTCAAGTTGGGGAGAAAAATGATTGTGTATTTATTGGTTGATTGCTATGAGGTTATGAAAGAAAAATGTGTAAAAAAAGTGATAATAAAAGAAAGGAAAAAAAATAGAAAAGCTTTGAAAAAGAAAAAAAAAAGAGTATGGAATAATGTTGTGTTGAATAAGTGATGTGTGTTGGTTTGAAATTTTGGATGAAGAAGAAGTTTGATTTAAATTCTATTGTTTGAAACTTTGTGGAAGTAATTACTCCCTTAGGTTTTGGAAAGTTTTTGTTTCGATTATCTTTAGGACTTATCACTTGTTTGTTAACCAAGCCACATTACAACTTGAAAGTCCTTGAGATTCTTATTTTTATATTTTCAATGTAAATTTTTAGATGAATGCATAATTTAGTCTATTGTTTGCAAGATTGTTGGATGAGTGAAAATACCCCATTTTTATGTGTTTTTCATCTACCGATGATTGTGTTTGCTAGGTGTGATTCATTTATGAACTAGTATTTTTTTTCCAGAATGTTTAGCATAACTTTTGTATTAGTATTTGTTTCGTGTTTATGTTATAGTCGTAGCTTAGTGGTAAGTGTTTACTTTGTGTGTCCTATTTTTTATTTGAACCATTGCATTTGTTTTTTGTTTTCAAAATCTGGATTCGTAATTCTTTGATTATCGTCTTTTGCTTCTTTAAGTTTATTTGACTTTGTTTGAGGATAAACAATGTTTTAAGTTGGGGAGAGTTTGATGAGTGCTAAATTATTGTGAATTTTAGTGTGAATAATTAGCACTCATCGACTTAATTTGTTTGCTTTTTGTCGATAAACCTCAACTTTAATGTATATTCGGTATAGTTTACGTTATAGTGTATTTATTGCGTTATTATGTAAATATCATTGAATTTAATTGATTTTATCTCATTTTTTTAGGTATTCAAGATTTTATATTTAGGCATTGTTATAAAGAGTATTGAATAAGCTTTTCAACGCTTCGAACCGGGCACGAATCAGAGTTACGGTTCAAAAATTATGACCGAAATAACGCAGAATGTTGCGTTGATTTTTTTAACTTTCTGTCATCCGTCACCGGGCGATGCTAGGCAAGCTGTAGCGTGGGAAAATGCTGCTTCGGTCGCCGAACGATGCTTTTTGGTCGTCGGGTGATGCTGGACAGTCAGAAATGCGTATTTAGGTGTAAAAAACACATTATTTGAGGATGATTTTGGGTATTTTTGATCCCAACTCCATCACCCTTCATTTTTGATAGGATTAACTTAGAAAATAACATGGAAGCTTGCATACAAATGATCCGGAGTGGATTGTCATCAATCAGCACTGACAAACCGGTAGATTTGTGGTTCGTTTCTCTTCCTCTTTGTGTATTCTTTATGTGTTGAGTTTTTGCATGTATTTACTCTGAACTTATGTGCCAATGGCGTTATATTAAACTTGCTTTACAAATCTTCGTCGATTGTTGTCCTGAATTTTTGCTCTGTGCTAGGGATTTGAATTGTTATAGACATATACAACTTAGATTCTTATCTAGGACGGTTATTTGTTAGTTTCTGAACTCTAAAAATAGATTTAGAACTGACATCTACTTGAGTATCAGAGCTTAATGCCTCTGTATGGTTCTATTGTACTGAGAGGTCGTTAGTGCGATTACATAGTTTTGTTGTGTTGTTGAGGAGGTAGATAGATCATTTCTTTGGTGATACAGCCAGTCTCTCAATTTAGGTTAGAAATGACTTAGATTGTGAGTGATATGTAGTGACATTGATGAGTATTGTTAGGTTGAATGTAACTGGTCGGTAGATTTAAGTCTGTTATGAGTAGATTATATGCAGGCTTGATAAGTTCTTCCTTAGATTTTTTTCTTTTGTTTACATTTATTTTCTGTTGTTAACATTTTCTTTATAAACCAATTCAAATCAAACTCATAAATGCGAGAATTTATCGAACGACAATTGAATAACCAATCTCTGTGGACACGATAAATTTCTGGATAAATATTTCCAAAACTTTTGTTGCTTGCAGCTACATTGCTTTCAACAATATCCCAACATCAATTTATTTAATTACTAAATTGTTGGGATCACACCAGATGTTTGCTAGAGCAGATTGTATTGATCTCGATGGATAGGTTTTTCTGTGATGATTTTTTCCAAAATACCCAGTGTTAGAATAGCCTTTGGTTTTTGAATCTCGTCCTCTTTATACACCAGAAATTGAAGAGCTTTTGCTTCACTAGGAGGTCTTCTTGATACTGTAAAGTTTAGGTTTTTCTAGACTCTTTGTTGGAGATATCAATGTTTTCAAGATTGCCTTCAAACAGAGATTTCATGATTGTTCTGTGGTTTATTTTGGTAGTTTAGTTGTGGTGTTGTCTATTGGTCAGAGAATTGTCAGTACTGATAATCTATGTGTTCGTTGTTGCATATTTTTTTAGGGATAATGGAAAACACATGGTTTGTATATGTGCTAGTTCCAATGTGCTCCATGGATTTTAGAATTCGAGAGCATAAAAGAATATTTTTTTTCAGTTTCCATGAACTATGAGAAGGAAGATTGGAAGGAAACACACAAGAGGACGAATAGAAAGACCGCGAGCGAAAAACAACAAAAAAACAAATCAACAAATATGCACTCCTACAAAAGGGATAACACAAAAGTTAAGAGGGGTGAAACTATCAATAGATATCAACGGAGACCGGAGAAGAAAAAAATAGGAGAGAAGAAAAACTATGTTCTTGATAGAATCAAGACAGAATCTTAAAGATATTTTCATTCCACTTTACGGTCAGTATTAACCAAATATCTATATCCATCTCTGCACATTTCCTTCTCTTGATACACTCAAACCTCCACCATTGTTGTTGTTGTTGTTTGAAAGAAAATGACACTCCAAAAATATTCTAAATTATTCTTAAATATGTCACCATAAATTAATATTTCAATTTTTTTTTTTAAAACTCCATCAATATTATATTTAATTCAATTATAACTAAAAAATACTAATTAACTTGTATGATTTTATTCATATTTTAAACTAGAGTTATTCATATTTTAAACTAGAGTTATTCATAATAAATAAAGACAAAAAGAAGTTTTATGTATAATTATAAAACAAAATTAGAACTTTTGATAGCCGGAAGGGAGCATGTTATTTACTACAGCGGGGGTAGGCAGGCACCCACTCTTTTGTGAAAATTTTGTATACATATTAATAGCTCTAATACTACATGGCTAAGAATTATATCTATATAATGGTGTGTCAAAGAACATGATAAATCATAAAAGTGAATTGGTTGAAAAGACTAGATATGTTATAAAGTCTTACTGCACTTGAGCATGTTGGTATAATGACATTTATGATAAAGTAAAGGGTCAAATCAGTTGAAATGTCAAATACTTATTCGAAATATGTTTTTTTCAAGTAAAGGGTCAAATTAGTGACTAAAAACAAGAAGATCTATTTAGTCTCAAATATTTTTGAATATATATTTATAAAAAGAAAAACAATAGTCTTCTTAAAGAACTTTTTTATAGAAAAATGTTGGATCAAAATGGGTAATGACTTCAAATTATTTTGGGGTTCAGTGAACCTTATGTTGTTTTATTATTCTCTAATTTGCAGAATAAGGAAAAAGATAAATGAACCTTATCTCGTTTGTTCCAGCTGCCTGAAAAGAAAAGTTTTACTTATCAAAATTACACCATTGTTTCACTTTACTCATCATACAAATCTTTCACCTCAACTTTAATAATATTAGTGTTGAAGTCATATATATGGTCTACTTGATCCTATACCAACATAGTGACACACTATTAAACTCATAGATTTCATAAATATTTTCCATTCCAACCTCTTAGGGAAAGGTATATGCGTTTCATAAAACGATACATCCACGTATGTATATATATTGCTTTTATAAAGTTGAAGATAAAACAAATTTTTAAAAGAGAAAAGTAAGTAGTTATCTTCTTTTATTTTCTTACTTTTTTCCCCCTCTTTTTCCATCAGCTAAAAAAGAGATTACATATAAGTTATCAACTTTAACCAATAATTCCTCCTTGCTCAGACTATTATAACAATTAAATTATGTTATCTAGTTTTTTTTAGTTCATTTTTGTTTCAAGTGGTTTTTCTTACATTTTATGACTAGGTCCTCTTTTTCTGTTACAAAAAGCCCTGCATGTGAAGAACTTTTTTATTTGTGTTCCATCCTTTGCCTTACTTCGAGGTGAAAATAGACCATGTTAAACTATAATTTGCTTAAATATATGTCAAATGTATAAAGATAAATTTAAATTAGTGTCTGGTTTACTTTATTCCAAACACCCTTTTTAAATTATGATCTAGCATTTTAAACTCGGACATGAATTATTAACTTATTTAAAAATATTTTTATTTTTATGCATTTTTTAAAAGTATTGCTTTATTTTAAAAAGATTAATAGTTTAATAAATAACTCTATATTTTGTTCATATACTTTATCACTCTAGATTAACACTCTAGATTTAGCATTATTTTTCTTAATCAAAATAAGTAGATTCTATGTAGATATTATAAATGAATTTAAATATTCATCATGAGTTTAACTACTACTATTAATAATATTAGAATATCATTGTTAATATATTAACACTCTAAATTTAGCATTATTTTTCTTAATCAAAATAAACAGATTTTGTTAGGTTTTGATTTGTTAGCTGTTTTTTTGGTAAAACAATTAGTTCAACATGATGTTTGACAAAATATTGTGACACGCTGCTTTGACATTGCAGTCTGTGTTGTTTCTATTTTTAGAAGATTTGTTTCTATTATTTTCAGAAGATTTGTTTTGTTATTTGAGGATCGAGTAGCGCATTGAAGATTGAATTCTCTGAAGATTTGTTTCAAAGCTGAAGATATTATAAAAGATTTGATTTGCTTGATTGGATGTCAATTCTTTTGCCTTGCATTTGAACATTTGATTAGATATGATTGGATCTGATTTGATTTGCAGAAGATTGAGTCTAAACCTAAGAAGATACGAAGTTGTGAATAAGGATTAATATCTTTTAAATTTTCGTTTGTTCTTTGTATTTGTGATCTCTCATGTATCACTTTGATACTGAGTTGGACTGATTGTTATTTGTTTATTGTGATTCACTCATGAGCTTTTAAGCAAGAGTGTAATTTGTTTAATTAAGAAGTATTTCTTTTGTCAATTGTTATTGTTGTTGACAATCTAAGGTGTGTAATTGAGGGAAGTGAAAGGAGTCTCATATCTAGGAGAGTCTAGATAGAAATAGCACGGGTAGTGATTAGATGAGAAGTTTGTAAAACTGGGGTTGTTCAGAACTTCAAACTAATATTATTATAGTGGATTTCCTTCCTGGCTTGGATGCCCCCATTGTAGGTGAAGTTGTACCGAACTCAGTTAACAATTGACATGTATTTTTACTTCCTGCACATGTTTTAAATTGTTAATTGTTATTTGTTCTATCAGTACCATGATGTCTTAACAATGCTTTCAACATCGTGTTGAGTTATCACGATGTTGAGACATCATATTCAACATATATCTTGTTGTGCCTGATTTTCAATTGACATCAGAGTAGGTACTCTGTTCTATTTTTGGGGTGAGCTCTAGGGAAGATAGTTTCTAGTACTATGGATAAGGAAAGAGGGTTTACAAATAGACCACATGTTCTGGATGACACCAATTATGACTACTGGAAAGCAAGAATGGTGGCCTTTCTAAAATCTATGGACATCAAAGCTTGGAAAGTTTTCATCAAGGGTTGGAAACATCATGTGTTGAAAGACAAAGATGAGAATAACACCATTGAATTAAAACCATAAGAAGACTGGTCTAAAGAAGAAGATGAACTCGCTCTTAGAAACTCTAAAACTTTGAATGCTTTATTCAATGGTGTTGACAAAAATATGTCCAGGTTGATAACTAAAATGATTGTGTAAGAAAAAATATTGTACTGTACTTATTAAAAATATTGTACCAAATATGTACCATTTATTAGCACTTTATTTGAAAGCGCTATCAAACATATGTTATATATTAGCGCTTTTTGTTTAGAGTGCTATAAAAAAACAAACAAAAAACATGCAAAATACTGACTTTGATAGCACTTTAATTAAAACGCTATTATAAATTGGTACTTTAATAGCGCTTTTAAAGTGCTATTAAATAAGAAATATTTACAATAGTGGCGCGGTTAATAGCACTTTTAAGCGCTATCAAAAACAAAAAAAAAGCGCTATTAAATAGCTTATTTGGCGTAGTGTAAATACCTGTACTGTGGCTAAAGATGTATGGGAAATTCTCAGAACCACTCATGAAAGGACATAAAAAGTTAAAATGTCAAGACTTCATCTTCTCACTATTCAATTTGAGAATCTCAGGATAAAGGATGATGAATGCATTCATGACTTCCACATGAGCATTCTTGATATTGCCAACTCTGCTAGCGCCTTGGAAGAGAAGATGTCAGAAGAGAAGTTGGTCGGAAAAATTCTCAGATCCTTACCTAATAAGTTTTATATGAAGGTCACAACTATTGAAGAAGCCCAAGATATATGCAACATAAAAGTGAAAGATTTGATTGAGTCACTCCAAACTTTTGAGTTGGCTATTAATGATATATCAGAAAAGAAGAATAAAAGCATAAATTTTGTCTCCAACAATGATGATAAAGAAGATCAATGTGATATGGAGACTGATGATGGTGTATATAATGCGATTGTGCTTCTTGGGAAGTAATTTAATAGGGTTTTGAAGAAATATAGACATACAGTCAAGACCAAATGTCAAGAACATGGCATTTGACATCAGCAAGAACAATAAGACTATATTCGAGGAGAAGCCTAGTCAAGATAGAGGTATTCAGTGTTTTAAATGTGAAGGATTTGGTCACGTTAGGTCAGAATGTCCCACCTTCCTCAAGAAATAAAAAAGTGATTTTTTGTGTCTTGGTCTGATAATGATGAATTACAAGATAAACCTAAAGTTGAGAGTGCTAAGGATGTGACTGCTCTCACTGGTAGATGAGGATCTAATGTAGAATCGGGTTATTAGAATTCCATTTATGAAGATATGGATGTGTCTTACAAGGAGCCATGTGGCAGGTGTTAACAAAGCTATAAGACAAAAGAAAATCATAAGAGAATCATAGCTCAACTAGAGAATGAAAAGGAGAAACTTCTGTGTATTGTGTCTGATCTTCAAAATGAGGCAACTTTTTAATTCCAAACTTGATAACATGACCAAATCTTTGGGAAGGATGAACAATGGAAGTGATATTATGAAATAGGCAGGAAATATATGGGTTAATGATCAATCTCCAAATCAATAAGGTAAAGCGCCTGTAAAGAGGTTCATTCTTCTGAAAAGAAGAAAGTGATCACCATGTCCAACCACATGTTACAACATCCTAGAAGACATTAAGAAACCCTATCTAAATCCAAGTCCTTACCTTGGAGATGTCATTATTATGGTGAGAATGGTCACATAAAGCCTTTTTGTTACAGACTCTATGGAGTTAAAAAACTTCCAGCTCATTCTAGGGCTAATCTTTTAAGTAAAAGAGAAGATCTAAAGATAGAGATACTAATCTTATAACCCATACTTCTTTGAGAGATTCATCTAAAGAATATTTGTACTTTGACAGTAGATGTTCTAGACATATGATATGTGTTTAGAAGTTTTTGGTGGATATAAGATATCATTCCACAAGTTTTGTCACATTTGGTGATGGAGCTAAAGGTGAAATTAAGGGACTTGGAAAGTTAGTATGTAGTGGCTCTCCTAGCCTATAATATGTTCTTCTTGTGAAATGACTAACTGCTAATTTTATTAGCATTAGTCAGTTGTGTCATCGAGTATTAATAGTCAACTTTACAAAATTAGAATGTTTGGTCACATATGAGAAAGATGTTGTTTTGATGAAAAGGATAAGGTCTAAAGATAATTGTTATTTGTGGGCATATCAAGAAACTACCGATTCTTCCATATGTTTAATGACCAAGGAGGACGAGGTGAAGCTATGACACCAGAAGCTTGGACACCTACATCTCAAAGGTATGAAGAAAACCATATATGAAGAAGCTATTAGAGCTCTGCCAAAACTCAAGATTGAGGAAGATAAGTTATATGGTTAATGTCAAATTGGGAAGCAAACCAATGTGTCACATCCAAAGTTGCAACATAAGACTACTTCCAAAGTGCTAGAACTTCTTCATATGGATTTAATGGGACCAATGCAGGTTGAAATCCTGGATGGAAAAAGGTATCTTTATATGGTTGTTGTTGATTTTTCAAGATTCACTTAGGTGAATTTCATTAAAAAAATAGATGTCTTTGAGAAGATCTATGTTAAAATCTTCAAAGAGAGAAGGAAAGTAGAATTGTAAAGATCAAAAGTGATCATGGCAAGGAATTTGAAAATAATAAATCTGTTGAGTTTTGATCTTTTGAAGGTATTATCCATGAGTTTTCTTCTCCCATCACCCTTCGACAAAATGGAGTTGTTGAGCGTAAGAATAAGACTCTACAAGAATCAACTAGGGTCATGCTTCATGCTAAGTATCTGTCATATCAATTTTAGGCTGAAGCTATGAATATTGCATGTTACATTTATAATAGGGTCACTTTGAGGACTGGTACTTCAGCTACACTCTATGAGTTATGGAAAGGAATGAAGTCTATTATCAAATACTTTCATGTCTTTGGGAGTAAATGTTACATCCTGGCTGATAGAGAACAAAGAAGAAAGACGGATCCCAATGAGAGGATATTTCTGGGTTACTCTACAAATAAAAGAGCTTATAGAGTTTTTAACTCCATAACCGGAGTAATAATGAAATCCATAAATGTTGTGGTTGATGGAATCCATAAATCATAATAGGGTCATTTTAAGGACTGGTACTTCAGCTACACTCTATGAGTTATGGAAAGGAAGGAAGTCTACTGTCAAATACTTTCATATCTTTGGGAGTAAATGTTACATCATGGTGATAAAGAACAAAGGAAAAAGATGGATCCCAATGAGGGGATATTTCTGGGCTACTCTACAAATAACATAACTTATAGAGTTTTTAACTCCATAACCAAAGTAGTGATAGAATCCATAAATATTATGGTTGATGATTCAATCATTGAAAAAGGGATTGATGTTGAAAACTGTAACGCCCCATTTTATTTAATATTATATTATATTAATATTTTCAAATTACTGTTTGACGTTTATTTTTGCGACGAGAATATTTAAATTAAACGGTATACCTGTTAATATATTCGGCGATGTTTTATTCGGACCGGTAATTATTTTATTCGGTCCGGTATTTATTTTGAGGGACCGGTAATTATTTTTATTCGGTCCGATGTTTGTTTTGAGGGACCGGTAATTATTTTATTCGGTTCGGTATTTATTTTGAGGGACCGGTAATTATTTTGTTCGGTCCGGTTTTTATTCCGTTCGGTTTGGTAAAATATTATTCGGATCGATATTTAATTATTTGGAGTTATTTTAATTATTTTGGTTAATAATATTATTTGATATTATTTAGTGTTAATTAGTAGTATATTTTAAGAAGGATTTTTTGGTATTTTGTCTAGCTTTTTTCTTGCATCAAAACAAACCAAACACACTTGTTTTATGACATAACATACAAAACACACTTTGTGAGAGTTAGAGAGAACAAGAAGGTCTTGGAGAGAAGAGCAAGAAGAACACCATAGCTTGGATTTTGGGTTGGTTGAAATCATCAAGAATCATTTCAAGTATCTAAGGTAAGGGGTTTGATTTTCTAATGCTTATAGTTAGGGTTTGATTTGGTATATTTTGATTTAGGATAAAATTGATGTTAGGGTTCTTGAGATTTGTTGAGATAAATTAGGAGAGTTAATTTAGGTGTTAGTGTTGTGGGATTATTGTTATGTTAATAGAAATTAAATTAGAAAAACTAAATTATATTAATTAAGTTTAGTTTATTAACTAAAGTACTAGTAGTATATTAATTGAATTAAGTTTAGTTTAGAAAACTAAGCTAGCAGCATAGTTTAGAAAACTAAGCTAGCAGTATATTACGTTTACTAAAGACTAGTAGTATATTAAGAAAAACTAAAGAACTTGCAGTATGGAAATTGAAATTAAGTTTAGAAAACTAATTAATTTATGTTTTGTTTTTCTTTTCTTAATTTAATATATTAAATATTTATATTAATTAAATACAAATATGACATAAGTTAGTCGATTTAATTTGGAACTCGATTATGTCCGATTTCTCGATTTCGACAATTTCGGCGATGGAGCTAGTTGTTCTTAATTGAACGAAAATTGACGTGCTAGCTAATTCTGACGTGTAGAACGTCGTGGTGGGGTTAGTTTTTTCGAGATTTCGAGTTTTATGAAGCGACTCGAAATAGGCCAATTTACGATTAATTTGAAATGGGTTGCGTTTTAGTCGGTTTAAGTCGCGTATGGACAATCCGATTGCGACGTTAATGATTATGATTGGTGCCAATTATTATGAATGACTTTTGCGACGATTATTGATGTTGGACTATTTTTCCGGGTTTGAAATTTAGTGAATTATTTGATAATGATGTGGTGTGATTAAACATGATGTTTGCGACAGTTTATTTATAATGAATACTTGATGATATGCGATGCGATGATATGTTTATCTTGATGTGGATAAATATGGAGACGTGGGCTTTATACCAATTTTGATGTGCGATGATGATGTTTTGTTGTGTCGTGTTTGTGATGTCGTGTTGTCGAGTCACATACATTGCATTGGCGATGAGGGCTTTTATGCCAAGCGACGAGGGCTTTTATGCCAAAGCGACGATGGGCTTTTATGCCGAATGTCCTTAATTATGGACAAAGCGACGGGTACCACATGCATAACATAGTCGTGTCTCATGGAGTCGGTTATGTTTATTTTTGAGTCTTTTGGCGTTGAGTTTTATTTCATGGCTTATGATGAATTGCGATGGTATATTGTGATTGGTGGATCTGGAACTGACTGTTTAACGCTGGTTTCACGAAATGTCGCGGTAAGCAAGAGTCGCCACCGTCTTTTAGTTTCTCCAATATGGAAAGGACAAAAGCATAGAAAAATTCCTTATTGAGATTAGTTCTCGGTTCGGGAGGTAGCTTTATAGAATGGGAAGGTGTTGGCACCCTTTCTATCCATGGGCTCTTAGATACTTGCTCATTTGTGTTTTCAATATGTTTGTTTGCTTTTCAAGTGTGAGTGAGTTTGAAAAAGTTTCGTTTAAAATTTCAGTTCGACTCTTGTATCAGTCCTCAAGAGTGTTTGAAAAGTTGTTTTTGAAAGCTTTTTGAAAAGTGTCGGTGTGAAAAGAAGTTTTTGATTTGTTTTGAATTAGAGCAAGTATCTACGAGTCATCTACCTACCCTAAGGAATTATGCTGTGTTAATGTCCTTAAGGTAGTGCCATCCCACCATTGAGAGGTAAGTAGCACCACCGTTGGAGGTGTTCGGGTCAATTCGAGGGTTAGGGACAGTGTGGCCACCGAGCAACGGTAAGACACCTTAGGAGCTACCCTTATGCCATTGATCTTTTTATTCCGAGGCAACCGTTTCGAGGCAACTTGTTCTGAGGCAACCGTTTCGAGGCAACTAGATCAATGGAACATAAGGACTCACTAAGACGTCCTATACTCGACGACCACGTTTCGAGGGGCAAGGCAACAGTGTGATCACCAGAGCAACAGTAGAACACCTTAGAAGCTACCCTTATGCCATGTTCATGGACATAAGGACTTACTAAAACGTCCTATACTCGATGACCACCTTTCGAGGGGCAAGGCAACAGTGAGGCGTACCCTAAGAGTGGTGTGTGAATTGTGTGTCACTTTCAGTTATTATTTGTCTTGTCATGCATTAGGTGATCTACGCTTTGATTTTATTTGGGCCATTCATTCTTTCATGCAAAATTTAGCAATTAAGGGGTGCGGAAATTAAAGTACGGAAAACGTAAATCCTAGGCGCGGGTCTATATATCGTCAAATCTTTACAAAGACCCGTTTTAAGTAAATAAGTGCGGAAAATAAAAAAACAGTAAAAATGTCCTATTTACTATTACATATCTGGAGCAATTACATAATAATCGAACAAATTAAATACGCGCGAATAAAGAAAAGGGAATTAATTTTTTTGTCTTTTTTTTTGGTAATTAAATGAAATTGAAAACTAATTAATTATTTTAATTACAAGAAAATATTTTTTGACCTTTTTTATGTTTTTATGAAATAAAATAAAAAAAGAATTAAAAATGTCAAAAGAAAAAACCTAAGTCTAAATTTGTTTTTATTTATTGTGAAAAAAAGGTTAAAATTAACTAATTAAACTAATTAATTTGTTAGTATTTTATTTACAAAAATAATTACTAAAGTGAAATTAATAATAATAATAATAATTACATTTTTTTTTGTTTTTTTCTGAATTTATGAAAATAATTATTTGTGAACTAACTAAATAATAATAATAATTAATAAAAGGAAAGAAAATAAGAAAAGAAATGCTAAACCAAGGAGGTGAAGGCCGGATTTTGGAGGTTTTACTCAAAATCATCCTTAGGCATCAAAAATTCCATATAAGCCCATGGTTGTGATCGTCCATGTCTCCTGATCACGTCTATGCTTATGGTTTGTCCCAATTTCACCTGTAGACAAAATACAGCGCTTGGTAGTGGACCTTAGGACGCGTTTGTGGTTGCTTTGGCTTCAGGGAGTGGCAAGGAAGAAAGCCACGTGCTTGCTTTGATCTGAAAATGTTTGCAACACTGCTTTAGATCTCTCACTTTTTTGGACAAATTTTGAACTTTTCCTCTGGCCGTTTGTGCACACTCTCCTTTTTTCTAGGTCCTAAATGAGGCTTGCAAGGCTTGTATATATAGGCTTGGATGAGAATCAGTCACATTAAGGAGCTTTTAAGCCTTGCAATGAAGTTTTGATTTTCTCCATAATCACCATTGAAATAACTTGCCATATTTGCTCCAAATTTGAATTTTTTTGCTTGAAATAGGTCTTGAACGAATTTGGTATATGTTTTATGGTGTATCAAAGCTATTCAAACCACAAAATATCCTCCCATTAATTTTCTTGATTTTTATTTGAATTTTAAAGATTTAAAATGAATTAAATCAAATAAAATTAAACAAAAATAGAAAAATTAATTTTTATTCTTGAAATAAAACATGGGACACGTGGGAGGTATGGCAAAGCTGAATCAAGTGGAAAAAGTGGGCCCCTTTTGTCAAAAATGAAATTTCAAGGATAAATGATTTTGGCCATTTCACAAAAATTTCCCAACTTCTCGAATGCATATCTTGCTCAATTTTGAAGTTATGAACATGTTTTTGGACATTTTGGAGAGGTCTTGAAGTCCTCTAACCAATGTCTTTGGTCCCATGTCATTTTGATTTACCAATCTCAAGTTATGGTCTTTGACTTAAAGTCCTTTTTCATTGACTTTTGAAAATGACCTATAATGTTGAAATTGATAACTTTTTGTGAGAGCATTTCCTGGACTTGGAATGTGAAGATGAGTTGTAGGAAATGTCTTCCCCTTCAAGATGAGCATTGGATGGGATTTTTCTGATGAACCATGAAAAAGTTATGCCCTGGTCAATTTGCAGTTGACTTTTCCAGCTATCCAAAAATAGAAACTTTTGCATCTTGAGACTTTTTGAGCCATGCCTTGAGAATCATGATCAAGAATTGATCAAATGATGTTTGTGGCTTCAAAATAAGATGTTGACCAAAAAATTGACTTTTGACTGCCAAATGACCATTTTGCCCCTGCAGTTGACTGTTGAGCAATTAGGGTTTTTGACTGTGCAACTTGACCTTGTGAGCCTTGAAACTTGACATGTAGGTGCTTGACAATGTTTATGGGCATATGGGACTTGATTGAGCCCTTGAAAACTTCAATTTCCTTGCAAGAACCAAAACCCTAATTTGCATGGCTTAGGAGGATGGTTGACTGTGTAGCCCTTGAGTAGACTTTGAACCATTTGAGGTGATGCTTGGAAAAACTTGGAAGATTATAGGAGGGAAAATTTTGGGGTACAACAGTTGCCCCTGTTCAATCTTCTTAGACCTGAGGATGTAGACTGGCGTGTGTGCCTTTCGTGATCCGAGGGTGGAAGATGATTGAACACTAGAGTGCCCAGAAATTTGCACTTACATAGTAGAGTATCAGCAGTGTGATAGCGGGAATGGGCTTAAAGATGACATTTGGAGAGATGATGGATAGGAGGATGGGCTTATAGATGCCATCTGGAAGTGTGACAGAACCTTGTCGGGAATGGGCTTATAGATGCCATTTGGAGATTGTCGGATGACTGAATCTGAATAAGAAATAGAATAGCTTCCGTGCCTGGAGCATATCTAGCCTATATCTAGTTGTTGACGTCTGAATAAACAGTAGAATGACCGCCGTGTCTGGGGTATATCCATACTGTATCTGTATGAGCGACAGAATGTCATCCGAATCTGGATCGTATCTGGACTGAACAATAGAAGAGCATCCGGGATGGAGCATCTCTAAGTTGTTTTTTAGAAGTTTGAATCTGAATAAGAAATAGAACGGCATCCGGATCTGGAGCATCTCTAGGCTATATCTGAAAGGAAATCTGGAATGAGTGTCAGAATGTCGCCATGCCTGGGTCACATCTGAACCATATCTAGAAGGAGTCTTGAATAAACAAAAGAACAGCATCCATATCTGGAGCATTTCCAAGCTATCTCTGAGAGGAAATCTGGAATAAGTATCAGAACATCGCCATGCCTGGGTCACATCTGAACCATATCTAGAAGGAGTCTTGAATAAGCAAAAGAGCAGCATCCATATCTGGAGCATTTCCAAGCTATCTCTGAGAGGAAATCTGGAATAAGTATCAGAACATCGCCATGCCTGGGTCACATCTGAACCATATCTAGAAGGAGTCTTGAATAAACAAAAGAGCAGCATCCATATCTGGAGCATTTCCAAGCTATCTCTGAGAGGAAATCTGGAATAAGTATCAGAACGTCTCTATGCTTGGGTCACATCTGAACCATATCTAGAAGGTGATCTCTGAATAAACAATAGAACAGCCTCCGTGTCCGGAGCATCTCTAAGTTATATCTGAGAAGAAATCTGGAATAAGTATCAGAACATCGCCATGCCTGGGTCACATCTGAACCATACCTAGAAAGGTGATCTCTGAATAAACAATAGAACAGCCTCCGTGTCTGGAGCATCTCTAAGTTATATCTGAGAAGAAATCTGGAATAAGTATCAGAACGTCTCCATGCCTGGGTCACATCTGAACCATATCTAGAAAGGTGATCTCTGAATAAACAACAGAACAGCCTCCGTGCCCGGGGCATCTCTAAGTTATATCTGAGAAGAAATCTGGAATAAGTATCAGAACGTCGCCATGCCTGGGTCACATCTGAACCACACCTAGAAAGGTGATCTCTGAATAAACAATAGAACAACCTCCATGTCCGGAGCATCTCTAAGTTATATCTGAGAAGAAATCTGGAATAAGTATCAGAACGTCGCCATGCCTGGGTCACATCTGAACCATATCTAGAAAGGTGATCTCTGAATAAACAACAGAACAGCCTCCGTGCCCGGAGCATCTCTAAGTTATATCTGAGAAGAAATCTGGAATAAGTATCAGAACGTCGCCATGCCTGGGTCACATCTGAACCATACCTAGAAAGGTGATCTCTGAATAAACAATAGAACAGCCTCCGTGTCTGGAGCATCTCTAAGTTATATCTGAGAAGAAATCTGGAATAAGTATCAGAACGTCGCCATGCCTGGGTCACATCTGAACCATATCTAGAAAGGTGATCTCTGAATAAACAACAGAACAGCCTCCGTGCCCGGGGCATCTCTAAGTTATATCTGAGAAGAAATCTGGAATAAGTATCAGAACGTCGCCATGCCTGGGTCACATCTGAACCATACCTAGAAAGGTGATCTCTGAATAAACAATAGAACAGCCTTCGTGTCTGGAGCATCTCTAAGTTATATCTGAGAATAAATCTGGAATAAGTATCAGAACATCGCCATGCCTGGGTCACATCTGAACCATATCTAGAAAGGTGATCTCTGAATAAACAACAGAACAGCCTCCGTGCCCGGGGCATCTCTAAGTTATATCTGAGAAGAAATCTGGAATAAGTATCAGAATGTCGCCATGCCTGGGTCACATCTGAACCATATCTAGAAAGGAATTTTGAATAAGCAAAAGAATAACATCCATATCTGGAGCATTTCCAAGTTATCTTTTTAACGTAGACATGCCCTGGCCGGATACAGGTATCGAATCCACAATCAATCGCTCACATACATGCCCTGGCTAGACACAGGAATTGAATCTGGGATTGCGATAGTTGATAGTAATCATCTTTGTATTGACCTTTCTTGAAAAAAGGCAAAACATTAGTTATATGCAATGTCATGGTGCATGGAATGCACGGTGTCATGACGTTTATAACCAATGGGATTGTAGAATGTGATGTTTACATCATGTATGAAAATGTGATGTTTGCGAATGTATTTTTGTCTAGGAAAATAAATCCTTGACGAATGCCGGGAGCTTATCCTGGGCTGATGTTGCAAGAATACCGGTAGGAGAAGATAACTCCGTTGGGGAATAAACTTGGCGAATAGATTACTCTGCGGGGAAAATTACTCTAGCGATCTTGCTGGGGAAAATACTCTGTGGGAAGAGAGGTACTTCTCTGAGTTGTTGTATGAGAACTCCGCTGGGGATACCATTGTTGAGTTACGTTTGGGAGGTTTGAGGAACTCCGCTGGGGATAGGAATACTTCGCCGAGGACGATCTTTCCGTGGCAATTAGCTGAGGATAACCCAGTTATAAGCTCTGGTAAGGAATAACCTTCTGAATAAAGATGGGGAGAGATATGCTCTGCAAAGGATAAGCTTCCAGAATCTACTGGGGATAAGCTTCCTACTGGGGAGATGATTTAACTCTCATGGGGAGACTTTGGACTGTACTGGGAAGGGCTCCGCTGGATGTCTAGATTCCGCCGGGGAACAATCTTAGATCAAGACTGTCGGGGATGCTTGTTGAGGGTGTTTGTAGACTCCGTTGAGGAATGTTGAGATCTGCTGGGGATACTCAACTTCCTTAAGGCTGGCAGTATGTTAACTCTGCTTGGGGAGAGTGTTGCCGACTTGCTGGAGATACTGTGCCTTCTCTGCTCGGAGGGAGTATGGCTGAACCTTGGCTCACTCTCTGGGGAATTAAGGTATCTTGATTACATTCTTCAGCCGAACTCACCTTGGTACCTTGGTGGACAGAGCAATTAGATTGCCTAGACAACTCATTATTGCCCCTGTTTCTGCGGGAGAAGGTACCCGTAGAGGTGCTTAATGACTGCCGATTGACAAATCTTCTTCTGGTAGGCGAGTGACGAGATGATGAGACATAGTCGTACGCTTTGATCCCTAATTTTTGCCTGGACCGCCCTTTCGGGTTTTCAGTCCACCGGGATACCCATTTTTGCCCAAGCCGCCTCTTCAGGTTTTCGACTTGCCGGGTGTACAGATTTTTATTTTCATCCCTTATTTTTGCCCGAACCCTTTTGGTTCGTCGGGAAGCCCTTATTTTTGCCTAGGTATGTCAACCTAGCGGGTCTTTGATTACGCGCAATATTTTTTCGACTATGTCCATGCTCTCAGGATGTAGGGAGATGCCCCTGTTATTGATATTGCGTTGCCGTACCACTAGAAGATGTCTGATCAGGCAAGATTCGTTGTCGGAATGCCCCAGGTGATCCAGATGGAGATTTGCCCCAAGCTGGTTGGCCTTTTGATGATGGACAATGATCATGCCTGCCCCTTGGTTGGGAGTGCTTTTGCCCATAAGATATTCTTCGTGCGAATTTCTTTGCTGTTCAAACAAATAGTCATATGTGCAAGCAATGTTATTTCAAAAATGCAAAGATTATGTCTGTCTTGAAGATTTTGAAAAATGCATTTTTTCATAAAAAACAAGTGAATTTTGTAAATCGTGATGTCAACTCGTTATTTTACCGCAAGCCTTAAGGAGTCAGGATACCTTTCGTAACAGTATGCCTTCGAACTAACCCATGCTTCAGCTAGGACTTTTAAGGGTTGTAGCGTGGCCTGGTTCACGGTTTAAGAAACAAAGGATAAAGGCTCAAATTTATTTGTACCCACCCGTTCTTCGTGATGTTCTTCCAACCTAAACTCAGCTAATCGTGCGTTAGACCTTATTGAGTCTTTGCTTTGATATAGTGATGGTTCGGATACTGACAGTTTATTTTGACCAGGCAGTCATTTCTTTGTTGAGGGTTTGTAGGACCTCTTTCTTTTTTGACTTCGTTATCCCTGTTTTTTGCCTGAACTGTTTCTTTCATGATCACAGTCAGCGGGATGCCCCAGTTTTGTAGGTCTCCTTCATAGGTTTTGACTTATTGGGATTTAGTTTTTTTTTGGTAATGACTGCCTGTCTTTATGATTATTCAGGACCATCACTGTCTTTTGTTTTGTAAGGACTTCTTTGGTGCCACTCGTTGTG
The DNA here is from genome assembly GCA_948472305.1 of Vicia faba. NCBI lineage: Eukaryota > Viridiplantae > Streptophyta > Magnoliopsida > Fabales > Fabaceae > Vicia > Vicia faba. The sequence continues at coordinate 490,375,085 of OX451737.1, forward strand.
CACCAAGATCAACCTGAGAGAACTACCCTGCCCCAGGTTATGATTAAGGGTTTTGATTTTTGAAAAGAAAAACTCCTACTTCTTTGGCTTAGAGGGGTTGACGAGGGATTATCTTCCTTATTACTCCAGTGTTTAGGAATTGAAACAATGCCTGTACCTCATCAGCGGGGTCTGTTCAAAAGCATACTATAGACCGTGGTATCGTTTTCGTCATCCTCCCTCAAGAGGCTTAGAATTTTTAATTGAGAGTTGACATCAAAAAAATGAAAGCAGTTTGAATATAGCGAATGCGAATATATTGATTCAAAACAGACATATGCGATGCATCGATGAAATAATAGCGTTTGACATGATAATTGTTTGAACAATCAAAAGAAAATTACAACTTGAAAATTCTAATGGACGAAAAGTCTTCTCATTTCAGGACTTGTTACTTCAAATGGTGAATCCTGTAGGGATGGTAGAAGCACTCAGCCTGACCCACTTGGGTGAAATCCACTACTCCTTCATTAATCAGGTCCTGGACTTTGTTCTTCAGAGCCCAGCAGTCGGCAGTGTCATGTCCAGGACTATCAGAGTGGTATGCACATATTTTGTTGGGATGATAGTTAGGAGCAGAGATGTCGGGGTTCTGGGGAGGAGCCCTTAGTGTAATCAGATTCAATCTCAACAGGTGTTGTAAAGCTTGAAACAACGACACGTTGAGCTGGGTGAATTGCCTCCTGGACCTGCTTGGCTTACTCTGATCAACCTGTTGCTCTGGGCGAGGCTGTGGCTGGACCTGTGAAGTGGTAGCAATTTGGAGAGGTCTATTCCTCACCATACCAGACTCTTGTCCTCTTGGAAGTTGATCAATGACCTGGTCCCCGACTTGGGCTGGTTGCTTCTTGTCTTGATGAAGCTGACTGATCATGGTCCTCAACTCTTCTTGCTCCCGAGCTAAACCTTGGATGAGAGCCATTTGCCCCAGTATCTGGGTTCTCAATGTATCTACCTCAACTTGCAGACGTTTCAGCTGTTCGTCCTTATCGTCTTCAGGACTGCTCCTGACCAAAGTCCCCATGAGGAGTGTTCTCAGCTCTTCCTGCCCCTTGGATAGGCTTAGGAAGATCTCCCTGAACTGAGTCTCTTGAGCGTGAAGACCCTGGTTATCTTGTTGGGAAGCCATTGCTGAAATAAACAGCGAAGAAGGTAAGTGACCTGTCAAAAGGGTACCTGTTATGCAATGATATGTATGATATGCATGCAATGTTTTCAAGGACCTCGCGGGGTAAACAAGAAAAACTTGTTAGAATTTGAATTTGGGTAGCTTGATTGAAGGAACTTCATGTTGCTGAGAGTCCTTCTTCAAGAGTCAAGGCTCACCATATCGAGTGGGTCATAGCCCCTGACAACCTCGGCTAGAGGAAAATAAATCCCCTTTTCCCCTTGCTAGATAACTGGCTCATCATGACCTGCATCACAAGCCCTTGAGATCCTTGAAATGGATTAGTCCTTATGAAGGATGCATGCAATGGTATGATGTTATGCTATGCATGGGGTACTGTAGGTAAACCCTGTTATGAGTCCCAATTAAGGACATAAACAAAACCTGCAAGAAACTCAGTAAACCCTGTTATGAGTCCCAATTAAGGACTATAAACAAAACCTGCAAGAAATTCAGTAAACCCTGTTGTGAGTCCCAATTAAGGACTATAAACAAAACCTGCAAGAAATTCAAGTGTCAGATAACAAGCATGCAAGTAGCCAAGTTGGAAGGCACACAAGTCACACAAGAGAAGCCCTTAGAGTTTAGGCCAACATGGGGTCTAGGTATTACCCTCTTGAAGTTGGTGGGCTCAACCTGTCCTATTAGAAGTAACCGGGTTCTAAGGGTCCCAACATCACTGGATTGCTTTCATTGTTCATCGTTTCGATTTAGCCACTGAACTGGAGACCGAAATATTCCAGGAAAGCAACCCTCAATTGAGTGTAGTATCGAGTATCAACCAACCTCGGACTGCACCAAAGTCAGTTATCTCACTACCCTAAAGAGGCCAAGATGGTTCAATTAAGGTTCCTAAGGTCAGTTGATGCTTCACGACACCACGCGGCGGCCCCGTACTCTCCTTGACTGAACTCAAGGGTTACCGGTACACACCAAAGTGCCACATCAACGTAGCAGACTGCTTCAACCATGTCGGTATACCCCGCACAGTTCCCTCACAGTCTTGTTGCTACTTTCTAAGAAGGTATCCCCAGATCCGGGTTAGGATCTATAGAACTCCCAAGACAGTCCCACAATAATAAAACAAACAAGTCAAAGCAATTAAAAACACAGTTATGAACTATCCTAAGGTACACCTCACTTTAAAAAATTTCCCCAACAGAGTCGCCAGTTCTGTGATCGGTGGATCTGGAACTGACTGTTTTTAAGCTGGTTCGCGAAATGTCGCGGAAGCAAGAGTTGCCACCGTCTTTTATTTTCTCCAATATGGAAAGGACAAAAGCACAGAAAAATTCCTTATTGAGATTGGTTCTCGGTTCGGGAGGTAGATTTATAGAAAGGGAAGGTGTTAGCACCCTTTCTATCCATGGTTATCCATGGGCTCTTAGATACTTGCTCATTTGTGTTTTCAAAATGTTTGTTTGCTTTTCAAGTGTGAGTGAGTTTGAAAAAGTTTCGTTTAAAATTTCAGTTCGACTCTTGTATCAGTCCTCAAGAGTGTTTGAAAAGTTGTTTTTGAAAGCTTTTTGAAAAGTGTCGGTATGAAAAGAAGTTTTTGATTTGTTTTAAATTAGAGCAAGTATCTACGAGTCATCTACCTACCCTAAGGAATTATGCTGTGTTAATGTCCTTAAGGTAGTGCCATCCCACCATTGAGAGGTAAGTAGCACCACCGTTGGAGGTGTTCAGGTCAATTCGAGGGTTAGGGACAGTGTGGCCACCGAGCAACGGTAAGACACCTTAGGAGCTACCCTTATGCCATTGATCTTTTTATTCTGAGGCAACCGTTCCGAGGCAACTTATTCCGAGGCAACCGTTTCGAGGCAACTAGATCAATGGAACATAAGGACTCACTAAGACGTCCTATACTCGACGACCACGTTTCGAGGGGCAAGGCAACAGTGTGATCACCAGAGCAACAGTAGAACACCTTAGAAGCTACCCTTATGCCATGTTCATGGACATAAGGACTTACTAAAACGTCCTATACTCGATGACCACCTTTCGAGGGGCAAGGCAACAGTGAGGCGTACCCTAAGAGTGGTGTGTGAATTGTGTGTCACTTTCAGTTATTATTTGTCTTGTCATGCATTAGGTGATCTACGCTTTGATTTTATTTGGGCCATTCATTCTTTCATGCAAAATTTAGCAATTAAGGGGTGCGGAAATTAAAGTACGGAAAACGTAAATCCTACGCTATTACAAGGCGCGGGTCTATATATCGCCAAATCTTTACAAAGACCCGTTTTAAGTAAATAAGTGCGGAAAATAAAAAAACAGTAAAAAGATCCTATTTACTATTACATATCCAGAGCAATTACATAATAATCGAACAAATTAAATACGCGCGAATAAAGAAAAGAGAATTAATTTTTTTGTCTTTTTTTTTGGTAATTAAATGAAATTGAAAACTAATTAATTATTTTAATTACAAGAAAATATTTTTTGACCTTTTTTATGTTTTTATGAAATAAAATAAAAAAAGAATTAAAAATGTCAAAAGAAAAAACCTAAGTCTAAATTTGTTTTTATTTATTGTGAAAAAAAGGTTAAAATTAACTAATTAAACTAATTAATTTGTTAGTATTTTATTTACAAAAATAATTACTAAAGTGAAATTAATAATAATAATAATAATAATTACATTTTTTTTTGTTTTTTCTGAATTTATGAAAATAATTATTTGTGAACTAACTAAATAATAATAATAATTAATAAAAAGAAAGAAAATAAGAAAAGAAATGCTAAACCAAGGAGGTGAAGGCCGGATTTTGGAGGTTTTACTCAAAATCATCCTTAGGCATCAAAAATTCCATCTAAGCCCATGGTTGTGATCGTCCATGTCTCCTGATCACGTCTATGCTTATGGTTTGTCCCAATTTCACCTGTAGACAAAATACAGCGCTTGGTAGTGGACCTTAGGACGCGTTTGTGGTTGCTTTGGCTTCAGGGAGTGGCAAGGAAGAAAGCCACGTGCTTGCTTTGATCTGAAAATGTTTGCAACACCGCTTTAGATCTCTCACTTTTTTGGACAAATTTTGAACTTTTCCTCTGGCCGTTTGTGCACACTCTCCTTTTTTTCTAGGTCCTAAATGAGGCTTGCAAGGCTTGTATATATAGGCTTGGATGATAATCAGTCACATTAAGGAGCTTTTAAGCCTTGCAATGAAGTTTTGATTTTCTCCATAATCACCATTGAAATAACTTGCCATATTTGCTCCAAATTTGATTTTTTTTGCTTGAAATAGGTCTTGAACGAATTTGGTATATGTTTTATGGTGTATCAAAGCTATTCAAACCACAAAATATCCTCCCATTAATTTTCTTGATTTTTATTTGAATTTTAAAGATTTAAAATGAATTAAATCAAATAAAATTAAACAAAAATAGAAAAATTAATTTTTATTCTTGAAATAAAACATGCGACACGTGGGAGGTATGGCAAAGCTGAATCAAGTGGAAAAAGTGGGGCCCTTTTGTCAAAAATGAAATTTCAAGGATAAATGATTTTGGCCATTTCACAAAAATTTCCCAACTTCTCCAATGCATATCTTGCTCAATTTTGAAGTTATGAACATGTTTTTGGACATTTTGGAAAGGTCTTGAAGTCCTCTAACCAATGTATTTGGTCCCATGTCATTTTGATTTGCCAATCTCAAGTTATGGTCTTTGACTTAAAGTCCCTTTTTGTTGACTTTTGAAAATGACCTATAATGTTGAAATTGATAACTTTTTGTGAGAGCATTTACTGGACTTGGAATGTGAAGATGAGTTGTAGGAAATGTCTTCCCCTTCAAGATGAGCATTGGATGGGATTTTTCTGATGAACCATGAAAAAGTTATGCCCTGGTCAATTTGCAGTTGACTTTTCCAGCTATCCAAAAATAGAAACTTTTGCATCTTGAGACTTTTTGAGCCATGCCTTGAGAATCATGATCAAGAATTGATCAAATGATGTTTTTGGCTTCAAAATAAGATGTTGACCAAAAATTTGACTTTTGACTGCCAAATGACCATTTTGCCCCTGCAGTTGACTGTTGAGCAATTAGGGTTTTTGACTGTGCAACTTGACCTTGTGGGCCTTGAAACTTGACATGTAGGTGCTTGACAATGTGTATGGGCATATGGGACTTGATTGATCCCTTGAAAACTTCAATTTCCTTGCAAGAACCAAAACCCTAATTTGCATGGCTTAGGAGGATGGTTGATTGTGTAACCCTTGAGTAGACTTTGAACCATTTGAGGTGATGCTTGGCAAAACTTGGAAGATTATGGGAGGGCAAATTTTGGGGTACAACATATATGATACTTTGTTTTGTGATGATTTTTGTGTTGAACATAAAGTGAATATGATGCGATAATTTCATGATGAGTAAGCGATGAATATAACATGACGGTAAAGCGACGATATGAATTTATAGCGATGAAGTTTATGTCTTGTTTTGGTATGATTATGATGATTACGTGACGAAATTAAAGTGTTGATTTTATACACTAAATGATTATTTAAAGTGTGTGAGATTTGGATATGTGCTGACATACTCTTATTAATCCTATATCATTTATGATTCCAAAACTATTTATATATTTTATCATGCCTTTAATTATATGTTTTGGAGTATCTCACCCTTTACTTGTTTCGCCGTTACCTTTATATTGGTAACGTGCAGGTGATCCGCGAGGATGATGAGGATTAGCTCGAGTCTCTTTATTTTGAGTCGCTCTGCTCTAATAGTAGTAACACTCTGGATTTGGGCGACGTTATTATTTTGATAGGATAGTTTATGTATACTATCTTATGACTTTATGTATTGATGATAACATGATGATACGTACATTTTATGAACACATCTGTTGTACTGTGATTAGTCATATGTTTATATGATGATTTATGTTATGAATCGATATATCCGACTTTTGATTTTGTGATGTGCATTATAATGCAAAGTGATGAAAAACACGAATATGTGATACCTCAATTTATGTTTGGATGAAATTTTGAAACTCTGATTTTATTATTAATTACGAGGGGTAGAATTGGGGTGTTACAAAAACGATGTTGGAACACCTTCTCTACAGACTGATGAGGAAGAAAGAGGTACATATATTGAATCCAACATTGAGCCAATAGGTACTGAACCAGATAGTTTTCAACCAAACAAAGGTCCCTCTATTAGAGTTCAGAAAGATCATCCAAGGAAACTCATCATAAGAAACCTTAATGAAGGGGTCACTACTAGGTTCAGAGAGGTGATATCAAATACATGTTTTGTCTCTAAACTTGAACCTAAAAATGTAAAGGAGGCACTGAGTTATGAATTATGAATTAATGTTATACAAAATAAGACAGGTCCGTTCAAAAGAAATAAAGAATGAGACTTAGTACCCAGAATTGAAGGAATGAATGTCATTGGTACTAAACGGATTTAAAAAACAAATATGATGAAAAAGGTATTGTGATCAGAAACAATGTCAAAATTGTAGCTCAAGGATATACTCAGGTAGAAGGAGTTGATTTTGATGATAATTTCATCTTGAGTCCATAAGATTACTCTTGGGAGTGGCTTGCATGATGAAATTTGAGCTTTATCAGGTGGATGTGAAGAGTGTCTTTCTAAATGGGTACTTCAATAAAGAAGTTTATGTTGAACAACCCAGGGGGTTTATAGATCCTAGTTTTCCTAATCATGTTTACAGACTGAGGAAAGCCTTGTATGGTCTGAAGCAATCACCTAGGGCTTGGTATAAGAGGTCGAAAAAGTTTTTGGTTAACAATGGTTATAGGAAAGGGGCAACTGACAAGAACTTGTTTGTTAAGGAAGAAGGTGGTAAACTCATGATAACTCATGTATATGTTGATGATATTCTGTTTGGAGGGATGTCAAATCAGATGGTTCAACATTTTGTCAAACAAATGTAATCTGAATTTGAGATGAGTTTTGTTGGTTAATAACCTATTTTTTGGACTTCAAGTGAGACAAATGGATGATACTATTTTCATATCTTAAAGCAAGTATGCCAAGAATATTGTGAAGAAGTTTGGTATGGAGAATGTCAGTCACAAAAGAACACTTGTACCAACTCACTTAAAATTAACTAAATATGAAAAATGTGTTGATGTAGATCAAAAGCTGTATAGGAGTATGATTCGTAGTTTGTTGTATCTTATAACTAGCAGACCTGACATTACTTTTGTTGTACGAGTGTGTGAAAGATATCAGGATGAACAAAAAATGAGCCACACTACTTAAGTGAAAAGAATCTTGAAATATATAAATGGTACAAGTGGTTATGGTATATTATACTCTCACATCATAAATTTCATGCTTGTAGGGTATTGTGATGGATATTGGGCATGTAGTGAAGAAGACAGAAAGAACACTTCTGGAGGATGTTTCTTCTTTGCAAACAATCTTATATCCTGGTTTAGTAAAAAGCAAAACTGTATTTTATTGTCTACTATTGAGGCTGAGTATGTTGCAGTAGGAAGTGGTTGCTCTCAACTAATTTGGATGAAACAAATGCTGAAGGAATATAATGTCAAGCAGAATGTCATGACATTATATTGTGATAATATGAGTGCTATCAACATATCCAAGAATTCCATGCAACATAGCAGGACAAAGCATATTGACATTTGTCATCACTTTATTAGGGATCTTGTTGAAGACAAAATTATGTCTCTTGAGCATGTGGTCACTAAGAAACAACTGGCTAATATTTTTACTAAGGCTTTAGATGCAAATCAATTTGAAAAATTAAGGAGTGAGTTAGAAATTTGCACTTTTGAGGAGTTATAACAATTACATGTGTGGAGGAATGCAACATATACTCTATCTTTCCTCTATTTTGTGGTGGATGATAATCCTTAAAAAAACGTTAGTGTTTGACCTGCAATAAGGTGGAACAAAAGGTCCTTACAAAGAAAGGAAGGTGGTTTGAATAAGACAAGTTCTGAGGTACTAGTAGAGGAATTCAGTGTCAACATTCCTAAATTATGTGACAGAAGCAAGGAGTGTAGTAGGATCTTTAACAGGGGTAAAAAGTGGGAAACTGTTGTTTGATGAATGTTGTTTATGCTTCTATTCTTTGTGCTTCCATTTTGTATGTACTTATTTTACTTTTTGTCAATTTTTGGCTAAAAGGGGGGACTAAATACTAATTGATATTGGTTTGATGGTTTGATGACATTCTAGCTGTCTTAACATCCTGTTAGTACGATACAACTTAAAGGGGGGTAGTAATTTTTGGTTGTATGAAATTGTTTAGGGGGGAATTATGTTTTACTAAAGGTCGTGCCTTCTGTTGTTGGTTTGGTATTGAGGGTGAGCTTCTCTATGCTTCCTGCTTGTGTGTTTGATGTCATACCAAATGTCCTGACATCTTTTCTGAAGTTGTTTTTTATGTAGAATTCATTTCTCTGTGTGTGGAGAAGTTTGTTCTCTCTGATGTTTTGTGAAGCTGTTAGTTTTTTATTGTGTTTGCCTCTCATATGTGAACTAATATAGTTACTAGTTAAAGAAAAAAAAAGTTATTTCAAAAGGAAAAGTAGCAACTTCCTTCCAAGCATGTTCTAAAGCCTTAATTTTAGAATCACGTTTCTTACAAGTTTGTGTATATTCATGTATATATCATATATGAATTCCTCCTATAAGTAGTTCAAGTTTTAGTCATATATGCTCAGTTTTTTTTGTTCGTACAGAAGCACTTAAGTAGTAATACCTCCATTATGAGTCCATGAGAAGACGATCTGACTTTGTCGGGGTAATAAAGTTTATTTAGGAACGTACAATAATTTGTTTGACAAAGGAGATAAAATTAAATAATATTGGCTTGCTGTACTCCCAAGTGTTTTACAAAGGTACGTCTTGTAACCGCGTGTGTGGCTAAATGGTAAAGATTTGGGTTTGAAGATATCCTCTATTCAAAGTTTTAAATTTGAATCTTACTAGACATGAATTATTTTTATTAAAAAAAAAACAAAGCTACGCCCTTTAAATAATCATAGAGAATTAACTCAACACTCATAAAAAAATTTGGCGCATGTACTTTACAACGTAGAAGGTCTTTTTAACCAGCAAAATATATTTTATTACACTACCATAAATACTGATTTTTCCGTAAAAGAAAAAATTTAGATTAGGTATTTGTAGCCAACAGGTATTGGACTATAGAGCCCACGCTTCAAAGAAGAGCAGCAATACCGCTTCGCTGAAACTTAACTTGTGTATAAATTATGGAATCAATATAATTATTATAATATAAATTTGTAATATTTAATATAAATTTAAGATTGTTATAGCAATTTTAAACACAAATTCTAATCATATTTTTTACTAATTTTTTCATACATTAAAAATAAATAATAATAATAATAATAATAATTATTATTATTATTATTATTATTATTATTATTATTATTTAATATTCAACTATCACTATTATAAATAATAATAATAATAATAATAATAATAATAATAATAATATTCAATTACCACTTCCAAATGAAAATCATTATTAAAAAAATCTTTCAAACCTATAAAATAGTTTATATTTCAAGTTTTATAATATATATATATATATATATATATATATATATATATATATATATATATATATATATATATATATATATATATATATATATATATATATATATATATATATATATATATATATATATATATATATATATATATATATATATATATATATATATATATATATATATATATATATATATATATATATATATATATATATATATATATATATATATATATATATATATATATGATTAAAATATATCAAAATACATTTTAAATATAATTTAGATAATCAATTTTTACAATAAAGTAGATAACCTTAAATTAATTCTTGCTAAATTTTAATTCTATTTTTTCTATTTTTCCTTTTTTTTATATTTATTTTACAAACTTCTATCTTTAAAAAAAAAACTTACTTATTTAAAAAAAATGAAATAAAAGTGTTTTTTTTTCTCATAATAAAATATTTGGCTTTCTATCTCATAAATTTTTTATTTAATTGTCCGTTAATAAATCTCTCTAATATCTTAACTTTAATTCTTACTTTTTAAATTCTATTTTATTTAATTTTTATTTTAATGAATACTAAAATTGTAACTAATACACTATATTGATAATAATATGTATAAACATTAAAAAATAAAATAATTTTGTTTAAAATGACTACTCAAAAAAAATTATGTGTTTTCTAAATGAGTTACATAATTTTTGTTTATAACAAAAATTTAATTAAAAAATTTACAATATATAAATATGTATCAATTATAAAATTTATTGAGTATTATTGTACTAATTTTTTTTAATAAATTATTATGACAATCAAAAGAAAATAAAAATAAAATTCTATAATAATTATTTTTTTCGTATTGATTATAATTACTTTAGATATTTCTTGAATTTATTTAAATATAAATATTTTATATTATTTTTCAGTTTAATTTTGAACACTCATTTTCCAAAAAAAAAAAAAAAACTATAACCATTAATTGTATTAATAAAAACATTTCAATATTAAAATTATCAGTTTCAACAATTTTTTTGAAGAAACTAAAAATATATTAAAGCACGAAAAATTCTCTCAGCGCAAGAAGTACTAGAAGAACTACAAAAATAAAGTTATTACATTAATAATACCAAAAGTTAAGCCATCAAAAACAAAAACTGTCACTTATAAGATACCCTTTAAACACTGTAAAGGATTCAACCTCCAACTCTGATAATCAACCGTGAACGAATAAAAATAAGATTTCATCAGAGAAGTTTAACCTTCTCATAAATAGAAACCAACGCTTGTCTAACATTTTAAAAAAATCAATGATTCCACACTTTTCAAATGCTTTACATAACTGCTACCCAAATGATGTGAAAAGCATTACGGTCTGATTTAGACCACTCACCCAAAGTCACAAAGTGATCATGATGCTCTCGAAGATGACTATGAAACAATGTCGTAAAGCCTAGACATCCCGACATCATCGTCCAAATTTTATCATAAAAGTTGCATCTTAGAAAAATATGGTCCACGTCTTCATGTTGACCACACTCTGCTATACAATAATGTTTCTGAGCTGTAATAATATGTCGCTTCACCAAATTTTCATTCGTCGATAGTTTATTATAATATAACCGCCAAACAAACAAATTAATTTGTAGCGGCACCGTCTTAGACCACCACATGTAAGAGTCTCCAAATCGATGAGGATCTGGCGACTTAGTCAAAAAATTGTATGCACTGCTCACAATATACCGCTTTAAAGGATGAAGACGCCACACCGAAGAATCACCAACTAAGTCCTACAAAACAAAAGAATCCAACAACCGAATACACTCTCTGACTAACTCCTCATCCCACATAAACAACCTCCAACGCCAAATCCACGCCTCTCCCTCCACCCCATCCTAAAGCACACATCTTCGCTACTGTAGCACCCTTATGCCCAGCTAAGTCGTAAATCCATAGGAATCTAGACTTTAACACCCCTCCCTCCAACCAAGGCTCCCTCTAGAATAACGAGTTTTCCCTATTGCCTACCGATCTATCTATGTTCTTTAGCAACCCCCTACACCCTTGTTTAATCCTGTTCACATTATGCCGCCACACAGATCCTCTTTCTATCCTATATGTTAGTTCTCTATTTTTATGATTGACATTAATTTTAGTAAAACAAATTAGGCAACAACATGTTAAATAGGATGTTCTAACTTGTAGGGAGAACATGTCAAACAAGATGTCATATCCTGATCATTCGACATCGTGACTGTACAACAGGACAGTTGGATTCTTTTAGATTTTACAGATGCAGAATATTCTGAGAATATTATGGTATCCTATGTGGCACTCAGTTTAAGGATTAAGAGATTCAAGATTAATTCAAGGAATATTATTCGTTTCTAATTATTGGATATAAATTAGTAAACTAATTATTGAAGACCTATTTTCATGGAGAATTTTTTTGCGGACTTTATGCAGTCTCTTTTCTGCATTTTTGAAGCTCAATCCAGTCCATAAAAAGGTTATAAAAATAAGACTCTATATCTAGAGAACATACGAGCCATGGTTATAAAAGTATTAATCTTTAGGACTTTGTCTGTATATTGTTTATTGTGATCCACTCTTGTATTGTTTGTTACTTGAGTAGGACTATTAGTTGAGTTGTAATTGTGAATTACTCATAAGCTTCTAAGAAAGAGTGAATTCTTTTTATAGGAGTGTGTTTTCTTCTTGATTGTCAATCACTCTTAAGCTTTTATGTATCGAGTGATTATGTGTTTTGAAGATTGTCTTCTAACTCGTTTGAGTTATGTTCTTGTCATTGTTTGTGATTGTCAGGGAAGTGAGAGAGGTCTCATACCTAGGCGAGTCTTAGGTAGAAATATAAAACGGATAGTGATTAAGTGAGAAGTTGTAAACATATTAGTTTAGCTTCAAATTGATATTATTTAATGGATTTCCTTCCTCGCTTGGTAGCCCCCAGAATAGGTATTGTTGTACACCGAACTGGATTAACAATTTTTGCGTGTTATTTACTTTCTTCATTGTTTTAGTTGTATTTTTACCTTGTTCATTGTGTTGTTATTCATAGATTAGTGTCTCGACATCTCTTAAGGTATATGAGATCTGACTACCAAAATTTTAATTGGTATCAGCGTAGACATCTTGTTCTGAATCTGAGTGAGATTTAGGGAAGACACTTTCTGGTACAACAAACAAGGAATGAGGATATATGGACAAAAGATCTATGCAAATGGTTGATTTGAAAAAGACATGTTCTGAAGTGATGTCATGTGACAGATTCAAGGAGTGCGGGAGATTATTTGATAGGGGAGAGATGTGGAAGACCACATGAAGATGGTCAAGATTGTCTTATTCCCAAGGCTATAGTGTGCTTCTCTGGTTACTGCTTATGGTGGTATGTGTGTATGATGTCTTACTAATTGTTATGACATCTTGCCTGATGTGTAAACTTGGACAATTCATACTGTTGTTTTTATGATCCCTTGAGAGGGAGTATTGATTATTTTTGACAGGGTGAGTATTAATCCTGCCTGAAGTTGTCAGGCATGTTACTTTGGTGATAAGCTGATGTATTTCTAATTTGTGTGTTTGATTTATTTTCAAACCTATGTTGTTCTGGTGTCACATGGATTATAATGCTTGTGTAGTTGTTCCTGAAGGGTGTTGAGGAGTTTTTTATTTGTGTTATGTTGCATGTGTATTTGATGTAAAACCTCTGGTAATTCCCTTGTGTAGTTAATTGTGTTTCTGGTGTAAAGTTGTCAAAATATGAATTCTGGTTAACAGAAGTCAGTTTTCTTGGTCATGTTATTTCATGTGATGGTATTGTTGTAGATCCATCCAAAGTAGATGCAGTGTTGCAGTGGGAAGCTCCAAAATCAGTTACGGAGATTAGAAGCTTTTTGGGCTTGGCTGGCTATTATAGAAGGTTTATTAAAGGTTTCTCTAAGTTAGCACTTCCACTAACTCGGTTGACTTGTAAAGGCAGAGCTTTTGTGTGGGACATCCAATGTGAAGAAAGTTTTGTTGAATTAAATAAGAAATCAATGACGACTTCGATTTTAATATTACCTAATCCTGAAGAACCGTATGTTGTTTATTGTTATGTTTCTAAATTGGGTTTAGGTGGTATGCTTATGCAGAATGATAAAGTAGTAGCTTATGCATTGAGACAACTGAGGATTCATGAGAGGAATTTCCCTACTCACGATCTTGAATTATCTGTAGTAGTGTTTGTACTAAAGATTTGAACGCATTACCTTTATGGTTCCATATTTAAAGTGTTTAGTGATCACAAGAGCTTAAAGTATTTGTTTGATCAGAAGTAATTGAATATGAGGCAAAAAAGATAGTTGGAATTATTGAAGGACTATTACTTTGGCTTGAATTACCACCCTGGTAAAGCTAATGTTATGGCGGATGCCTTGAGTAGGAAATCGTTCATTGTGTAGTTTATTTATGTTCACAGTTACTATTTAAAAGGTGAAAATACTACTACAAAACACGTAAACAATGATGCCGTGGTCACCACGGTTCTTCACTACACTGTGGTGACATCTCTAAAATAAGGCGTGTCTTTTCTTTTTTATTTATGAATTTGTATATAACAATGGTTGAGAAGCCAGCCATGGTAAAACCATCAAGTTTTCATGGGTTTGAACCTCAGTTCTATTGTATATATTTTTCCTTTAATGTTAAGGCGCGTCTTTTCTTTTTTATGTATTTTTATATAAAAATTTAAAGGGATATGACTACGGTTGGTACTTTCCACCGTTGTGATATATTTATAATAAATAAATACCTATCAATACGGTTGGTAGAGAACCATGGTGAAATAATTTACCCATATATAAGCGAATTAACTCTCACTTATTGACAATAGTGTCATTTCCTTCACAGTGAAACCCTAACACCCATTTTTTCTCTTCTTCTTTGTCATTAGCCGTGAATCTTGTGCTTCATACATTAAGGTATTCTTCTTCTTACATCTTATTGTTAGATAGTTACTCATTATCTCGTTTGTTGCATGTTGTTTTTGTTGATTAATTATTCTCATTTTTTCAGATTCGTCTTCACTAACAACTTAACAAAGACCATACTTTGGCTATGGTACATCTTGTTTGTGTAGCTATGAAAAAAAGTACAAGAAGCATTAAGCTATGATGGAAACTTCATCCACCTTGTACTTCTTCTTCATAGCTTCGCAAACAAGATGTTTTTCATATTTTGTTGACAAATAAGTTTGCATTTTCACATGTTGATAACTTTCATGATTATTGTAGGACTCAACAAGAACAACACAGTTTAGTTAATGAAGAAACAACAACGACAGTAAACTTCATCTAGTTTGAGATACAATTGAAATAACCAGAGGAAAATCAACTGATAATGAAATCAATGAAGTCGCTATTGAATGTCTTTTATCCCACATGATGGGAAAGGTAAACATCGAGAAAATCTGAAAGGGTGAAATCACGATCTTGCGACCATAGAGATCGGGTAAAGAAGTAGGTTACGCGAGGGGAAGATATTAGCACCCCACACGTCTATAGTAATCTACAAGATCCACTTATATTTGTTCTAATCTAAGGGTGTGAATTCTATGTCTAAAGCTTAAGAGCTGAGAAAATGTATAGGGGGAATGCATGCAAAGAAAAGAGAAAACAATGTAGGGAAAATAAAAGTTGTGCTTGTTCGGGCCATACCCCAATGCCCACGTATCCTTTTAAGGAATCAGAGCAGCCGTAGTTTGGCTTCAAAATTTTTGTTGGTTTATATTTTTAATGAACATTATTAATTTTGCCTTCTGCCGCAACTCAACCTTTGAAGACTTATGCGTCAACACAGAAGTGAGTTAACATTCTCTTCTGAAAAGAGTTTTAAAAGAAAATCCCAAGAGTAAAAGAGTTTGTGTTTGTTGGTGTTTTTGCTTTGAATAACAGCTAATTGATCTGAAGAGAGGATTTAAAGCTTGTGAGAGAGAGTGAGGGAGCCTGTATGCAGAACCTTTTTTTGTAATGAGAGTGAAGGAGTGCTTATATAGAGAAAAGAAGCGTGTTAGGGAAGCTTTGTAGAGGGATAATTCAGTCTTTTTCATGCTTAAAGCCGTTAGAGGGAAATGCTAGAACTTTGCAGCAAGCTTGAATGAAGCTAAGCAGCCTGCATTTCATGCCTTTATACTGACCATATGTGTGCGTTTTGATAAGTGAAAAGGGAGTGGACTTGAGTGAGATAAGCGTGTGAATGATGAGCTAACATAGACTGACTTGCTTGCCTTGCCAATGCATACTTGAGTCAGTTGTGACAAAATCAAACTTTCTCAATATTTCCTCGTGCGTTTTTGAAAAGAATGAGGCCTTTAGAAATCTTACATGACAAACAACAATATTGTAGTTAATGGAATTTCAAAATGGTGTTTGCAAGTTGGTAGGAAAATGGCATGAATTTGAGAATGATTTGGTTGGGGTAGGATTCGCGTACGCGCGGGTCATAGGAAAATACACATGGCAAGGCAACTTCATGAGTCCATCTTCAAACCCTAGTATCTCAATCAATTGTGATCCAAATTAAATGATTCAAAGCTCAAATTGTAGCTTACATATCCTATTACAATTCTCTTTTGAATTCCAAATCCAATTATCACTTGCATTAAGAGGTAGAGTTTTGTGAATATGGGCATGCCAGGTGTTTGATGTAATGACCGTACCAATGCACGCACGAGGTAAATGCTCTGGCCAGAAAGATAGCATTTCATGCCCTCATGTTCATTTCATTTTAACTCTCACCCTAATGCTCATAATGAAATGATCTTTAAATCAAAATTGAAGAGGACACAAATATCTTCAACTTTTATGTTCAAACATTTCTAAAATTATGATCCACTCAATAGGAAACATGATGGTAAAGTTGTGCCCACCACATGTTTGATAAAATTTCGCGCGTGAGGCCTCCTTTGTTGGGCAAACTTTCCATCTTTAGGCCATGTACTCCTAAGCACAATAACTCAAATGCTTCACTTTTGAGGTTTAAGCACACATTAACAAACTTGTAGGTTTTTTCTCAAGCTTTCCAAGAATATAATATTTGCCTCCATTGGATAAAAAATGAGAGAGTTATGAATGTCCGCAATTCAGTACTAAAAGACTTAGAATTTTCTTTTTAAATGTCTCAATACCTTCTTGAACAAGTTATCTCCACTTTGATCTTTTCTCTTGATTTTGTGGCACCAATGATTATGAAATATGATAATAGAATACTTGAATTGATGGTTGACCAAAAGTCCACTTGGTCAACTTTGACTTTGGTTGACTTTTGGTCAAAAAGACTATTTTGCTCCTTTTGATCAATTGAGCTTCTTTCAATCAAAATTGATGGTCAAACTTCCTATCATAGATGCTCATATACATATTAAGGAACATGGAATCCAGTATTGCCCAAGAAATCAAAGATTTCTTGATTAAACCAAAAACCCTAATTTTGGGTCTCTGTGTTAGGAGATGATAAACAAGCTTCAAAATCCTTATTCTCCTGGTCAAACTGAGAAATTATTTGAACAAATATGTCTTACATGATGATGAGGAGATGATGCTTCACATATTTGTCTTTTTTAAGCCTCAGGCTCCTCAACTGATCAAAACCCTAATCTTGAGAGATAAACAGTGAAAATGTGATTCTTCTCCAAACTTTGCAAATTTCCCTCTTCTAATGATCATATGGGACAAATAGAATGTTTACCAATATAAGAAAAACTTATACACTAGTGCAGAAATGACTTTTTACATCGGGTGAAATTGACTTTTTACATCGGTTCTGGGTCCGATGTAAAGTCAGGCGATATAGTAAATCAGGGACTTTTTACATCGGTTCAGGGACCGATGTAAAAAGTCCCTTTTTTACATCGGTTATAATATCAGAACCGATGTAATAACCTGTTATTATGCACATTTTTTAAAAAATTGATCCAGTTTTGTACATCGGTTGGAAGTAATACCCGATGTAAAAAGTCTCTTTTTTACATCGGTTATAATATATGAACCGATGTAAGAAACAGTTATTATACACATTTTTTAAAAAAATTGATCCATTTTTTTACATCGGTTGGAAGTAATACCCAATGTAAAAAGTCCCCAGTGACGCGACTTTTTACATCGGTTATTATCCCCAACCGATGTAAAAAGTCCCTTTTTGAAAGTTTTTACATCAGTTTTTACTAATAACCGATGTAAAATGTATGAAATTTTTTTGGAATAGATTATTTATTTTCTGGATGTTTCCCTGTACAAATATAATTTGTACCCATTTTTTCATATTTTTCCAATATCACACAAACTATATTTATGTCGCTATATAGATTTCATAGCTTTCCAACATCACATATATCACATCTAGGTCGATGTTTTCATATTTTTTACAACAAACTTACAAATTGAACAATTGTATTGCAAACTTGTATTGTATTACAACAAACAAACTTACAATTACAAATTCTTCACAAAATATACAACAATATTCAACTATTTATAAGTCTTTTTTCAAAACTTACAATTACATATTATTCACAAAATATACAAAAATATTCAACTATTTATAAGTTTCCAAACTTAAATTACCAATATAAAATCTTCGGTAGACAACACCAAAATCATATTGCCTGACAATAAATAATAACAATTAACATCAGCAAAAAAAAATCAAGAAACTCAATAAATATGCAAAAACCATATGTATTATGCAAAAACCACAACTTATACAATTCTATAAAACTCACCAAGATAAACTTAATTTTCATGTAACTCAAAGAAACATTTTGCCCAACGAAGTCACAAATCATACAAATCATCTTGTGTTAATTCTGTTGGGTCATCAAATACCTATAATACATAAATATAACAATATAGAGTTAATTTTTAAAAATTCATATTAAGTCGAAAAATAAAAAGTAAATAACAAAGTAAATTTATTTTTAGTACCTGCATCCAATTCTCGGTTATATTAGCAGAGACAATATCCAACATATTTTTCATCACATAGTATCCACAATCATTAGAGTTATGTTGTTGCCTTGTCTACAATTGAATGACATAATTAGTGAATACTTATCATAAATTTAACTATATAATTACAATTTACATGACACTTACATTGGGATGAAGCCTTGTAGCCTTTTTTCTATTTCCATTTGCCATTTGATGAATCCCAAAAGAACTAATACAGAAAGATAAACATCACATAGCTAAATTTACTCGCCGATGAAAAATGACATAACTATTAGTTGACAATGAAAGTCACATGAAAGATAAACTTACTTTGTAATAATTTTCTTCGTGTGATGGTCAATTTCTCGATGAAGTGAACAAAATACGACAACTAAATTGTCTCTTGGACACATGACTATTAATTGCCAATGTCTCTTGTACGTGTGTGTGGAAACAGAAAAGTCACATAAAATATATATGTTATCAAAATTAAATAATATAAAACACAATTATATATAAATACTTACCCATGAATTAATGGTAGTAAGTGGCACACTCTATTTTCATCACGTAACTTTTGTAGTACGTAATTTTTAACATCTTCATGAGATTTCGCTACACTATCATTATAAATACACCTAGCAGTGTCCATAAATCCATATAATTCTAAAATGGAATTCTCAAGACAAACACGATGAATATACCTGAATAATTTTAAATAAACATTACAATCAAAGTGATGAGAGATATGATATATTAATATAAATTGACTTTAATAAAACAATAAAATGTACTTACGTGCACCAAATTTGCAGAATAGACACGTCAAGCCAATGACCTAAACCCACCAATAACTCTCTGATACATTTAGCTGAAACATAGAAATTAGAGACACTCGCACAATGACTTAATTGTATTTCCAAATGGTTATCATCCATTTTCAAAACCATGAGTAACAATCTCTGAACATCATCAACTTCCACGTCTTTTGTGCTCTCTTTTGTGCTTCCCTTTGCAGCTGAACAACTTTCTTTTCCGCTTCCATCGATAATTTCCAATTTTTCAATGCATTTATTATCACCTGTGCTTTGTGACAAACCCATGGACTTAAATGTCTCCATTAATGATTGTTGAAACATCTTACGCTCTTCAACCAACTTTTCTTCAAGTTCAGCTCTAAGTTTTGTTTCCAATATTACAAGTTGTTCATTTACGTCGATATGTTGACGTGATCTTCCAAAGTAAGTGCTTTGTTTATGGTATTTTCCAACACCACGAACACGACCTCCATGCTCAGATGTTCCAATGGCTAATGATAAGATATCGTTACGTCCATCCAGAACAATTGCACCTTTTTCAGCTTCTTGAACTAGAGAATCCTACAAAATGCAAAAACATCAATTAATCAATCACAAATATAATGATACTTGAATATTTTTTCGTTGTTTACTTATAATTTTTTCAGCAACCTCTTGTGTAGATTTTGATGTGTATTCTCCTCCTTTCTTTTGTCGTGCTCTCTTCCATAACTCATGGCGTGATGGTGGATATGGACTATCATTATCATCTAATGTGGAATTATCTCTCGATGATGACTTTTCTTTCATAATTTTCTCCTTAAGTAAGCGATACCCTCCACGAGACAATACGTGTGGGTATACATTCTTGGCCACATTATCCTTAACCTTCTGACTTTTTTCCTATTATAAACTCAAACAAGTAATTAATCACTAAATATAATAAAAATGTTATGCACACAAAAAATATAACTCATACTAACCTTAAATTCAGGGGTATCTCGAATCTTGAGAAACTCTTTCCATGCGTCTTCCGTAATAAAGTTATACTTGACATATGGAGGAGGATCATTTTCTATGGGATGATGAATATATCTATCTGTGAGTTGTGTCTTAAAACCTCTCCATCGCTCTCCCGCATATTTAATCCATTCTTTCTTCAACCTATCCTTCTTTGGATCTTTACATTCTGGAATAGTAAAATGAGCCTACAAATATAGTATATGTCATATGTTGTTGATTAGTATATTATTGTAAAATATAATAAACTATTGTATTTAAAATACCTGAATATCAGTCCAAATAGCATCTTTTACGCCTTCATCTACTTCTTTCCAATCATTTTTCACAATACTACAATACTGTCGAGCAAGAGATGCTATATAACTCTTGAAATGTGTATCATTTTTACCAACACCAATACATTCATAGGTTCTTGCATTAAACTCGACCTTTATCTTTTCACCTGTTTGATGAACTTTGTCAATTTGTGTCATTAAAGTGGGACCTCTAACTCTTCTTTTATTGGGGTTACTAGATGAAGAAGGATTATCGTTTGAATCACCCATGTATCTGTTTACACAAAATAAAAACAATTAGAAATAAAATTAAGCACAAAATAAAAACATTTAGAAATAAAATTAAGCACAAAATAAAAACAATTAGAAATAAAATTAAGCACAAAATAAAAACAATTAGAAAATAAAGTAACGTGGAATTTGTAATTGCAAGCTTCTCAAGTCATGTTTAAAGCATTGGTTTTGATGAAGACAACATGGATATCAACATTCAAAGGATGTGCAAAAAGTTTATCAATATCATATAAAACCTTGTTACAAGTCTTGAAGATTAGAAGAAGAATTATTAAAGAAACAACAAATGTCAAAAGGTATAAATAATTCTTAAACTTGAATATAGATGTTCACAAATATGCATTCATAATCATATATATATCCCACATTTTTAACAATAAGAAAAACTATGTTTGAGATCTTTTTCAAAAGTATTTTTTGAAAATAAACTTTCAGGAACCGGTTCCTACCTAACAGGGAACCGGGTTCCAAACTTGTTCAAAAATCACTTCCCTGGAATTTGTACCAGGAACCGGGTTGTACCTATAGGGGAACCGGTTCCTGCGTGTTATTTTTGAATTATGGGTTATAACGTTCACTAGGAATCGGGTTCTGCCTGGGTCAGAACCGGTTCCCAGCGAACCAGTACAGATTTTCTTTTGTTTTTTGAACATAATTCAAATGGTATTCTTTCATGATTGCATTGCATCTTTTCATATCAAATGGCATGAATGAAGAGGTATTTGTGACATTATAAATTGTGCAGATTTTCAAATTCAAATTACATTCTTCAATTAACAATTTTCATCATTCAAATTTGCATATTTTTACAAACTTTCAAGTGTTCTTACAAATCATAAATTTTGTGAAATTTTGTGCATTGCATCTCAAGTGTTCTCACCCCCCTCTTAGGCACTCTTAGACTTACAGAATTAACTTATACAAAAAATCTTACTAGTCCTCCCATATCCCTTCTTCATGGTCTATGCGAATAGCATGCACACCATCCCCTTCATTTTCTTCAATGAATGTAGTCACATTTGTTGAGAAAGGATGAGTTTCAGAAATATCAAGATTCTCATCATGATTTTCATCACTATCATGTACCTTTCCTTGTAAGACCACTGACCACTTTTTATTAGAAGGATCTGTGACATAAAACACTTGTTTTGCTTGAGATGCCATGATGAATGGTTCGTTCGCATAAGCTAACTTGCTAAGATCAACCAGTGTAACTCCAAATTCATCGATTCTGACACCATTGTTGATATCAATCCATTTGCATTTAAATACAGGAACTTTAAACACAACATAATTAACTTCCCAAATCTCTTCAATCACCCCAAAGTACGGCGTAGATGCCATAACCGGGTTTTTATCTTTAGCACTAGAGAAGTGAATGAACTCGGCCACAATCATTACCCCACTATTTTGCGTGGTACTACGGTCATCCTTTGACTTTGTATAAAAAGAGGTTTTATTAATATCATATCCACTCCAAGTTATTATGTTACATTTAGGCCCGTAAGACAACCACTTAATTGTATTAGAAACACTATCTTCATTAGCAATTCTTTCTTTAAACCACTCAGAGAAACTCTTATTATGCTCTTTTAACAACCCTCTTTCATTCATCTTGGGGTACTTTTTCTTTATGATGCTTTTATGAGCAGATAAGTAAGGTTGAACTTCATCTATATTATTCAATATATACAAATGTGCTTGAACAACCACATCAATACTTAAGCTCTTAACTTTTAAACCTTGTGTACCCACACCCTCATATCTTCCATCATGACGAGACTTGGGAACCCCTACAACATCCACTCCTGACAAATAGTTAGAACAAAACTCAATTGCTTCTTCTGCAATGTACCTCTCAATAATCGATGCTTCCGGACGGTGTGTGTTTTTTGTATACCCTTTTAGAATCTTCATGTATCGCTCTATTGGATACATCCACCGTAAAAAAACTGGACCACATAATCTAATCTCCCTTACTAGATGAACAATCAAGTGAACCATAATGTCAAAAAATGAAGGAGGAAAATACATCTCTAATTGGCACAAGATAACTGCAGCCTCATTTTCCAAATCGTCTAACTTTAGTGGATCAATGGTTTTACAACAAATTGCATTGAAAAATAAGCACAACCTAGTTATAGTCTTCCTTACGTTGTTAGGCAATATCCCACGAATAGCCAATGGTAGTAGTTGTTGCATTAAGACATGATAGTCGTGAGATTTTAAGCCAACTAATTTAAAATCTTTAACTGATACAAGCCTCTTGACATTTGATGAGTAACCATGCGGCACTTTGATACTTTGTAAACACTCACAAAAACTTGTTTTCTCTTTTTTAGACAAAGTGTAGTAGGCAGGAGGCAAATATGACTTGTTACCTATATATTGTGGAGTTAACTCTTCTCGTATACCCATCAAACCCAAATCCAGACGAGTATTAATACCATCTTTTGTCTTGCCTTGAATGTTGAGAAGTGTTCTGATTACACTATCGCATACATTTTTCTCCACGTGCATCACATCAATACAATGTCTTACATCAAGACTAGACCAATATGGAAGATCGAAGAAAATCGATCTCTTTTTCCACACATTTTTCACAGTAGATCGTTTTTGGTACTTTCCAAAGACAACATCAAGTCCCTGTTGTCGCCGATAAACTTCCTCTCCAGACAAGGGCTTTGGAGCAACACCATGCTCTTGTTCCCCATTGAAAGCTTTCCGCAATCTACGATATGGATGATAACGTTTTAGAAATTTTCGATGCCCGAGATAAACGGTCTTCTTTCCTTTTTCAAGCTGATGGTAACAAGTATCTTTTTCACATATAGGACACACATTATGCCCTTTAACTTTATACCCAGACAAATTACCATACGCCGGAAAATCGTTGATGGTGCAAAACAACATGGCACGCATATTGAACTGTTCACCAGAATACGCATCAAAAACATCCACCCCTTCCTCCCACAACACTCTTAAATCATCAATCAGTGGACTTAGATAAACGTCTATGTCATTTCCTGGTTGTTTTGGGCCCGATATCATCATCGATAACATAATATATTTACGCTTCATGCACAGCCTAGGAGATAGGTTGTAAATCATCAAGAGAACAGGCCAAGAACTATGGTTAGTACTCAGATTACCAAACGGATTCATTCCATCAGTAGCAAGTCCAAGTCTAAGGTTTCTCGACTCTTTGCCAAAATTTGGAAACAAAGAATCTATTTTCTTCCATTGCAAAGAATCAGCTACATGACGAATTTGTCCATCATATTTTCTTTCTTCTGCATGCCATCTAAGATTCTTTGCATCATATGCATTGGCGAATAATCTCTTGAACCTTGAAATTATTGGTAGGTACCATACGACTTTCGCAGGAGGACCCTTTTTGACCACCTCATCATCAATTGATTCACCATCTTTCTTTTTGTAGCGTGAAGCCTTGCATTTTGGACAATGATTATACTTTTCATACTCTTTTCTGTATAATATGCAATCATTAGGGCATGCATGTATCTTTTCATACTCCAAACCCATCGGACACAATATTTTCTTCGCCTCGTAATAACGACTTGGCATTACATTACCTTCTGGAAGCATTTCGGTCAACAATTCAAGCAACTCGGTAAAACTTTTGTCAGTCCACCCATTCTTTGCCTTCAGATTAAATAATCTTAACACGGCTGACAGACATGTAAATTTTTTGCATCCCGTGTACAATGGTTTATCTTTGTCATTGCATAAAGTATCATACGCACGTGCCCTCTTAAACGAATCTTGTCCAATATCACGCAACATGTCTTCTAGACGATCATCCATTTCTACACTAACATCATCTATTTGAGACACGTTTGACTTTGCTACTACTTCACCGTGCCATATCCATTTTGTATAACTTTGACAAATCCCTACACAAATTAGATGATCCATGATTTCTTTCTTACTATGTTTTGGTTCTTTATTTGCACAACAAACACATGGACAGAGAAAAAGCGTAGGAAGACTTTTGTCAGCATTACTTTCAGCAAACTGTAGAAATTCCATCACTCCATGTTCGTACTCGTCACTTAATTGATTAGCTCTCATCCAACTACGATCCATAACTATGTTCACACAGAAGAAGGTCTGACGAACGGTGTGCCCGCGGCTGCGCTACTTCACGGAGATTCCGAGATTGCAAGTTGCGCTGCTTCGTGGAGAAAGCAAAATATAATCAAATTTCAATGGCAAGGTGATAACTCTATTAAGTTTGATAGGTTAAAGATAAACAGTGTGTTTCTGAGAGGACCATTAATTCTTTTTTCGGAGGTTTCTAAATTTTCCACTTCTTTTATTTGGTGAGCATAAAAATAGGAGAAAGGGATTCAAATATAATAGTATAATAATAGTAACAAGAATGGAACAAAGTTTAAAACACACGAGTAACAAAGTGTAATTTATAATAGTATAGTAATAGTAATGAGATTGTAACAACGAATTGATAAGCAAAATTTGGCAAAACATTGGTTTTAAACCAAATATCGTTGAACAACTATTTGGTAAAATAATTAGAATATTAATTATTTATAAAAATTTAGATACTCCCTTCCACTATTTCTCTCTTTTCAATCTCTTCTTACAATCTAACATACTCTAAATATAAACTCAAAGAGGAATAATGCTAATCACTCATTTTCAAACAAAAATTTACACTTACAGTTGAAACGGCGAGCGAAGAGACGTGAAGGGCGTGAATCGGCCGGCGAGGAGTCGTGAAGGGCAATCGGCGGAGAGGATTCGTGAAACGGAGATTCCGAGATTCTGAGATTGCAAGTTATCACTATAGTTTTTCCAAGTCTTCCTTTATATTTAGCTGTTGGACTCATAATGCAAATGGAAATTGAAATTGTTATAGTAGCATGCAAAAGTAAGACAATTGCCATGGAGAGTCAGTAAGAAACAAGGCCAAACAATGCAAAGGCCAAACAATTTGACACAAAAACATGTATAGCTACGATATATTTGCGTTGTGAGTAAAAAAAAATTGCATACATACAGTTGAATTTCTTTTTGGCTATAGTTCCATTGTTGAGAGAGTATAAAAAGTTCCTCACAGCTTCAGCATTGAACCGAGCACTATACTGCAAACAAAAACAAATCGCATTAAAACCCTTACTAACCCACAAAAAATCCAACAAAACAGATTAATAAAATAAAAAACATAACCAGAACAACAACAATATAGTACTTAGAGTTTTTTCGATCAGAACAATCAATAAAATTGGCAGGAGCTTTTATTTGGTGAGCAAAAAAATAGGAGAAAGGGATTCAAATATAATAGTATAATAATAGTAACAAGAATGGAACAAAGTATAAAACACACGAGTAACAAAGTGTAATTTATAATAGTAATGAGACTGTAACAACGAATTGATAAGCAAAATTTGGCAAAACATTGGTTTTAAACCAAATATCGTTGAACAACTATTTGGTAAAATAATTAGAATATTAATTATTTATAAAAATTTAGATACTCCCTTCCACTATTTCTCTCTTTTCAATCTCTTCTTACAATCTAACATACTCTAAATATAAACTCAAAGAGGAATAATGCTAATCACTCATTTTCAAACCAAAAGTTTGCACTTACAGTTGAAACGGCGAGCGAAGAGTCGTGAAGGGCGTGAATCGGCCGACGAGGAGTCGTGAAGGGCAATCGGCGGAGAGGATTCGTGAAACGGAGAAGTCGCGGCGGGCGTCGCGGTGGGTGTTGCTGCGAGAGGCCGTTCACGGCAATAGCGTCGCGGCGGGCGTCGTATAATGGCGGCGGGTGTTGCTGCGAATAATCGGCGGAGAGACGAGAAAATGGGTCGGTTGAGGGTTTCAGGGTCGTAAAATGGAGGAGACGATACAAGTTGTACAATGTTCGAGTTTTGATATGCGTTGGAGAATGTGGGCTTTTTCAATTTTGAATTTTGTTTTAATAATTTTTTACATCGGTGGATGAACCAACCGATGCAAGCGTTTGGCTTTTACATCGGTGGAAAGTCTAACCGATACACGCGAGCATTTTTTACATCGGTGGGTGAAGAAACCGATGTAAGCGTGTCTGTGGCACTTTTTACATCGGTGGAGCGGGTAAACCGATATAAGCGTGCACTTTTATATATTTTTTTTAATATATTTTATATATTAATTCAAGCGAGCATTTTTTACATCGGTGGGTGAAGAAACCGATGTAAGCGTGTATGTGGCACTTTTTACATCGGTGGAGCGGGTAAACCGATATAAGCGTGCACATTTATATAATTTTTTAAATATATTTTATATATTAAAAATCTCCTGAGAACCTATTACATCGGTTTTTAGTTAAACCGATGTAATATCTTGCTTATATTTTTTTTACATTTCTGTCACCTTGTTTCTTATTTACAAAAATGCCACCGTATTTTTTTTTGGAAATCTTTTACATCGGTGGATGAGATTGCCCGATGTAATAGGTAGCGAAAATTTTTTTTTTCCTTATTTTTTATATCATTGCAAATAAATACCTGATGTAAAAAGTTTGTTAATTGTATTTTTTACATCACATATTTTGATACCCGATGTAAAAACTTTTTCTCAAATGTCTTTTTTTTAGTAGTGATAGCTTTTAGAGAGTTTAAAGATTGGAAATATGATATCCTCTTTTACACTGATTGACCAAGCAAACATCCTCTAGAGCTTGTAGAAGAACTTGGGAACTTGAATACTCTAATATTTACCATGAAAATGTATGAATGTGTATGATGAAGCATAAGCCAAGTGACTAAAATAAAGAGAGAAAATTTTGGGGTGCAACAACAATGAGAAGAAATATAAGAAGTATGAAGTTGTTGTGTAAGCTTCTTCCTCCTTATATTTCTTTTTCATTGCTTCACAAAATAGATGAACTTTAAAATTGATTCCTGTTCCACGATTAATTTCAATAAAAGGTGCATCTTGGAAATTTATAATATATCTTTTTCATTGCTCACAAATTTATAATACCTGGTTATGTTGTATGATGTTTCTTGAGTTTGTTATATTCTATGTAGATTGTTTGTTTCACTAACCCTCACTTAAATTGACATAGATATTATAATCAGATAATTAAATTGTATTTGAAAACCAACTTGTATCAATCATTGTTTCCGAATTGCATGCGTCTCATCGTTCATTTCATATTCTTTTACATATAGGTTATGGTATAATGACCTGGCTCCTCATATGCATAATTGTCTTCTATTATAGTTAAATTTCATTAACTATAATTTATTAGATAATACGCCTCATCATTAGCACTAATAATCGTAAAAATTACAATTATAAAAATTACGATGATAAGTGATGATGATGATGAGGCAGATTATCTAATGTCTTGTTGTTATGGAAATTTAATTATAATCGAAGATAATGATATATCGAAGGAGTTAGACCAATAAACCATGATATATATGTAAAAGAGCATGAAATGCACAATGGGACGCGTGCAATCAGAAAAAATAATGGTTTGTTTAAGTTGGTTTTCAAGAATAGCTTAATTTTCATATTATAGACTTCTTCATCAATTTGAAAGCTTGTATTTCTTTAGTGAGGTGTATGGAAAACAAGCAATCTACCTATTATACAATAAACTCTAGGCACTTTTCACAACGGTTATATATTGTAATCGTGATCAAAGGTTATTTATGATTTACATAATTTGATGCTGGTAGGGTTTCGAACCCAGTACCTATGTATAAGTATCACAACGGTTTATAAGTATAACTATTGTGATAAGTGGTGTGCGACCTGCCTTTCAATAACGATTTCCAGAACGTGATAGAAACAACGAACTTACAACCACACCCTACTTAACAACTGTATGATCTGTGTGATGGTACCCCTTTCCAACCGTTGTGAAAGGGGTTTTCCGTAGTAGTGAAATGTTATATAGGCTCTAACCAAATGCTCAGCTCCTTGGATAATCAAAAGTATTTTGAGCTTGAGAGGGGAGATTAATAGTATGCAAGTGTGGAATAACATGATACATCTTGAAAAATATTCCACAAAAACTATTTACAGAGCTTTCTTTGAGCAACATTTGGATGTCCCGTGGAAGAATGTGATGTATGGAAATGTTGCGATAAGGAAATCCATGCATACTTTATGGATGTTATGCCATAGAAAGCTGCTAACTAATGAAAGGTTGCACATATTTGATATGCTAGACCATAGATTGTTGTTTCTGTGGAGAGGTGGAAATAATAAATCATTTATTTTTCGAGTTCCCTGAAACTAAAGATATTTAGGAGAAAATACTCCATTGGATTAAAAGAGATCACATGCATAAGAGGTGGACAGAGGAAATCTGATGGTTCATTGAGGATAACTCAGTGTGCTCTAACTGAAACAGTTATGAGGTCTGGAGATATCATAATCAAAAATATTTTGGTGAAATAATCTGCCAACAAACTATTATCAATAAAATCATAAATGTCATAGTTTATAGATGTTGGGATACGCCTAAAGTAAGAGTTCATGTTAGTAAGTTGCTTCTCTTTTAGGATTTAAGTTTTAAGTTTTGTAGGCTTTGTGATTGTCTGGGTTTAATTGGATCTTTAAGATATCACTTGTACTTCCTTGTATTTTGAATCAATAAAGTTTTTTTGTTAAAAAAAAGTCCATAATTTATATAATTTGTAAGCTTTGTTTGAAGTTATAAAAATGGTGTATATCTTTTCAATTATTTAAAAAATTTCTCATCAAATAGTGAATATTTTTCTAAATATTAAGGTTTATGGGCTTTTATATATTATTAAATAATTTTATTTAAAGAATTTCTATTAAATAGTTATTAAATAATGTATTTAAATAGTTGTTATAAAAATTCATAAACCTTAATTTGTAATATATATATATATATATATATATATATATATATATATATATATATATATATATATATATATATATATATATATATATATATATATATATATATATATATATATATATATATATATATATATAATTTGATTTAATTTTAAATATTTATTAGATATTTAATAAATAATAAATTGTGATTGAAATATATAAAGTTTTTATTGACTATTATTTGGATGGATATAATTGGGTGAAAATATAAAAAGTTTTTCAAATTGTAAAGTTTTAGTACAAAATGTTTGGACGAATATAAAGACAAACGGAAAAAACTAGCCCAATGGCAAGGGAAAATGTTTTGCATGAAGGGTCTTTAATTTAAAATTTTTATTGATTGGATTTTTAGAGAGATTAAAGTAATAGAATATTTAAATAATAAAGATTGAATTTAATTTTTTTATAAGAGGATTTATCAAAACTAATCTATATGATGGAGAATAAAATATCTATTAATCCTTTATAATATATAAAATTATAAACATCTGTAAGTATTCATGTGAGTTTTGTTGCGGAAAGCTTACACACAAATAAAACTGCAACAATTTCTACAAGAAATCATTTTTCAGTTATATCTTAGAGAAATTTTTCAAAAAATTCCTAAGAAAAATAGGTTATTTAAACATGTCTTTTAGTTAATTTGGGACCAAATGTTCTTGAGTAGTACAAATCGTATTACTTGATACCATGATATGATTTTGAGTCTTGCTTCAATCAAATAAAATTAATTTTGGTTTTTTAATATTTTAAATACTGGTTTTATTTGATTTTGTTGTGCTTTTTTATCCACTCAATTTTATTGTGTTTCATATTTTATGCATTTGTTTTTGTGATTTATAATTTCATGTATCAAAATTGATTTTATTGTTTTTTATTTAAGATATATTTTGTAAAGGAGAAAACTTAAATATAACTTTTTTAAAGTAATTTTTATTTTTATTCCAGTGAAAATATTTGAAGTGTATAATTTTTACTTACATATACAAATTTATCTTATTTTATTTCTTAAATGACATTTAAATATATTTGTCATATTTTCATTAAAAAATAATAAGAATCACACATAAAAAATTGTATCTAAATTTTCTCCATTTATAAATATTTTTCCTTACCATAATCATGCCATAAATATTCACCTGTAGATTGGATCCATATTAAATATTGTCTCAATATAAATAACTATTGAAATCTTGAAAATTAAATTAAAATCCTTCTCTTCTCTAAAAAAAATCATGAACAACTTCATGGACGAAGACTATTGTTGTTGCTGCAATAACTTGGTAACCATAATTTGCAATCTCATCATCATATTATTAGGACTTATCGTTTTCCTCTTATGGCTTATCATACAACCTAAGGCTGTCAAATTCACAGTTACTAATGCATCACTTACTCAATTCAGTATCACAAACAACAACACACTTAACTACAATCTCGTTCTTGACATCATGATCCAAAACCCTAACCGAAAACTTGGTATTTATTACGATAACATCGAAACGCTTGTGTTTTATAAAGATTCTAGGTTTGATTTTCAAACCTTAGAAACATTTTTTCAGCATCAAAAGGGTATTGATTTTTTTAGTCTAGTTTTTGAAGGTCAACAAGTGATTTTTTTGAGTCGATATCAGATTTCGAAGTTCGAGGAAGAGAAGAAAGATGGAGTTTATGGAATAGATGTGAAGATTTTTCTTAATGTGAGGTTTAAATTAGGTTTGTTTAAGACAGGGAAGGCTAAACCTAAGATTCGATGTAATTTGAAGGTTCCTTTGAGAACAAGTAATGTAACTTTTTTGGGTGATGGATTTCAAGTCACTGATTGTGATTGGGGTTACAAAGGAATATTGTTTCGTTAGATTTTTTTTTGTGGCTCTTTTTAGGAGATTTAATTTTGTTAGTTTTTAACATGAGAGCATTATCATTCTCTTCGATGGTTTTTATGTAATGAAGTTAGATATGTTAATTATATTATTGTTCTATTTTTATGGTTTCTATTAATCTATTAGTTTTTTTTTTTTACAGTATTAATTTCAGTTTCATTGCTATTTTACTTATTTGCTGCTAATATTATTTTTGAAGCTATTAAGAATTGTGTATGTATTGTGCTTGATTAGTTATACTCTTTTTAACCGACATTATACAATCTATTTGCAAAAACGAAAAATCTCAAAAAATTCGCTCGATTTTCAAAGGTTAGATTAATAATGTTTTTCTAATTATAACATCCACTAATAAACTTCAACATCGTGGATGCTGTTATTGTCATGATGACATGTCATTGTCGTGGGTTGCGACTCAAATTGATGCAGTAAATTGTTATACGAGAATAATACATATAGAGAGATAAGCGTAAAAATATTTTATATAATCAATTATAGGCGTAAAAATATTCCTCTAGTCTTAAAATATGGGTCACATCTTATAAAATTATTTGTCTTAAAATAAATGTTATTTTTAATCTATTATAAATATAATAATAAATTTTAAAGTATTTGAAAAAACTAAAACTATCCTTTTGATTTCAAATTTTAAATTATTTTATTATAGAGTTAATTATGTCTTATTATAAAACTTGTTTCTCTTATATTGAACCGATATTTATTATTCCTTATATGTCGCTTCAATATTTTTTCATACTAATTTTTGTTTTATTTTAAAAAATCACTTTTCGTTTTTCAATTAAAAATGTTCTATATCCTAAATATATTCAATGGATTATACCATCATTATATTATTAAACAAATCCTAATTATTATTTAAAAGTTTCTTTATATTTTACTAGAGACACAACAAACCGAAAATATTTCATTAACTATTAAATACACTTTTTGGAACAATAAAAAATAGAAGATATTTCAATATGATATCAAAACAATCATTTCATCCTTTCAGATTTTGATATCTTTCAAATACAACCACAAATATACACTCAGTTTCCATTCCTAATCCAAAATCCATCATCATCTTCTCATAACAACTCAAAAGTCACATTGACAAATACAAAGTCATTTGATACCATAGTCACCGATTCCTTTTCTCTTTTCATCCTAAACCTTCACTCTTAGATTCACACTCTCACGATCCATTACAATCACAACAACAGTCTCTCTCTTTTGCAAAATCAATATTTCTTCGACACCTCTGACACAAACCACTACCGTCGGAGCCGCCACTATCGAAAATAACACTCATCCCTCTATCGCCAAAGTTGTACCAAATGATAAATAATTATGGATTTATTGAATATGGGTGTTGTAGTGATGGATCTATCATCACAAGTAAGATTTAGGGTTTGTATTTAGGATAGTGTTCCAAATCTGTTTAGGGTATGTATTGTTAATTTTGGAATAAACTCATAGTATTCATTATGTTATGGAAGGTACAAAACAGTATTATATATACTGTTAAAGTAACAAATTGTTTAGTAACAAACTAAACAGAATTGTAACAAACTGTAACAAACCAAACTAACTGTTTAGTAACAAACTAAAACAGAATTATTTTCATCATGTAATAGCCCCCCACAAGCTGGACTATGGATGTCTAATATACCAAGCTTAGAAACAAGAGAATCGAAAGAGGGGGCTGCCAAAGGCTTGGTGAGAACATCTGCCAATTGAGCGGCAGAAGAAACTGGTAAAAGATGGATGAGACCAGTTTGGATTTTCTCACGAATGACGTGGCAGTCAATTTCGATATGTTTTGTCCGTTCATGAAAGGTGGGGTTGTGAGCAAGGTAATAGCACTTTTGTTGTCACAATAGACTGAGCTAGGTTGATCGAAGGAGATATGGAGATCCTTGAACAGAAACTGCAGCCATTGCAGTTCACAAGTCAAGCTTGCCAAGGCCCTGTATTCTGCTTCTGAACTTGATTTGGATACTGTAGACTGCTTTTTGGATTTCCAGGATATTAGGGAATTGCCAAGGAACACACAATATCCAGTTACGGATCTGCGGGTAGCAGGGCAACTTGCCTAATCTCAGTCTGCGAAGCCAGAAAGTTTGAGTGGAGAGGAAGATGAATAGAACAAACCCTTGGCAGGAGCACCTTTGAGATACTTGAGTACTCGAATTGCTGCAGAATGATGAACTTGCATAGGATGAGAGATGAATTGGATGAGCTGTTGAACGATGAATGCAAGGTCAGGTTTGGTGGTAGTCAGATATAGAAGTTTTCCAACAAGCCTTCGATAAGCTGTGACGTCTTCGAAAGGTGGTGAGTTATCATCATGAAGCTTCAAGGAGGAATCGAAGGGGGTGGAGCAAGGTTTAGTAGCCAATAAGCCACTGTCTTCGAGCAATTCCAGAGCGTACTTTCTCTGATTGAGAAAAATGCCGTGAGTTGATCTGGCAACTTCTAGACCAAGAAAATATTTCAGCCTACCAAGGTCTTTGATTTTGAAAGTGGAATCAAGGAAGTATTTGACATATTTGATTTCCTGCAAATCATTACCGGCTAAGACAATATCATCAACATAGACTAATAAAACAGTAAAAGAAGAGTCGTGTGATTTTGTGAAAAAAGAATGATCAGCAGAAGAATATGAGTAGCCAAGAGAGATAAGGGAAGTGGACAATTTTGAAAACCACTGTCTGCTAGCCTGCTTCAGGCCATATAATGACTTATGTAATTTGCAGACTTTGTTGGTCGAAGAAGTGCAACTTTCGTCGGTCGAATAAGTGCTAACTTCGTTGGTCGAAGAAGTGCAAACTTCGTTGGTTGAAGGAGTGCAAACTTCGTTGGTCGAAGAAGTGCAAGCTTTATTGGTCGAAGGAGTGCGAACTTCGTTGGTCGAAGAAGCAGAAGAAGTGCAAACTTTGGTCGAAGAAGTGCAAGCTTAGTTGGTCGAAGGAGTGCGAACTTCGTTGGTCGAAGAAGCAGAAGAAGTGCAAACTTTGTTGGTCGAAGAATTGCAGACTTCGTTGGTCGAAGAAGCAGGGAGCAGGAATCCAGGAGGCAGATCCATATACACTTCTTCATGTAGATCACCATGAAGGAAGGCATTGTTGACGTCGAGTTGTTCCAAGTGCCAATTCTTAATGGCAGCCACTGAGAGAAGGGTTCGAATAGAAGTAAGCTTCGCAACCGGTGAGAAAGTGTCGAAATAATCCACCCCCTCCAGCTGAGTATATCCTTTTGCTACTAAACGGGCCTTGTATCGTTCGATGGATCCATCAGCATGATGCTTGATTTTGTAGACCCATTTGCAACCAATTGATTGTTTGCCTGCAGGCAAATCAATAATAGACCAAGTATTTGTAGATTCAAGAGCATCTAACTCAGATTTCATAGCATTGTTCCAACAATCAAACTTGCAGGCTTGTTTATAGGTTTTTGGTTCTGTTAAAGAGCTTATGGATAGACAAAATAATTTGTGATCATGACTACATTGGCTATAAGATAATACAGAAGAGAGATGGTAGATAGAGGAACCTGAGTCAGATGCTGGCAGCATGGGGGATAACAAATTGCAGTGATAATCAGATAGATAAGCTGGAGGTTTAATATTTCGATTGGATTTTCTGGTTGGCACAGGAGGGGAGGGGCAACGGGAGTTGTTAGAGTCATTTGAGGAAGAAGAGAGGTTATTGGGAGAATCTGGTTGGGGGACATAGGTAGGAGAGGAAGGTTCATTTGATTGTGGAGGTAAGTTGGGTGGAATGTTGGTGAAAATATCAGGTGAATCAAGGGAAGGAGGGTCAGGAGTATGGATTATAGGATTAGGTGCAGGTGGGATGGATGCAAAAGGGAACACAGTTTCATAAAAGAATACATTCCTTGAAATGTAAAATTCATGTGTGATAGGATCATAGAGAAGGTAGCCTTTTGTGCCTTCCCTGTAGCCAAGAAAAATAGATTTTCTTGCTCTTGGTTCGAATTTGGTGCGATGGTTAAGCAAGGTCGAAGAGTAGGCAAGATAACCAAAGACTCTCATATGGTTAAGGCTGGGAGGAGTAGAATGGAGTTTTTGGTAAGGAGAGTGGTTGTTTAAAAGAGGAGTGGGAAGACGGTTTATAATATGAATGGCCTATTGTATGGAAAGGTGCCAAAGGCTGTGAGGGAGGTGAGAGTGGAAAGAGAGGGCACGAGCAACATTCAAAATGTGCTAATGTTTTCTTTCCACGATACCGTTCTATTGAGGCGTTTCCACACAAGACCTTTGATGAATGATTCCTTTCGAAAGGTAGAAAGTGGTCATGAGAAACTCAGGGCCATTATCACTACGAATGCACTTGAGTTTCTTGTTAAATTGAGTTTCGATAAAGGATATGAAGTGAATTAAATGGTTTCTGGTTTCACTTTTGTTGGCCATAAAAATTGTCCAAGTAAACCTGTTGTAATCGTCTACGAGGGTTAAAAAATACTTGTGGCCACATATGGAAGGTGTGGAAAGAGGGCCCCAAATATCAACATGAAGTAAATCGAAGATGGCAACAGACTTAGTATTACTGTGAGTAAAAGGCAAATGTTTTTGCTTAGCCAAATGGCAAGTATTACAGGGCTTATGATTGTCATTGTAGGTGACAAAATGAAATTGAGAGGAAATACATTTGTATATGTAGGGACTTAAGTGTCCAAGCCTAAGATGCCAAATAGTAGCAGGATCGTGTTTAGCAGGTTCGACTTGGGGAGAAGAGGAGGTGTTGACAGAGCCAGGTGTGGGAGAGATGGCCTTAGGTGGGGTGGCATCAAGAACATACAATTTGCCAATCCTCCTAGCTGTAAATCCAGTCATCTTGGATTGAGGCAACTGCATAATTTGACAGCAATTAGGAGAAAATTTCACATCATATAAAGTGGAATCAAAAAGAGTGGTGACAGAGATAATATTGACATGAAATGAAGGAAAGTAATAAACATTGTGAAGGACAAGTGAATCACATAGTAAAACTGAACCAACAATGTTTGTAGTGACAAAGTCACCATTAGTCATTGTCATGGATTTAGGTGCAATGTGGTATGTGGAAAGGAAACTGGCAAAGGTATGGGTGATGTGATCAGTGGCACCTGTGTCAATGATCCACCAGTTATGACAAGGAAGATTTGAGGAATTCTTACCAGAGGAATTATGAGGAGAGGTATGGGACACAGAATTAGCAGTATAAACTGAATTAGTCGAGGGAAGTGAAAGAGATTGCAAATTAGATTGTTGGAGGAGCTGCAGAATCTGAGTGTATTGCTCTTGAATCGTAGACAAATCATTTGGATTGGTGTTTGATGTGGAAGCAGCATCTTGAATCGAGTTCACTGTAGAATTAGCATAATTCCCCACAGATGTAGTAGGCTTGCGTTGTTGAAATCCAGGGGGGATAGCCATGTTTCAAGAAGCAAGTCTCAATGGTGTGATTGGTGCGGTTGCAATGAGTACATAGTTGGTTTCCACGACCACCATGGCCACGACCACGACCACGAGAAGGTGCTTGAGAAAGGTGATTCACAGACGATTGAGACTCAATTGAAGAAGCAGAAGGTGAAAGAAGGTTGAATTGATGTTCTTGTTGAAGAACTAGATTAAACACATTATCAAGAGTTGGAAGTGGTTTCATCAACATAATCTGTGAGCGAACATGAGCGTATTGGTCATCAAGGCCCTTCAAGAACTTGATAACTTTATCTTGTTCTTTGAATTTGCGTAAGTCTGAAGCAACACCACAGGAGCACGAAATAGCGCAAGTACAATCACGAATTGGCCGGAAGTTCTCGATTTCTTCCCAAAGCGTCATCAGTTTCGTGAAGAACGAAGAGATATCGAGAGTTCCTTGTTGAAGACGAGCAACATTTTCTTGAATGTCAGCAATGCGAAAAATATCTCCCTGAGAAAAACGATTTTCCAAACTTTTCCATACAAGAGAAGCACGATCATACCAGAGAAGAGATTTTGCAATTTCTTCAGAAATCGAGCGTTGAAGCCATGAGAGGACGAGATTGTTGCATCGTAGCCAAGGTTCGTATAGAGAGTTGGAGATAGGTGGAGGAGAAAGAGTGCCATCAACGAACTTGATCTTGTTCTTGGAGATAAGAGCCACTTTCATTGATCTGGACCAGATCTGATAGTTTTTGATATCAAGAACAGGTTGAACAAGAACAAGAGAGGGATTCTCATTAGGGTGCATGTAGTAAGGATTGGAAGGATTGGTAGCAAAATCAGAGTAAGGAAGCGCCATAACAAGCTGATGTAGCAAAGGAAGGAGAAGGCGCGAAGAAGAAAGACGCGGAAGAGAGAATTCAAAGTGATACCATGTTAATTTTGGAATAAACTCATAGTATTCATTATGTTATGGAAGGTACAAAACAGTATTATATATACTGTTAAAGTAACAAATTGTTTAGTAACAAACTAAACAGAATTGTAACAAACTGTAACAAACTAAACTAACTGTTTAGTAACAAACTAAAACAAAATTATTTTCATCATGTAATATGTATCACCAATGATCCTGATTTTGCAATCAATGATCCCAATTTTGATATCAAGAGTTAACCAAGTTGATTTCCAGAATTCGGTGAGTTTGGTTTTCCTCTCTTCAACTTCTTCTTCTTAGCTTTCTCTCCGTAGGCTTAGAATCAATTGATAGTTGTGGCTGAGTTATATGTTTGTTGTGTAAAAAAAATAGGTTGAATCTTAGATTTTTCGAGCTTTGGTGAGGAGAGGTTAAGAGATTTTCGCAGAGCTTTTGGCATGCTTTTGTTTCCCCCTAAATAAGTGAGAGGAATGGAGATTAAATACGGCTGATTAGCGTCGGTTTCCTTGAGGGTTGGAATGAAGAATTGAAATTTTAGGATAGGTTTGGACTGAGGTTTTGATGAGTATAGATTTGGATTTCTATTAGAAGCGGGTTTGGAGAGTGGTAAGGATAAGAAGTTTGGACTGAGGTTTTGATAAGCGTAGGTTTGAATATCTGTTAGAAGCAGGTTTATAGAGTGGTACAAATAAGAGGTTCGGAATTGGTTAGAGAGTGGTGAGGAACTTCCCTGATTTTGTGGGATTATTGTGTGCAAGTCGTGAATGCTTTTTGTATATTTGTGTTTTCTGTTTTTCTGCTAATATGTACCATGGGCAAAATGCACTTGATTGATCATTCTCTTTCTAATTATACCCTTGCTCTGTCTTATTCTTACTACTGTCAAACAATAATAATGAGTCGAAAAATACAATTAAAACTAAATCCTGTTTAGCAGCAAAAGCTCTAAAACAATTTTACTTAGATGAAGAATACTCAAACATGTCAAATCGATTTTATATTTTTAAAGTCACTTTTATCTATGATAAGTGAACCCAAATCGTGCACTATTCAGTATCATCCTTTGTAGCATTGCTAATCTTCTGTTCAATAAAGTATTTGCCGATTGAAATATAGTGTAAACGGAGTATATGATTTATAAACCAAAAATCTAGGATATAGTATTTTTTCTATAATCATTTTTGACGTACTATATATGTCTTACAGGCTACAACTGGTGCATCAAGGGAATGCCATATAGAAAAGAAAGTAGTTAAAGATGGATATGGTAAATTAGGAAATGATGGATCAGTGCAAGAAAAGAAAATGATATTGAGTTACTTGATACAGCCAAAGCTTGACAATGTTTACGTGATAACTGTCATTTATTAACAATATATTTAATAACAACAATTTTCTTGGTTCGTTATAAGTTGAATAATATAAGATACACATGTTTCGGTTCTAAATGGATATCTATTTATGAATTTCTGAAGGTGTGAAGTTTCAATATTTCTCTAACACTTTTTTTTTACATTTGATTGATAAATGTAAAGAAACACTAACATTTATAGAATTTGCAATTTTGGAAATTGGAAGTGTTCAATCTATTAGAAGTAGTATTATCTACAGTTTCATATGCATCTTGATCTTGATTTCGCTTTACTTTGAAGTTTCTAACACTTTTGTTTGATCTTATCATCTGTGAAATAGATGCGTTGATGATTAAGATGAAGCAAGTTTGAAGTTTATATAATTCAAGAACCGCTTTTGTAAAGTTGAGTTAGATCCAACCACAATTCTAAGAGTATCTATGTTATTTCTAGCCATTTAATGATTTATCTCTTCATTGCAGATACCGAAGCATCAAGACAACAGTTTAAAGAAGCAATATGTACTGTTCTATTTGACTTTAATGTTCCCGTTGTTTGTGCTCTCAACCAGATAGCGTATTTTAGTGGGAGCAAAAATATTATTACCACTTAACTTTTAACCTATGAAAATACGATTTGGATCTGAGTGTTGGACTTAGATGATCCATTTTCTTCCACCTTTAATTTAGTTAATTAGAAGAGACATAAATGGAAAATTTTAGCTTAAAAAAATAAACATAACAACGATTTAGGTACTAGCACCATTTTAAACGAGTATTCCCTGCCCTTGATCCCTAACATAGTTTCCTATTTGAAATGAAATTAAGCCTGAAATTATTTTGTTCAAATCATTCAGCAAAAATTAGTTAGTATAATTGACAACCTCAATATATTTGTCATTGTGCAAAATTAACTCTTGACAACCGCAGTTGTTCTTTGTATTTGGAGAAAATTTTATTTAGGTTTTTTATTTGATCAAAATCTAATTTTGAATGTTCTTTACTTTGATTTTGGCCAATATCATCAGATGGATCTGTAGATTGAAAACAGATTAGCTACTAGGCTTATGCGAGAAGTAGCTGAATTGTGGCGGCAATCTGAGAAAATCAGTGTTCTGGCTTAACATTTTCAGTGGAATTGTCCATGCTAATGATTTTCAGTGGTGTTGAATGTATTTAGAGTTGATTCCAGACATGTTAAAACTGGTGTTGAATGTATTTGAAAATATGATTTGAATTGAGTGATGTTTTAAATCTTCTATTATATAAGTTTTTGTTTACAATCTAAAGTTTGATGCATTTTAGTTTGAGATTGCGCTTTAATTTGATATGATATTAAATTAGTATTCAAAATCATTATCTTTAAAATTTTCATATCTCTTTCATCTTTATTATTAATCATTATTATTAATTTCTAATAATATTAATCAAAAAGTAATTATTGTGTTACTTCAATACTAAAATTACCTATTAATATTATATAGTTATTGATGAATATGAAAATAATGTGACTCAGTTTTATTTCCTGTGATTAATATATATTAATAATAACTTATATTGTTAAAAAAAGCAAGCATCGTGTTTTTAAAACAAATATAATTTAACATTGAAGAACAAATTTTTTTTTATATTCAATTTCATTTGATTTTTACATACAAAATCAATTAAAAAGAAAAAAAAATGGATCATTAATTTTTTAGGTTAAATTCTTTAATACTCCTGAATTTTGTTTAACCTATTTTATGTATAACTACTTTTTTTTTTTTACAATAGAAAAATTTATTTATATCATTAGATAATAATTATTCAATACAAGGAAGAGACAAATCAAATAAATTATGCTAGACTAAGAATCAGCCACTTTAGCTAAAACATGAGCAATCGAGTTCCCTTAACACTTAATAAAAATGACTTCAAAATTTAAAAAATGTTATAACATACCCTAAATAGTAAAAATGATATAGCTAAACTCAGAAGAACCATTATTATTGGAACTAATGGCCTGAATGAGACGTTAGGAATCACTCTAAAAAACATATTTTCAAATATGTTTTTTAACATAAAAAATATTATATATATATATTAATTTCTCAGTTATTTTCAATCTAACATGAATGAGATGTCTATCTCATTATTTTTAAATACTATTTTTTATTTATATTTAAAATATTAATAAAATTATTATTATGTTAATTAAATAGATAATAATATAAAATAGTTATTTTCCTAATAAAAATTTAAAGATCTTTTTCATAATAATTCAATATATAAATTTTATAGAATCAAACATATATTTATTACGTAATTATATTTGATATCATTACATAAAACCCATAATAAAACTTAAAAAATATTTGTCACTAATTATATATAAAATAATATGATATACATATTTGTATAATTGATTTTAATTATATTTAATACTGATATATTTATTA
Source organism: Vicia faba (assembly GCA_948472305.1). Lineage (NCBI taxonomy): Eukaryota > Viridiplantae > Streptophyta > Magnoliopsida > Fabales > Fabaceae > Vicia > Vicia faba. The sequence goes on from OX451737.1 coordinate 490,417,180, forward strand.
ATACTTAATATTCTATAAAATATATATACTCTACAAATTTGATAAGTGTATCTTTAATTTCTATTTTAAAAGAATTAAAAAAAATGAAATGTATATAATCGATTAAATATGTTTGATTTTTTTAAATTGATAAGATCTTTAAAAGAAATAGAATTAAATTAAAGTGAATTGTTGGATTTGATTCTGATTTAAATGAGGAATCAAATTTATTTATAACCGTGTTTTTTTACTCTATAATGATTCTGATTTAAATTAGAATTACATTTTTTTATATTATAATAATATAGTAAAAACTTTTTAGGATTTGACAGTAGCTGTGATATATTTTAGGTTTGTAAAAATGAGTTAATATCTCAAATAGGTTAATAAATTTTGTTCTCTAACAATTTTCAAAATATATAATAAAAAAGTTTTAAAACTGAAATTTCAAGGAAAGTGTCGTATATTTTAGGTTTGGAAAAATGAATTAATATTTAAAATAGGTTTAATAACTTTTTATAATTAACTTATTTGAATTTAAATGGAGTTTGTTCACTCATCTGGATTCACGAGTAGGTGTGAACGTATCTATGAGATACCAAGTGTAGACTGCTAATTTTAATGTCCATCTTTTAAATTTTTCTTTTGCTACGGTTTAATATAATTGAAGTTAGAGAATCGGTTGTATGGTTTATTATAAACACGGATCAATACTTAAAAAATAAATAAATGTTATTAGTGTATATTTGTAACTATATCAATATTAACCAATTGAAAAATAAATTTAAATTTTATAAATGATAGTTTGATAGACGTATAATGTGAACTCAGACAGGACCTGTGCGATAGCACGAGATTCTTACTAGTTTCTAATGTAAATCTAATTTCTATCTTTCAATTATGTCATTTAATTAATATTTTTAATTTATTATTCTCTCATTCAATATTTATGATAATTCAAATATATTAATAGTAAATAAAGATAGTTTGGTAAAAATACTATTCTCTATTTCATTTATTATATTTTTTTAATCGGTGTAAAATGATCTAGTATGACAATTATTTTGGAACGGAAGGAGTATTAATTTTTTTTTTTGTTTGCCAAAATATTCTAAATTATTATTTCCTTCTTTATTTATTTCTTGATTTTATGACTATTTCACACTTTTCATTCATATGATCATTTCCAGTAACAAATTCTCCTCATTGATTTCTCAAATTTTGCTGATTTTTTAATTTCATTCTTGATTTTGTGGTTCTTCGGTTCCAAACTTTCTTTTAATATATATGAAAACTAATCAATGATATTTGTTTAAGTAATAAATGATTTATTATATTTGTAGTGATCATTCCATAACTTATATCCTTATTAAAATTATTATTTTAAATTTTTGTAACATAAAAAATTAAAAACAATTAAATTGAATTCAAAATCATAATAATTTATGGTTTCAAAAAGTTACGTGGTGCAAATTATATTGATTGATTTCTCAAATTTCGTTGATTTTTTAATTTAGTTTCTGGTTTTGTGGTTTTTCTATTCCAAACTTCATTTCCAAACATCTCACGATGATGGAGCGATTATTCAATTCAACTCATGGTTTCAGAAGCATAACCATCTCCATATTCCACATTCAAGACGGTTTCAACATCCATTAAACTTTTAACTGTCCCAATACGTCTAAATATTTATAACAATATATATGATATTGTTATTTTCTATCCATTGTTATATATTTAAGAAAACTAATCAATGATATTTGTTTAGGTAATAAATGATTTAGTCAATTAATTTGAATAAAAATATTTGTAATTATCATTTCCACAACTTATATCCTTATTAAAATTATTATTTTAATATTTTTTCAACATAATTAACATCATAGAAAAGCCGATGATAATTTTGCATTAAAGAGCATAAAATAATTGAAAATTAAAAGTATTTCATACATAATAATTCTCTATTTAGATAGTTAATAAATGTATTTCATATATAATAATTTTATATTTAGATAATTAATAAAAATATATTTTCAAAATATTAAATTGCATTCGTAATTTTTTTTAGAAAAGCTAATTTCTATTTTCTATTTTCATTTTAATAAGATTTCTTACTAATCCTACTAAATTATTTGAAATATAAAATATAAAAATTATATATATATATATATATATATATATATATATATATATATATATATATATATATATATATATATATATATATATATATATATATATATATATATATATATATATATATATATATATATATATATATATATATATATTAATGAAATTTTTTAAAGATCATTAAATAAAATAATAATGTACAAATAAATAGTATAAAAAATTATAGTATCTTGAAGCATGGGAAGCTCTCGGGGAAGGGGAAAATCGCCGGAAAAATGTATCTCAGTCATCAGAGAATAGTCGTGCTCAGGGGAGAGTGGTGGTGGGGAATACTGATCTGAAGGGTGGTGAATCGACATCGGAGCGTTGATTGTGGAAGAACCAGTAAAAGAAGGTGTGAAAGGTCTGGAATTAGGGTTCGAGGACAACCCTAGAAAAGGGGAAAATGCAAAATTGAGGAATGAGAATAGCAACAAGGAGAAATTGTGGGTTGATGTAATAAGTGGTAATAGAAAATCAACAAATGGGATGCATATTTAATTTGTTGTGCCAAAAACTGTGGATGGAAGAGTTGTGGTGAAATTGAAGAAGAAGGTGTGGAGTCAGAGTTGCGATATTGGGAAACTGCTATGATCATGTATATGATTGGAGCGAATCTGAGTATGAATGCAATCAAGAATTATATGATGAAGTCGTAGAATTTTATCACTCTTCCAGAAATGTATTACAACGATGAAGGATATTTCATTCTCAAGTTCGGAACTGTGAAAGATAGGGATGCAGTGATGATGAAAGGTCCTTACACCATTCACGATATGCCTATGGTCATCATGGAGTGGAGGCATGACTTTTCGATGGAGAAATATATGTTGTGTACAATCCCCATATGGATCAACCTGCCACATCTACAGATGCATCTATGAGGGATGAGAAGATTGGGAGTGTAGTGGGAAACCCTCTTTTTATGTAAGAATGCACTGCTGGGAAATTGCGTGTGACATATGCCCGTATACTGGTGGAGGTGGATGTCACCCAAAAGTTGTGTGAGGAAATTGACATCAAGGATCATGAAGGCAATTGGAGACAACAAAAAGTGAAATATGAATGGAAACCACAATATTGGGAGAGATGCCAAAAAGTGGGGCATGTGTGTAATAAGGAGAAAGAGACTGCATTCAAAGCCTGACAACCAAAACAGTTGCAACCTCAACCTAATGATGTACAGATCAATAATGTAGATGCAAGAAAGGAAGAAGGAAAAAGTATATATGAGATCACAGAGGAAGCCTGTTGTACCCTAAAATTTGCCCTCCCATTTCCTCAACATTTTCTCATCACAAGACCTTTGAAGATCAAGATCCAATTAGGGTTTCCTCTGCTCAAGACTTCTCCTTGCACTGTGGACTCAAATTAGGGTTTGTGTTTGCCTAAAGATGTTTTGACCTAAAATGCCTAAGATGACTTTCATGCTTCATATTGGACTCCCAAGTTTACCCATACCAAGTTTCAAGTCTTGATTCCAAGTTTTTCCCAGTCAATTGGACAGTTGACCTAGAAATCAGCTGTATTGGGGAAAAAGTCAACTGTGGCCAATTGACAGTCAAACCTCATGAAATTTGATCCACATCAACATTATGAACTCACATGGACCATTTGATCAAGTTTGAATCACAATTCCCCAAGAAATTTGATCAGATCACCAAAAGGGCAAAATGGTCATTTTTAGGGTTTTGACTGCACAAAGGCAATTTTTGACTGTTTGACCTAGCCAATGGCAAACCAAGCTCACATATGGACTCAAGGACCCCATGGAATTGTCTTGACATTCTCAACAAGCTCAAAAGATCCCAAGTACACAAGATTGACAGTTGAATTTCCCAGTCAATTGATCAATTTTGACTGTACACTGAAAAGTCAAACTTTGACTTTTTGGTCAAAATCAAGAGTCAAGATTCATTTTTCATCAAAACATGCCAAATCATGAAACTTGTTCACCAAGAAACCAAGAAATGCAATTTAGGGTTTGAAAATGGAATTTTTCATAACTTAGAATTTTTTCTAAGTTATGAAAAACCCTAATTTTTTCCCAACTTTGCCCCATCTTTTCACCATGATCCATTTGGATTCAAACAAAAGTCAAAACATGAAAGTTGTAGCTTGTTGCAAAATCTACAACTTTGATTCACAAAGTTTTCTCATTTGAAGCTTGTATCTCAAGTTATGATTTTTTGAATAAGGGCACTAAACCATCTTTTAACTTAGTGAAATTTGACCTATTTTGACAAGGTTTTCTACCCTACTTCAAGGCCACTTTTCATACCCTTCCACTTGGAATTTCAAATTGCATTTCAAAGATGGATTGTAGTACACATTACAAGCTTTCCAAAATGTCCAAGAACTCATCAAACAACCTCATAACTTGAGAGATTCGAATTTCACAAGTTGGCAAAAATTCACTTTTGTTCTTCATCAAAGCATGTTCATAAACTTGGCAAATTTGAATTCAGCATGCTTAAGCTACATTGCAGGCCTCTAATCCCATTCTCACTCAATAATTCAATGCATATCCTTTGTGTTCTAACATTATTTTGCTCATTTGGATAATACACACAAAATCAAGCCTAAACTAGAAAAAGCATGTTATCCATTCTTGTAAAGTGATACTTTATGGCAACTTTGCAAATCTATGAGGTACAATGCAGATCTTTGAAGCAAAAAAGCATAGGCATATCCCACTGATCAAGACTCAAAGGTGCAGCATAGATTGAGGCATTGTACTGGCCTAGAAACCAAGTTGACATTTGCTTGCTTCACATAGAAGTAACATCCATAACTTATGCTATCTCTCATATCAGTCAAAAAACACAGCACAAAAGATATCAAACACATTCCATAGACCACATTGAAGCTTTTGCTCGAGCCATTTGCCTTTCAAACCCTCTCCATCTCAGAATCACCCTCAAACTGCACAAACAGGGGTGCCCCTGCAGTTTGAGTGCAATCTCTCATTCCCTTCAAACATTTCTGTCCAAACCTGTTCCTCTACCTTCCTTACAACATATGCAAGCTATCCATAAGCTAAGGCACGATCTGTAGTTGCTCTAACCACTTCCACCATTTTCACATCTTTAACTTGCAGGTGAAGTTCTATAGCTTGATACAAGAAGGTTCAAGACAAAGTGAGCATTGAAAAAGCATCCCTGGACCTCAAGGAAGCTTTTCCAATCATTACATTGCACTGAAAGTCTCTCATTCTCCACATAGAAGTTCAACTGCACAGGTAAAAGTTTGAATTCGTATCTCTCTTATTAGGCATATTTAGTCTTAAGTTTGTGAAGAAGCAAGGTCCTACTCATAGCCCTGAACATGTACATAGCTTTACTTCTCATTTCTTTTGCCTGAGTAGAGAGAATTTGAGCTCTGAAAATGGTAGAAAAATTAGGTCAGAAAAGAGGGGGAGAGAAATTCTCCCTCATCTTGGAGAGATAGGTCATGTTCTTTATATGGTTAGAACCGTCTCTTCATGCTGAACATTTCTTGTGTTATGAGTTTTTGCTAAAAAGCCAGGAATCAAGAGTTAGAAGGGACTGAACATTGGCGCGCGTTTTTCAAATAAACTGTGCTGGAGGTTGAAGAAGGAGTGAAGTGGGCTGGGCTTGGATTTGTGTTGCTTTTCACACCCCATTTTTTGGTTTACACCCCCCTGAGCCCATTTGTTTATTTTTCAACATTTTTGAGTTTTTCTTTTTGGGTTGACTTTGTTTATTTTTTCTCATGCCATTAAAATTTTTAAAATATTTTTTCCATCATTTTTGTATTTATGGCATATTTGTTTGTTTATTTCTTTTATTTATATACAAATATATATACATACTATTATTAAAATAAATAGAAAATAATGTAGATACATTTTTATTTTTATTTTTACTCTCTGAAAATATTTCACACAAAAAATACTTTTATTTATTTTATTAAAATATTAAATAAATATTTATTTTGTATAATACTCATTTAGGGTTTAATATATGTATATATACATGTTTATTAATATATTTAAGATAAAAATATAAAATACTTGATTTTCTTCATTTTTATTAATATTTGATACAAAAATACTTTTTTTTCACAAAATACTTCATTTTATTTTATTTTTGTACATAATAAACAAATAGTAGAATTTAATTAGATTAATAATACTTTTTATATAAAAATTAGGGTTTCTTACCCTAAGTTTCAAAATACTAAAAAATAGATACACTTTTATTTTTTTTCCTTTTACATAAATATTTTCTCATACACATAAAAAACTTTTTTTTTTTTACATTTCACATATTTATTTTGTTTACATTTAAAATTATGCAATTTATTTACCATGCAAATATCCAATTGTTGTAATAATTTAGATTTAAATTCTTGTCAATATCCCCATTTGAACATTTGTACCCCCCTTCCCATATTTGGTTGTGTAATAGCTTAGTAATTTTAATTTCGCACTTTATTGCTTTCTAAATAATGACATGCTAGAATTAGGGTTTGAATGCGAAAAACGATAAAAAATAGTTTGACCTAATACAAGATAAACAAGCATGAAAATGGACACACAAATCACACTTGCACCCCCTAGGGTATTCCACTTGTTGCCTTCAAATAAATGGGCCATATTGTATGTTGAACATCTTTGGGCAAAACAAACAGTTTGAATGATCATAGTCCCTCGATAAAAACTTTTCAAAACAAACAAAAACAAATGATCAAGTCCCTTAGAGAAATTGCCCAAAGACATTTAACGTCGTTACAATTATGGTCTAAACGATGACCCGCGCCTGTCCCTTTTCACATCCTAACACAAGGTTGCCCACCAAATACAATGGTGGTGCGAACTTGTTAAAAGGGTTAAAGTATAGCAATAATCTTTTGAGAAATTTAGGAGTAGATAAACTCTTAGTTACTTGAATCAAACTTGCAAAACAAAACACTTGCCTATTTTTTTCAAACCACACTTCACTACACTTTCAAAACAACTTTCAAAAACAAATGAAAACCTTTTCAAAAGACATACATCTTTGTATACATCCCCACATGGATCATTGCAAAGGTTGCCACCACATTGGCCTCTTTTCAAAACATTTTCAAAACCCACACACTCAAGCACCATTTAAAACAATTGAAAACAAAAGGCAAGTGATCTAAGCAAGTAACTAAGAGCCCATGGATAACCATGGATAGAAAGGGTGCTAATACCTTCCCTTTCTATAATCTACTCCCCGAACCCAAGAAAACATCTCAAAAGGTTTTTGCTGTGCTTTTTAACCTTTCCTTAGGATAAAATAAAAAGTCGGTGGCGACTCTTGCTAACCGCAACATTTGCGAATACGAACGCAAACCTCAAGTCAGTTCTCCCACCGTATCACAGAACTGGCGACTCTGCTGGGGAGAAATCTTTTAAAGTGGAGTAACCTTAGGGTTTAGATCACCTTTGTTTTCAATTGCTTGCTTTGTTTGCTTTTACATATTGTGGGCTTTGTATCGGAGTTTTATAGATCCTAACCCGGATCTGGGGGAAACCTTTTTTAGGTAGCAACAAGGCTGTGAGGGAACTGTGCGGGGTATACCGACATGGTTGAAGCAGTCTGCTACGTTGATGTGGCACTTTGGTGTGTACCGGTAACCCTTGAGTTCAGTCAAGGAGAGTACGGGGCCTCCATGTGGTGTCATGAAGCATCAACAGACCTTAGGAACCTTAATTGAACCATCTTGGCCTTTTTAGGGTAGTGAGATAACTGACTTTGGTGCAGTCCGAGGTTGGTTGATACTCGATACTACACTCAATTGAGGGTTGCTTTCCTGGAATATTTCGGTCGCCAGTTCAGTGGCTAAATCGAAACGATGAACAATGAAAGCAATCCAGTGATATTGGGATCTTTAGAACCCGGTTACTTTTGATAAGACAGGTTGAGCCCACAAAACTTCAAGAGGGTAACACCCAAACTTCATGCAGGCCTAAACTCTAAGGGTTTGTGTGACTTGTGTGCCTTACCATGTTTGCTTTTGTGAATGTTTATAGTGCATCATTACATCATACAAACATCATGAGCATTGACTAACCGTTTCAAGGGTTTCGAATCTTCATCTTTGTTCTTGTTTTACAGGACATGGAAACTGTTCGCAGAAAGACAATTCCGATTAGCCTTATAAAGATCCCTCCTCAGCTTAAGGAGCTTCTGTCCAGAATTCCCGAGAGTTCTTCATTCAGTGAGAGGCATGGAAGACTCATCAACTTGGTTAACACCAACATTGAGGAGGACTTGATAAAGGTCCTGTTCCAATTCTTTGACCCTCTGCATCACTGTTTCACCTTCCCGGATTATCAGTTGGTGCCTACATTAGAAGAATTCTCCCGACTTCTGAAGGTCCCTATCCTCGATCAACTACCCTACAACGGTACGGAAAAGGAACCCAGACTTGAAGAGATTGCTAAAGCCTTGCACCTACAGACATCCGACCTCAAAGGACATTGGGAAGCGAGAAGTGGTATCAAAGGGTTCTTAGCTAGGTTTCTGTTTGATAAGGCCCAAGAATGTTGGAACTCTCTTGACCTACGAGCTTTTGAAGAAGTTGTAGCCCTCCTTGTCTATGGTTTGGTGTTGTTCCCTAACCCAGATCAGCTTATCGATGTCAGTGCTGTCCAGATCTTTATGACCAGGAATCCTATACCTACACTGTTGGGGGACATCCTTCACTCATGTTACACTCGAACCATGAGAAGAAGGGGTGTCCTTTTGTGCTGCACTCCTCTCTTGGGAAGGTGGTTTATTTCGCATCTTCCACAAACAGTTTTGAAGAACGAGCGGGGTTTGAGATGGTCACAACGGTTAATGACTCTCACGCATGCAGATATACATTGGTGTCCTAGGTCCCGGGAAGACGTCACTATCATTGATCGTTGTGGGGAATACCCTAATGTTCCTTTATTTGGAATCAAAGGAGGTATAACCTACAACCCATGCCTGGCTTGGAGACAGTTTGGTTATGCTCGGAAGGATGGCCCTCATGACATGTTAATTCCTGACATAGTCTTCAACTTCGACAACGATACTCAAGGGCTTCGTCAGAGATTTATCAGAGCTTGGAGGATGCCAAGTAGGATAGACAGCAAAATACTGGGGCACCGGAACTCCATCCCGTTGGAGCCTTACCTCAAGTGGGTACGGGCCCGCTCTCAGAAGTTAGTAATGCCTTACCCTCACGTGCTACCTGTAATCAAAGAGCCAATCTTGGAAGGAGAAGCATCCTACATCATTCAACATCCTGACATGCCCACCTCCTGGGAAGAAATGCAGAAGAGCTGGATCCAACTTAAGGAAGAACGGAATTCTCTTGAGACCAGTCTACATGCTAGTGAAAAGAAGGTCCTGGAACTCACCCGCCTGCTGCACGAGGAAAGGAATCTCAACACCTACATCGCGCCAAAAAGGATGCGCAATGTCTTTTTACCTTAAGGGGTTTATTTTGTAATATTTTGCCCATGAGGCATTTATGTACTAACGAATTTCTCCTTATTAATATGATGTGCGTTCCTTTTTGTCTACAATAGAGTTTGAATGTTCTAAATCCTTGAATGCATTGCATACATACGCATTCCATTGCACCATATGCATAGCAGGTACCCTAATTCACAGGTTGCTTAATTTTCTTCGCTGTTTGTGTGCACAGTCATCATGAATTCGGAGTCATCCAGTGAGCAAGCGATCAAGGCCCTTCAGGCCCAAAGTGCACAATTTCAAGAGATGGTCTTAAGCCTAGCCCAGGGACAGCAAGAGTTGAAGACTCTACTCCTGAAGAAGAAGAAGAAAAAGAGGACGGCAATGTTCAACACCGGACGCAGATTTGGGAACACACTCCACAATGAAGCTGATCCGACCACTTCTTCTGCTGAGAAAAACAGTCCCCAAGGGGGAGAAGCACCTAGTCCCGCAGTCTCCGACAACGAGACGGACTATAACGAGGAACAATACCCACCTGCTGCTGACAGATACAAACAACTGGAGGACCGTTTGAGCGCTATGGAAATTCAGAACGTGCCGGGACTGGATTTCGGGGATTTGGGATTATCTTCTGGAGTAGTAATTCCACACAAGTTTAAGGCGCCTGCCTTCGCCAAGTATGATGGGGTCTCCTGCCCAAAGCTGCATCTGAGGTCGTATGTAAGGAAAATCCAACCTTACACGGCGGATAAAAACCTCTGGATTCACTTCTTCCAAGACAGCCTCTCGGGGTCACAACTTGAATGGTTCTACCAATTAGACGGAGCTAGCATCCGGCACTGGGAGGATTTGGCGACTGCTTTCTACAGACAATACCAATATAATTCTGATCTCGCTCCTACGCGTACCCAACTTCAGGGTATGTCTCTAGGGACGGGTGAAGGATTCAAAGAGTACGCTCAAAAATGGAGAGATTTGGCTGGCAGGGTGCAGCCTCCATTAACTGATCGAGAGCTGGTGGATATGTTTCTGGGAACGTTGTCTGGACCGTTTTTTAATCATTTGGTTGGTAACTCCTCCGCTGGGTTCACAGATTTGATATTAACGGGAGAGAGAATTGAAGCTGGCATCAGGTCAGGCAAGATACAGAAGGCTGCCTCTACAAGCGCTGAGAAGAGGCCATTTAAGAAAGAAGCAAGCGCCGTCTATGGCCCTAGAAGACAAGTCAAGCCCGAAGGTCGCCAAGCCGTTAATGCTTTGGTCATCTCTAAACCTGTTGCTGCTCCTCAGCAGTACAATCAGCAAAGAAGTGAAAGGCCCAAGAGGCAGTATACCCGATTGAGTATGACATTATCTCAAATTTTACCCCAACTGTTATCCACCAACCTGGTGACCCTCAAAGAAGCTCCTAAGGTCGTCAACACTGCGTCCCCTAAATACAACCCGAATGCCCGGTGTGCTTATCATTCTGATAGTCCCGGGCACACTACTGATGATTGTTGGGCCTTGAGAAACAAAGTGCAAGATCTGATTGACGCAAAAGAAATTCAGTTTGAAGCGCCGGAAAGACCGAATGTTGTAACGGCTCCTATGCCCCAGCATAGGGTAAGTGCCATTGAGGAAGAAGTGTATGCTGTTTCGATAGATGAAGTTGTTACCCCTTTGAAGACTGTTAAGAAGAACCTACTGCGGGCCGGTTTATTTCCGGGTTGCGGCGAAGGTTGCCCATTCTGTGCTATTTCCCTATCTGATTGTCCTTTGCTAAGGTTAGGCATCCAAGGCCTAATGGATAGCAAGGAGATTCTATTCAAAAAGACTGCTGTTCAATTGGTTCCAATGAAAGAAGTTTCCGTGATTACCATCTTCAAAAATCCAATCAAGGCTCCCCCAAAGAAGCCTATTCAAATCTTGACAGTTGCGCCTGTGATCATTACTGTTCCAGGACCCCTCTCCTACGTGTCTGATAAAGCTGTCCCCTGGCATTATGGGGCAGACGTATATGTAAATGGAATCAAGCAAGAATTTGATGCTAGTGCCAGTATCTGCGATATCACCGGTCCGGCTAAAGTCACCCGCAGTGGCAGGCTCTTCTCGCCTGACATTGCGCCTCCCGCTATTCGAAAACCCCTCCTCATAAAACCTGCAAGTTTACCAAGTCCTGTTGCTGATCAAATTGTGTCCCCTGCTGCCGAGTCCTCAAATGCTCGGGGCAAAGGGATTGAAGAAGAGCCTGCCCAGATGGAGGCACCAATACCCGTGAATGCTGAGGCCTCCCGACAAGAAATGGAGGAGATTCTGAAAATAATAAAGAAAAGTGATTTTAATGTTGTTGAGCAGTTGGGGCATACACCCTCCAAGATCTCCCTGCTTTCCTTATTACTATGTTCTGAGGCCCATGCAAAAGCCTTAATCTCATTTCTCAAGACGGCCCATGTGCCGCAGGAGACGTCTGCAGTTCAGTTCACTGACTGCATAGCAAATTTGACGGCGGACAACGGCTTGGGCTTTTCAGATGCTGACCTAACCGCAAAAGGGAGAAACCATAATGATGCCCTGCATGTCTCTATTGAATGCAGGGGCACTACTCTGGCACATGTATTGGTGGACACTGGTTCTTCCTTGAATGTTCTTCCGAAAAAGGCTTTGGATCGTCTGGATTATGAGGGCCTGGAGTTGAAACCCAGCAATATCATCGTCAGAGCTTTTGACGGTTCCAAGAGGATGGTTCATGGAGAGGTTAACATCCCTATTCGTGTGGGCTCTCAAGTGTTTGACTCTACCTTTTACGTGATGGATATACGTCCATCGTACTCCTGTCTGTTGGGTAGACCTTGGATCCACAAAGCTGGGGCAGTGACCTCCACCTTACACCAAAAGCTGAAGTATCCCGTCAGGGGGAAAATTGTCACTGTGCAAGGAGAAGAGGAGTATATGGTGAGCCATTTGAATTCCTTCAGGTACATCGAGATGGACGGAGAATTTATTGAAACTCCCTTCCAACACTTCGAGGAGGTACATCCAATTTCAGCAGCTGCGGAGACAATGGTCGAAGAGAATGATTCCTTGAAGATGGTTTCCCTAAGGGATGCCCGGGCTGTGGTTCAGAAAGGCGATGGTGCACACTGGGGTCAGCTTCCTGACTTCACTCAGAAGAACGACAAGTTTGGGCTAGGCTTTACTACAGAGGCTCAGAAGGCAATGCGCAAAGAGAAGATTGGAAAGGCTCCGGTGTTTATTTCCAGCTCAAGGGTGAATGCTATCGAGGAGGATGTGGAGGAAGCCGAGTTTGATAATTGGATCTACCCGACTGCTAGCGACGGACCAAGCAACTGGACAGCAAAGGATTTTACCCCTATCACATTTGTCACGCAGTAATTGATTTCTTTTGATTGCCAAATTTGTAACAAACAATATGTTAAAACTCTGTTGGCTCGGTGTCCTGCCCGGGGCATCGTAGCTCCATTTGTGAGGGTTTTTTGTATGACATTTTCATATATCATCAATCAAAACATTGGACGTTTGTTGCATTTCAAATCTTGTGCTCCTTTTCTTTCTGTGTTATACATATTGCAAAACAGCTATATTTACACACACTCACTTATACAGGTTTCAATCCACTCTGGATCTCACTGGCAACAGCTCTGCTACCGCCAGTTATGACTTCGAAAATCCGATCAACTTGGCCGAAGACGAAGGTGAAGATGATTGCGAAGTGCCTGGTGAACTCGCAAGACTGCTACTACAGGAAGAGAGGGCTATTCAACCACATGAAGAGCCTGTGGAGACAATTAACCTGGGTACTGAGACAGATAGGAAAGAGGTCAAAATTGGTGCCAATCTAGAGCTCAGCGTGAAGCAACGATTGATCCAGATGCTACAAGACTACATGGAGATCTTTGCCTGGTCCTATGAAGATATGCCTGGTTTGGATGCCGACATTGTAGTTCACCATTTGCCAACCAAGGAAGATTGCCCTCCAGTAAAGCAAAAAGTTCGACGAATGCGTCCAGAGATGTCTGAGAAGATTAAAGCTGAGGTGATGAAACAGTTTGATGCAGGTTTCCTTGCAGTAACTTCTTACCCTCAGTGGGTTGCCAACGTTGTGCCAGTGCCGAAGAAGGACGGTAAGGTCAGAATGTGTGTCGACTACAGGGATCTGAACAGGGCCAGCCCCAAGGATGACTTCCCCCTACCTCACATTGATGTCCTTGTTGACAATACAGCTCAACACAAGGTGTTCTCCTTCATGGATGGCTTCTCAGGGTATAATCAGATCAAGATGGCTCCTGAAGATATGGAGAAGACTACATTTGTAACTCAGTGGGGGACCTTCTGTTATAAGGTCATGCCATTCGGATTGAAAAATGCTGGGGCAACCTATCAGCGTGCCATGGTTGCTTTATTTCATGATATGATCCATCATGAGATTGAAGTATACGTTGATGACATGATCGCAAGGTCTCAAACTGAGGAGGAGCACCTTGATCACCTGAGGAAGTTGTTTGACCGACTCAAGTTGTACAAGCTGAGATTGAATCCCAACAAATGCACCTTCGAGGTGAGGTCCGGAAAATTGCTAGGTTTCATTGTAAGTGATAAAGGTATCCAGGTGGACCCTGCCAAGGTTAAAGCTATTCAAGAGATGCCGACCCCAAAAACAGAGAAAGAAGTCAGAGGTTTCCTGGGACGATTGAATTACATTGCCCGATTCATCTCACATCTGACTGCTACTTGTGAGCCAATCTTCAAATTACTGAAGAAAGATCAAGTGGTACGCTGGAATGATGAATGTCAGGCCGCCTTTGAAAGAATAAAGGAATACCTCCAAGAGCCACCCATTCTTATGCCACCAGTGGAAGGAAGACCTCTGATACTATACTTGACAGTGCTTGATAATTCAATGGGGTGTGTGCTGGGGCAGCATGACGAGTCTGGCCGAAAAGAGCACGCTATTTACTACTTGAGCAAAAAGTTTACCGACTGTGAGTCTCGTTACTCACTGCTTGAGAAAACTTGCTGCGCTCTTGTATGGGCTGCTCGCCGGCTGAGACAGTATATGCTGACTCACACTACTTTATTGATTTCAAAGATGGATCCCATCAAGTACATATTTGAAAAGCCCGCTTTGTCTGGGAGAATAGCGAGATGGCAAATGATCTTAACAGAATATGACATCCAGTATACAACTCAGAAAGCAATTAAGGGGAGTGTACTGGCTGATCATTTGGCACACCAACCTGTGGACGATTATCAATCATTGAACTTTGATTTTCCGGACGAAGACATCATGGTGGTAACTGACTGTGAAGTACCTGGACCGGATGAAGGACCTGAGGAAGGATCCCGATGGTCTATGCATTTTGATGGAGCCTCCAATGCTTTGGGTAACGGCGTCGGCGCTATAATCATATCTCCCAAGGGGACTCATACTCCACTCACCGCCCGATTATGTTTCAGCTGCACCAACAACATGGCAGAATATGAGGCATGTATCATGGGTTTACAAGCTGCGATCGATTTGAGGATCAAGTTTCTAAGTGTCTTCGGAGATTCCGCTCTCGTGATCAATCAGATCAAAGGCGAGTGGGATACGAAACACCCGAATCTCATTCCTTACAAGGAGTATGTGTCGACCTTGCTCCCTCATTTTGAAAAGATAACTTTTGAGCACTTCCCTAGAGAGGAGAATCAGCTAGCGGACGCACTAGCCACGATGTCTTCGATGTTCAAAGTTAAATGGGATAATGAGGCTCCTCAAATCCTAATCTGGAAGTTGGATGAACCGGCATACTGTTGCGAGCTCGAGGCTGAGAAGGTGACTGAAAAGCCCTGGTATCACGAGGTGAGGAGGTACTTGGAAGCCCAGGAATACCCTGAAGGTGCATCTGTCAATGATAAGAAGTTCATGAGGAGATTTGCTGCAAAATTCTTCCTCAGCAACGACATTCTCTACAAACGGAATCATGATTCAACTCTGTTACGTTGTGTGGATAAGGCTGAAGCAGAGAAAATTATGATGGAACTACATGAAGGTACATTTGGGACCCATTCCAGTGGACACACCATGGCTAAGAAAATCCTTCGGGCAGGATATTTCTGGTCCACGATGGAAGCCGATTGTTACCAACACTCCCGAACTTGTCATAAATGCCAAATCTATGCTGACAAGGTGCATATCCCTCCGGTTCCTTTGAATGTCCTGACGGCACCTTGGCCTTTCGCAATGTGGGGCATCGATATGATCGGTGAGATCCGACCGACGGCATCCAATGGGCACCGTTTCATCTTGGTGGCAATCGATTACTTCACGAAATGGGTTGAGGCAGCTTCATATGCCACGGTAACCAAGAGCGTCGTGGCGCGTTTCATCCGGCATAATCTGATATGTCGGTACGGTGTCCCGGAAAGAATCATTACGGACAACGGTACCAATCTCAATAACAAAATGATCACTGAACTCTGTGAACAATTCAAGATACAGCACCACAATTCTTCCCCCTATCGGCCGAAGATGAATGGGGCTGTAGAGGCAGCCAATAAAAATATCAAGAAAATTGTGCAGAAGATGACAGTGACCTATAAGGATTGGCACGAGATGTTACCATTCGCTCTTCATGGGTACCGCACCTCAGCAAGGACATCAACCGGGGCAACTCCTTTCTCCCTAGTCTATGGCATGGAGGCAGTCTTGCCAATTGAAATCCAGATACCCTCTCTCCGAATAATGAAGGATGCAGACTTGAATGAAGATGATTGGATCCAAACTCGACTTGATCAACTAAATCTAATTGACGAAAAAAGGCTCACTGCTATCTGTCATGGTCAAACATATCAAAAACGGATGATCAGGGCATTTAACAAGAAAGTCAGACCGCAAGAGTATCAAGTCGGGGACCTGGTAATCAAACGCATCATCCTTCCTCAAAGTGATCCCCGGGGCAAATGGACCCCTACTTACGAAGGGCCATTTGTGGTTAAGCGTGTGTTCTCTGGAGGAGCCATGATCCTAACCACCATGGACGGTGACGACCTTCCTCACCCCGCCAATGCGGACATAGTGAAAAAATACTACGCATAAATAAAAGACCCGCTAGGTTGACATACCTAGGCAAAAATAAGGGCTTCCCGGCGAACCAAAAGGGTTCGGGCAAAAATAAGGGATGAAATGAATAAAAATCTGTACACCCGGCAAGTCGAAAACCTGAAAAGGCGGCTTGGGCAAAAAAGGGTATCCCGGTGGACTGAAAACCCGAAAGGGCGGTCCAGGCAAAAGTTAGGGATAAAAGCGTAACACTATGTCTCATTGGATCACTTCGCATCCAGAGTTCGGCATCAACTATCTGGCCCAGATTTCGGCATTGACCAATCAGCTTCATCTTCAGATTAGGCAGTAAGGCGATGAGACGTTCGAAAACATGAAGGCGATAGCAGAGTTGGAACCCAGTGGGATTGTTCACGTAGCTGTTTTGTTTTCTTTTTCAAAATGTAAACTCTATACTATTTGGCGATGTCCTCTTACTAGGATGTCAGTCTCTTGTACAAAAAACGCCTATTCACAGGCAAAGTTTAAATCAATGAAAATTCACTTGTCCATACAAATTGCCATTGTTTTTCTTTTGTTGTTTTGTCTTGCGAAGAACGTCCAATGTTCATTTTTGATATATGCATTTGACATTAAATTGCTGATTCATAAATGTTTGCATATGAAAAGAGATTAATTACAAGTGACATCAAAGACAGGGGCAATGTGGAGTTGTCTAATGCGGTCTAGTTGTTTTGTCCACCAAAGCACCAAGGCAGGTTCAACTGAAAATGTGACCAAATCATCTCAACTCCCCGCAGAGTAAAGCAAAATTCAGCAGCACTCTCTCCAAGCAGGAGTCGATTCCTCGTCGATCCTGAAAAAGACACAACATCCCCCGGCAGGTCTTAAAAGCTCATCCCCAGTAGATTCTGCGAGCTTATCCCCGGCGAAGTACGAACGTCTCTCCCGAATTTTATTTAGAGTTATTTCCTCACAAGGACTTATAACTGGGTTATCCTCAGCTAAAAGCCACGGAAGACCGTTCCTGGCAAAAGTTCCTTCAATCTCCAGCGAAGTCTATCTTTGGGGTTCCCCAGCGGAGTTTATCATCGTTATCCTCAGCGGAATCCATCGTTAAAGTCCTCAGCAGGCCTCTCATCAGAGCTTCGGCCAAATATCTCTTCCGCAAAGCAGCTTCCCGGCCTTTCGTCAAGGATTTATTTTCCTAAGATGAAATTACACTCATAAACATGTCACATTTTCATACATCTTGCTTACATACATGATGAGACACATGCAACATCAAATGTTGAACATCATGACATCATGCATATCATACATCATGACATTGCATACAGCTTACGTCTTTGCCTTTTCAGGAAAAAGACAATCTCAAAAACGACTACTTTCAACTGTCACAATTCCAGATTCGATACCTGTATCTAGCCAGGGCACATCTGAGAGTGATCAGTTTCCAGACTCGACTCCTGTATCTAGCCAGGGCACATCTGAAGAGTTCGAAGATTCGACTCCTGTATCCAGCCAGGGCACATCTATCAACTACAACATTTCCAGATTCGGTTCCTGTATCCAGCCAGGGCATATCTGTTGACCATATTTCTAGACTCGACTCCTGTATCTAGCCAGGGCACGTCTGCAGAGTTCAAAGATTCGACTCCTGTATCCAGCCAGGGCACATCTGTGAGCAACCGATTGAAGATTCGATACCTGTATCTAGCCAGGGCATATCTGCATAAGGAGACTGAAGATCAAACACCTGTAACAAGCCAGGAAAACATCTGTCTTTCTTAAAACACACAAGTTCTCGCTAAGGAACCTCTTATGCGATCAACACTTCCAAATGGCATCTATAAGCCCATTCCCGACAAAGTTCTATCACTTTTCCAGATGGCATCTATAAGCCCATTCCCGACACCACAATTGTTGAGACTCCAGCATGCGAGTGCAAATTTCCGGGCACTCTAGTGTCCAATCTCCTTTTACCCTCGAGTCGCGAAAGGCAAACTTGCCAATCTAACTCTTCAGGTCCAAGAAGATTGAACAGGGGCAACTGTTGTACCCTAAAATTTGCCCTCCCATTTCCTCAACATTTTCTCATCACAAGACCTTTGAAGATCAAGATCCAATTAGGGTTTCCTCTGCTCAAGACTTCTCCTTGCACTGTGGACTCAAATTAGGGTTTGTGTTTGCCTAAAGATGTTTTGACCTAAAATGCCTAAGATGACTTTCATGCTTCATATTGGACTCCCAAGTTTACCCATACCAAGTTTCAAGTCTTGATTCCAAGTTTTTCCCAGTCAATTGGACAGTTGACCTAGAAATCAGCTGTATTGGGGAAAAAGTCAACTGTGGCCAATTGACAGTCAAACCTCATGAAATTTGATCCACATCAACATTATGAACTCACATGGACCATTTGATCAAGTTTGAATCACAATTCCCCAAGAAATTTGATCAGATCACCAAAAGGGCAAAATGGTCATTTTTAGGGTTTTGACTGCACAAAGGCAATTTTTGACTGTTTGACCTAGCCAATGGCAAACCAAGCTCACATATGGACTCAAGGACCCCATGGAATTGTCTTGACATTCTCAACAAGCTCAAAAGATCCCAAGTACACAAGATTGACAGTTGAATTTCCCAGTCAATTGATCAATTTTGACTGTACACTGAAAAGTCAAACTTTGACTTTTTGGTCAAAATCAAGAGTCAAGATTCATTTTTCATCAAAACATGCCAAATCATGAAACTTGTTCACCAAGAAACCAAGAAATGCAATTTAGGGTTTGAAAATGGAATTTTTCATAACTTAGAATTTTTTCTAAGTTATGAAAAACCCTAATTTTTTCCCAACTTTGCCCCATCTTTTCACCATGATCCATTTGGATTCAAACAAAAGTCAAAACATGAAAGTTGTAGCTTGTTGCAAAATCTACAACTTTGATTCACAAAGTTTTCTCATTTGAAGCTTGTATCTCAAGTTATGATTTTTTGAATAAGGGCACTAAACCATCTTTTAACTTAGTGAAATTTGACCTATTTTGACAAGGTTTTCTACCCTACTTCAAGGCCACTTTTCATACCCTTCCACTTGGAATTTCAAATTGCATTTCAAAGATGGATTGTAGTACACATTACAAGCTTTCCAAAATGTCCAAGAACTCATCAAACAACCTCATAACTTGAGAGATTCGAATTTCACAAGTTGGCAAAAATTCACTTTTGTTCTTCATCAAAGCATGTTCATAAACTTGGCAAATTTGAATTCAGCATGCTTAAGCTACATTGCAGGCCTCTAATCCCATTCTCACTCAATAATTCAATGCATATCCTTTGTGTTCTAACATTATTTTGCTCATTTGGATAATACACACAAAATCAAGCCTAAACTAGAAAAAGCATGTTATCCATTCTTGTAAAGTGATACTTTATGGCAACTTTGCAAATCTATGAGGTACAATGCAGATCTTTGAAGCAAAAAAGCATAGGCATATCCCACTGATCAAGACTCAAAGGTGCAGCATAGATTGAGGCATTGTACTGGCCTAGAAACCAAGTTGACATTTGCTTGCTTCACATAGAAGTAACATCCATAACTTATGCTATCTCTCATATCAGTCAAAAAACACAGCACAAAAGATATCAAACACATTCCATAGACCACATTGAAGCTTTTGCTCGAGCCATTTGCCTTTCAAACCCTCTCCATCTCAGAATCACCCTCAAACTGCACAAACAGGGGTGCCCCTGCAGTTTGAGTGCAATCTCTCATTCCCTTCAAACATTTCTGTCCAAACCTGTTCCTCTACCTTCCTTACAACATATGCAAGCTATCCATAAGCTAAGGCACGATCTGTAGTTGCTCTAACCACTTCCACCATTTTCACATCTTTAACTTGCAGGTGAAGTTCTATAGCTTGATACAAGAAGGTTCAAGACAAAGTGAGCATTGAAAAAGCATCCCTGGACCTCAAGGAAGCTTTTCCAATCATTACATTGCACTGAAAGTCTCTCATTCTCCACATAGAAGTTCAACTGCACAGGTAAAAGTTTGAATTCGTATCTCTCTTATTAGGCATATTTAGTCTTAAGTTTGTGAAGAAGCAAGGTCCTACTCATAGCCCTGAACATGTACATAGCTTTACTTCTCATTTCTTTTGCCTGAGTAGAGAGAATTTGAGCTCTGAAAATGGTAGAAAAATTAGGTCAGAAAAGAGGGGGAGAGAAATTCTCCCTCATCTTGGAGAGATAGGTCATGTTCTTTATATGGTTAGAACCGTCTCTTCATGCTGAACATTTCTTGTGTTATGAGTTTTTGCTAAAAAGCCAGGAATCAAGAGTTAGAAGGGACTGAACATTGGCGCGCGTTTTTCAAATAAACTGTGCTGGAGGTTGAAGAAGGAGTGAAGTGGGCTGGGCTTGGATTTGTGTTGCTTTTCACACCCCATTTTTTGGTTTACACCCCCCTGAGCCCATTTGTTTATTTTTCAACATTTTTGAGTTTTTCTTTTTGGGTTGACTTTGTTTATTTTTTCTCATGCCATTAAAATTTTTAAAATATTTTTTCCATCATTTTTGTATTTATGGCATATTTGTTTGTTTATTTCTTTTATTTATATACAAATATATATACATACTATTATTAAAATAAATAGAAAATAATGTAGATACATTTTTATTTTTATTTTTACTCTCTGAAAATATTTCACACAAAAAATACTTTTATTTATTTTATTAAAATATTAAATAAATATTTATTTTGTATAATACTCATTTAGGGTTTAATATATGTATATATACATGTTTATTAATATATTTAAGATAAAAATATAAAATACTTGATTTTCTTCATTTTTATTAATATTTGATACAAAAATACTTTTTTTTCACAAAATACTTCATTTTATTTTATTTTTGTACATAATAAACAAATAGTAGAATTTAATTAGATTAATAATACTTTTTATATAAAAATTAGGGTTTCTTACCCTAAGTTTCAAAATACTAAAAAATAGATACACTTTTATTTTTTTTCCTTTTACATAAATATTTTCTCATACACATAAAAAACTTTTTTTTTTTTACATTTCACATATTTATTTTGTTTACATTTAAAATTATGCAATTTATTTACCATGCAAATATCCAATTGTTGTAATAATTTAGATTTAAATTCTTGTCAATATCCCCATTTGAACATTTGTACCCCCCTTCCCATATTTGGTTGTGTAATAGCTTAGTAATTTTAATTTCGCACTTTATTGCTTTCTAAATAATGACATGCTAGAATTAGGGTTTGAATGCGAAAAACGATAAAAAATAGTTTGACCTAATACAAGATAAACAAGCATGAAAATGGACACACAAATCACACTTGCACCCCCTAGGGTATTCCACTTGTTGCCTTCAAATAAATGGGCCATATTGTATGTTGAACATCTTTGGGCAAAACAAACAGTTTGAATGATCATAGTCCCTCGATAAAAACTTTTCAAAACAAACAAAAACAAATGATCAAGTCCCTTAGAGAAATTGCCCAAAGACATTTAACGTCGTTACAATTATGGTCTAAACGATGACCCGCGCCTGTCCCTTTTCACATCCTAACACAAGGTTGCCCACCAAATACAATGGTGGTGCGAACTTGTTAAAAGGGTTAAAGTATAGCAATAATCTTTTGAGAAATTTAGGAGTAGATAAACTCTTAGTTACTTGAATCAAACTTGCAAAACAAAACACTTGCCTATTTTTTTCAAACCACACTTCACTACACTTTCAAAACAACTTTCAAAAACAAATGAAAACCTTTTCAAAAGACATACATCTTTGTATACATCCCCACATGGATCATTGCAAAGGTTGCCACCACATTGGCCTCTTTTCAAAACATTTTCAAAACCCACACACTCAAGCACCATTTAAAACAATTGAAAACAAAAGGCAAGTGATCTAAGCAAGTAACTAAGAGCCCATGGATAACCATGGATAGAAAGGGTGCTAATACCTTCCCTTTCTATAATCTACTCCCCGAACCCAAGAAAACATCTCAAAAGGTTTTTGCTGTGCTTTTTAACCTTTCCTTAGGATAAAATAAAAAGTCGGTGGCGACTCTTGCTAACCGCAACATTTGCGAATACGAACGCAAACCTCAAGTCAGTTCTCCCACCGTATCACAAAGCCAATGTGAATGGAGCCCCTGCTGATGATGGCTTTTGGATTGTAGTAAATAAGAAAGCTAGAGAAACAGGAAAAAGAAAGATTAATGAAGGACAGGGTATGGATTTGTTCTGTTATAATGGTTTTGCATCTTTAGGTGTTGGGAATTACCCAAAAGGCCCCCTATGAGGGGACCCATGACAATATCATGGAATGTGAGAGGGCTCAACAGGGTGACTAGAAGTAAAGAGGTTAGCTCCCGCCTCTCTTATTTGAACCCTGCGATTGAAATTCTAGTGGAAACTAGAGTAAAAAAGAAAAATGCTGGAAAAAATTAGGCAGTTGTTTGATAACAAATGGGTTGTTACTGATAACTATAGTGAAAGTGAAAATGGTAGAATTTGGATTCTTTGGGATGAGAATAAAGTGGAGGTGAAAAAAATAGAAAGTACTAGCCAATTCATTCATTGTAGGATTTATGTAATGGATGATAAGCTCATTAACTGGTTGGTATCTATATATGCTTCTAACAAATTAGAGGAAAGAAGAATGCTTTGGAAGGACATTGAAAAGATTGGTAGTAATGTTTAGGGGCCTTGGAGCATCATGGGAGATTTTAATAATGTAATGAGTGTCCATGATAGAATAGGTGGCAACTGTGTAAAAGAGTATGAATACTCTGATTTGAACACCATGATAGAGAGAACGTGTCTTCATGTGCTTGAAAGTAAAGGGGAGAAATTTACTTGGTTCAACAAGCATATTAATGGGGGCAATATACTCTTACATTGATAAAGTTATTGCCAATCTGGATTGGATTCAGCAAAACCACAAGAAAACTCTGTATGATTTGAAACCTGGTATTTTAGACCATTCTATGTTGTGTATAAAAGAGGAGGACCAGCCCAGTAGGAAGAATTATGTTTTTAAGTTCATAAATAAAGTGACTGATATGGAAGGGTATAATGAGGATATCACTAGAAGCTGGAATAGTAGAAGCAAAGAGGATTTTTGCAATTCTGTATGGTAGAACTTGATGAGACTGCAACCCATCATTAGGAGACTGAGAAAACCTCTTATGGGAATAAAGAAGTAAATTGAGAATGCAAGACAAGCTTTGAGAGATACTCAGAAGCACCTGAACAATTATAAAATGAATGGTCTGCTGATTGCAAAGGAGAAAAGTTGTAACGAGGAGTTAATGAAGCTGCTAGATATGGATGAGTAGATGGTGAGACAAAGAGATAAAATTGATTTGATTCGACATGGTGGTGGTAATAATTATTTTTTTCATGCCTCAGTTAAAAATAAACAGAAAACAAAGAGTATTAACCATTTTTTATAGGGATAATGGTACTATAGCCACTTCCCATGAGGATATTGCCAAAGAAGTCCAGGAGTTCTACCAGCAGTTGATGGGCACATCTCAAGGGGATCTGAATGGGGTTGACATAAAAGCTCTCAGGAAAGGAAAGCAGTTGACAATGGATCAGAGGGAAATGTTGGTCAACAATGTGACTATTGCTGAGACTGAAAAAGCTCTCAATATCATTGGTGATTTAAAGTCCCTAGGTGTGGATGGTTATGGGTCAAAAAAATTTAAGCATTCTTCGAATATTGTTAAGGATGATATTTTCAAGTTGGTCATGAACTTCTTCAATAGGGGCAAATTTTATAGCAAGTTCAACAAAACTATGGTGGTGTTACTTCCCAAGCATGAGCAAGCAAAGAACATAAGAGAGTATAGACCTATAACTTGATGTACTACTGTGTACAAAATCATTTCCAAGATCATGGCTAATAGGATGAGCACAGTTCTGCCTAGCATAATAAGCAAGAGTCAAGCAACCTTTGTGCCAGGCCAGAAGATTCATGATTGTGTGCTTTTAGCATATGAACTAATTAAAGGTTATGAAAGAAAAGGAGGAGTTCCTATATGCATGTTACAACTAGATATTCAGAAAGCTTATGACTCCATTGATTGGAAGGCTTTGAAGACAGTTCTGGCAGAAGTGGGGTTCCCTAGAAGATTTATATAGTGGATTTTGAAGGCAGTCATTACTCTGAGTTACCCGTTCAATATAAATGTAAAATATACAAAGGAAATGAAAGCTAATAGAGGGTAGAGGCAAGGGGACCACATCTCCCCCTTGTTGTTTGTTGTGATTATGGAATACCTGCATCGGGAGTTGGATGGATTGAAAGAGATGCCTAATTTCAATATCCATAGTAAATGTGAGAAACTAGGGATCATTGACATTAGCTTTGCTGATGATTTATTGTTGTTTACTAGAGGAGATAAGGTATCAGTTCACTTGGTGATGGACAAATTTAGCATTTTCTCAAAATCTAATGGTTTGATAGTTAACCCTAATAAGTGTAAATTGTACTCTGGGGGGACTAATCAAGAGGCAGAACAAGATATTTCTGAAATCACAGGATTTCCTGCAGGAGCTTTTCCTTTTAGATATTTGGGTATTCCCCTATCTAGCAAAAAACTGTCTAATAATTAGTGTATGCAGTTGGTGGAGAATATTGTCAGCAGAATCAAGCATTGGACTGCACATCTGCTTAGTTATACTGGCATATTGCAGTTAATCAACTGTGTGGTGTTTACAACAACAAACTACTAGCTTCACTGCATCCCTTTACCCAAAGGTGTGACTAAGCAAATTGAGTCCATGTGTAGGACTTTTTGTGGACTGGGAAGGATCAACAGCGAGTAAAGCTCCGATACCCTGGAAAATTCTCTGCAATACTAAGAATAATGGTGGGCTTTGTTAGAATAAAGTTTGGTTCTAATCATATCTTAGAGTTTTGATGATAACAATGAAATAAATTTTGTATAATATATTTTATACTCTGATGTGCATGTTTTCTAATTCAGATGATGTTCTGACTCAAGCATTCTCAAAAGTGAAACATCATTCTACGCTGAGCAGAAAAAGGCTAAAAAATTTCCTAAGAAATTTCATGTAAACGCAAGTCTGAAGCAAACTCTGAAGGAATCACTCCAAGGAAAACTCTGATAAAAAGTAATCTTAAGCAACCTCTGATAAAGCTAGCTGAAGCAAAGATTTGAAAGAACCATGCTGAAAGCAATATCTGATAATGCAAGCTGAAGCAAACTCTGATGAACATAAAATGAAGAAAACTCTGACAGAAGGAGTGATATAGCAAACTCTGATAGAAGAAAAGTTAAAGCAAACTCTGATGTTGCAACGCTACAAGCAAACTCTTAAACTTCCAGAGACAAGCTCTGGAAGTACCGTTGATCATTTAATGCTAAGACGGCTAACACACTCAAGTGGTACTACGCACGAGAGAATTGGAAACATAAAGGTCAAGCTAACACGTATCATTAATGCATACTCTCTCTTCAAGGCATTAACGGTCAAAATTTGAAGCTATATATAGAAGACCATTTGTTTCAAAGCAATGTTACTGATCCATGCAAAATATACTCAAGCTCACTATTTTCATTCTTATAAACTCTTTGTATATAGTGGGTAATTCTTAAGTGTTGGGCTAAAATCTTAGTGATAAATCACAGTTTGTGATATAGCTTATTAGAAGCATTCTGATTCACTACTGTTAAGAGATAATCTTAGTAATTGTTCCTTAAGAGACCAGTTGGGTCAGATTTATCAAGACGGCTAGGACTAGTTGAGTCTTAGAGGTGTTAGTCACTTGCAGTTGGCTTGTGCATTGTATTATTAGTCACAACAGTTTGGTTGTGCATTTGTAATCAGTTTTGATTATAGTGGATTAAGTCCTCGTTGAGAGAGGTGAAATCACCTTGGCGGGTGGACTGAAGTAGTTTGAGTTTCAAACGAACCAGGATAAAATTACCTATGTCCTTCCATTATTATTGCGCGAGAAAAAGGAAAAACTTATTCAACCCCACCCCCCCTTCTAAGTGTTTTCTCACCCTTCAATCGGCATCAGAGCTCTAGTTCTAGGTGCAAACACCTAATAGTGTCAGAAAAAGATCCAGAAGGAAAACACTATGGCAACTGAACAAAACAACAACAACTGCATCAAACCTCCTATGTTTGATGGAGAAGACTTTGAATACTGGAAGGATAGACTAGAAAGTTTCTTTCTAAGTCATGATGCTGATTTATGGGATATGGTCCTAGATGGTTACACACATCCAGAAGACAAAGACGGAAACAAGATTGACAGAAAGAACATGGATAAACAACAGAAATTAGATTTCAAAAATCACCACAGAGCCAAAAATATCTTTCTGAACGCCATCTCTAAAACAGAATATGAGAAAATCACCAACAGAGATACATCACATGACATGTTTGAGTCTCTCAAAATGACTCATGAAGGAAATGCTCAAGTAAAAGAGACAAAAGCTCTGGCTCTCATCCAAAATTATGAATCCTTCAAAATGGAAGAAAATGAGTCCATTAAAGCTATGTTCTCAAGATTCCAAACTCTGACCCCTGGCCTGAGAATTCTGAACAAAGGATACACCAAGGCAGACCATGTTAAGAAAATTATCAGAAGTTTACCCAGAAGATGGGCACCTATGGTTACTGCATTTAAAGTGTCAAAAGATTTGAATGATGTATCTCTTGAAGAACTTATCAGTGCATTAAGAAGTCACGAGATAGAACTTGATGAACATGAGCCTCAGAAGAATGGTAAGTCTGTCGCCCTTAAATATATTAAAAAATATGAAACTAACACTTTTCAGGCATAAGAAGGAAACTCTGAAGACTCTGCATCAGAAGAAGATGAGTTATCTCTGCTCTCTAGAAGGATCAACCAGATGTGGAAGCACAGACAAAAGAAGTTCAAAAACTACAAGAGGTCAGAAGATAAACCATAATCTTCTAGACATAAGAAGTCAAGCAGAAGAGATATAGTTTTCTATGAATGTAAAGAACCAGGACACTACAAAAGTGATTGTCCTAAGCTAGAAAGAGAAAGACCAAAGAAAAGGTTTGGAAGAAAGAAAGGCATGATGGCCACCTGGGATGATTCAGAATCTTCTGAAGCTGAATCTGACTCAGAATATGAGCATGCTAACCTAGCATTTATGGCTACCACAGCAGATGATGATGACTCAGACTCTGATTCAGAACCGAAAGAGGTGTTCTCTGAATTCTCTAGAGCCAAACTTGTAGAAAGCTTATCTGAACTTCTTGAAAACTATAGTCAACTCAAAATCAAATACAAGAAACTCAAAAAGAATCTTGCATCTGATTTTGAGAAAATTGAAACAGAAAACTCTGAACTTAAAGAAAATAATTTTAAACTCAAAGAGGAATTTCAAAAAGTTCAAAAGATTTCTATTTCAGATTCTGCTTCAAGTTCAAGAGATATTCTTAAAGAATATGACTCTAGTTTTCAAACATTTCTTGCTAAAATCATAGATAGAAGCAAAATGGCTTCAATGATCTATGGTGTTAGTGGAAATAACAGAAGAGGAATTGGATATGAAACTCCCAAAGGGAAAGAAACATATAAACCTAAGCCTGTTGAGGAAATAGTTATCACATATAAACCACTGCACAAAAAATTTAGTTTTGGGCACACACATGATATCAAATACACATCTCACTCTGAACATTTTTATGCTAAATTAAAGTTCAAACAGAACTTTAGAAACTCTAACCAAAAAGGACCCAAAAGGATATGGGTACCTAAGGAGAAAATAATATATGTTGCAGATATCTTTAACAGCACAATTGAAACACCACTCATGGTACCTGGACTCTGGATGCTCACAACATATGACGGGAAGAAAGTCTATGTTCCAAAGTCTGGAACTTAAATCTGGAGGAGATGTCAAATTTGGAGGAAATCAGAAAGGAAAGATTATTGGTTCTGGAACCATTGGAAACGGTAACCTTCCTTCTATAACTA
Organism: Vicia faba; assembly: GCA_948472305.1. Taxonomy (NCBI): domain Eukaryota; kingdom Viridiplantae; phylum Streptophyta; class Magnoliopsida; order Fabales; family Fabaceae; genus Vicia; species Vicia faba. The sequence continues at coordinate 490,445,866 of OX451737.1, forward strand.
ATGTTCTGTTGATAGAAGGATTAGCGCATAACTTGTTGTCCATAAGTCAATTAAGTGACAACGGTTATGACATAATCTTTAATCAAAAATCCTGTAGAGCTGTTAGTCAAAAAGATGGAACAATCCTTTTTACTGGCAAGAGAAATAACAACATCTATAAAATTGATCTTTCTGACCTTATAAATCAGAATGTAAAATGCCTTATGTCTGTTAGCGATGAGCAATGGGTCTGGCACAAAAGATTGGGACATTTTAGCATGAGAAGAATATCTCAAATTAACAAACTCAATCTGGTTAGGGGACTTCCTAATCTGAAGTTCAACTCAGAAGCTCTGTGTGAAGCATGTCAGAAAGGAAAATTTTCAAAACCTTCTTTTAAGTCAAAAAATTTTGTTTCTTCCTCTAGGCCGTTGGAACTTCTTCACATTGATCTGTTTGGACCTGTTAAAACTGCATCCATCAGAGGAAAGAAGTATGGATTGGTCATTGTTGATGACTACAGCAGATGGACATGGGTTAAGTTTTTAAAACACAAGGATGAGTCACATTTTGTGTTCTTCGACTTCTGCAACCAAGTGCAAAATGAAAAAGAGTTTAGAATCATAAAAGTTAGAAGTGATCATGGAAGAGAATTTGAAAACCATTATTTTGAAAAGTTTTTTTAAAGAGAATGGCATTTCTCATGTCCTAGAACTCCCCAAAAAAATGGAGTTGTAGAGCGAAAGAATAGAACTTTGCAAGAAATAGCCAGAACCATGATTAATAAAACCAATGTGGCTAAACACTTCTGGGCAGAAGCAGTGAACACAACATGTTATATTCAAAATAGAGTCTCTATAAGACCTATTCTTGAAAATACTCCTTATGAATTGTGGAAAAACAGAAAACCCAACATTTCATTTTTTCATCCTTTTGGATGTACTTGCTATATTCTGAATACTAAAGATAATCTGAACAAGTTTGATTCTAAGGCACAAAAGTGTTTTCTGCTTGGATATTCTGAACGCTCAAAAGGCTATAGGATATACAACACATAAACTCTGATTGTTGAAGAATCAATCAAAGTCAGATTTGATGATAAGCTTGGCCAGCAAAAGCCAAAGCATAATGAAAATCCTGCAGGTACAGAAGATCATCTTACAAACTATGAAAATTCAGAAGCAAAGGACAACTCAGAAGATCCTTCTATTGCAAATGCTCTGGACAATCTAAGAATTTCTGAACAAGCCTCACAAAAGATTCCCCAGAATCACATCAGCACATCCAGAAAATGTGATTATTAGAAAGAAAGAATATCCCATCAGAACAAGATCCTTCCTCAGAAACAATGAAGAATCACTGTTTGTATTGGTCTCTCTGATTGAGCCAACCTCAATAGAGGATGCTCTGCAAGAAAATGATTGGATCCTAACTATGCAAGAAGAACTAAATCAATTTTCCAGAAATGATGTATGGGATCTAGTTCCAAAACCTAAAGGATTCAATATCATAGGAACAAAATGGGTATTTAGAAACAAGTTAAATGAGCAAGGAGAGGTTGTCAAAAACAAGGCACGACTGGTTGCACAAGGTTATAGTCAACAAGAAGGAATTGATTATAACAAAACTTTTGCCCCAGTCGCCAGGTTAGAATCAATTAGATTATTAATTTCTTTTGTTGTTCAATATAACATCTCATTATATCAAATGGACGTTAAAAGTGCATTTTAAATGGTTACATAGAAGAAGAAGTTTATGTCCATCAACCTTCGAGTTTTGATGACTCAAAATATCCAGAACATGTTTTTAAACTAAAAAAGTCTCTGTATGGTCTGAAACAAGCTCCCAAAGCTTGGTATGAACGTCTAAGTAACTTTCTTTTAGAAAAGAATTTTACCAGAGGGAAAGTGGACACTACCTTATTCAGAAAAACACTTAAAAATGACATTTTAATTTGTCAAATATATGTAGATGATATTGTTTTTGGAACTTCTAATGTCTCTCTTGGAAGAGAATTTGCTGAGTCTATGCAGGCTGAATTTGAGATAAGCATGATGGGAGAACTAAAATTCTTTCTGGGAATTCAAAAAAATCAGACTCCAGAAGGTACTTACATACATCAAACAAAGTATGTTAAAGAACTCCTGAAGAAATTCCAGCTATCAGAAAGTAAAGAAGCAAAGACACCAATGCATCCTACATGTATTTTGGGAAAAGATGAGGTAAGTAAGAAAGTAAATCAGAAACTCTACAGAGGTATGATTGGATCTCTTCTCTATCTGACTGCATCTAGACCAGATATATTATTCATTGTATGTTTATGTGCAAGATTCCAATTAGATCCTAGAGAATCTCACTTAACTGCTGTTAAGCGAATTCTGAGGTATCTCAAAGGTACTACTAACCTTGGACTGTGTTACAGAAGATCTAAAGAGTTTAAACTAGTAGGTTATTGTGATGCTGACTTTGCCGGAGATAGAATAGAACGAAAAAGCACCTCTGGAAGCTGTCAGTTCCTGGGTGATAACCTTATCTCATGGTACAGCAAGAAGCAAGCCACTATTGCACTATCAACAACTGAAGCAGAATATATATCTGCTGCTGGATGTAGCACTCAGATGATCTAGATGAAGAGCTAGCTGGAAGATTATCATCTCTATGAAAGTAAGATTCCTATCTTCTGTGATAATACCTCTGTTATTTGTCTTTCAAAAAATCCTATCTTACATTCTAAGGCAAAACATATAGAAATTAAACATCATTTCATAAGGGACTATATTCAAAAAGGAATTTTAAGTTTAAACTTCATAGACACTGACCATCAATGGACTGATATTTTTACTAAGCCTCTTTCCAAAGATAAATTTAAATTCATTCTGAAAAACATCAGTATGGAACTTTGTCCTGAATGAAATTTTTTTTCTATATATGTTTTTAGAATGTTCTGAAATGAATGTTCTGATTAACAACTCTTCAGAAGTTAGAAGATGAGTTACTTCAAAAATCATCTATAATGTTCTGAAATGTGTCTAAAGTTTCATTACAAAAATGGTTCAGAAGTTCATTACATTAAAACAACTGTCACACGCTATCCTCAAAAGTTGAACGCGTGTTTCAACTCTGAAAGGTCATGCATGCGTACATTGCTATTGAGACGCCGTTCCTAGGTAACTGTTCAGATTTAATCAAATCTCACGCATTCCCTCAATGTCAAATCTCATTAATTGCTTGTAATGATTAATTTTTTTTAATTCAATTGTTCTAAATTCTTTAACTGTTTTATTACTTTAAAATTCTTTTTCATAAGCTATAAATACTTTGCAAAATTCCTTTTTTACTTTTTACTCTCTCTCTCTCTCTCTCAAATTTCAATCGCTTCCGCGTATTTGCAAACTCTCTATCTTTTTTGAAAACTCTCTCTCTTTTTTTCAAAATCCTAAACCTAAGCATTCTAAAAGGTTGTTCCCAAACCAACCCCAAAACCTGTTCAATCAGATGTTAATATACGTTTCTAGAATTTTACAACAGAAATGCAGACTTGGATAGACCTGCTGAAGGCAAACAGTGCCACCAACCTGAACCCAGCTGCATCTAATTTTCTGTGGGAAGCATTCAGAAGGAAATTCAATGATGAATCCTTTAAAATGCAAAATCTGTGCTATTCTCAGGTTCTTGAGAATTTCACCCAGAATCTGAATGCCTTCAAGATAGAAGTGGCAAATATCTAAGATAAGAAGCCTCTTCTGCAGATTACCAACGCTCCTTTACCACTTGTTGATCACATGGAAATTTCAGAAGATGGCTCTGAGTCAGATCTAAATTCCCTGGCAATGACTCTGTATCACCAACCTTCTGCTCAAGCTTCCTCTGAGAATGTGCCAACTATTCTGATTGATCTTGGAAATATTCTCTCCAATGTTGTATCTCTCCGTGAACCAGGCCACGTTATAACCCTTAAAAGTCCTAGCTGAAGCATGGGTTAGTTCGAAAGCATATTGTTACAAAAGGTATCCTGACTCCTATAGGACTTGCTGTAAATCCTGAGTTGACATCACATTTTACAAAATTTGCCTGTTTTACTGAAAAATGCATTTTCAAAAATTTCAAGACAGTCATAAGGTTTGCATTCTTAAAATATTACTGTTTGCATATGACTATTTGTTCAACAGCATAGAGATTCGCATGACGAATATCTTGTGAACAAAAAACCTTCTAAATAAAAAGGATCACCTCAAGTGGAAAAACACTTCCAACCAAGGGGCACGGCATGATTATTGTCCATCATATGGGGAAGTCAAGTCAAGATTCAAGGAATCTCTCAAAGATGCCAAATAGCCAGGGGCAGATCTCCATCTGAATCACTTGGGAGCATTGGGCATGAATTCCAGCAACAAATCCTGTACGATCAAACAAACATCTTCTGGTAGTGTGGCAACACAACACTACCGACAATGACAACTCCCTACACCCTAAGAGCGTGGACATAGTCAGAAAATACTGCGCATGAACAAAGACCCACTAGGTTGACTGGCCTAGGAAAAAATAAGGGCATCCTGGCGAACCAAAAGGGTTCGGGCCAAAATTAGGGATAAAAAAATGAAAAATCTGTACACCAGGCAAGTCGAAAACCCGAAAGGGCGACTTGGGAAAAAATGGTATCCCGGTGGACTGAAAATCTGAAAAGACGGTCCAAGAAAAAGTTAGGGATTAAAGCGTACGACTATGTCCCGTTATCTTGCCACTTGCCTATTGTGATACGGTGGGAGAACTGACTTGGGATTTTGCGTTTGTGTTCGCAAATGTTCGGTTTAGCAAGAGTCACCACCGACTTTTTATTTTATCCTAAGGAAAGGTCAAAAAGCACAGGAAAGACCTTTGAGATGTTTTCGTGGGTTCGGGGGGTAGATTATGAAAAGGGAAGGTGCTAGCACCCTTTTCATCCATGGTTATCCATGGGCTCTTAGTTACTTGTTTTAGATCACTTGCCTTTGTTTTTCAATTGCTTGAAATGGTGTTTTGTGTGTGTGGTTTTGAAAATGTTTTGAAAAAGATGCCTTGTCTAGGCAACCTTTGTAACAATTCGTTTGAATGTTTTACAAAGGTGTTTGTATTTTTGAAAAGATGTTTCAATGTTTTTTGAAAGTTGTTTTGAAGTTGTGTTGTGATATGTGTTTGAAAAATGGCAAGGATGTTTTGCAAGTTTGATCAAGTAACTAAGAGCTATCTACCCTATTTTACTCAAAGATTTTTCTTATGCTTTAACCCTTTTAACAGTGTTGTTTCACCATTGTATTTGGTGAACAACCTTGCGTTAGGATGTTGAACGGGACGGGCGCGGGACGTTTGTATAGTCATAGAAGGCAACATATGGGACGTTTTAGCAATGTCGTTTTAGGGACTAGATCGTTTACCGAAGGCAACATCGAGGGTCATCGAGGGACTACGATATTTTATCGAGGGTCTTTGCTAAAACGCCCATGCTCGAGGGACATGACTATTTTCCGAGGCAACAAGTGAGATTATCCTAAGGGTGCATGTGTGCAAAGTGTGTTTGATTGCATGCATTTGTCTTTGATTTTTTAGGTTGTCTACTTGTTGGTTTTATCTTGCCATACACACCTAGTTACTAGCATTTGTATAAAGCAATAAAAATGCAAGAAATAAATATCCTACACTATTACAACCATATTGAAAGGCAATGAAATATAAAGGCAAAAAAAAAAAAACAAAGAATATGAGCTTTTCGACCCAGGAAGCAGCAGCCTTCGATTTGCACTCTGTTGGCCTCCTTCGATTGGGCCAGTGAAGTCAGTGTGAGCGTGTCTCTGGATGGGCCTGGAAGTCAGTGTGGAAACCAAAGGTTTCGTTTCATACTCCTGTCTCCTGTTTCTTTCATTTCAAGCATTAAATGGCAACATGGCCTAAGGCCATGCTAGTATTTATCTTTCAAACAGTTTAATAATTAAAACTAGTTCAGGTAAACAGAAAGCAAAACGAAACATGTTAACAGGGTGGAAGCGAAAGGAACAACAATATGTACATGCTTGGAACGAACAAGAATATTTACATGTCATGCCATGAAACGAAAAGCTCAAAGGTAAGAATAACTTACCTTGCTTCAGGCTGGAACGTGTGCTGGGCCTTTAAGTGGTCTCCTTGAATGCTTCTGGATTCGGAGGGAGAAACCAGGGGTTATGTCCTTGATACTGGATTCAATAGAGAAGAACAAGTGTGAGGTTCTTCCTACTGGATTCGAAGGGTAACAAGGTGTATGGATGTTTCAGGTTCTAAGGAAACAAGTGTTTGGATTCTGGATATTTTTGATTTCTCAAGTGTTGATGAACTTGAGATTTTTTTGTTGTGTTTGAGAACAATTTTCTGCAGATTCGTTCCTCTGGCTCTAAAAAGTCCTCTTTGGATTTTTTTTGTGATTTTCTAAAGTGTTTAAGAACTTTGAGAATTTTACTGTGTTTGAGAAAATTTAGGAGAGGTTCGTCTGGTCAAAAATCCTCTCTAGCTTTGTAAAAAATCCCTCTATTTATAGAGAAATAATGAACATGTCTTCAACAGCCAGCCTTGTAAAGAATTATAAAAATAATGGGTAACATGACAATACAAGTGGGGGGGCCTATTGGCAGCAGCAACAGTGGGGTGCAGGAGATGTGCCTTATGCCTCTGACGTTGCTTGTGCTCAGACTGAAATCAGATGGACAACTGCTTTTGTGATAAAGTACTCTCTGCTTGAAGAAAAAGTATGTAGCCTTTAACCCAGAATAGCAGTATCCAACAGACCAAGTTTGAAACCCTTGTGCAAACTTCTGACTATGTAAAGATCTGGACGCAACACAACCTGGAAAACGAGATCTGGTCTTGTGTCAAAGGCAAGAGTGAGATCGAAGCACACTTGTTCGAAGAAAGCCTCTGTCTCAGTCGAAGCCTGTGGTCGAAACAAGCTAACTCGAAGGAAGCTACTGCCCAAACGAAAGCTCCTGCTCGAAGCAAACATATTTCCCAATCGAAAGTCCGTGTTCGAAGGAAGCAATGTTGCCCAATCGAAGCATGTTTGTAGGCAGTAAACTTGTCCAAATCGAAGCAGGCTTGCAGGCAGCTACTTGTCCCAATCGAAACAGGCTTGCAGGCAGCACGCTTGGTGAATCGAAAAGGGTTTCCTTGCAGGGGGCATGTGTGGCCAGTAGGTCATGGCCTTCGATTGCCAGCATGCAGGCAACAAAAGGCACAAACGAAATCTGCAACAAGAAGTCACACGCCCAGGCGAAAGAGGCACGCTAGCAGCCACTTTGAGCAATCGAAAGAGGCCAAGAGTCAATCGAAGGATGTTGTCCAGGTTGAATTCGAAGGAGGCTGATCGAAAGAGGCCAAAAGGCTAATCGAAGGATGCTGATCGAAAGAGGCCTAAAGGCCAATCGAAAGAGCTGAAACACTTGTATTTCTCCAAAAAAAATTTCAAAATAATATTTTTATCTATTTTCTCCATTTTTGACAGTTTCCTTTTTAATTTTGGTACTGGAAAAATCCAATGCACTTGTGCAAACTTGAACCTTGAAATCATTGTAAGAAAGGCCTTGAGAATCGAGAGGGCAAATTTTTGGGTACAACACCTATCAGTAGAAGACTTATCATTCCAACCGGCAGTTACTAAGCACCTCATAAGTTGGGATAACACTCAATCCACAAGGCTTCCGCAAACACTTTCTCCAGCAGGTACAAGGGCAGAAAAGTCTTGATACGAAGTCATTGTCATATCCTCAGCATGCGTCCCAGTAACATACACTCCCCGCAGAGTAGGAAGTATCCAAAGACAGTGGTGTTAGCTCTCCCCATCCGACGTTCATAATCGAGATCGAGTCGGCAAAATTCTCCCCAAGCAGATTTTATCTATCACCAACAACAAAAGTTCATCCCCGACTGAGTTTATTTCTCCAAATCAGCAGATTGTCCAACAGAGTATCTCTCTTCCCCACAAAGTCATTCTCCTACAGGGTTATTCTCAAATAGAGTCTCTCCCGGTGATTTGTTCTCAAGCAGAACAGATGCAAGTCTCCGGTTAATCATCTTCGGTTACTATCCCCAGCAAGAACAAAGAACTCAGCTGCTTATACTCTCCAACAACAGTCAGGATCTATTCTCCCCAGCTAGAGAATATCACAAGAGTATTGCATATCCATACATCGTAGCATACGCATGTGCATCATACAGCACAATCTCATTTATTTTGAGAACATCATTACTCAATACATTTCATACATCATGACATTACATACGACTAACTCTTTACCTTTTAGGGAAAGACACAATCAAGTTCTCGCAAGTTTTCTCTGGTTCAGTCAAATCAATACTAAGATTTCTATTCCGGTTCAAGCTATGAATCCCAGAAATTGACCGGATAATATCTTGATTTCTCCAAAATACTACGAAGCCTGGAATCGACCAGATAGTGGTATATCTTAAATTCAAGTTATGAAGCCCGGAAATCGATCGGATAATATCTTGATTTCTCCAAAATACTACGAAGCCTGGAATCGACCAGACAGTGGTATATCTTAAATTCAAGTTATGAATCCCGGAAATCGACCGAATAATATCTTGATATCTCCAGAATACTACGAAGCCTGGAATCGACCAGATAGTGGTATATCATAAATTCAAGCTATGAAGCCCGAAAATCGACCGGATAATATCTTGATATCTCCAGAATACTACAAAGCCTGGAATCGACCAGATAATGGTATATCATAAATACAAGCTATGAAGCCCAGAAATCGACCGGATAATATCTTGATATCCCTAGAATACTACGAAGCCTGGAATTGACCAGATAGTGGTATATCATAAAATACAAGCTATGAAGCCCGAAAATCAACCGGATAATATCTTGATATCTCCAGAATACTACGAAGCCTGGAATCGACCAGTTAGTGGTATATCATAAATTTAAGCTATGAAGCCCGGAGATCGACCGAAAAATAGCTTAATCCCCAACAAGTTATTGTGAAGCCTGGAAATCGACCAGATAGCAATATAAGATACCATGAAGCCTGAAATCGACCAGATAGTGGTATATCTTAAATTTAAACTATAAAGCCCGAAAATCGACCGAAAAACAGCTTAACCCTCAATAAGTTATTGTGAAGCCTAGAAATCGACCAGATAGCAATACAAGATACCATGAAGCCTGGAATCGACCAGATAATGGTATATGACACTAAAGCCTGGGACACGACCAGATAACAGTATAAGGTACTGCGAAGCTTGGAATTCGACCAAATAGCAGTTTACCCGTCCAATTACTATGAAGCCCGAAAATCAACCGGATATTAGTAAGCCTTAAATTCAAGTTTAAGCCCGGATGCGATTGGATAACCACTTGATTCCTTCTGAAGCCTGGAACACGACCAGATAAGAATTGAGAAATTACAAAGCCTGGAGAACGACCAGATAACAAGCCTAATCTCATCTCCCCAGTAAGTCGCTGTAAAACCCAGAGCACGACCAGATAGCAGTCGGTCTTATTTTCCTCAACAAATAATTGTAAAGCCTGGAGCACGACAAGATAAGAATTGAGAAATTGCAAATCCTGGAGCACGACCAAATATTAGTTCATTTTCACCTCCTCGACTAAGAGATGATTCCCCAGTATAGTAACGGACAACTGAAGCTCCTAAAATTCTATTTCTCCCAAGACAGAGACCAGTATTCCCCAACGAAGCCCTCCTTAACAACAGGTATACAGGATATCACCAAGGAATTTCTTATGCGACCAACGCTTCTTCGGATGACATCTTTAAGCCTATCTTTCATCATTGACTTCCAAATGGAATCTATAAGCCCATTCCCGATATCTCAAGACAAGTACCACTTCATGCGAGTGCAAATTTCTGAGCACTCTAGTGTTCAATCATCTTCCACCTTCAGATCACGAAAGGCAGACGAGCCAATCTAAATCTTCAGGTTTAAGAAGATTGAACATGGGCAACTGTTGTACCCCAAAATTTGCCCTCTTTTCATACACGCATATTATTGGTTTTATGGTTATGGAATAAAGGTATATTTATCAAGCTTCTTCAGGTTACAAGTGACGTTTATTTCGTCAATGGATATTCTCAGAGTATTTTCCGTGCTGAAGATCAGTTCGCCTTTTTGCAACAATTCAGGGTAAAAAGATTCACAAGTCCAACCCGGCGCATCATATTCAGGTATTCTTTCGCCAAGATATCTCTGATAACATATTATCAAACAGGTTCGGCTCAAGAGTTAATTCTTTAAAGAAGGTATCCAAATGTGTGAGTTTTCTCGAAGAAATGTGGTGAAAAAGTGTGCTGAAAGTGCAGTTTTTATGCACTAAAAAAATTCATAACTTGAAGATCGTGACTCGTTTTGAACCCGTTCCGGTGGCCAAAATTCCGTATTAACGTCATCTACGTTTTCATCTCTCGCGGCTGGAAGCCAATTTCGATCAGAAGGTCTTCAAAAATGCGGATTTATCAAGTATTTTCGTACAGAAAATTTGTGACAGAAGTTTATTTGCGTCATGTTCAGAAAATCATAACTTGGTCGATTTTCATCGTATCGAGCTGGTTTCGGTGCAAAAATTTCACAAATTGAATTGGCTAAGTTTTCACAGGAGATATCGAGTTCGAATGGTATCCAAAAGACCTTCGTTTTTTGCTCAGAGTGCGCGTGACACACCGAAAATCCTGAATGCTGAATATTATTTCATCTGGGTCGAAACTTTGAAAATCCATAACTCAGTCAATTTTTATCGGATTGGGCCCATCTTTTTACACAAGGTCACTGACTCAGAGATCTACAACTTTTTTTCCAAAGTCGAGACCGAATTATGCTTCGATCAATACTAGTTTTTTATTGAAGAACGTGTTAGAGTCGACACTGGAGCCCAAAATAAGTTTGTCTGAGCTGAAACTTCAAAAATTCATAACTAATTCACCGTTTATCCGATTGAGCCCATTTTTCGACAGGAGTTAGTTCTCGATGTCGGCTATATTTTATTTTTACATTTCAACTTCAAAAATTGCACTTAAGCCCCTGCGATTTAGCCTGGAACGTGATAGACTCAAGTGAACATTGGAGGCCCAATTACACATTCAAAGCCCATATCTTTTCTCTAATTTCCATTATATAATCTCACTTTTTTCACACAAACAGGGAAACAAAAAAAACCTTTGCCACAACCCTGTCAGAATACCAAATTCTTTCAAGAACCCTAAAACTTTTAAGTCCTTATTACAAATCCCCATCTTACTACAAACAAGCCATCCTTGTTACAAACCCACATCTCACTACTTCTCCAGTAAGGGTAAGGCTGGTTTGATCTCCATGATCAAAAGGGCATAAAAACATTCCTCACTACTTCTCTAGTAAGGGTAAGACTAGTTTGATCTCCATGATCAAAAGGGTATAATCATTCATACATGCCATATCAGTTTTAACATTAAATTTTTTTCATATATTTGCTTTATTTGTATATCATGATATACATTAATTTATTTAATGTGTTCATTAAATTCAAAACTGCAGATTTAGACAGGGTCCCATGCAGGTTCATTACAGAACGTTGAGGCCAAAACACAAATGGCCAAAATAGAACAATCACCAATGCATGACTCATGGCAAGGCAGACATCTTGAGGAGGTTAAGGCAACCATCTGTTTAAAACATTTTTTTCCATAAAACTTAACATTTTTCACAAACCTTTGATTTTTTCTCCTAAACTCAAATAATTAATTTTAAGGTTTTTTAATTTAATTTTAGGTTTTAAATTAATTTTAGGATCAACAATCACCCATGACATTTGCATTATCTTTATTTTCTAACCCTATTTTTTATTGATGTTTCTTCCCCTATCTATTTTTTGGCAAACTTAATCTTTTTTATTAATCATTAGACATAAACTTTTTTTAAACCTTTTTTTAAATTAAAATTAATTAGGTTTTAGATTTTTTTTAATTAACCTTTTTTTCTTTTCAAAATTAACCTTTTTTTATTAATTAAAATTAATTAGGTTTTAGGTTTTTAATTAACTTTTTTTTTCTTTTCAAAACTAACCTTTCTTTTTAATTCCAACCAATTAGGATTTAGGTATTTTAATTAACTTTTTCTTCAAAATTAACATTTTTTATTAATTAAAATTAATTAGGATTTTTAGGTTGATTTAATTAATTATCATAAATCACTTTTTCATAAAAAATCACCAAAAACATTAACTTAGAATTTTAAGTTTTAATTTTTCCTTAATTTCTTTTTATTTATTCTTTTACATTTTAATTTCTAGAAAAATTGTATAGGTCGCATTATCAATGTAATAACGTAGATTTATCTTTTCTCGCATTTTTTTCTAATTATGTAATTGCTTCCGAGATGTAATAGTAATTATGGTTTTAAATTCCGCATCTTTATTTTCAGTCCAAAATAATTATGTATCTGCAAAAGCCTTGTAATAGCTAGGACTTTAAACTTTCTGCATTTTATTTTCGTAAACTATAAACTGCTTAGATGTATGTTAATAGGATTGTATGGAAAGACTAACTGAAAATTAAAACAGTAGATCACCTTAATTGTGCAAAGATTAAATAACTGAAATCAAACACACGCACATGCTCACTCTTAGGGTATGCCTCACTTGGTTGCCTCGGAAAATAATAGTCATGTCCCTCGAACGTAGGGGTACCCTTAGCAAAGATCCTCGGTTAAAATTATCATAAAGATCATAGTCCCTTAACGTCCCTCGAGTTGCCTACGAGAGATGATCTTGTCCCTCGATGTTGCCTACAAATATATGATGACAGTCCCTTCGAAATGCTAAGGTATCCTTACATGTTGCCTTCAATGACCATTACGTCTCTTTCGAGAGTCCCTCAAACATCCAACGACTAGGGTTACCTACTCACTAATAGTAGGATAACACGATCTAAAGGATAGGAGGAAAAGAACGTCTTTTTTCGAGTAGGTAGATAACTGTTAGGTACTTGCTCAAAACAAACAAACTTTTTCACACCAAACACTTTTCAAATAAAGTTTTCAAAAACACATCGTAACACTCTTGAGGACAGAAATAAGGGTTAAAACGAAGTAAAACAAAATTTTTCAAAATAAACACACACAAGAAATTTTTAAAGATGAGCAAGTACCTAAGAGTCCATAGAAAACCATGGATAAAAAGGGTGCTAACACTTTCCCTTTCTATAATCTACCCCCCATACTCAGAAACATCTCGAAAAAGGATTTTTTCTGTACTTTTTTCCTTTCCGATTGGACGAAATAAAAGTCGGTGGCGACTCTTGCTTACCGTGATATTTTGCAAACATAAACGCAAAACACAAACCAATATTTTTCTAAACAGTCAGTTTTGCCACCGTATCACATGAAGCAAACTCTGATGAACATAAAATGAAGAAAACTCTGACAGAAGGAGTGATATAGCAAACTCTGATAGAAGAAAAGTTAAAGCAAACTCTGATGTTGCAACATTGCAAACAAACTCTTAAACTTCCAGAGATAAGCTCTAACAATACCATCGATCATTTAATGCTAAGACGGCTAACGCACTCAAGTGGTACTACGCACGAGAGCATTGGAAACATAAAGGTCAAGCTAACACGCATCATTAATGCATACTCTCTCTTCAAGGCAGTAACAGTCAAAATTTGAAGCTATATATAGAAGACCATTTGTTTCAAAGCAATGTTACTGATCCACGCAAAATATACTAAAGCTCACTATTTTCATTCTTGTAAACTCTTTGTATATAGTGGGTAATTCTTAAGTGTTGGGCTAAAATCTTAGCGATAAATCACAATTTGTGATATAGCTTATTAGAAGCATTCTGATTCACTACTGTTAAGAGATAATCTTATTAATTGTTCCTTGAGAGACCAGTTGGGTCAGATTTCTCAAGAGGGCTAGGACTAGTTGAGTCTTAGAGGTGTTAGTCACTTGCAGTTGACTTGTGCATTGTATTGTTAGTCACAACAGTTTGGTTGTGCATTTGTAATCAGTTTTGATTATAGTGGATTAAGTCCTCGTTGAGAGAGGCAGAATCACCTTGGCGGATGAACTGAAGTAGTTTGAGTTTCAAACGAACTAGGATAAAATTATTTGTGTCCTTCCATTATTATTGCGCGAGAAAAAGGAAAAACTTATTCAACCCCCCTTCTAAGTGTTTTCTCACCCTTCAAGCTTAATGTGATTAATCTGGCTAATAGGAATAGGGCTTGTATGTTAAAGCTGCTTTGGAACTTATGTAGGAAAGAGGACAATCTTAGGGTGTGATGGGTGCATACATACTATATAAAAAATGCAACAATCACAACTGTCAAGGTGGGATCTACCTGTTCCTGGATTCTTAAAGAGATCTTGAACCAGAGAATCCATGTTCAAGGGATGCATCAGTGGCAAGATATGATGGGAAAGTAGAGGCTTAAAACTAAAAAAGTGTATCAAAGTTTGAATACTCAGAATATGCAGGTACCTTGGCGGAAAATCATGTATGACAATGAAGCAAGGCCTAAATCAATATTTAATTTGTGGATGGCACGTCACAAAAGACTTGCTACTAAAGATAGAATGATAAAGTTTGGGTTTATAAATGATGAGAAGTGTGTGTGTTCTGTAATGAGAAGGAAACTATGAACCACCTCATGTTTGATTGCAATGAGACCAAGGATATTTTGACTAAGGTGATGAGGTGGTTAGGAAATAAAAATGAACCCAAAAGCTGGGATCAGGAGATTTATTGGATGATACAGAAGTGCAAGAACAAGACCTGGAAAACCAAGATTCTGAAAACTGCTTTTGCATAAGTGGTTTATGGCTACTAGTTATATGGAAATACTAAGATCTTTAGGCAATATGATACAGATACATATGATAGTAATAGGGTATATAAAAATATCATTGACAGCATTGTTCATAGAGTTTGGAGGAAAACCAAACTGAGAATTAAAATATTTGAGCTTCTTATGAATTAGTGTTGGTTGTATAGGTTTTCTAAGTGTATTTTTGCTGGACCCTATGGGTTGCTTTGTAATCATTGTTTTTTTGGTATATATAAATTCTTATTTAAAAAAAATATTTCCAAAATTGTATGATATTTTTTATTAATCATACAATTTGTTTATTATTTATAAAATTTAAAATTTTAACGGGACAAATTCATCAATAATCAATATATATTTATCTATATATAATATAAAAAATAGTTGAAATATTAAAATTAAAATTTTAGCAGAGTCAATTTCATTCAAATACGAAATAATATATTACAGATACACACTGGTACTACGCTCATATGATACTGATATTAATATATTTAATTAAATATTGAATAATAATGAGAATAAATTTACTATTGATTTAAATATTTTAATAAATAATTCCAAAACAAAAATATTTATATATATGAATAATTAATTGTTAATTCAAATATTTTTATATATGGAATAAATATTTGATTTCAAATATTTTTATATATGAAATAGTATATTTTATTTGTAAAATAATTTTAATC
Organism: Vicia faba; assembly: GCA_948472305.1. NCBI lineage: Eukaryota > Viridiplantae > Streptophyta > Magnoliopsida > Fabales > Fabaceae > Vicia > Vicia faba. Next base: position 490,461,389 of record OX451737.1, read on the forward strand.
AATTATATTAAATAGTTATTACTAACTAAATTATATAATTTGATTGAATATTTCTTAACTATAATTTGTCAATTTAAAATTTATATTATTATAAAATATTTTAATTATCATAAAATAGTTTTAAACAATTTTATTTTTATATATGAGACGAAGTCTACTATTGATTCATATATTTTTATAAATAATGTCAAAACAAAAATAATATTTATTATTTTTATAGACGGAAAAAATATATTATTGATTCAAATTCTAATTTCTTATTTTTTTAAACACGGGTACTGACATGGTATGCATATATTGTAATGATATTAAGCTATTGATTTAAATATAAAATAATATGGTACGCACATATGTTTTTTTAATTATTTTTATATCTTATATTTTTATTTTGGAATTATTTATAATTCAAGATATGGATATTTTCAAGATAATATATGGAAAATCTAAATATATATTATTGATGTAAATTAATTTTGGTTTAATTTATTTATTTTATTTAAAAATATGATCAAAATATTAAATATTAACGAAAACACGAAGTTACTGATAAAAAAATTGAATATTAACTAGAACGTAAAGTTACTTATCAAAATAATGAATATTAATGAGAACATGAATTTAATAATCAAACTATTAAATATTAACGGGCATGAATTTAATAATCAAACTATTGAATATTAACATGAATATGAAGTTATTAATCAAAATATTGAATATTAACGGGAATATGAAGTTATTAATAAAAATATTGAATATTAAACGAAATATTAAATTACTTATCCAAATATTAAATATTAACGGAAACATGAAAATATTGATAAAAAATATTGAATAATAACATAAACATGAATTTACTAATTAAAATATTAAATATTAACGGAAACTGACGTTATTGATTAAACAATTGAATATTAACGGAAACATGAAGTTATTGGTTAAAATATTGAATATTAAAGACAATATAAAGTTACTAATCGAAATATTTAATATTAATGAGAATATGAAGTTACTGATCAAATATTGAATAATAACGGAAATGTGAATAATGGAAACATGACGTTATTGATCAAACTATTGAATATTAACGGTAACATAAAGTTATTAATCAAAATGTTGAATATTAACGCAAACATGAAATTATTGATCAAAATATTGAATATTAACAAAAACATAAAATTATTTATCAAAATATTGAATATTAACGGGAATATAGAGTTATTGATCAAACTATTGAATATTAACGAGAATATGGAATTACTGATTAAAATATTAAATGTTAACGGAAACATGAAGTTATTGATCAAACTATTGAATATTAACATAAACATAAAGTTACTCATCAAAATATTAAATAATAATAGAACAATTTTACTATTAGTTTAAATATTTTGGACAATAACTCCAAAACAAAAATAATATTAATATATAAAATATATATATATATATATATATATATATATATATATATATATATATATATATATATATATATATATATATATATATATATATTATTGATTCAGATATTTTTATATATTGAAAGAAATATAGATATCGATTTATTATCTTTTTAAAAAAAAATATTTTTATTATATTTTAAAAATAAATGCGTGTATAAGACCGATATCTTTGCAAACACATATCTATTCTGTTAATTTATAATATAACAATTAACCGCATTAAACATTAAAACTATCACAAATCTTGAAGTATATTTAAATTTATAATATTGAATAAATTTGTTTTCATATTCATCCTTTATATAAGAATAATCGATTATAAGATTAATAATAGTGATATAAAAGCATTTAGATATAATAAAAACTAATGTGTGTATTTAAGCAATCAACTAGTGTATATTATAATAGTAATTTTTTTTTTAAATAGTAATTTTGTTAATATATCACTAAAAGAATAAATTTAGAGAAGGTAGTATTCAATTACTAATATATTAAAATTCGATCACAAATCATTTTAGGGACAGATTTAGTAACTTGTTAATATTTGTTACTAAAATTTAATGTCGCAAAATGCGTGTGAGAGATTTAATGTCACTAACTAAGGTTTTGTCACTAACATTTGAAAACAAAATTGTCAGTATTTAGAGAGAAATTTATAAATACATCACTAGTTATGTAATAAATAATTTAGCAACGTTTATATTCTATCAATAATTAGTGAAGGTTAATTGTCTCATGCCTGAGTGATAATAAATTTTTTGTTTAAAAAAAATTAGTGAAGATTAATGAATAGATGCTCATTTTTATGAGAGATTTATATGTCACTAAATTACCTGACAATAATTTATTGACGTTTATATTCAATCACTAGTTCGTAAAAAATAATAATACTTGTTAATTTGACATGTTATAGTCTGATCTATTTGTAAGGTTCGAAATGATGTTATGCTTCACAAAATCACAAAACAACGAAATAGGAGGAGAAAATATTTTTTTTGACTTGAAAATAATTTTTAGGTAGATCAGGAGTGAACTCTTGCTCCTCTGGATGATTTTAGAATCATATCATCTATCCGCACTTATAGCGGATCGAGTGTTTGTTTTGACTCAAAGGTAGATTACGACTTTACATTGTTTTAGTACTCTTATGATGAAATCTAATCTATTAATGGTGAATCCGACGACTCAAGATCTAAGTTGTTGCCATTGAGGTGGACTTCGTTAGTAGCATGGACTTTTATTTGCGGGAACCTCTTGATCAATAGGGCTGGTTAGCTTGTTTTTGTTGTATTTTTTTTTTTATAGTTGTACTTTTTGTCTTGCGACACTTTTTGTACTTAATGATTTACTTTGTTGTACTTTGGTGATTATTCATACTCTTTATTATATTATATTACTATTTGTCATTAAAAAAAAAATCATAAATACTCATTATACTCAATTTCTTATCGGGTAACTCACTATTCTATATTACAACTCCCTAATCCCTTAGGTCAACTAGATATTTAAGACATGCGATATCTGATATGTTAAACCCTAAACCATAAATTATAATTTTTTTATCCCTAATCAATTATTAAATTGAAGAGTTAATTTAATTTATATTCATAGGGTTATGATCATTAATCATTACGAGTCTAAATTACTTATATGATTTTTTCAACACATATAAAACAATAACACTGAATAGTCAAATAAGTAAAGAGTTCACAACTTAGAAATATGTCTCAACAAGTTCATACTAGTTCATCTAACAAACACAAATCAAAGAAAATTAACTACTCATTATAGAATTAGTCATAACTATGAGTTTAGAGTAATAATAAATAAACTTAATGTAAAATTTGGTCTTCAATAGAAAAAAGCCTTCATTCATAAGCCTCTTGTACCTCAATACCGTCAAATCTCTATTTCTTCCAAAAGTTTTCTAAAAAATCAAGTTTCCTTATTTAAATACCTTTAAAACGTCAAAACTAATTATAATTCATGATCAAAACAACAAATAGTTACTAACTTTGATGAAAATGAACAGATATAACATAAAAAATGATGACAAATTTTACTGTCATCAATACACATAATGAAACACTACAATAAGTTTTTGTAAATATCATAAATATTTCTCATATAATAACTAAAAGTATTAAAAGTATGCTCTTAAAACTAGATCTTAAAATCAAAGTAGTGCTTGTTTTATTCTTGACACTAGATATTACAACTAAAATAATATAAACAAAGCTCTCAAAATAAAAATATTACAACAATATAGTAACATTATTGTTTTTGAAACTAAGACATGACAAACAAAAGTATTTTCAAAACAATTTAATATTGTACTTTTCTCTCTTCAAAATATAACCAACATTGTTGTCTCTTCAAAATATAAACAATATTGAATTGAGATTTGTATATCGTGTCAAGTTTGTGTGTCCAAATATCAATGCTCTTGTATATTTGAATGTACCTTCTTTAAATAACATAAGTATAATATATATTTTTATCTTTTTAGCATATATTCCATATTGTAATAGATATTGGCAGGTGTGTTGATGAAGATCACTGTGATTATAATTTCAATGCAGTGGTAAAAGTTTCTTTCTGATTAGAGAGAATACTTGAAGAAAAAGTTAAAACTTTTATGCTCAGGTCAGTATAAAATTAAGGTAGAAATTTTTAATTATATGTTGAATTATACCCGGATTTTATTCTGGATCGCACTTATATATGAGAGATAGATGTAAATTTTTCCATATTGTCCAGCATGGAGCATATATAGTCGTTGAATGAAGATCAATGCCTCTGATCAAAGGAAATGTGTGCTTCAGTGTGACTTTGTATATGCGGATCAAAGGAAATGTGTGCTTCAGTGTGACTTTGTATATGCGGCTCTGTGGTTCGGTCATTATGAACCGGTGTCCAATGTAAAATAATACACATTTTTAGGATATTGTTCATTACATCATATATGTTTCTCAAAAACACGGTAAACACTAAAAAATATTTATATTGGAAAATTAACTTTCTCGTACCACTTTGGATCCATTCCTCTCATTTTTTTTTTCAATTCTCTCCTTTATTTCTATCTCTTTTAACCTCACTCTATCTCTAAAGTAAAAATATTTTTATAATGAAGAAAGAGAGTAAGATTGAGAGAGATGGACAAGAAAGAGAGAAATGGAGAGAAAAATGAGAGGAGGGGATCCAAATATACATTTTTTTTCAGTTGTTCCTACTGAAAAAATTAACATCTCGGCACAACCATTTTTTTATATTAACTTTGGAAGAGAAAACTAGTACCATTTTGTAAACCTACCTTCTTCATTTCATTAATAACACTCTACCAAATACCACATATTTTTCATCAAGTCTTTGGATCTTAGCAGTACAAATAAAAAAAAGGGAACCAATAATATGTTAAGTCCAAAATTTATCGTGGTAAGAATACCATGTCTAGAATGTCTCATGTTAAATTTTCATAAAATAAAAAATAAGACGATAAAAACTATAACCTTTGAACCATAAAGCCTTTTTTTGAAAAGAAAATAGAATATGTATAAAATAAAGGCATTATTTCTTAATTATCTAATTCCCTTTTCAAGCACATTAGTTTTCTCTTTGAATGTTATTTTTCGAACACATTTTATATTTTTTTAAGTGAGACTAACTGAACAAAAATGTCACACCCACGCACGCACGCACACACACATTATGCATATTCTAAAATATTTAATTTTAACTTTTAAATTTTAAAATTTGAACTGTGCAATTTTATAAAATAACTAGATATATCTAACACATAGAGATTTCAATATTCAACTAGATTTTATTATTTAAATGTTTAAAAATTCACCTAATAGGATTTTTAATCTAAATATTCTAAATTTATAATAAAAAGTTGTATTTTCAAATTTTAGAAACCTGTTAGAAGTTATAATTCGATGTTTCGTAGAAAGCTAGTATTCAATTGTCTTGAAGTAGCTAGTCGAAGTAGTAGGAGTCAGTTGTATTCAACAGAGTTGAATAAAACGATTAGTTGTTGTGTCGAAGCCAAAATATAACTTGTATGTTTTGGTCTTGTGTTGTAAGTTTTGGGCTTGGGCCTTGGTCGCCTATATTCCAGCAAACCTACTAGTCTTCAAAGGTGATAACTACGAGAGGTGGGTTACACAAATGAAGGCCATATTCATATTTCAAGTTGTGTCTGAAATTGTAAATAACGGAATGCTGATCGTACCTGACCAGAATGGACCGTCACAACTTACGTATAGCAGAACTTGAGAGTGAGATGGGGGGGGGGGAGGTACCTGCAAGACACTCTGATGCCAAAATGAGATACAAAATGGTGCAAGAAAGAGAGTGAGAAATGTTTAATACCTGACCCTCTTAAGAGAGAGGGTATTTATAGTCTCCAACGTTGGGCCAAGGTCTCCTCATTGGGCTGGTCAAGCAGGCCTAAAGTGGAAACTTCCAGGTCCTACGTGAGTAGTGGGGACCAGCACGTGGTCCCCTACCTGGATGACTTCCTCCACACGATCAGAAGGATATAGATGCGGTCTTTCCGAAGACATGAAGACTCCGTGATATTCAGAGATGTTGATAGTCATCCCTACGATGAGGATGCTCGTGAGGTGCTTCTGCTCATCATGGATGCTCCCCGTCAGACGCAAGGTCATGTGGGAGGACCAGTCTTGGTCGAGGAGAGGATTGTAGGGTGACCTCGAGGTCCTCCTGACCGATGATGATCTTCCTAAGACTAATTGGGTTTATCCCTATGTGGTGAGGTTGCCTCATCGCGGAGAGTGGAATAATTGGGTTGGGCCTCACATGGGGTTGAGCCAGGGGCAAGCCTAGTCCAGAACAAGAGCTCCTCAAGTCGTTTCTCCTGATGAAGGAGTTATGACTTAAGTCTAGATTTTTCTTTTACAAGGTGCGTCACTCGACGAGGATCTTTCATTGTGTTGATGGAGAAGGTCGTCGGTACGCGGGTTTACCCGAGCAGTGTTTGAAATAGATTCGAGATGAAGTCATTCTAGTTGTTCCTCGACTCGTGGGGAGAGGAAAACCTGTGGGATGTAAACACGTGGCATGACCTTTGGGATTGTAATGATGGCCTAGGGAGTAGGGGCCATCATTAACTGAGCGCGTAGATGTCGAGGAGAAGGGCGATTGGTGAGCTGCCTGATGTGAAGTTTCACATTCCACGTTAACTCTATATATAGCGCCCTAAGGCCCATTATTCATCTTTACATTCTCACTCTCTTCACCCTCCCTATTGCCAAAACTGTGCCGTTCTCTTCAACCGCTAACACCGTCGCAGAATCTGTCGTGTGTTCTTCATCTACCCTCATTATTCTTCATCTACTCTTGTCCAAGTAAGTATTTTTCGTGATACTATTTGTTTAGATTGGCTTTGATGATGTTTTAGTTGTAGAATTTCGCAACTGGGGGGTTTTACTCGGGATATTCATGTATTCATGCGTACTATTCGTGATTGAGACCGTGATATTCATCTTTTCACTGACACTTAGATGAATTTACCCCGTGGTCTCCATACGTCCCCGTGAAATTCATGAATTTCGCACAAGAAATTTATGCAATCCTCGGCGACTTCATGAGTTTGGCCGATAAATTCATACTTTACTCGTTGTATTCATCATGTGCCCGGGGTGTTCATGAAAACAAGTGTTCGTTGTTATAACCTCTATGTGGTCTTATAAGGCTGGCATGATTTTAATTCCCTGGTCGAGGGCCGTGTATTTCCCCTTCTGCATGAGTGACTGTCGACTTGGTCTGAGCTCCGCATAACCCCTTCCTCCGCTTTACAGGTAAAATGGTCAACACTCCTGAATCGTCCGGGCACATGGACACCAAAGAGACTAGCGCAACCGAGAAGGGTGTCAACTTGGTTGACACGGTCAATGATCCTGCATTGGCTTGGGTCGGGGTAGAGCCTCGAGGAATAACCTCGATATACAGTTATAGTAAGAGGCAGGCTTATACTGTCGTCGAGTATGGCGGCGATCAGGAAGGTTTCCAAAGGAACTTCGAGATCTTGTGACCGATGCCCACCACTCGAATATGCTTGGAGTTCTAAGAAGACCGCTTCCCCATGTACGAGGTCATTTTCAAAGACTTGTGGCTTCACCTTCCCTTCAACGGTTTCCAGATGGGGGTGTTCAATCACTTGAACCTAGCACCCTCTCAACTTCACCCCAACGCCATTTCCATCATCTGGGCATTTGAGATTACTTGCCGGTTCTTGAGGATCGAGACGACCATTCCCCTGTTCTTCAGGGTTTTTCATCTACAACGGCAGTCCCGAGGTGGGAAATACAACTGGGTCTCCCTCTAACAGTCAAAGAGGAAAATGCAACTGGATAAAAGTACCATATTTGACTGGTGGATGTTTAGTGCAAAAAATGACCAAAATTTCATTTGAACAGATTTAAAGGCAAATGCCACTGGTGGATGTTTAGTGCGAAAGCATACCAAAATTCCTTCAGTCAGATTTGAAGGCAATTTCAAATTTTGTCTATGGGGGCACTTTTATCCTATTTGAACACACCCATGGAAATTATCTGTTCATTAATTTCCAACAATCCTCCACTTGTTCTAATAATGAGAAGTCTAATTCTAGAAAATGAAGTATAAAGAGTGTTAATACAATTAGGTATCTTTCGATTTTAAACTTAACCTTGAGGATAACGCAAAGTTTAATCAATAGCAATGCTTTTAAACCATTAATCTATATGATTAAACCGACGTTACCTGATACACCATCTTTAAAGGTTCTTCCTCTATATATCTCGCTTAACACTTATTTATGGCCATATGCTATCCTGTTTCATGAATTTTTCATGAGAGAAACTCCAACTCTCACTTTGAGACGACACCATCTCAAAATTCACATAGGTGAAGTACATGTTGTATCCTTTTCCTCGATTATGAACTTCATTAAGAGTTTAAAATAAAAACTCAACCCTCGTTTTAAGGTCAACATTATCACGAAATGTTCAACAATTATCCAAATCAATGACTTGTTGTTTCCCACTGAATCTTGAGGTTAATGTTCTGTTAACGTAAGATTGGGTTGCCTCCTCTGTCAGAACTTTTACTCAAGGAGTTCAAACTATAGCGGTAGAAATGTTGAGACTAAGCCATTGGATTGACTTGAGTCACACATATCAAATAAAAATCGCCACCGCGCTTTATTGTTTCCAAAGAAACGGGAAAAAAGCGAATAACCCAAAAAGAGGGGGAGAAAAGCTAAGTTCGGGGGTTGGTTATGCAAAGGGAAGATGTTAGCACCCTAAACATCTACGATACTCCGCAGGAACCTCTTTGAAAATTTGTGTATTTTGGCTATAATGTTGTATAAAAATGGATTGTGGAGATGAGAAAAAGAAGTATTTTTTATGATTTTTGCACCCGCTGCAGTTGCGAACCTTTAGTGCCTACGTACCACCTTTCGTGCAATAGGGGATCAGGGTACACGTAGTTCACCTTTTAAAAATTTTGAAACACATGTGTGTTGGTTAGTTTTAAGAGACGAGACATCATCGTCGTATCCGAGTGGAAAACATACTTGCTACCCACAATTATGAGAAAGGAGAATTTGTGTCATCTCAAAGTGGAGGATATGGCTTGGATTTTAAAAATCAGCAAAGCTTCGCTCAACACCCAAGTGGAAAATATCTCACTTCACTACATATCGTAGAAGTATAGTAGTTCGCATCACTACAAAGATTGACAAGAATCTAATCTTTTGAGAAAATTTTAAAGTAAAAAGCCAAAGTGGAAAACTGGTTTGAATGAGATTAATTGACTTTTAATCTTCTCACAAAAATGTCAAGGTATTATTAAGTTGATTAAAGTTTAATTAAGAAAGTATTTTGAAAATACATGGACATAAGTCCAAGTTTATTATTAAAGCGGTTCAAGTTCAAAAACAAGAAGAGTTTTCAAAAGGAGGGAAAAGATTTTTGAAATTAAAGAAGATGAGAGGAGATGAAGGGACTATCCTAAGGAATAAAGTAAAAGCTAGGGAAAAAGAACCATCTAACTAACAAGAATCCAACACTTGACATAATGAGTCAATGTAGAATTTCCATCATTTGGGTTGAAACCAAGCAAGCAAAGATACTCAACCTCTTAAGAAACCAAACTTCAATTGCATTAAGTCTTCACAAAAATTGGGCAGAGTAACGGCCGTATACAGATGAATTCCAGACCACAGACAAAGCATGTAATCAAAGTAACCTGCACACAAAACAAACAAACAACCCAATATTTTGGGATAGACCCCAAGAACTCTAGATAAATTAATAGTTGAGGTCACAAGGTCTCAAGGTAGGTTAAAGTCTCTAATCCTAATTCCAAGAAGTCCATAACTCCACAATGCCAATGATAGTAACCAAGTAGTCCAAGTAACATTAAAGTTTTTTTAGGGTTCAAGTTGATTATTAAATATCTTCAAAAAAGAAATGAAAAACTCAAATGAGCAAAATAAAAATGACATAAAAGAAAAATGCTCAAATGAGCAAAGATGAAAATAACATGAAATGTAAATGCTAAAATAAATGTGCTTAAAGTAAAAGCATAAAATAAAAGCACTAAATAAAGTCAATTGTTAGAAATTAGAGGTTAGTTGAATCACCATCTTGAAACTTGCATTTGAAACTCATCAGAAGATTGATAAAATCAAAGCCTCTCAACAATAAGTTTCATTTGTTTTTTGTCAAGTATATCATCCATTCAAAATTCTCAAGGCAAGAATAAATGAACAATGATGTTTAAGTGATTCACTTTGACCAAAATTTATGAAGATTCATTAGAGGATTGATAAGACCAAAGCCTCCTAACAATGAATCTCAAAGTTATTAGATCAAAGGATTCAAGTCAACATACTTGGGCTTACAAACATGGGTTTGGACCACGAATGATCATTTCTCGAATCGGGACAAAATTTAGCGCTATGTTAAGCAATCGTAAGTGGACTTATATAGAAGTCGCACCTATTTTGAGGCCGGTCAAAACAATTTATGTGTCCTATGCTTGGAGAGATGATATGTACATCATCCTCTAACAACATATGACACAATAAGAAGGGGATAAGATGAAGAGGGATGTGAGAAGAATTAAACCACATTTGAACCAAAAAAAATCAAACTATTATTAAAATCATTCATCCATTTTTATAGAGTTAGACTCAACACCATGGATCCAATGATGTTAATAAAGCTCATGATCAAAATTTCATAGTCCAAGATCAGCCAGAATATATACAAAAAATAAAATTGTATTTAAAATAAAGAAAAAGGTTTTTAAAAATGATTTTAAAATGAAAATAAGAGGGGAAATGACAATTATATTCAAAACAACCAAGAAAAATCAAATGAGGCCATAGAAAAATCAGAAATATACTCAAATGTTTATATAAATTTTTTGGTAATTTTCTAAAGTCAGAACCTATTTTTAAATTAATTAAAATTGCTCAAATAAATGGAAAAAATATCAAAAATAGTAGAAAAGTCAAAATAAAATTCTAAAAAAAATTCAGAAGATCAGAAATAATGGAAATGATGTTGATGAATTTTTTTTGAGTTTAAAAATGTTCAACAGTATTTTTTTAAGTAATTAAAAAACAAACCAAAACAAAGAAAAATTATAAAAAACATCAAATCTAAAAATAAAATAATGAAAAAATAAAATTCAGAAAGAGAATATTTGAAAATATTTTTGTGAATTTTTTCATAATTTTTGAATCAGAAATGAATTTTCTATGAGTTTTTGAAGTTTAAAATAACTTAAATATAAAAATCAGAAATAAAAAATAAAGTTAAAAAATAAGGACCAATGGATGAGATTCAAAACGTGATAGTAAGTTAATCTAATGGATCAGACGTGTTGTGCATATCATGGACTTTAGTGGAATAAACACTGGATCATTAATTAAATCAGATTTTTGAAAAATAAGCGTGACACACTTTCATTGGTTGATAGATGACACGTTGGTCATCTTCAACCTCCAGCCAATGAAATCTGCAGGTTTAAGAAACTATAAAATTAGAAGACGAGACTGGTACCATTTGCTTCGTCTCTTCAAGACGATTTCAATGGTACCTTCATGAAAAATTTATATAAGTTGTAGCTCAGTCGTTTTAGAAGAGATGTTTTAAAAAGAGATTTGAAATTTCATGGTCAAAACGTACTTCTAGTTGAAAATAATTATTGCAACTAGAATCAGGATGATGAGAGCTTCCTAATAGTATCAAAGTTTGAGAGAATTGGTAAAGGAATCTACCTATTGAAGTTAAGTTGCAGAATTCTGAAACTTGACTTGGCTAGCACGATTCAGGGAGTTTTAGAGCTTAATTCTTCTTCTGTTAGCTTCAGTGAGGTTCAAGGAAGGTGAATTGACAAAGAAAAATGATTGAGAAAAGCTGTAAGAGAAAACTCGAAGTTGCAAAAAATTTGGTTCAAGAGGGAGTTTGGCAGGGTGATTCTGACTCTCTAAGCTTGAGAAAAATGAATGAGGTATGACCCTCTATTTATAGGGAAGCTGATTGAATGTTCAAGCGTGTGAAATGATGAAGTTTGGAGGGAAATCGTGTGAACCTGATACACGAGTAAGGTGTGATCTATTTTGCATCAAAACTCATCCAATCCTTGTGTTTTCAGGCTCTAATCCACTTTGGCAAGTTGGTTAAACATGTTTAGACAAAAAATGCGTGCTAATATGATGTTTAGAAGCTAAAACATGAATTTAAAATTCTGACTTATGAATAAACTTCAGTTTCAAGTTACCAAATTCAAATCAATGGGATTCTCAGCTCAAGGAGTCTTAGGACATAATTATTGAAGCTTTAGAAAGATGAGAATACAAGCTTTACAATGTGAAAAGAATGGCATCAAATGGATGCTTAAGCTGAAAATTGTAATGAGTCAAAGTTGAGAAAAAGAGGTTGACTTTCTATACTTAGAAAATTTCTAAGTTTTTTCATCAAAAATGACTTATATTGTCTTGCATCCAAACATGGCTTTACACTTGAAATTTGCTCTTGACCAAAAAAGATGGCATGAATTAGACCTCTTTAATGGAATTTTGAGACTTGAACCATTTAAAAACTCCAAAAATTGAGAGAGTTATGACTTGTTGAAGTTGGAAAAAATTCATGAAATGACCTATAATCTTTTGTATCCTTAGGGCATCTTCCATCCATTTTCACACTTTGCACTTAAAAGAAGTGTTAAATTAAATATATTTAAGATCATTGTGGAAAAAGAATAGACTCAAGGAGATACAAATTGACCAAGTTATGATATTTTGAAGTCACGTAAGGGAATTTGATGATCCATCTAGAAGACTTGTAATCTTTCTTCATCATTAGGTACCTTCCACACAAAATTTCCTTGAAACTTTTGAAGTTATTTGTTTATAACCCTTTGAAGATAAGTATGTATTTGGAATCACTCAAAAATACCAAAAGATGAGCAAGATATACCCCTTTGAAGTTCAAAAACCTAGCTCCTAGAGCAACAAGATACCTTAGAAATCCTTTTACAATTTTGATAAACTTTCTTGCACAAATACTTTTGTAATATAAATAGAAGTTGTTGAGGATGATAATTAGGAACCATAGAAACCATAACCACTTCCAAATATTGAGAATTGAGGGAAATATGTACTCGTGATCAATGAATCAAGAACTTGTCCAATTAGGTCAAACTTCTTCAATCAACCCTTGTACCTTTGAACTATTTTTGACAACTTGAGGCATGATGAATCATAATAGACTTTTTCATGATATTACTTCAAAATATATTCAATAATGAAGACTTAATCTCAATGAAGCTTTGTTGAAGAAGGCATGAAAATAAACTCATGAACATATGGATCAACTTGCTAGAATGTGTAGTGCTTTCACCTATGATATCAACAATTAGGGCAACCATAAATTGTATTTATTAGTTAAAAGTTAATCAAATCATAGATGACAACAAGATACAAATCAAGATTCTTTGTGATTCCCCATGGGCAAAGCTAAAGAAAAGGAGAAGAGCCAAACCCTAGTGTGTGATCTTGTTGTGATTGAGTTGATATCATATGATAGAGGAATCTTAGGGGCAAAAATTGGGGTACAACAGCTGCCCTTATTTAAGTGTCTTCTATCCGGAGATGCAAAGGTTAAAATTTTTTGTGTCGACGTGATTGAAGATACTTAAATATAAAACAAGCTCTATTTTTGGCCCTAACATGCCATGCAATGCTTATGATTATGAATGCAAATGAACAAATCTAAAAAGGACGCAAGATCCTACTGGGGATGTAGCAAATGAAACAGGATCAAAAGGAAAACCCGACCAGGAAAATAAATCACTGGTGAACCAGAGACCTAACTCTATTGGGTAAAGCCCAAAGAGGAGATAAAGCATCATCAACTCAAAGATTTAGGAGATAAAGTAAAGGATAAAAGTGATCTACAGATGACTGTGAACTATCCGCTCACTGAGGAGATAGAAAAAAGGTAACGTCGACCCATCAGGGAAAGAAGTGGTAAGATAATACCAACAAATACTAATATCAGGGTGGTAATGATAATCAACACCATTACTCATGACTGAGAACACATGTACTTCTTCAGAGCACTAAAATCTCAACGACGAACTACCTTCCATAATAACAAGGCTACCATTCATCGAAAAAGATCTCAACAATGAACTACCTTCCATAATGACAAGGCTACTATTCATTGGAGTAACGAATCTCAACAAAAAACTACCTTCCATAATGACAAGGCTACCATTCATTGGATTAACAAATCTCGACAACGAACTACCTTCCATAATGACAAGGCTACCATTCATTGGAGTAACAAATCTCAGTAACTAACTACCTTCCATAATGACAAGGCTACCATTCATTGGAGTAACAAATCTCGATAAAAAACTACCTCCATAATGACAAGGCTACCATTCTTTGGAGTAACAAATCTCAACAACAAACTACCTTCCATAATGACAAGGCTACCATTCATTGAAGTAACAAATCTCAGCATCAAACCACCTTCCATGACAAGGCTACCATTCATTGGAGTAACAAATCTCGACAACGAAATAAATTCCATAATGACAAGTGTTGTACCCCAAAATTTTCCCTCTCATTTTATCAACATTTTTCATCACAAGACTCTTTGAACTCAAGATCAAGCTAGGGTTTGCTCTGCTCAAGATATCTCCTTGCACTGTTGACCTAAATTAGGGTTTGAGTTTACACAGGGATTTTTAGACTTTCAATGCCCAAATTGACTTTCATACTTCATGTTGGAGTTATAAGATTGCCTCTACCAAGTTTCAAGCCTTGAATCAAATTCTTACCCAGTCAATTGATCAGTTGACCTAGAAATCAACTGTATTGGGGAAAAAAGTCAACTGTGGCCAATTTACAGTCAAACCTCATGATTTTTGACCCACATCAACATTATGAACTCGTATGAACCATTTGATCAAGTTTGGACCACAACTCCACAAGAAATTTGATCAGATCACCAAAAGGGCAAAATGGTCATTTTTAGGGTTTTGACTGCACAAGGGCAATTTCTGATTTTTAACCTAGCCAATGGCAAATTGGGTTCAAGATTGGATTCAAGGACTCAATGGCATCATCTTGATTTATTCACAAGGTTCAAAAGATCTCAATTGCATTGGATTGATAGATGAATTTTTTAGTCAACTGATCAAAATTTGACTGTACACTAAAAAGTCAAACTTTGACTTTTTGGTCAAAATCAAGTGCCAAAGGTCATTTTTCATCAAGATGTGTCAAAACATGAAACTTGTTCATCAAGAAATCCATTTTTGCAAATTAGGGTTTAAAGTTGAAAAATTTCATAACTTAGAATTTTTCTAAGTTATGAAATTTTCTTAATTTTTCCTAACTTTGCCCAACATTTTCACCATGATGCAATTGGATTCAAACAAAACTTCCAACATGAAAGTTGTTGTCCTCCACAATGTCTACAACTTTGTTTCACAAAGTTTTCCTAAAAGAAGCTTGGATCTCAAGTTATGATTTTTGGAACAAGGGTCCCTAAAACTTTTAACTTAGTGAAATTTTGCCCTAGTTTAGGCAGGATTTTGACCTATCTTCATGGCCATTTTTCACATAGTTCCACTTGGAATCTCAAATTTAATTTAAAAAATGGATTGTATAGCATGTTGCAAGATTTCCAAAATGTCTAAGAACTCTCCAAAATCATTTGTGGTTAGGGAGAAACGAAGGCTTGAAGTTGGCAAAAACTCACTTTTCATCCATGGCATGTTCATGTTCATACAAGTTGCAAATTCAAATCAGCTTGCTTTGCACTAGATTACAGGCCTCAAAACCATTTCACACTCAATAATTAAGTGCAAAACCATTGGTCTAAGGCATTGTTTTGGTCATTAGAGCATTGCACCTTGGATTAATCCATAAGTAGAAAAAGTAATATTTCCATTTTTGCTTAATTCATGCTTTATGTCAAAACTGATTTCTTGAGCATTGGTCCATATCTCATGCAGCAAATCAAATCCACAAATTGGAGGGGCCAGAGTCAAAGTGTGCAAGGTGATGAATAGCCTGTACAATCCTACTAGACATCATTTCTCATGTTTTGCTTAAAATACAAGAAAGATATCCAAAACACTAGAACTTGAACCTGAGCCAAAAAAAACTTGTGCAAGCATTTGAGACATCTTTCTCACATCCCCTTGAACCAGAAACACGACCCTTTGAGCCCTCAAACATCCCATAGTTCAAAATCACCTTCCATTGGCAAAACAGGGCAACATCTGCAACTTGAGTTCAATCTCACATTTTGCTCGTGCGTTTTGCCCCAAGTTGGTTCAAACATCTTCCACATAACTCATCCAAGCTATCCCAGACCTTAAACACCAACTGTAACTCCATTTACAGTGTTTGCCATTTTTATTTTGAGCTTGTGCAGGTTGAGTTCTGTAGGCTTGTTCAAGCATATTCAAGGCAAGCAGGGTATTGGAGAAGGTCAAGTGAAGTTCAAGCAAGCTCCCAGACATCTCAAGCCTTGTTGAAAAGCTCCACATTGCCATACACGAAGTCAGCTGAAACAGGTTTTTATCAACTTCCTATCTCTCTATTTAGGAACATTTAGACTTAGGTTTGTGAATAAGAAATGTAGTATTCATAGCCATGAAGCTGTACATATGCTCAGTTTTCATTTTTATTAAGCATGCTAAGAGAATTTGGTCCATGAACATACTAAAAAAATTAAGTTAGATTTTAGGGCCAGAGAAATTCTCTCTGGTCTTTGAGAGTTAGGATTAGTTTTTTATATGGCTGAACTCGTCTTGAAGAGCTCTACAACTTTGATGTTATGTGTTTTTGCAATAGAGCTCGTATGCAGGATGTTCATGATTGGTACAGGCGCACACGTTTTATGAAGGACAAAGGTTGAAGATGAAGTGGTGGGCTGGGGTTGGTCCTGGCTCACTATTGACACCCCCTTTTACTTTTTGCACCCCCTGGCCCATTTCTTCATACTTTTGTATTTTTCCATTTTATTTTCATTTTTGATTTCGTTTTCTTATTTTCTAAATATAAAAATACACAAAAAATATTTTTATAATTTTTTACATTTATTTTATATTTTATTTTATTTCTTTCTAACATAAAAACAATTTAATTGATATGTATTTTATTTATTAAAAGACTTAAAAATAATAAATAAGTTATACTTTTATTTTATTATTTTATTCACATTAAAAAATATTGTTCTAAATATATATATATATATATATATATATATATATATATATATATATATATATATATATATATATATATATATATATATATATATATATATATATATATATATATATATATATATATATATATATTAGATATTTTAGAATAAAAATATAAAAATAATACAATTTTATTTTTATTATTATTTATACTTAAAAAATACTTTTTTCTAAATATATTTTATTTTTTTTATATATACTATTTTATTTTATTGTATATAAATAAAATAATTAATATATTTATTTTCTTAAAGAAAATTAGGGTTTTACCTTTAACCAAAAAAACAATCTTTTATTTATTTCTTTCTTTTTACATTAAATATTTTTAGATACATAGAAATAAACAAAAACCTTTTTTTGCATATTCATATTATTTTGTATATTTATTTAATTTATTTATTTAAATATTGTTCATTTATTATTCATGCCATTTGATTCAATTTGGATGCAATAGTAAAACTAGGGTTTTAATTTCTTGTCAAATAATCCCCATTCAAAATTGTATCCCCCATCCCCATATTCATGTTGTAATAGCTTAGACTTTTAATTCTCGCACTTTATGCTTTCAATTATGCCATGATAGAGATTAGGGTTTGTATGCAAAAAATCCAAAATCAACAAGTAGCTTGACTAATACAAAGACAAAAATGCATGAAAATCAATACACAATGCACACTTGCACCTCTAGGGTTACATCCACTTGTTGCCTTAAAAATGGGCCATGTTATGCATGTTGAGTACTTTGGCAAAACAAAAACAAAACAAAAGATCATAGTCCCTCGATGACGCTATCTTGGTTGCCTAAAACAAAATGATCTAGTCCCTCGAAAATTTGCTAAAAATACTTAACACAATTGCTATCATGGTCTATACGATGACCCACGCCTGTCCCGTTTAACATCCTAATACAAGGTTGTTTACCAAATACAATGGTAAAACAACACTGTCAAAAGGGTTAAAAACATATAGGAAAGATCTTTGAGTAAAATAGGGTAGATAACTCTTAGTTACTTGATCAAAACCTGCAAAACATCCTTGCTATTTTCAAACACACTTCACAACACAATTTCTAAAAACAAACTTTCAAACTTTTCATACATTGAAACATCTTTTCAAAAGACAAAAACATCTTTGTATACATTCAAACAAGAATCATTACAAAGGTTGCCACAATGATGGCCTCTTTTCAAAACATCTTTCAAAACCATACACAAAGCACCATTTCAAACAATTGAAAAGCAAAAGCAAGTGATCTAAACAAGTAACTAAGAGCCCATGGATAACCATGGATGAAAAGGGTGCTTGCACCTTCCCTTTTCATAATCTACTCCCCGAACCCAAGAAAACATCTCAAAGGTCTTTCCTGTGCTTTTTGACCTTTCCTTAGGATAAAATAAAAAGTCGGTGGCGACTCTTGCTAAACCGAAACATTTGCGAACACAAACGCAAAACTTCAAGTCAGTTCTCCCACCGTATCACAACAAGGCTACCATTCTTTGGAGTAAAAAATCTCAACAACGAACTACCTTCCATAATGATAAGGCTACCATTCATTGGAGTAACAAATCTCAGCAACAAACTACCTTCCATAATGACAAGGCTACCATTCATTGGAGTAACAAATCTCGATAATGAACTACCTTCCATAATGACAAGGCTACCATTCATTGGAGTAACAAATCTGAATCTTCTCTGGAAACTGTCAGACTTATTGGGGAAGTACATGTTGCTCAAATAAAGAGACTTACCACTTGCTGTTATGAGGAGGAATTATAAATAATAATTTCCTAGGAAGAGAAATATGACCTCCTGGGGAAATGCCAATGTATTCCTGTTGGGGAGATAGAATTTTCACGTGCAAAATATAATGCACATTCTCAAACCAGGACTCGAAACTTGCAGAAATCAAAATAGTAACACTGCTGGGGACCACCCATCCAAACCAGAAATAAACCAAGGTGAAACAGTCAACCAGAATAACATCTCATGAGAAATGAACTCAAGAGGGAACCACATTCTTTACAGACAATGAGCTGAAAGGAAGGCTAAAACAAAATTATTCCTCGAGGGATAGCTTAGTGGGGAAATCGAAAGGATATACACTTTTTGCTTAAGGCTGACACTCTATTGGAGAGAGGATAACACAACTTTGTAAAACAGGGTAATATGACAAACAAAATATTAATGGATGCTGTGGTACGGTGGGAGAACTGACTTGGGTGTTTTGCGTTTGTATTCGCAAATGTTGCGATTTGCAAGAGTCGCCACCGACTTTTCTTTTATCCAAAAGGAAAGGTGAAAAAGCATAGGAAAGACCTTTAGAGATGTTTTCTTGAGTTCGGGGGGTAGATTATGAAAAGGGAAGGTGTTAGCACCCTTTTCATCCATGGTTTTCCATGGGCTCTTAGTTACTCGTTAGATCACTTGCTTTTGTTTTGACAATGTGCTTGTGGTGTGGTTTTTGAAAGTATTTTGAAACGTCTTTGTAATGGTTCTCGTCTCTATAAGAACACATACAAAGTATTGTCTTTCAAAAATGTTTCAAAATGAGAGTGTTGGTGTATAAAATGTTTTTGTTGTGAGCAAGCAAGCAACTAAGAGCGAATCTACCTACTCAAAAGGTCTTAGGTGTTCTTTTCCTCTTCCTTTAGATGTTGCTATCTTACCATTGATTTGGTAAGAAGCCCCATCATTGGATATTAAGGGACGAACGTGGGATGTTTGTATAGTCATAGAAGGCAACTTATGAGACGTTTTAGCAATGTCGTTTAGGGACTAGATCATTTTACCGGAGGTAACATCGAGGGACTACGATCTTTTTTTATCGAAGGGTCTTTGATAAAACGTCCCATATTCGAGGGACATGACTATTTTCTGAAAGGCAACAAAATGAGATTACCCTAGAGGTGCTAGTGTGCCAGTGTGTTAGTTTGCATGCATTTGTATTGTATTTGAAGGTTGTTTATTTGTTGATTTTATCTTGCCATACATCCTAATTACTAGCAATATGTGAAAGCAAGCAAAAATGTGGAAAATAAATCCTAAGCTATTACATCACTTTATGGGGATGAGGATACAATTTAACAATGGGGATAAAGTGGAAACTGAATTATTACAATCATATCGAATGATAATGAAAATAAAGTAAAACCGGTGCAAAACAAAGGAAAAAAATGCATTTTGAACTGCTATGTGTCGACCCATGCTGTTATGCATCGAACATAGCTTTTCCTTGTCCCTGTAAAATCTAACCAAACTCAGTATGATTCGATGCGTACTGAGATGTGTCAACTCATGCTCCTTCTTGTATCGACGCAAAATGCGCATGTATCGACCCAAACATCTTTCACGTTTCTGTTTTGGAGATTTTTAACAGTATGAGTCGACGCATAAGGCTATGTGTCGACTCATACTCTGTTTTTTCACTTAGAAAGGGTCGACGCATATGGGTATGTGTCGACTCATGCTGCATTTTTTTTTGCCTTAAACATGGTTTTTCTTGTTTGTAAAGGTTAATTTACAGCATATGATGGATAAACATAAACAACAAATAATTTGATAAGCCTAAAAAATAAGCAAATGACTAGTTCAAAAGGATAATAAAATACTACATCTTATCTTCAAAAGCAAATCATTAATGATGTATGAAAAGATATCAAGTCAAGAAGACTTACCTTTGGGCTACACTGGCTGTTTTAAATCTGAATGCTTTTCCAGATGCTGTGATGGCCCTAATGAATCTTCAGAAAGCTGCTCCGGACTATTGAAACTAAGTTAAACTGTACTGTATTTGTTTTTTTTGGTGTTTTGAGGGTGAAGATGATAGCACTACAGGGACTGTTTTATGTTTGAACCATCTTTGTATTTGATGAGTTGTTTAGCTTATGAGAGAATTTGTATGATGGAGTGATGGGTTAGGGTCTTGTTTTGAATAAGAACAGAACTGGTTTTGAATGAATGAGTCAAGATTACAAAGAATGATGTTTTTCTGCTCAACAAAAACTCTCTATCCTCTCTCTTAATCCTCTCTCTTTTGTCTTATGAGACAACCCTTTTTGTAGATTCTTGACTGAGGTTTAGGGGGGAAACCAAATAAGTTATTTTGAATTGTTTTTGGCTACTGTTTTGATACTTTCTTCACACAATTTTCTTTTGCCATTTTGGTGCAATTTTGGGACTGTTAGGATGCAGGTTGGGGCAGACTGCATAAAGTAGTTTTGGACTGTATAGGACAGCATATGCATACTTGTGGTGTAGTATAGCACAAGGTTTGTTGTAGGGCAGCAATGGAGCAGATTTTGGGGTGTTGTGGTAATGCAGAATATCACACTTTGTTCAACTTGGACAATATAATTTATAGCATGACACAAATTTGGTCTTGTGGAATATTTTATGCACATCATGTCAAGGAAAAAAATATTGTGGCAAGGTTTTTTGAGAGAATTCAAACAAGACATAGTTTTAGAATTTGTAATTTTGCAAAAATGCCACTTTGTAATAACTTTAATTACTTGCATCATTTTGAATTATTTGGAATTGTAGTAAAAAATGTCATGAAGTAAATGAAATTAACCAAGTATAGAAAATACTTAGAAAAATTTCAAAGTCTTGCAAAGTTGGATTTTTGATTCTCTTGATTTTTGATGATCAAATTTCATATTTTTTGATGTCTTGACATAATGTGATTTTTGGACTCAAATTTGGACAAAAAGTCAAAGTTTGACTTTTTTAGCGTCCTGTTGACTTTTTCCAACTGAAACTCTGATTTTTCTCATTTTGCCCCCTTTTGATAATTTGAATGATTCTTCTTAGAAAATGTGATCTGAGGCTTGAAACTTGACTGAAGTAATTCTAAGAGTCCAGGATGGTCCCTCGAGACATGAGAGGGAAATTTTTTGGGTACAACAGTTGCCCCTGTTCAATCTTCTTAAACTTGAAAAGTTAGATTGGCGAACCTACCATTCGTGACTTGAAGGTGGAAGTTGATTGAACACTAGAGTGCCCAGAAATTTGCACTCGATGATGTGGTGGTTGATTGTGCAGGGAATGGGATTAAAAGATGCCATTTGGAGAAATGATGGAGAATTTTCGGAGATGGGCTTGTAGATGCCATCCAGAAAAGATTGGTTGCATAAGGGATTCCTTGGCGAGAAATCTTGTTCCTGCTGTCGAGGAGGACTTCACCGAGGAATGTTGGTTTATGTCCTGGGAAGTAAAGTCTAGGAGCTTCGGTTATCCATTACTCTGTTGGGGAATTAACTTCTGATTGAGGGAGTGAAAGTAGAATGTTGTTTACCTTGGGTTTTGGTAAACAACCGCTGATCCTCCAAATGGTTACTTATTTGGTTACTCGCAGGATCGATCAGATTGATCCTAGGACATAGGTTGATTTTGAAGTTTGATTGAATTGGATAAGGCTTTAAATAAAGAGGTTTTAAATAAATTGTCTGAAGGAAAGACTTGGTAAAATAAACAAGGCTTAAAGTAAAAGGTTCGACAAGAATGTAAAGGAGAAAGCAAGTAAATTTCTGGAAAAGTAAATGACTTTAATTGATAAAATTGGTGTTTCACACATACATTTCTCAACAATTCTTTCTCACACGCTGGGTACTCGAATCTATATGAGTGACTTTGTATAGAATTGTGAACACCCGCGAGAAACTACATGTCTACTCCTATTTATACTAAAACATCCCAAGTAACCGTCGGGCAGTTACACTGCTTCGAGATCAATCCACTTGGCACGTTCTCCACGCTCGACGCTCCAGATCCTTGCACGTTTGCACGTGGTAACTGCTGGAAACCGTTTTCCCTCCAAACGCTTGAATTTCAAACTGCTCCACTCTGAACCATCGAACACTTTCGTCAAGAGACATCTTCGACGAGAAACTCCTTCGACGTCGAAGGCAACCAGCCTTCTTCCTTGGAAGAAATCTTCTAAGTACTTTGCCATCTTTCGACGGGAACTTCGACAGACTTAGCCAGTCGAAAGCATTTTTCAGCTTTTAATGGTTGACATTGATAAAACAAGAGTGTCGAATTTAGGAGCCAACAAATTGCCCCCCAAGAATGCCTTATTTCGACTCTGACAGAAAAAGGCATTCTTTGAAAACGCCATTCGACACTTGTCTTTTTATGCTTAGTCACAAATTAACTTGTGCACTTTTTGTTGTTTTCTACCAACTATTGGCAATCCCAAGAAAACCATCATTGTTCCGTACCTAGGACGTCACTTTCAGTACGGCGTGCAGTACCAAACGTCATTTCAGAATTTGTCATTATGACAATTCTCAAAAACGAGGACGCACGCTGCGTCCCTCTATTTCTGTAGAAACGGCTAAAACAACAGGGGGATGCCACGCGTCCCACTAACTTCTGCAGCATTAAATGGCATTTAATGTCCTCGTTTTTGGGGATTTTTCCCACTACTATAAATAGCAGTGAATATCCCATTGTGGGACTTTTTACGCCATCTAGCCTTTCAAACTTCTCTGTTTTCATACAAGCTTGTTATCTTTGCAGAAACTCTTCCTCTTTCACTTCGTCTTCAACCTTATTTCAAACTCAACACTAATCCATGGCATCTGGTTCTACTGCTCCTAGTGCTAACGCACCAACTGAACATGCTAAACCCAAGGTTTTCGTCACTGCTCCGGTAGTAAATTCTACAGGCAAACGAAGGGTTCCTGAACCTTCTGACATCGCCGTTCGCGATGCTTACTCGCGCCACTTGATGATCCCGGTTGGATACTCCAAACAGATCTTTGCAATGTCTGGCCCCATGAATCCAAGTATCTCTGAGGCTCTGAAGATCAAGAGCTATTTCCTGATAGTCGAGAAACTCAAACCAGTCGCATGCGCCAAGAAAGACGCAGAAGACAATGAAGACCCTGCACGTGAAAAAATCGACCTCCGCTTCTTCAACAGAGGTGTTAGGGTCTTCAGGTCTTGCCCTAACCTTACCTCCGATTATGTTGCTTGGCTAACAAAGATGGAGAAGCACCAAACTCTGATCTGGAAGGATATGGGAATCTTCGACCTAGTGATGCTGTCGAAGACAGGTTTGAACTACTCCCCGGAGATGCTGATAGCTTCACTGTTGTTCTGGGACTACTCCCACTTTACTTTTCATCTTCCCTGTGGGATGCTAACCCCCACACTCTTTGATGTGGCCGCTATTACTGGCCTTCGACCCACCGGGGATTACTTCGATCCGGAGGAGATGTCGGAGGACCAAATTGGCTTCTCTGAGACCAAACCAACATACACCACTTTCATCAACCATTATCATGACAGGTCGACAGATGCTGTGTCGGATGTCGAACACATAGCGTTTCTAGCCTTATGGCTGACTCGCTTTGTGTTTTGCTCGAAGTCTCTACAGGTGACCAAAAAGATGGTCACTCTTGCTACTCAACTGCATCATCGCCAAAACATCTGTTTGGCAGAACTGATTCTGGCTAGCCTCTATGATTCGATCAGCAATGGGGCAACTCTTCTGAAACATATCGAGGACAGGGCCAGTTTGCTACTTGCTGGGCCTTTTTGGCTGCTCCAACTGTGGCTCAACGCCACTTTCGAATCTTTCTTGCCCAAGAAGGTTCAGATAAATGAACAGGCTCCAGCGATAGCGAATAGACGCGTCGAAGGAACCAGGCTGGCTCTGCTGACACCTATGGACGATGGACTGGAGTTTCAGCAAACCTTCACCAACTTCGTTCTAATGTTTGCTCGAAGGAAGGAGTTTGTTTCAACTATGGCTCCATTTGCTCGACGACAGGTAGGTCCAGCATGGTTCACAAGGCCACATCCAAGGACGTCGAGTGGTCCTAATGTCGATGAGCATACAATACTTTGGGAGGCGTTCCTTACACCAAGGATCATGCCTCTTCGATTCAAGAGCTCAAAGACTCATTTGAGTCTGATTGCATACCAACCAAACCTGGTATCTCGCCAGTTTGGTATTATCCAAACCCTACCTTCTCCGATTTTTCAAAGAGAGAAGTCCATGCTGTACTTCTGCAATGATTACACAGAAGAAGCTGCCATCAAGCATATCGGAAGATATGCTGGTCGAACAGTCCTCTCGTTGTTTGACTACCAGCTCAATTTTCTTTGTTCACCATCCTTCGAGGAGTGGTGGAAAAGCTATTATGCTGAGTACTTCTTCGACGAGAAGGACTTCATGGATGAGCTGCAGAAGTCTTTTGTCCTTGTGTTGGACAAAATAAAGAAATGTAAGTTCATGTTCTCACATTACTTTTTTTTCTTTCTTTCTCTTCGACTGCTAGCCTGTTAACTTTTTATTTGTTTTCAGTTGTTCGAAAGCCTGTAGCCAAGAAGGCTACAGAAGGCCAACAAGGAGGAGGCCCTTCAACAAAACCTCCACCGCCGGCGAAAACTACAGCGCCGGCGAAGACCACAAGCAACCAACAGGGGGAAGGCTCTTCGAAGAAGCCTTCTATATCGGTAACCAGACTTTCTTCATTTTTCTTCTGGCTTTCGATTTTTGATTTTCGATGCAATTATTCAATCGAATTCCTATTGGTTTTCTAGGCACCTTCGCCCAAGAAACGGCCAGGACTGGTGGTCGAATCTGGGAGCGATGAAGAAAGTGATTCCCCTCCTGCCCCTCTAAAGAGGCGAAAGTTGACGAAGGATGCTTCTGTTCCTGCTCCTGCTCCTGAAGGTCGAACTGTCAGAATAAAGGTTGCTGTGAGAAAGCCTAGGCCACCTCCAGTGATCATCGAGGAACCAACTGAGGAAGAACTAAACATTCTTCTTAACAAGCCTGTCGAAAGCGACAATTCCAGCCCTGGGGCTGAAGCTAATCCACAGGTAATCCCTTAGACCCTTTTATAACTTAGGTATAGATACCCATATTCGATTGTGTCTCTTTCGATCTCTGAAGATTCGTCTTCTTTCCCTTTTCAGGACACTACTGAAAGTTCTCCGCCAAGGACCTCAGAAACGCTGGAATCTGCTGAACTTAGCAGGCCTCAGGAAAAAGGCTTGGGCAATGACGAAGCCCATACTGAGAATGAGGCCAATGCTGAAACGGTAGAAAAACCAACAGAGGAACCTCTGGTGGAGGAACAACAGCCAGAAACAGTTCAGGTGGTGGATCTGTCAGAAGAGAATCATGAAGAAAGGGACCAAGGCAATGCTGGCGAAGAAAATCAAGATGCTGCTGACGAAGAGAACCAAGGTGGCACTGGCGAAGGACACCAGGGTGACGCTAGCGAAGAACACCAAGATGACGCTGGCGAAGGGCCCCAGGGTGATGCTAGCGAAGAACCACAAGTCGACGCTGGTACTGCCCCAGTCCGAGTCGAAGAGCAACCAGTCGAGGCACCTAACACTCAAGAACCTCAAACCCAAGACAATGCTGTTGCAAGGGTTACCTCAACGAAGCACAGGTCGAAAGAGGACTTGGAACTCTTGAAACAAACTGACCCTGTTAGCTACCTCAACGCAATCATCGAGAGCAAGAGTTCGTCTGACGCTAGTCAGGAAGTTCCTACCCTGTCGGGGAAGTCTACTGAAACTTCTCCCCTTGATGATGCTTTGGCGAAGGTTAAGGCCCAGTTCTTCAAGAGGGACTTGATGAAGGATTTAGAGGGGGACCCCACTGCTCCATCATGCTTGAAAGAGGTCTTGAATGTTGTCGACTTTGAAGCTGTAGCCCCAGAAGTCTCAGGCTTGATCATGGAGTTACACTCTATGATCGATCAAGTCTCAGCAGATTACAGGCGCCAAAGGGGGTTTAACAGTCAGCTTGAGGTGTTGTATGGCAAAAGCTCCTCTGCGTGGACTGCTGTCTCAGATTCGACTTCTCGAATTGCGGAGTTGTCGAAACAAAAAGCGTCTGCGCAGGAAGAAGTCGATGCCATTGATCGAGAGAATGCTTCCTTCCGGGCACAAATCGCAGAAATAGAGGCGAAGATAAACGCCAACACTGTACGCAAGGAGGAACTTCTTTCGACCATCTCAGACACCGAGAGCCAAACTGAGATCAAACAAGGCCTGGAATTCGCTGAGAGGGCCCAAAGCCTCGACGCTCAGATTGCCAAACTAGTGCAGGAGAACGCCTGGTGCAAGAAGAGGTTGGAGCTGCAGCAAGCCAAGTATCTTCGACTCAAGAACTCTCTTACCTTTTGATTGATTCTCTTTTGTAACCATATTCTGTAATCGTTATTCGACAACAATTGCCATCTTGGCTGAAATTTATAAAATTTCTATTTTGGCATTTTTATGGTTAATTTGGTCTTGTTCTTTTATTATTTTATTTTTATCTCTTGAAGTATAGGTTTGTATTTTTTCAAATATTTACCATTTACTCTCAAGAGCCTTTTATCTCCACCTAACTCTTCGACTTCATAGGCTCCACCAGAAAAAGTTTGGATAACTCTGAAGGGTCCTTCCCATTTGGGTGACCATTTCCCCATGCTTCGATCCCTTCGATCCATGGGAAGAATTACCTTCCAAACTAGTTCTTCAGGCAAAAATACCTTAGGTTTTACCTTTTTATTATAAGAATCTTCTACTCTTTTCTTCTGAAGCCTGAGTAGGTCGAGAGCGCGTAATCTCTCTTCGTCTAAATCCACCAGTTCGTCCAACATCATGTTCCAATAAACTTCAGAAGGAATATCATAATGCCTCTGAACCCTTGCAGATTGAAGACAAATTTCTGCTGGTAACACTGCATCATGGCCAAAAGTTAGCCTATACGGTGTTGTACCAGTGGCTTCTTTTGGGGACGTTCGACAAGCCCATAAAATCTGGTCTAACGTCTTGTGCCAATTCTTTGGTTTCTTCCCAACATGTTTCTTTATCAAACCAATCACCACTTTGTTAGCTGCTTCGACTTGACCATTCGCCTGTGCATAATAAGGCGTTGATGTTAGGAGTTTGAAACCTGTTTCCTGAGCAAATTCCTGCATCTTTCGACCAGTGAAAACTGACCCTTGATCAGTTGTTATTGTCTCAGGGATTCCATACCTAAAGATAATGTTCTTTTGAATAAATTCAATGACATTTTCTTGGTCCACATTGACTAAAGGGACAACTTCGATCCACTTAGTAAAATAATCAATGCCTACCAATATGTATTTTTGACTCTTTGATGATGCTGGTCGAATCTCTCCAATGAGGTCCAACGCCCATCCTCTAAAAGGCCAAGGCTTCACTATCGAGTGAAGTTCGCTTGCTGGTACATGTTGGATGCCTGTATGGACTTGACACTCTTGACAACCCTTGGCGAACTCAACACAATCTTTCAGCATAGTGGGCCAATATAGTCCTTGTCGAAACAACAACCATTTCATCTTATGGCCTGCTTGGTGAGCCCCACATGACCCAGCATGCGTAGTCGAAAGGGCTATGTATGCTTCAGTCTCACTTAAACATTTCAGCAACACCCCTTCAGGCGTCTTCTTGAATAACTCATTACCCATGAGTACAAAACTCAACGCCCTGTATTTTGTTTTTCGTTCTGTCGAAGCTCCTGGATTTTGAAGATAGTCCACAATAGGTTTCCTCCAATCTTGCTCTGACAAATTATCAATGAACGAAATCTCGAAGTTACTGTGATCAGCATATCCTAGCCTCGTCGATTCCAAGTCTGATGGTGATAGACAAGTTGCCTTTATCTTTTCTCGAACTTCGATTGCTCTTTGTAGTTTCGTTTTTGAAATCTTATACCCAGATGCAATTTGTGCCAAGTCATTAGCTAATTGATTTTCGACTCTGGGTATGTGTCGAATATTGATCGTTTCAAATTGTTTCAATAAACGATTTGCTATCACAAAGTACATAATGAGATTATCTCTTATGCATTTATATTCCTTTGTGACTTGCTTAATGACTAACTCTGAGTCTCCCATTATTTTGACTCGAGTTTCCCCCAATTCCAACAATATCTCAAGGCCAGTAATTAGAGCTTCATACTCAGCCTCATTGTTCGAACAAGAACCTGATATTTTGTACTTGAATGTTGTTGGAATTTTATCTGGAGAAATAATCAAGACTCCTACCCCTGTTCCATCTTTATGGCTGGAACCATCGAAGTAGAATTTCCAAGGCTCTATCTCCACATAATTAATATCCTCGACTTGAATTGAGTGGTCGACTATGAAATCTGCAACCACTTGTCCTTTTACCGCCTTAAGAGGCATAAAGGTCAAGGAGTATTCAGTTAATGCTAATGCCCATTTGCCAATTCGACTATGCAAGATAGGTTTCGACAACATATATTTGAAAACATCAAAATGAGACGAAACATAAACATCAACTGGTTTTATATATTGCTTGAGTTTTGTACAAGAAAAATACAGACATAGACACAATTTTTCAACTTCGCTATATCTAGTTTCTGCATCATTCAAAACTCGACTGAGATAGTAAATGGGTCTTTCGACTCCATTCTCATCCTCTTGGGCTAACATACTTCCCAGAGTTTTGTCAGATGCAGCTATGTACAATCTCATACTCCTATTGCTACAAGGAGGCACCAAAATAGGTGGCTTAGTGAGGTACCCTTTGATTTTGTCGAAGGCTTCTTGTTGCTCCTGCCCCCATTCGAACCCCTCTTTATTCAGTCGAAGTAAGGGTGAAAAGGCCTGAGCTTTCCCGCTTAGATTAGATATAAACCTCCTTAAGAAATTTATCTTGCCTAAGAGAGATTGCAATTCCTTCTTATTCGATGGCGCTTTCGCTTCCAGAATTGCCTTCGTCTTGTTCTGGTTGATTTCGATTCCTTTCTTGTGGACAACGAAGCCCAAGAAATCTCCAGCTTTCACACATAACACACACTTCAAAGGGTTCATCTTCAGACCATGTTCTCTCATTCTTTCGAATGATTGTCGAAGGTGGTCAATGTGATTCTTCCTGGAAACAGATTTTATAACAATATCATCAATATATACTTGCATAAAAGTGTTAATAAAATCATGGAAGATAGTATTCATTGCTCGCTGGTACGTTGCCCCAGCGTTTTTTAGGCCAAAAGGCATCACTACCCATTCGTAAGTGCCTAAGGCCCCAGGGCATCGAAAAGCTGTTTTCGACACATCCTCTTCAGCAATGAATATTTGATTATATCCTGAATAACCATCGAGCATACTCAGGTATTCATAACCAGCGGCAGAATCGACTAGCATTTCCGCCACAGGCATATGATATTCATCTTTGGGGGTGGCAGCATTCAAATCTCTGAAATCTATGCACACCCTTAACGTACCATTTTTCTTAATTACTGGCACAATATTTGCAATCCATTCGACATACCTTGTAACACGGATGAATTTGCATTTCAGAAGTCTTTCGACCTCCGTTTTGATCTTTGACAGTATTTCTGGAGCGAAGCGCCTTGGATTTTGCTTGATTGGCTTCTTCCCAGGTTTGATTGGCAACTGAAGTTCTACCAATCCTCTGTCGAGACCAGGCATTTCGTCATAATCCCATGCAAAACAGTCTTTAAACTCTTTCAGCAATTGGATTACTTCCAACCTAAGTTCTGGATCGATTCTGGCACTGATGTAAGTTGGCCTTTTCTCTGATCCTTCGCCTAAGTTGATTTCTTCTAAAGGGTCTTGTGCTAACATTTTAATGTTGTTCGCCAAGGGGTCCTTTTCGAAGCCCAAAGGCTCATCGTCATAGATGGCGTCGAGCCTCTGTTCCTGCATTTCTTCTGGCATGATATCAGGGGGTTTTGGATCGAAATCCTTTCCTGGGCCTACAGCAGATAATTGTTGATCATTGGCCTGTGTGGCCATGTACTTTACTTCGGCTTCGAGAGCCGTTATCATCTTGGTTTCGGCTACATAAGCCGAAATTCGCTTCAAAGATTGTGACTCAGTCATTATCACTGAATTCACTTCCCCAACCAGTTGGTTGGATATCAGTTAACCCACTGAAGTCTATGTGGGACAAGTCTTCTCTGTCCCATTGGAAACCATGCTCAGGATGCAGGTATAGGGAACAAAAGGTGTTTGGCGCTGGCGCCATGTCGAAGTCAGGTGTTGGACATGGCCCTATGTGAGCCAAGTTCTTGTCGAAATCTGCCACACCCAGGTGATTCACTTCGCCAAGGTAATAGCTTTGATCTGCCTCTATGTTTTCGACCATCCCATCTGGACGCCATAGCAACAGCCTTTGGTGCATCGATGAAGGCACAGCGCCAACACCATGAATCCATTCACGGCCTAACAAAAGGTTGTAGTTAGGTTTGGCCGATATGACCATAAACATCGTTGGTCGAAGGATCGACCCCACTTTGATATCTAGCTGGATCACTCCCATGGTGGTCCCTATGCCGCCCTCATAGTTCGACAAAACTATGTTGTGAGGCTTAATGTCCTCATCCCTTTTGCCAATTTTCCTTAGCATAAAGTGAGGGATAATATTGATGGTTGCCCCACAATCGACCAATATTTTATTCACAGTAGTTTCTTCGAGTTTAGCCCTTATGAATAAAGGCTTGAGGTGATTTTTCATCGCCTCTGTAGGTGGCTCGAAGAAGCCATTTTGTTCCTCAGTAGTGCCATTGTCCATGACAAAATAGCATACTGGCCTATGTTTGGCCATTTCTTGTTCCACTTCCCAGTCACTTGCTTCGACTTCTACCTGTCGATTGAATTCCCTGGGCAGCACTGAAACTATATTCACCATTATATCCAAAGTATCGTCAGACTCAGCATCGTCTTCGACTTCACTTTGGTTAGGCCAAACTAGCCTGTTGGTAACTGGCTCTCTCTCTAGAGGCTTCCTTTGTTTCCTTTGAGGAACATTCGAACTAGTTTCTGCCTTAGGTTCGTTGGCAGCCTCCCTTTCAGCTTTTCGTCTCCTTTGATATCTCCTCCATTGAGATCGAGACATAGGATTTTTACCCTTGTAGTTGCTGGACACTTGTGCAACCTTAGGTGCAGCAACTTGAGACTCTTTCTTTTGAGTCAAAGAGGAACCTCTTGGCACATCGAAAGAATGCCATTTCTCCTCACTTGGCCTTTTCCGGCCAGAGGTTTTGTACCAAGTGTCTACTGGCACATTTGTTGGAGGTCTAAAAGTCAATGGCCTCTTTTCTTGGTTAGAACCCCTTCTGGGATCATGTCGAAGGTCAGCATTCTCCCTTCTCTTATTCGCTGCTCTTACGCCCTGAATGTGCTCAGCAGCTTTTTTATCAAAGATCGAACTTCATCTTGGACACAGCATCACCTCTGATTTCTTTTTCTGGCATCTTTGTAGAAAATCTGCCAAGTTTTCATTTTCCCGAGGGAAAGCAGTCTTATTAGCCTGTTCTTGCCTCATGGCCTCTTCTGATGCTTTTGGGTCAGAAAGTTCGACCATGTTGATATTCATTGTATCTTTGTCAGCAAGAGTTAACTGCTTCATTTGTATCTCCAGATTCTCCGTCTGGCCTTGAACGGTGGCCAAGTGGGAACTGGGCTTTGATCCAGTTTTTTGTGCTTCAGCAGTCTCCGACTTCGGGTTCTCGACCGCTTTCTGGACAACTTCAATTGTCTTCCTGGATAAATTTCCAGAAAAACTGCCAAAGATTGGCATGTTGATGTGGTCCTTTGAGACTTCGACCATGGTAATTCCTGGCTTCTTCGACTGGATCCTGGTTGCCTCTATCATGTTCACCTCAGAGGGTTCTGCATAGTGGGCTTCAGCCTGCAATGGATTTGAGTCGACAGCCATGGGGGATTTGTCAGCAAATTTCAATCTCCCTTCTTCGATAGCGTCTTGCACAAGGTTCCTGAAAAGAAAACATTGAGAAGTTTTATGGCCCAAAAAATTATGATATTTGCAAAAACCTCTCTTCTTTCTTTGATCAAGAGGAGGCAGTTTCACCCTTGGGGGTACTATCATTTGGCCATCTTTAACCAATAAATCGAATATTTCATCACATTTTGTGATGTCGAAACTATAAGTCTTTTTTGGGAACCTATCGTTGGTCCTTTCTGGACCAATGGGATTTTTCCCATTTGAGGGGACTAACAGTTTACAAGAGTATGGTGGCCCTTGTTTCAGTTCTGCTAAGTCAACTTCTCCTTCTTCGACAGTTAAAGTATCATCGAAGGATTCTAGATCTTCGTCATCCATCTCAACGTACGCTATCCTTTCTCTCTTGTGAGTTTTCGTTGCCTTAGCTTTTTCAGCTTTGAGGCGTTCTACCTGTCGAACTCTATCGGCCAGTTGGGCCATGTCTCTTAGGTATTGGGT
This sequence comes from Vicia faba, assembly GCA_948472305.1. Classification (NCBI taxonomy): domain Eukaryota; kingdom Viridiplantae; phylum Streptophyta; class Magnoliopsida; order Fabales; family Fabaceae; genus Vicia; species Vicia faba. The sequence continues at coordinate 490,494,895 of OX451737.1, forward strand.
GTCTAGCTTCTTCCTAATGGAATAATCCAAACCGCCTGCGGCTATTTCGACCAACTCATGTTCTGGCACTTGTGTAAAGCATCTCGCCTTGAGCAACCTAAACCTATTTAGATATTCGTCTATAGGTTCAGTGAAACGTCTCTTCACACTGGCCAGTTCTTTCAAGCTTATCTTGGTTTGCCCCATGTAGAATTGTTCATGGAACAATCTTTCCAACTGGGTCCAATGATGGATCGAATTGGGGGGGAGAGTTGTAAACCAAGTAAAAGCGTTCTTGGTTAAAGAACTTGGGAAGTACTTGATTCTTAGGTTTTCGTTATTCGAAATGTCTCCTGCTTCGATCAAGTATCTCGCCACGTGCTCGACAGTAGATTCTGTCGTGTCCCCAGAGAACTTAGTAAATTTGGGGACTTTGTATCTAGGAGGTAAGTCTGTTTGTAACACGTATTCTGACAATGGAGATGTAAAGTTGGGCCTTCTAAAGCCCATGTTCATCCCATTCTGAGTCATGATCCTTTCAATCATGGTTGCCAGATTGTTTTCCAAACCCATGTTTTGGTATTGGATATGCTGAACCACTTCGTCAGCATTTTGGTTTCTGTTAACTAACCTTACCTCTGGGGCTATTACCCTAGGTTCTTCGACAGGTTGTTCCAATCGTGCCCTAAGGTTTTCTTCGACAGGCTGTTGAGCCTGGTTAATGGTGGTTTCTTCCTCTAAAAATATCCCCTGATTTCCCCTTATTTGCGCCCTTTGGGGCTGTCGAATAGGTTGGGGTACTCCAAAGAAGTCAGCCAAACGCGTCATTTGCGCTGTCACTTGCTGATTCGATTGAGTAGTGTTTTGTATTAGAGGGTTTAGCACTGTACTCAAAGTTTGTGCCAACATTTGCACCATATCATGGTTGCTTTCGTCCATTTGTTGCCTCAAGACTGCTGTCGAGGCATTTGTAAGGCCATGGGCTACTTGGGACGTTCCTCCTAAGAGTTGGGTCCTATTTCTATTCGCCATGCCTACTCCAGAGCCTTGGAGTGGCGAAGAGGCACTCACGAAAGGGTCTGAAAAAGTGGACGCAGCATTCGTCAGGCTTGCCACTTTAGAAGTTGGCATACCATAGAATGGAATAAATCCTGGGGGAACCAAAGGCCTTGTGCCTAAATTTCCTCTTGGTGGGGGAGTTCCCAAAGGTATCCTGGGGCCTGTTAACGAAGGTATTGGCCCCGTAGTTGTGACCGATAGTGCTGGTGTCGAACCAACATTTGTCGCTTCACTTACGGTCATACTAACCGTTGCTCCCACACTCGTTTGTGGGATTTCGTTATTGTTTGGCGGATTCTCCATCTCTTCCCTTCTTCTAACAGTATTGTTATCGTTAGTGTATATTCTACCACTTCTCAATAACATACAACTCGAAAAGATGAGATTATTTTCAACAATCAACACACAGTCCCACCAGGTGTGCCAATTTGTTTACCTTGGGTTTTGGTAAACAACCGCTGATCCTCCAAATGGTTACTTATTTGGTTACTCGCAGGATCGATCAGATTGATCCTAGGACATAGGTTGATTTTGAAGTTTGATTGAATTGGATAAGGCTTTAAATAAAGAGGTTTTAAATAAATTGTCTGAAGGAAAGACTTGGTAAAATAAACAAGGCTTAAAGTAAAAGGTTCGACAAGAATGTAAAGGAGAAAGCAAGTAAATTTCTGGAAAAGTAAATGACTTTAATTGATAAAATTGGTGTTTCACACATACATTTCTCAACAATTCTTTCTCACACGCTGGGTACTCGAATCTATATGAGTGACTTTGTATAGAATTGTGAACACCCGCGAGAAACTACATGTCTACTCCTATTTATACTAAAACATCCCAAGTAACCGTCGGGCAGTTACACTGCTTCGAGATCAATCCACTTGGCACGTTCTCCACGCTCGACGCTCCAGATCCTTGCACGTTTGCACGTGGTAACTACTGGAAACCGTTTTCCCTCCAAACGCTTGAATTTCAAACTGCTCCACTCTGAACCATCGAACACTTTCGTCAAGAGACATCTTCGACGAGAAACTCCTTCGACGTCGAAGGCAACCAGCCTTCTTCCTTGGAAGAAATCTTCTAAGTACTTTGCCATCTTTCGACGGGAACTTCGACAGACTTAGCCAGTCGAAAGCATTTTTCAGCTTTTAATGGTTGACATTGATAAAACAAGAGTGTCGAATTTAGGAGCCAACAAATGTACACCCGGTCAGGGTCCAGGCTGTACAATAACTCGCTGGGGAAATGTGAAATCGAGCGTATTTGATCGGGTCCAGGCCTCACAGTGTTGTAACCTGTTGTCTGGAGATAAGAAGAAGGAACTCAGATAGTAGGGTTACTTAGAAATGAAAGCCTGGGTAGTAAGGCTTATGGGAAGGAACCTGGATAGTAATTTTACTTTGAAATGAGAGCCTGGGTAGTAGGGCTTGTGAGAAGGAACCTGGGTAGTAGGGTTACTTCTAAATGAAATCTTGGATGGCAGGGCTTGTGGGAAGGAACCTGGGTAGTAGGGTTACTTTGAAATGAAAGTCTGGGTAGTAGGGCTTGTGAGAAGGTACCTGGGTAGTAGGGTTACTTCGAAATGAAAGCCTGGATGGTAGGGCTTGTAGGAAGGAACCTGGGTAGTAGGGTTACTTCGAGATGAAAGCCTGGGTAGTAGGGCTTGTGGGAAGTAACCTGGGTAGTAGGGTTACTTCAAGATGAAATCCTGGGTAGTAGGGCTTGTGGGAAGGAACCTGGGTAGTAGGGTTACTTCGAGATGAAAGCCTGGGTAGTAGGGCTTGTGGAAAGGAACCTGGATATTAAGGTTACTCCGTTTGATCATGTAGATTAGTTGACCCGTTTGGCTTCGGGAACTGATTTTTCTTTGGTTGCCTGCAGATATGACATGTATAACTGGTGGAACTGTTAGTGATAACCGTCTTTCCTGAAAAGATAACAGGGTTAGTTATATGCGATGCATGAAATGCATTGTGAGATGGTGTTCTCAAAATAAACGAGATTATGCTGTATGTGATATGTATGTGCATGTCATGATGTATGAGCATGAGATGTTAGTTGTGACATATCCGAGTCCGGGAAAATAAATCCCTGACCGCTGCTGGAGAAAAAAAAGCATTCCTGACTGTTGTAGAGAAATATGGCTCTTCTACTTCCGTTGGGGATGATGATTGGAAGTGACTGTACTTCTATCAGGGGGAGATTTTGTTTGAGAGTAACTCTCCGAGGAACAACTTGGAAGATGAATTTCCTATAGCTGAAGTAATGGGCTCTGTCGCGGATTGAGCTCCTGTATCCAGAGAAATAAACTCTGCTTGGGGAGTCAGAAATTTATGATGATCCACTCGTGATTATGAAATTTGGCCGGGGGATATAGGTGTCAGGTTTCTGGACGACCCTGGCTAGGGAGATTACTTCCCATTCTGAGAGACCTAATATCAAGGCTTTGATTACCTCTACTACGTGGGGAATACAGATGTTACAAGGTCACATGTACTGATGATTGTGCTCCAAAGTTGTCTCTGCCTTGGTACCTGCTGGACAGGGTAACTGTCGGGTTTGACATTTTAGTTTTTTGTCCCTGTTTCTTAAGTTATGAGCAATTGTCTTTCTTTTCCTATGCAAATATTTGTGAACAGTAATCATATTCAAATGTATATGTCAAGAATAAATCATTGGACGTTCTTGCAAAAACAAAACAAAAAAAGAAAAACAAATAGTTTTGTAAAAATGACTTGTATTAATTTTTGAAGTTGGCCTGTAATAGGCGTTTTTGTACAAGGAAGCTGACGCTCTAGTAAGAGAAAGCCGCCGTAAAATGAAATATATATAATATTGTGTACAACGAAAAGAAAACAGCTATGTGCAACAACCCCATTGGGTTTCAAATTTGCTATTGCCACTATGTCTTCGAGCGTCTCCTTACTTTGCTGCTTGTCCGAAGCTGATTAGATTGATTGATGCCATTTGAGTTTGACAGTTGATACTGAGGTCAGATCGCAGGGTGATCCAATGGGACATAGTGATACGTTTTTCATCCCTAACTTTTTCCTGGACCGCCCTTTCGGGTTTTCGGTCCACCGGGATACCCTTTTTTTGCCCAAGTCTCCTTTTCAGGTTTTCGACTTGCTGGGTGTACAGATTTTTTCATTTTCATCCCTTATTTTTGCCCGAACCCTTTTGGTTCGCCGAGAAACCTTATTTTTTCCTAGGCCAGTCGACCTAGCGGGTCTTTTATCATGCGTAGTATCCTTTCACTATTTCCGCATTGACAGGGTGAGGAAGGTCGTTACCGTCCATGGTGGTTAGAATCATGGCTCCACCCAAGAAATTTTTTTTACCACAAATGGCCCTTTGTTTGTGGGAGTCCATTTGCCCCTGGGGTCACCTTGCGGAAGTATGACGTGCTTGATCACTAAATCCCCGACTTGATACTCTTGGCATATGACCTTCTTGTTGAAAGCCTTGATCATTCGCTTTCGATACGTCTTACCGTGGCAGATAGCAGTAAGTCTCTTTTCATCGATCAAATTTAACTGATCAAGTCGGGTTCGGATCCAGTCGTCTTCGTTCAAACCCGCATCCTTCATAATCCTGAGAGAATGCATCTGGATTTCGATGGGTAGGACTGCCTCCATTCCATATACCAGAGAGTAGGGTGTTTCCCCTATCGACGTCCGTGCTGAGGTACGGTACCCATGTAGAGAAAATGGTAACATCTCATGCCAGTCTTTATATGTCACCGTCATCTTCTGTACAATCTTCTTGATGTTCTTGTTAGCTTCTTCAACAACGCCATTCATCTTCGGCCGATAGGGAGAAGAGTTGTGATGCTGTATCTTGAACTATTTACAGAGCTTGGTGATTATTGTGTTGTTGAGATTTGTACCATTTTCAGTAATAATTCTCTCTGGAACACCATATCGACAGATCAGATTATGTCGGATAAACCGTTCCACCATGTTCTTGGTTACTGTGGCAAAAGAGGCTGCCTCAACCCACTTCGTGAAGTAATCAATGGCTACTAGGATGAAGCGATGTCCATTAGAAGCGGTGGGCCTGATTTCTTTGATCATGTCGATGCCCCACATTGCAAAGGGCCACGGAGCTGTCAAGACGTTCAAGGGGACCGGAGGCACATGCACCTTACCAGCATAGATTTGGAACTTATGGCAAGTTTGAGAGTGCTGATAACAATCGGCTTCCATAGTGGACCAGTAATATCTTGCCCGTAGGATCTTCTTAGCCATGGTGTATCCACTAGAATGGGTTCCGAAGGTACCTTCATGTAGATCTATCATAATCCTCCATGCTTCGCTCTTGTCTACACACCGCAATAATGTAGAGTCATGATTGAGCTTATAGAGGATTCCATTACTGAGGAGGAATTTTGCGGAGAACCTTCTCAGAAATTTCTTATCATTAACAGATGCTCCTTAGGGATACTCCTGGGCCTTGAGATACCTCTTGACTTCGTGAAACCAGGGTTTGTCTGCCACTTCCTTGGTATCGATCTCGCCGCAGTGTGCTGGTTCATCCAACCTCTCAATGGTGATTCGGGGAGCTTCGTTGTCCCACTTGACTTTGAACATGGAAGACATGGTGGCTAGCGCGTCTGCTAACTGATTCTCCTCTCGTGGGAAATTTTCAAAGGTTACCTCTTCAAAGTGTGGGAGCAACGTCAGTACATGCTCTTTGTACGGGATGAGATTCGGATGCATCGTGTCTCATTCGCCTTTGATCTGACTTATCACCAAAGCGGAATCCCCGAACACCCTCAAGAACTTGATCCTTAGGTTGATGGCAGCTCGAAGACCCATAATACATGCTTCATACTCCGCCATATTGTTGGTGCAGTTGAAACATAATCGGGAAGTGAATGGAGTATGACAACCCTCAGGAGATATGATTACAGCACCAATGCCGTTACCCAATGCGTTTGAGGATCCATCAAAGTACATAGACCATCGGGATCCTTCCTCAAGTCCTTCATCCGGTCCAAGTTCTTCGTAGTCAGTCACCAGCATAATATTCTCATCCGGGAACTCAAAATTCATGGACTGGTAGTCATCCACGGCCTGATGAGCCAAATGATCAGCCAATACACTCCCCTTTATTGCTTTCTGGGTTGTATATTCTATGTCGTATTCAGTTAAGATCATTTTCCACCTTGCTATCCTTCCGGAGAGAGAGGGCTTCTCGAAAATGTACTTGATCAGATCCATCTTTGATATCAACAAGGTAGTGTGAGTCAGCATATACTGTCTCAGTCAGCGAGCAACCCATGCCAAAGCGCAACAAGTTTTCTCGAGCAATGAGTACCGTGTCTCACAGTCAGTAAACTTTTTGCTAAGGTAGTATATTGCGTGCTCTTTTCGACCAGACTCGTCATGCTGCCCAAGCACACACCCCATTGAATTTTCTAGCACTGTCAGGTGCAATATCAAAGGTCTCCCTTCAACTGCAGGCATCAAGATTGGTGGTTCTTGAAGGTATTCCTTGATTCTTTCGAAAGCGGTCTGGAATTTATCATTCCACTTTACCACTTGATCTTTCTTCAGAAGCTTGAAGATTGGCTCACAAGTAGCAGTCAGATATGAAATGAACCTGGCGATATAATTCAGGCATCCCAAGAAACCTCTAACTTCCTTCTTCGTACGGGGAGCTGGCATTTCTTGTATAGCCTTTCACTTTGCGGGATCTACCTGAATACCTTTGTCACTGACGATGAAACCTAAAAGCTTACTGGACCTTACCCCAACGGTGCACTTGTTCGGATTCAACCTTAGCTTAAATATATTCAACCTGTCAAACAACTTTTGGAGATGATCAAGGTGTTCTTCCTCAGTCTGAGACCTGGCTATCATGTCATCAACATAAACTTTGATCTTATGGTGAATCATATCATGGAACAAAGGGACCATGGCTCCCTGATAAGTTGCCCCGAAATTCTTCAATCCAAAAGGCATCACCTTGTAGTAGAAGGTGGCCCACTGCGTGACGAAGGTTGTTTTTTTCCATGTCTTCAGGAGCCATCTTGATCTGGTTGTAGCCAGAGAAACCATCCATGAAGATATGCCTGGTTTGGACACTGATATTGTGGTACACCTCCTTCCAACTAAAGAAGACTGTCCTCCGGTAAAGCAGAAGGTTCGTCGTATGCGCCCTGAAATGTCTGAGAAAATCAAAGCTAAGGTCATGAAACAGTTTGACGCAGGATTTCTAGCTGTTACTTCTTACCCGCAGTGGATTGCCAACGTTGTTCCAGTACCTAAGAAGGATGGTAAGGTACGGATGTGTGTGGACTATAGAGATTTGAGCAGGGAAAGCCCCAAAGATGTCTTCCCACTTCCTCACATCGATGTTCTGGTCGAAAATACCGCCCAACATAAGATCTTCTCCTTTATGGATGGTTTTTCTGGTTACAATCAAATCAAGATGTCTCCAGAAGACATGGAGAAGACAACCTTCTTTACACAGTGGGACACCTTCTGTTACAAGGTAATGCCTTTCGGGTTGAAGAATGTTGGGGCAACGTATCAGCGCGCCATGGTCGCTTTGTTCCACGACATGATTCACCATGAGATTGAGGTTTATGTTGATGACATGATTGCAAGGTCCCAGACTAAGGAAGAACACCTTGACCATCTCCAGAAACTGTTTGACAGGTTGAAGATATATAAGCTGAGGTTGAACCCGAACAAGTGCACCTTCGGGGTAAGGTCTGGTAAGCTGCTGGGTTTCGTCGTTAGTGATAAAGGTATTGAGGTGGATGCTGTAAAGGTGAAGGCTATATAGGAAATGCCGGCTCCCCGCACAGAAAAGGAAGTTAGAGGCTTTTTGAGACGTCTAAACTACATTGCCAGATTCATTTCACACCTAACCGCTACTCGTGAGTCAATCTTCAAGCTGCTGAAGAAAGATCAAGTGGTAAAATGGAATGATGAATGTCAGACCGCTTTCGAAAGGATCAAGGAATACCTACAAGAGCCATCTATTCTGATGCCTCCAGTTGAAGGAAGACCCTTGATCTTATACTTGACAGTACTGGATAATTCAATGGGGTGCGTGCTGGGGCAGTATGACGAGTCTGGCCGAAAAGAGCATGCTATTTACTACCTTAGAAAAAAGTTTACCGACTGTGAGACCCGATACTCATTGCTCGAGAAAACTTATTGCGCTTTGGCATGGGCTGCTCGCCGACTGAGATAGTATATGCTGACTCACACCACCTTATTGATATCAAAGATGGATCCGATGAAGTATATCTTCGAAAAGCCTGCCTTGTCCGGAAGAATAGCAAGATGGAAGATGATCTTAATCGAGTACGACATCCAATACACAACCCAAAAAGCAATCAAGGGGAGTGTATTGGCGGATCATTTGGCGCATCAGGCCGTGGATGACTACTAGTCCATGAATTTCGAGTTCCCGGATGAGAACATCATGTTGGTGACTGGTTGTGAAGAACCTGGATCAAATGAAGGACCTGAGGAAGGATCCCGATGGTCTATGTATTTTGACGGAGCCTCAAACGCATTAGGTAATGACATTGGCGCTATGATTATATCTCCTGAAGGTTGTCATACTCCGTTCACCGCCCGATTATGTTTTAACTGCACCAACAATATGGCGGAGTATGAAGCATGCATCATGGGCCTTCGAGCAGCTATTGACCTGAGGATTAAGTTCTTGAGTGTATTCAGAATTCTTCTCTGGTGATCAGTCAGATCAAAGGTGAGTGGGATACGAAGCACCCAAATCTCATTCCTTACAAAGAGTATGTGCTGACATTGCTCCTGCACTTCGAAGAGATAACCTTTAAACACTTCCTAAGAGAGGAGAACCAGCTGGCGGACGCGCTAGCTACCATGTCTTCTATGTTCAAAGTCAGGTGGGACAATAGCAGGATTGTTATCAATGGGATCCAGAGTGGATATGGATCTGCAGTTTGATACATGAGTGTGTGTAAGAGTATAGCTGTATTGATAGAGTAAAGACAAAAAAGAAAAAACAGAGAGTGTGAAATTTGTATGCAAAGAACGTCCAATGCTTCATTAATGTAATATGATATGACATATAATAACCCTCACAGATAGAACCATTGTGCCTCGGGTAAGACACAAGGCCAAAAAAAAGTTTAAATTGTTTAATACAAACTTAGAAAACAAGTAAGACAATTACTGCGAAATAAAAGAAACTGGTATGAAATCTCTGGTCGTCCAATTACTCGGTCCACCGTTGGTAGTCGGGTAAATCCAGCTGTCAAAGTCAAAGTCTTCCTCACTGTCTTCAATAGCATTGACCCCTCGATTGCTGATGCATAGGGGAGGTCCTCCAACTCGAGCGTGTCAAACAACCCTCTGAGCTCCTGAAGTAAAGCCCAAGCCAAACTTGTCAATTTTATGAATAAATTCAGGAAGTTGTCCCCAACTGGTATTCCTGCCTTCTTCAACTACTGCTCTTGCGTCCTTGAGAGAAACCATCTTCAGAGGAGATTTAGTGCTGGTAGTGGCCTCAGTTGACGCCAAAATCTGGGGAACCTCTTCAAAGTTTTGACAAGGAGTCTCAATAAATTCTCCGTCCATTTCTACATACCTGAAGGATTTCAGGTGGCTCACCATATACTCCTCTTTGCCATGCACAGTGACTATCTTCCCCTTCACCGGATACTTCAACATTTGGTGTAGTGTAGAGGTAACAGCCCCAGCCTCGTGGATCCAAGGACGACCCAACAAACAAGAGTATGATGGCCTGATGTCCATCACATAGAAGGTGGACTCGAAAGTCTGAGAGCCTACCTTGACAGGGATGTTCACTTCCCCATGCACCATTCTTTTCGACCCGTCAAAAGCCCTTAGCACAATGTTACTAGGCTTTAAAGTCAAACCCTCGCAATCCAATCGGTCCAACGCCTTCTTGGGAAAAACATTCAATGAAGACCCGGTATCCACCAACACATGAGCCATAGTGGTGCCCCTGCATTCAATCGAGACATGTAGAGCATCATTATGCTTCCTTCCCTTCGGCGTCAAGTCTGCATCTGAAAAACCCAGCCCATTGTCAGCAGTCAGGCTAGCCACACAATCTTTAAATTGATCAGCTGAAGTCTCTTGCGACACGTGCGCAGTTTTGAGGAATGCAATCAAAGCCTTCGCATGGGCCTCATAGCATAACAACAGGGATAACATGGATATCTTTGAGGGGGTCTGCCCCAGTTGCTCGACCATATTGTAGTCACTCTTTTTAATTATTTTCAAAATTTCCTATATCTCTTGCTTAGAGGCTTTCACAACAATTTTTCTAGGTGCCTCCGTCCGGGTAGACTCACCTACAGCTTCTTTGCCTCGAGTCCTAAATGACTTATCGACATGGGTAATAGCTGGGGTAAGAACAAGAATAGTAACTGAAGTACTAGCGGGAGCAGAAGATGAAATAACGATAGGCTTAGTGACAGTCTTCGGGGAGATCTCAGGAGAAAAAACCCTTCCACTTCTAGTAATCTTGCTGGTCCCGACAATGTTACCGACATCAGGATCAACTTCTTAGGTCTTCAAGTTTTGTTTAACGCCAAGATAGTAAACATCGGCGCCATAATGCCAAGGGACAACTTTGTTCGAGGCGTACGAGATAGGACCAGGACATGTGATTATCAACGGAGCAATTCTCGTAGCGGGTGTAATCCTAACAGGTCTTCTCGAGGAGACCTTGGAAGGATTGGCGGAAATTGTTATAATGGCAATGTCTTCAAATGGAACAACGGGAACCAGAGTTTTCTCAAACAAAATTTCTTTACTGTACATTAGGCGTTGAACACCTGACCTCAGTAAATGGAAACCAGAAGGTAGAAATGAACACATGTGGCAACCTTCACCACAACCCAGAAATAAACTGGCCAACAACAAATTTTTCTTTATAGTCATGAGAGGAGTAGAAACTTCATCCACCTAGGTCACAAACAAGTCGGTATCAACAACATTAATTCTACGACCGTGCTTAGGCATGGGACAGTTATGACATTGGGCTTCTCCGGGGCGTCAAACTCAATCTCCTTGGCTTCAATCAAATCTTGTACTTTATTTCTTAGAGCCCAACAGTCGTTTGTGTCATGACCGGGACTGCAAGAATGATAGGCGCACCGAGCATTCAGATTGTATCGAGGAGAGGAGGTATTAGGATTCTTGGGAGCCTCTTTCAAAGTTTCCAAGTTAGATCTCAGCAGATGGGGTAGAACCTCTGTCAATGTCATGTTAATTCGAGTGAACTACCTTTGTGCTCTTTCTACCCTTTGCTGATTGTTGCGTTGTGGGGTAGCCGCATGCCTAGGTATTATTACAGTGCTTACTGTTGGACGGTATCCCGCTCTGCTCTGATCTCTCAGGTTATAAATGGCACTGGCCTCCTTCTTTCCAGTGAAGGGTTTCTTCATTGTGCTAGAGGATGCATCTCTTTGAATTTTGCCACTTTTTATACCGGCTTCAACCCGCTCACCAGTCATGATTAGTTCGGTAAATCCGGCTGATGAATTTCTGATCAGGTGGTTAAAGAATGGACCTGACAAGGTGCCTAGGAACATATAACTCTCTGTCAGATAGAGGGGGCTGGACTCTGCCTGCGAGATCCCTCCATTTTTGAGCATAGGTTTTGAACCCTTCACCTTCACCCATAGACATGCCTTGCAATTGCATCCGAGTTGGAGCTAGGTTAGCATTATACTGGTATTGTCTGTAGAAGGCAGCAGTCAAATCTTCCCAATTGCGAATATTGGTCCCTTCCAATTGATAGAACCAATCCAACTGTGTCCCTGACAAGCTCTCTTGGAAAAAATGCACCCATAGATTCTTATCAGCCGTATGGGATTGAATCTTTATGACGTATGACCTTAAATGCAGCTTTAGGTAAGAGACACCGTCATATTTAGCGAAAGTTGGGACCTTGAATTTCTGCAGGAAGACAACCCCTGAGACAAGTCCTAACTCTTTAAAATCCAGTCCGGTTACCCTATTGACCTCCATGGCATTCAAACGATCCCCTAGCTCTTTGTATTTGTTATTAGCAGGAGGATACTGTTCCCCAGAGTAGTCAGATTCTTCCTCTTCTTCGGATGCTGGGTTGTTGTTCACTTCCTGGGTCCTGTCTCCTTGATTATCTCCTTCACCCGATGATGTTGCAAAGTCCAAAGTCCGTCTGGCTTGTCCTTTGAACCTTCTTCCCATGATCACAATATCGGTTGGTTTCTTCGCTTTCTTCTTCTTCTCTTCGGCCAGTAGAGTCTTCAACTCCTCTTGTCCTTTTGTCAGAGTCAAGAGCATTTGTTGAAACTGGACGTTCTGTGCCTAAAGATCTTTCACTGTCTGTTCAATATCCATTTCACTAAAATAAACAGTAGAAGGATAAGGAGACCTGTTGTAAGAAACCTGTATGATGTTATGATGAATGAAGACGCAACACGCAAATGATTTCAAGGAAATTAGAGATTTAAATTTTCTTAAACCAAAAGGAATACACGTTATATTAGATCCAAGCTTGAGTACATCATGCCTCTTTAGGCTTACAATGAAAGGAACAAAATACAACAAAAACTCCTAAGACAGAAAGGTTGAACGCATCCTCTTTGGAGCGATGTAGGCGTTCAGATTTCGCTCTTCATGAAGCAGTTTGGTGAGTTCCAGAACCTTCTTCTCACTGGCATAAAATTGGGCTTCAAAGGTGTCTCGCTCTTCTTTCAACTGAACCCAAGCTTTCTGCAAGTCTTCGAGAGAGGTAGGCATGTCAGGATGAAGGACAGTGTATGGGACATCTCCTTCAACAACAGGCTCTATGATAACAGGGAGGATGGAAGGGTAAGGCATCACGAAACTCTGACCACGAGCTCGCACCCACCTAAGGTAAGGCTCGAGAGGGATAAAGATTTTATGTCCCAAACTTCTGCTGTCCACCTTGTTCACTATTCTCCAAGCTCGAGTAAATCTCTGGCGGTAACCTTGGTCTTCTTTATCGTAGTCGAACACCAAACCTTGGATGAGCATCTCGTGAGGACCGTCTCTTCGGGCATACCCAAACTGTCGAAGAGCTAAGCAGGGATTGTAGGTGATACCTCCCTTAATACCAAGCAGAGGGACGTTAGGGAATTCCCCATAGCGGTCAATGATAGAGACATCTTCCAAGGATCTCGAACACCAACGAATGTCACAATGGGTGAGGGACATCATCCTTTGGGACCATGTCAGTCTTTGCTCGTTCTTCAATGCTGATTGTGGTAGGTGTGAAGTGAACCACTTAGCGAGTAGGGGGATGCAACACAAAAGAGTACCTCTTTTCTTCATGGTGCGGGTATGAAGGAAATGCAAGATGTCTCCCAGTAAGTTAGGCACAAGATTGTGAGAGAGAAAGACTTTGATGGTGTTAACGTCTATGAATTGGTCCGAATTGGGGAACAGAACCAAACCATAAATGAGAAGAGCTAGGATGTCTTCGAAAGCTTGGAAATCCATGTCATCCCAGAATGAACGAGCCTTCTCCAATAGAAACCTGGCTAGGAAACCTTTAACCCCGCTTCTTGTCTCCCAATTGGCTATGATGTCGGCTCTCTTCATATGCAAAGCTTTGGCGATGACTTCAGGTTTTGGAACCCATTCTAGACCGGTGAACGGAATCTGATCAAGCACGGGCACCCCTAAGAGTAGAGATAACTCTTCCAGTGTAGGTACCAACGGATAGTCCGGGAAAGTGAAACAATGATGTACGGGATCAAAGAATTGGAAAAGCACACACATCATCTCTTCTTGGAAACTGGATGTATCCAAACTGAGGATTCGACCGTATTTCTTGGTAAAAGGAGAATCCCCGGGAACTCTTGAGGCTAACTCTTGAAGTTGTGGGTATGCTTTTACAAAGCTGATTCAGATGGTATTTCTTCGGACGAAATTCATGACCTACAAAACAAAAACAAAGATAAATTTCTAAATCCTTGAAATGGTTAGTGAGAATGCTCATGATGCTTATGATGTTTATGATGTTATGTACAAGTATATACACACAAAGCAAACAAATCCCTATGTTTTAGGCTTGCATGAGGTTTTATAGATAAGTACCCTCTTGAAGTTTAGTTGGCTCAACTTGTCCTAGTAATAGTGATCGGGTTCTAAAGGATCTCAATATCACCGACCTTTCTCTTAGGTATTGTCTCAGCATAATCAATCTTTTCTTGCGGCCGAGATATCCTAAAAGTCCAGCCTCAACGAGTGTAGTATCGAGTATCAACCAATTTTCAGCTCTACACCGAAACCGGTTATCTCACTACGTTCTAATGTCCAAGTTTGTTCAATTAGGGTTCTAAAGTCAGTTAGTGCTTCATGACGCCACTTAGCGGCCCCGTATTCTCCTCGATTCACCATGAGGGATACCGGTACCCACAAACACGTCACACTAACATAGCCATTGTTTCAACCATATCAATCTATACCGTACAGTTTCCACAATCTATTGCTATTTACCTAAAGAGGTGTCCCAGATCCGGGTGGAGGATCAAAGCAAGCCCAATACAAAAGAACAAAATATAAAGCATGCAAAGAAACAAGTAAAGGTGATCTAACTCTAAGGTAACTCCACTTTAAGAATATTCCCCAGCAGAGTCGCCAGTTCTGTGATACGGTGGGAGAACTGACTTGGGTGTTTTGCATTTGTATTTGCAAATGTTGCGGTTTGCAAGAGTCGCCACCGACTTTTCTTTTATCCAAAAGGAAAGGTGAAAAAGCATATGAAAGACCTTTAGATATGTTTTCTTGATTTCGGGGGGTAGATTATGAAAAGGGAAGGTGTTAGCACCCTTTTCATCCATGGTTTTCCATGGGCTCTTAGTTACTCATTAAATCACTTGCTTTTGTTTTGACAATGTGCTTGTGGTGTGGTTTTTGAAAGTATTTTGAAACATCTTTGTAATGGTTCTCGTCTCTATAAGAACACATACAAAGTGTTGTCTTTCGAAAATGTTTCAAAATGAGAGTGTCGGTGTATAAAATGTTTTTGTTGTGAGCAAGCAAGCAACTAAGAACAAATCTACCTACTCAAAAGGTCTTAGGTGTTCTTTTCCTCTTCCTTTAGATGTTTCTATCTTACCATTGATTTGGTAAGAAGCCCCATTGTTGGATATTAAGGTATGGACGTGGGACGTTTGTATATTCATAGAAGGCAACTTATGAGACATTTTAGCAATGTCGTTTAGGGACTAGATCGTTTTACCAGAGACAACATCGAGGGACTACGATATTTTTTTATCGAAGGGTCTTTGCTAAAATGTCCCATATTTGAGGGACATGACTATTTTCTGAAAGGCAACAAAATGAGATTACCCTAGAGGTGCTAGTGTGCCAGTGTGTTAGTTTGCATGCATTTGTATTGTATTTGAAGGTCATCTATTTGTTAATTTTATCTTGCCATACATCCTAATTACTAGCAACATATGAAAGCAAGCAAAAATGCGGAAAATAAATCCTAAGCTATTACATCACTTTAGGGGGATGAGGGTACAATTTAACAATGGGGATGAAGTGGAAACTGAATTATTACAACCATATCGAATGATAATGAAAATAAAGTAAAACCGGTGCAAAACAAAGGAAAAAAATGCATTTTGAACTGCTATGTGTCGACCCATGCTGTTATGCATCGACATATAGATTTTCCTTATCCCTGTAAAATATGACCAAACTCAGTATGAGTCGATGCATACTGAGATGTGTCGACTCATGCTCCTTCTTGTATCGACGCAAAACGCGCATGTATCGACCCAAACATCTTTCACGTTTCTGTTTTGGAGATTTTTAACAGTATGAGTCGATGCATAAGGCTATGTGTCGACTCATACTATGTTTTTTCACTTAGAATGGGTCGACACATGTGGGTATGTGTCGACTCGTGCTTCATTTTTTTGCCTTAAACATGGTTTTTCTTGTCTGTACAGGTTAGTTTACAACATATGATGGATAAACATAAACAACAAATAATTTGATAAGCCTAAACAATAAGCAAATGACTAGTTCAAATGGATAATAAAATACTACATCTTATCTTCAAAAGAAAATCATTAATGATGTGTGAAAAGATATCAAGTCAAGAAGACTTACCTTTGGGCTGCACTGGCTGTTTTAAATCTGAATGCTTTTCCAGATGCTGTGATGGCCCTAATGAATCTTCAGAAAGCTGCTCCGGACTGTTGAAACTAAGTTAAACTGTATTGTATTTGTTTTTTTTTTGTGTTTTGAGGGTGAAGATGATAGCACTACAGGGACTGTTTTTATGTTTGAACCATCTTTGTATTTGATGAGTTGTTTGGCTTATGAGAGAATTTGTATGATGGAGTGATGGGTTAAGGTCTTGTTTTGAATAAGAACAAAACTGGTTTTGAATGAATGAGTCAAGATTACAAAGAATGATGTTTTTCTGCTCAACAAAAAGTCTCTATCCTCTCTCTTAATCCTCTCTCTTTTGTCTTATGAGACAACCCTTTTTGTAGACTCTTGACTGAGATTTAGGGGGGAAACCAAATAAGTTATTTTGAATTGTTTTTGCCTATTGTTTTGATACTTTCTTCACACTATTTTCTTTTGCCATTTTGGTACAATTTTGGGGCTGTTAGGATGCAGGTTGGGGCAGACCGCATAAAGCAGTTTTGGACTGTATAGGACAACATATGCATACTTGTGGTGTAGTATAGCACAAGGTTTCTTGTAGGGCAGCAATGGATCAGGTTTTGGGGTGTTGTGGTAATGCAAAATATCACACTTTGTTCAACTTGGACAATATAATTTGTAGCATGACACAAATTTGGTCTTGTGGAATATTTTATGCACATCATGTCAAGGGCAAAAATATTGTGGCAAGGTTTTTTGAGAGAATTCAAACAAGACATAGTTTTAGAATTTGTAATTTTGCAAAAATACCACTTTGTAATAACTTGAATTACTTGCATCATTTTGAATTGTTTGGAATTGTAGTAAAAATGTCATGAAGTAAATGAAATTAACCAAGTATAGAAAATACTTAGAAAAATTTCAAAGTCTTGCAAAGTTGGATTTTTGATTCTCTTGATTTTTGATGATCAAATTTCAAATTTTTGGATTTCTTGACATAATGTGATTTTTGGACTCAAATTTGGTCAAAAAGTCAAAGTTTGACTTTTTTAGCGTCCAGTTGACTTTTTCCAGCTGAAACTCCGATTTTGCTCATTTTGCCCCCTTTTGATAATTTGAATGATTCTTCTTAGAACATGTGATCCGAGGCTTGAAACTTGACTGAAGTAATTCTAAGAGTCCAGGATGGTCCCTCGAGACATGAGAGGGCAATTTTTGGGGTACAACAGATGCATATGAGCAATGATTTGCTAAAAATTAACTATGCATGATGTATGTATGAATGTAATCATGTATATGCTGACAAAACAAATGTATAACACTGTGGACAACCAAACAAAACCAAATTGGGTATAACCAATACTCGGCTAAATCACTTCCAAGATGAAAATTTCATGAGAAAGTAAGCACTAACTGAGGAAACAAATTCCTATTTCACGCTTTAACTCTACTAGGAAAGAACAAAATCATAACAGTAAACCAATACAAATATAGGGATATAACAACTTCCTTCAGGCTTCACTGGGGAATATCACACAGACTTTAAAGGAAAGAAAGCAAATGTTTCACGGTCTGTACTTCTATTGGGGATTTCCATACTGACTTTACTAGGGAACACAAAACCACATTACTGAGATATCAGCTGGGGATATTGTACTGTCTTCACCGGGGAGGATAATAACACATCATCAAGGGGCACCAAGATACATTCTTCAATACTGAGGGTGATGATTGCACCAACTTCTCTGGGGAGAAATTATGAAACTTCACGGGGATAACCTTACCCAGGGATTTAATAAATCAAATGTTATGGCAATAAATCAAACTTATGGGGATTTTAAATAAAATCTAGCACTTGGCGGGAGAAAACCCAAAGAGTTGACAACTATTTCATCATTTCTTATAAAAGACATTTCCCTTGTCTGGTTGTCGGGAAAAAAAACAACAACAAAAAATGCTAGCACTACAAAGGGTGATGTTTTGCAAATGGTTCCATCTCAGCACACCAAGAGGGAGGATACTTTCGTTATGCGAGTGAAGACCTTACTGGGGAATCTGGGGTAGAGACTTCATACCATGCAAACCCAAAATAGAATGTACCATGACTTGACTGGGGAAAATGGGATCACAAACCCAATACCGCAGTGTGATACGGTGGGAGAACTGACTTGAGTTTTGCGTTTGTTTTTGCAAATGTTTCGGTTGAGCAAGAGTCGCCACCGAATTTTTATTTTATCCTAAGGAAAGGTTAAAAAGCACAGCAAAAACCTTTGAGATGTTTTCTTGGGTTCGGGGAGTAGATTATAGAAAGGAAAGGTATTAGCACCCTTTCTATCCATGGTTATCCATGGGCTCTTAGTTACTTGCTTAGATCAACTTGCCTTGATTTTCAATTGTTTGAAATGGTGCTTTGTGTGTGGGTTTGAAAATGTTTTGAAAAGAGGCCATTTGTTGTGGCAACCTTTGTAATGATCCATGTTGGGATGTATACAAAGGTGTATGTCTTTTAAAAAGGTTTTCAATGTTTTTGAAAGTTGTTTTGAAAGTGTTGTGGAAGGTGATTTTGAAAAGATAGGCAAGTGTTTTTGTTTTTGCAAGTTTGGCAAGCAACCAAGAGTTGTCTACTCCTAAATTTCTCAAAGATCTTTGCTATGTTTTAACCCTTTTAACAATTTTGTTCCACCATTGTATTTGGTGGACAATCTTGTGTTAGGATGTGAACGGGACGGGCGCGGGTCATCGTTTAGACCATAATTGCAATGGTGCCAAGTATCTTTGGGCAATTTTTCCTTTAAGGGACTTGATCATTTTTAGGCAACTTTTGAAAGCGTCCTCGAGGGACTATGATCATTTGTTTATTTTATTTTTGCCAAAGATATCTAACATGCAATATGGCCCATTATTTGAAGGCAACAAGTGAAGTACCCTAGGGGTGCAAGTGTGATTAGTGTTGTCCATTTTCATGCTTGTTTATCTTGAATTTAAGTCAAACTATTTGTTGTTTTTGATTTGCATACAAAACCCTAATTCTAACATGGCATAATTAGAAAGCTTTTAAAGTGCGGAAAATAAAAGGTCCTAAGTTATTACAACACAATATATGGGATGGGGGGTACAAATGTCCAAATGGGGATATTTTGACAAGGAATTAAAATCTAACTATTACATCCAAATTGAAATTCTACAAGGGATTTTAATTGCACAATAATAAAATAAAATAAATATGCAAAAATGCAAAAATGGTTTTTATATGTATGTAAAAAAGGTATTTTTCACGTGCCAAATAAACAAAAATAAAATGAATTAATTTTGGTATTTTTAGGTATTTAGGGCAAAACCCTAATTTTGTTAAACAAAATGTATTAATTATTTAATATATGCAATATTTATTAATTATGTACAAAAATAAAATAAAAGAAGGTATATTGTAAAAAAGGGTATTTTTGAGGTCAAAATATTAATAAAAATAAAATGTATTAATTCTTTGTATTTTCCCTAAATATATTAATAAATATATAAGTATTTACATTATTTATTAAATATATATATTATGTACAAAAAAATAAAATATTTAATATTTACAAGAAAATATATTTTTTATAAAAAATGTTTTCAAGAGATAATATAAAATAAAAATCAGAAATAAAACATGTTTGTATTATTTTTTGTATTTTAAAATAAAAGTATCTATATTTATTTATTTACATATATCAAATTAGAACAAATAAATGCCTAAAAATGCAAAAAAAATTGGAAAAAATAATTTTAATATTTTTTATGCTTTGACAAAAATAAATAAATCAGAAACAAAAATCAAAAGTAAAAAATAATGGAAATAAAATGCAATGGGCCAAGGAGGTGCAAATGTAAAAACATGGTGTAAAAAGAAAAAAAATCACATGCCCAGCCCATGAAAGGTTGTCTTCAACCTCTGAACAACAAACATAGCAAACACGTGATTCCTGCTATCTCCGGATTCCTGGACTTTTAGCACAAACTCATAACATGAAAGATGTCAAGCATCAAGCCACGATTCCATACATATAAAAAACTCAACTTAACTCTCAGAAATGAGAGAGAATTTCTCCATCCCTAATTCTTAACCTAAGATTTTGTCAATGTTCAGATTCAAAATACTCTCAGCATATGCAATATAAATGGAAAATGAAGATATGTATAGCTTCAGGGCCATGAGTAGAACATTTTTCATTCATAAACCTAGAGCTAACTCTTCCTATATTGAGAGATAGAAATCCATGAACTTACCTGTTCAGCTTGGATCGTGTCTGGCAATGGAGGCACTTTCAAGGCAAGGTGAGGATTGGTACAGCTTGCTTGAAGTTCAGGGATGTTATTCCAACCTTTAACTTGCTTTGAAACCAACTGAATCAAGCTATGGCAATCAACCTGCAAAACAGAAAAAATGAAAATGGTGAAGTTGGTTAGAGGTGTTACAGGTCGTGTCCAATGCTTGGGATAGCTTGTATATGTGGTATGGAATGTGTATGAATAGGTCTTAGCAAGAATGCACGAGTGGACTGAGTTATGGAAGTCCAACTGCAGAGATGACTCTGTTTTCTGCAGTAGGAGGGTGTTTTGAGGTTTGATGAGGTTTGGAAAGTGTTTTGGTCGTGCCTTAGCTCAGTGATGTTGTTTGGGATGTGTCTAATAACTTTGCTTTAGCTTGTGTTGGCAGAAAATGAAAGTTGGTGTATGTTATGCCAAGTTTCTTCACACTTAAGCAAGAAATGTCAACTTGGTTCTCTAGACTTGTACAGGCCCCTCAAGTATGATGCACACTTGAGCCTTGATCAGTGTGATATCTCCATGAATCTTGTGTCCAAAGATATGAATTGTACCACTTGGATTGCAAATTTGACATAAAGTGCAACTTTACCAAAATGGATATATTGCTTTTTCTAGTTATGGCTCAATCTTGTATGCAATGCTTAAACACACAAGATAAGACTTAAACATGAAGGATTGACATTAAATTTATGAGTGTGAATGAGATAAAGGACCTATAATCTAGCTTAGAGCATGCTGAGTTCAAAAATGCAAAGTTATGGACATGTAAATTGGCCATGAACCAAGTGAGTTTTGCCCATGTTGCCAAATTCGATTCTCCCTAACCATAAGGTTGTTTGATGAGGTCTTGGACATTTTGGAAAGCTTGGAATGTGTACTACAATCCATCTTTGTAATGCAAATTGAAATTCCAAGTGGAAGCATGTGAAAAGTAGCCATGAAGTTAGGCAAAAATCCTGCCTAAAATAGGTCAAAATTTTTCTAAGTTAAGAATGTTTTGCACCCTTGTTCCAAAAATCATAACTTGAGCTACAAGCTTCTTTTGAGGAAACTTTGTGAATAAAAGTTGTAGATTTTGCAATGTACTATAACTTTCATGTTTTGAGTTTTCCTTGAATCCAAATGCATCTTGATGAAAAAATGGGACAAAGTTAGGAAAAAATTAGGGATTTTCATAACTTAGAAAAATTCTAAGTTATGAAAATTCTTCATTTTAAACCCTAATTTGCAATTTTTGATTTCTTGATGAACAAGTTTCATGTTTTGACATGTTTTGATGGAAAATGAATCTTGACACTTGATTTTGACCAAAAAGTCAAAGTTTGACTTTTCAGTATACAGTCAAAAATTGATCAATTGACTGGAAAATTCATCTGTCAATCTTGTGCATTTGGGATCTTTTGAATTTGTTGAACATGTCAAGACAATTCCATTGGGTCCTTGAGTCCATATATGAGCTTGGTTTGCCATTGGTTAGGTCAAACAGTCAAAAATTGCCTTTGTGCAGTCAAAACCCTAAAAATTACCATTTTGCCCTTTTGGTGATCTGATCAAATTTCTTGTGGAATTGTGATCCAAACTTGGCCAAATGGTTTATATGAGTTCAATATGTTGATGTGGGTCAAAAAACATGAGGTTTGGCTATCAATTGACCACAGTTGACTTTTTCCCCAATACGGCTGATTTCTAGGTCAACTGTCCAATTGACTGGGCAAAGATTGGAATCAAGGCCTGGAACTTGGTATGGATAAACTTGTGAGTCCAATATGAAGCATGAAAGTCATCTTAGGCATTCTAGGTCAAAACATCTTTGTGCAAACACAAACCCTAATTTGGGTTAACAGTGCAAGGAGAAGTTTTGAGCAGAGGAAACCCTAGCTGGATCTTGAGCTCCAAGGGTCTTGTGATGAGAAAATGTTGAGGAAATGGGAGGGCAAATTTTGGTGTACAACACGCACCATACTTCAATTATCAGAGAAACACAAGAAGATCATACTCGCACTAGCAAAAGTGACATGGGAGAGTCTTCCTGGGGAATTCAGGCCTCCAATTTTTTTTCAAGTTCGTCCATTTCTGGAGCCACTATTTTTGTTCTCCTTGAGTCACAAAATCTAAAGCAAGAAGTGATTTGTAAATTCTTAAAAAAAAAGAAATTTTTGTTATTTTATTTGTTTGCTTTGAAAATTACCATCAATAATAAATGAAGTCTTTGTAAGTTAAATAAAATAAGAATTGCAAAGAATTGGATAAAAGCTCAAACTTTACTAATAGAATGGTAGTCTGCAAATGGTGAGACTCCATAGATGATTACAAAGTTTGGAAAATGGTATTATACATTGGAAAAGATACATTGAAATATAATGACCACTATTCTCCCTAACAACTTTGAATTCCTGAGTAGAGACTTCGGTTGAAGATCGGTGAGGATCTAAGAAAATTGTTGCTTCAACAATCAAGTCTTGTCTGATGTAGTTACTTGCCAGGAAATCCCTAACTTTTGCCTAGATTGCCCTTGTGGGTTTTCAACCTACCGGGAATGTTTATTCTATTTATGTCTCTAATTTTTTCCTAGACCTCCCTTTCGGGTTTTCGGTCTACCGAGATGCTCCTTTTTTCCTAAGCCACCCTTTCATGTTTTCGGCCTAGCGAACTGTTCTTTTATTTTTCTAGGCGAAGTATTTCTTGACTGCATCAGCATTCAAAGGAAATAGGAACTCCTCTCCATCCATTGTTTTAAGAATAAATGCACCACCAGAGAAGGCTCTCTTGAAAACATATGGGCCTTCAAAATTGGGAGTCCACTTTCCCCTAGAATCAGCGTTAAAAGACATGATCTTCCTGAGAACTAGGTCGCCTTCTCGGAATTCACGAGGCTTGACCTTCTTGTCAAAAGATTTCTTCATTCTTTTCTGGTATAACTGACCATGACACAAGGCCATCATTCTTTTCTCTTCAATCAAATTCAACTGGTCAAACCTGTTCTGGACCCACTCAGCCTCTGACAACTTGGTTACCATTATCACGCGTAAGGAGGGAATCTCAACCTCAACTGGGAGCACTGCTTTCATGCCATATACAAGAGATATTAAGGTTTCCCCTGTTGAAGTGCAGATAAATGTTAGATACCCGTGCAGAGCAAAAGGGAGTATCTCATGCCAATCTTTGTAAGTAAAAACCATTTTCTGGATGATCTTCTTAATATTCTTATTAGCAGCTTCAACATCCCCATTAATCTTTGTCCTGTAAGGAGATGAATTGTGGTGGACAATCTTGAACTCTTCACAAAGTTCAGTCATCATCTTGTTATTCAGATTTGAGCCGTTGTCGGTGATAATCCTGCTTGGCACACCATACCGACATATCAGATTATTCTTGATAAAACGCACTACCACCTGTTTAGTGACATTAGCATATGAAGCTGCTTCCACCCACTTGGTGAAGTAGTCAATTGCCACCAAGATAAAGTGATGTCCATTCGACGCCTTTGGTTCAATAGTTCCAATCATGTAAATACCCCACATAGAGAAAGGCCATGGGGATGAAATAACATTGAGAATTGTTGGAGGCACATGAATTTTGTCAGCATAAATCTTGCATTTATGGAACTTCTTTGCAAATTTGTAACAGTCAAATTCCATTTTCAGCCAATAATAACCTTCCCTAAGCATCTTATTTGCCATCGAATGTCCATTGGCATGGGTACCAAAATAACCTTCATGGATTTCATGCATCAACATGTCTTCCTCGTGTCTATCCATGCATTTGAGCAAGACCATGTCATAGTTTCTTTTATACAACACATTTTCATTGAGGAAAAAGCTGCCTGTCAACCTTCTCAATGTCTTTCTAACTTTATTTGATGCACCAGCCGTGTATTCTTGAGTATGGAGAAAATTCTTGATATCATTATACCAAGGCTTGTCATTTGACACTTCCTATGTTACGAAAACATGAGTTAGTCTATCCAAACGTTGCACTGTGATACGAGGAACATCATTCCAAGTATTCACTTAATACATAGATGTCAGAGTTGCCAAAGCATCCGCCATCTGATTTTCATCTCTGGGAATATGATGGAATTCACCTTTGTTAAATAAGGTTAGCAATATTCTAGCATAGTCTTTGTAAGAGATCAAGCCAGGGTGACGAGTATCCCATTCTTCTTTAATCTGATTAACTACCAAAGTTGAATCACCATACATATATAGAACTTTGATTCTGAGATTAATGGCTTCCTTCAACGGGAGGGAGCAAGATAGGAGGTTCAAGCAAATATTCTTTGATACTTTTAAATGCCCTTTGGAAATCATTCATCCATACACAACCCTGATCTTTCTTTAACAACTTAAAGATCGGTTCACACATTGCAGTCATGTGGGAAATGAATCTGGAAATGTAATTCAACCGCCCAAGGAAGCCTCTAACTTTCTTTTCAGTCCTTGGCGCATGCATTTCTGTAATTTCTTTGATTTTATCAGGGTCAACTTCAATTCCTTTCTTGCTGACAATGAAACCTAGTAATTTCCCTGATCAGACACCGAAGGTGCATTTATTTGGATTCAAGCGGAGATGATAATTCCTCAAACGTTGAAACAATTTCAACAAATCTTCTACATTCCCTTCTTTGGCTTGGGATTTAGAAATCATATCACCAAAGTATACTTTAATTTCCTTGTGCATCAGATCATGGAATAGGGTTATCATATCCCTCTGGTACGTTGCACCAGCGTTCTTCAACCTGATGGGAATCATTGTGTAACAAAATGTTCCCCAGGGTGTGGTAAACATTGTTTTTTCCATGTCCTCAGGAGAAATTATTATTTGATTATATCCATAAAATCTATCCATGAACGAGAATACTTTGAATTTTGTTGTACTATCAACCAACATATCAATATGTGGCAATGGAAAATCATATTTTGGACTAGCTTTATTTAGATCTCTGTAATCAACGCACATGCGAACTTTTTCGTCTTTCTTTGGTACAGGGACAATATTGGCAATCCACTGAGGATACACTGATGTTACAAGAAAATCGACATTAATATTCTTTAACACTTCTTTTTTGATTTTCACTGCCATATCAGGGTGAGTTCTTCTCAACTTCTACTTGACTGGAAGGAACTCTGGCTTCAAAGGCAAATGATGCTCCACAATATCAGTATCTAGACCAAGCATATCTTAGTATGACCAAGCAAATATGTCCACATAATCTTTCGATAATTCAGTCAACCTGCTCTTCATATCAGGATGTAACAATACTCCAATTTTGACTTCCTTTGGCTCTTCCTCTGAACCCAAATTGATTGTCTCCAATGACTCTTTATACGGCTGAATAGAATTTTCCTCGCGCTCGAGCAACCATGAAACCTCTTCTAGAATCTCATCATATTCTTCTTCTTTGGTCCCATACACAGGATACTCAAAGTTGGGAGAGGGTGCAGGGTTATTGTATTCAACATGTTTTTTAATTAATCTGCACATATGATTTATGATTGCTTTTAGAAACTGACACATATATCAAGTGATTATGGAGATTTATTTATAATTATTATTTATTCAAAAAGAAAGGGTTTTTTCTGATTACCATTTTCCAAGAAAAAGTATAAAATAAAAACATAATTTGAGAGTCAAAGACTACTTTTATTTATGATTTTAATGATCAAAGCAAACAGATAAGCCCATACAATATTAACTTTCACCTTGGGCAGAGTGAAAGATTTTTGAAAAGATAAACAAAACAAATTACTTTGATACATGGATGCAAGAGGGAACATCAAAAGTGACCCAGTTTTGGATTCTGACTCCAGGCATCACATAATTCAGCATCTCCTGTTCTTATTCATCCTCCATAATAACATTAACTCCATAAACTGTTGGGTAAAGGTATCATCTGTTTTGGAAAACATCCTGATAGTTTCTCACAGTAGACTCCGGCTTCAAGTTTTCACCTTTGCCATTCTTCACAGAAAATCCCGATCCATCCCTATTCTTTTTCACTGGCGGGTCAACAATTTGTCCTCACACTTTACTAGGGCCATTCCGCACAACCTACTAAGCATCTTTGAATGAAGCCATATAATTCTCATTCTCTCTTACGTTATAAACGGATAAAGCTTGGAACTATGTTCCAACAACAGCTTCATATGCTTCTACAACACTAAAAGATGATAGATGAGATATCAACAATGCTTGCTATCCATTTATAATGACCACCTTTCCTTCTCGCACGAACTGCAACCTTTGGTGCAGAGTTGAAGTGACAGAGCCTTCTTCATGTATCCATGGGCGTCCTAGTAAGCAGCTGTATGCAGGTACAATATCCATGACTTAGAAAGTAATCTGGAAAAGGTGCGGGCCTATGTGGATAGGCAGATCTACTTCCCCAATAACAAACTTCCTTGATCCATCGAAATCTTTTACAATAATACCACTTGGGCGCATGGGAGCCCCTTGGTACTTCAGATTCATCAGCGTGCTCCTCAGTATGACATTTAAGGAGGACCCATTATCATTCATCACATTTGACAATGAATCATTTTTACAGTTCATGGATATATGGAGAGCCAAATTGTGATTCCTCCCTTCATCAGGCAATTCATCATCGCAAAAGCTTAGTTTATTACATGATGTGATATTACCTACCACATTGCTGAATTGATCTAATGACATATCACACTCCACAAAGGCTTGATCCAATACCCGCATTAAATATTTTCTATGGATAATAGAATTCATCAAAAATACTAGGATAAATATCTTTGAAGGAGTCTGCAACAGCTGATCTACAATTCTGTAGTCGCTCATTTTGATAATCTTCAAAATATCATCCACATCTTTCTCCAGGGTAGCACCACTGGACTCCCTTACAACTTTCTTATTCTCAACACTTTCCACAACTTTCTTACCAGTATTATCATTTCCTCGAACAACCGATGCAAATACACGACCACTGCGGGTCACTCTACTAGTCTCAGCAATATTCTTGATATTAGACAAAGGTTGGATGGGAACTTCCACACCATCCTCTAAAATAGTAGCATTGTACTTGTACGGTACAACTTTTTCTGATTTGTAAGGAACATGCCCTGGAAAGCAAATCACCACTGGGGCACGAATGGCTTGCTACAGTATTCAATCTCAATAGAGGCAGAATCATTAAAACAAGGCACAATTACGTTCACACCTTCTTCAGAAAATTTGGGTACCAAAGAATCATTGCTGGAGAACATATCCTCATATGAGGAAAACAATTCATCCGCAGAAGCATATTCATCATCTGATTCAACCTTAGCCAGGAAAAATTCAATCTTATTAACCTCATGGTAATCATCTCTTTGGATTAAAACCTTGATAGTTCCATTATTCAATAACAACTGAATACCTCTTCTTACAATGGAACATCCTCGGGAATCCCTGCAGCAAACCCGACAAGATCCATAATGGTGCTCTACCTGACCAGCCATGTAGCTGAAAGTAACATGCAATTGCACGAGATCATCATTCATATTGTCCACATCAAAGATCCATAACTCTCTGGGACATCCAAAGACCATGTTAACTTTTTCCTCATATTCTTCCCTAGGCCTGATTATATGGATGAGGCCCTCATCCATCATCTCCTACAAATCAGCCTTTATCTTATTGCAACCTTGTATATCAGTACTACATATACCACAACTAGCATGGTCATGAGTATAGTAACTAAACTCGCAAAGGTTTGTATGCATCTTTACCATGTCTCATCTGACCAAGTTGATATCATAAATCCAGAAGTCCCCTAGACAACCAACAACCATGTTAATAGTATTCACTCCTCCATGCTTTGGCAGAGGATTATCTTTGACATTAGGGCTGACATCCTTAAAGGACAAAAGGCTAGACCTCACCATTTTATGTACCTCCGATTTCAGGGGATAACAATTTTCCACATTATGCCCTGGTGCACCCTGATGGAAAGCGTACGTACGATCTGCCTTATAGTACCAAGGCAAAGGTGAGGGTATAACAGGGGGTGGTCTAGTGTGGACCAACTTTTTCTGGATCAATGCTGGGAGTAACTCTGCATAATTCATGGGGATAGAGTCAAAAGCCTCTCTCCTCTGATTCTGCCCTTGATTTCCTTGAGGGACTGGTTTTTGATAAGCGACTATAGTCGGGGCTGTATTAACAACTAGAGTTACTGAGGTAACTTGTTGATGGCGCTGATGATTTCTCCTAGGAGGATTAACCCTTCTCTCTTGAATAACAACATTTGTCTCTCCTTCTCTATTTTTAGAAAATCCATATGATGGTTTCTTCACACTGCCATAATTTTCACTTCTTGTCAGACGACCTTCTCTTACAACTTCTTCCAAACGGACGCCCATTCCCACCATATCGATAAAATCATTGGGTGCACTCGCCACCATTCTTTCATAATAGAATGCACCTAGGGTCTTCAGAAAAATCTTTGTCATCTCTTTTTCTTCCATTAGAGGAATCACCTGGGTGGCAACTTCACGCCATCTCTGTGCATATTCCTTAAATGACTCCTTGTCTTTCTGGACCATTGCCCTGAGTTGATCAGGCTCATGTACCATTTCAACGCTGCACCAATCAAACTGTCTTGAAAGAAATGAATCAACAAGCGTTGATCATCGGTATGAGTAGACATTCTCCTCACATACATCACTAAGTGAGCACAAGGGAATAACATGAACACAAGACAAACAAGCAACCCAATGTCTTGGGATAGATCCCAAGAACTCCGGACAAAATAACAGTTGACGTCACAAGGTGTCAAGGTAGGTTAAGGTCTCTAATCCTAAGTCCAAGAAGTCCATAACTCCATAATGCCAAGGATAGTAACCAAGTAGTCCAAGTAACATTAAAGTTTTTTAGGGTTCAATATGATTATTAAGTATCTTCAAAAAATAAATGAAAAGCTCAAATGAGCAAAATAAAAATGGCATAAAAGAAAAATACTCAAATGAGCAAAGATGAAAATAGCATGAAATGTAAATGCTAAAATAAATGTGTTTAAAGTAAAAGCATAAAATAAAAGCACAAAATAAAATCAATCGTTAGAAATTAGAGGTTAGTTGAATGACCATCTTGAAACTTGCATTTGAAACTCATTAGAAGATTTATAAAATCAAAGCCTCTCAACAACAAGTTTCATTTATTTTTGTCAAGTATATCATCCATTCAAAATTCTCAAGGCAACAATAAATGATCAATGATATTTAAGTGATTCACTTTAACCAAAGTTTATGAAGATTCATTAGAGGATTGATAAGACCAAAGCCTCCTAACAATGAATCTCAAAGTTATTGGATCAAAGGATTCAAATCAACATACTTGGGCTTACAAACATGGGTTTGGTTCATAAATGATCATTTCTCGAATCGGGACAAAATTTAGCGCTATGTTAAGCAATCGTAAGTGAACTTATATAGAAGTCGCACCTATTTTGAGGTCGGTCAATAGCAATTTATGTGTCCTATGCTTGGAGAGATGATATGTACATCATCCTCTAACAATATATGACACAATAAGAAGGGCATAAGATGAAGAGGGATGGAAGAAGAATTAAACCACATTTGAACCAAAAAAAATCAAACTATTATTAAAATTATTCATCCATTTTTATGGAGTTAGACTCAACACCATGGATCCAATGATGTTAATAAAGCTCATGATCAAAATTTCATAGTCCAAAATCAGCCAGAATATATACAAAAAATAAATTTGTATTTAAAATAAAGAAAAAGGTTTTTTAAAAATGATTTTAAAATGAAAATAAAAGGGGAAATGGCAATTTTATTAAAATAAGCCAAGAAAAATCAAATGAGGCCATAGAAAAATCAGAAATATACTCAAATGTTTATATAAAATTTTTGGTAATTTTCTAAAGTCAGAAACTATTTTTAAACTAATTAAAATTTCTCAAATAAATGGAAAAAAGATCAAAAATAGAAGAAGTCAAAATAAAATTCAAAAAAAAAATTCAGAAGGTCAGAAATAATGGAAATGATGTTGATAAATTTTTTGAGAATTTAAAAATGTTCAAAAGTATTTTTTAAGTAACTAAAAAACAAATCAAAATAAAGAAAAATTATAAAAAATATCAAATCGAAAAATAAAATTATTAAAAAATAAAATTCAGAAAGAGAATATTTGAAAATATTTTTGTGAATTTTTTTATAATTTTTGAATCAGAAATGAATTTTCTATGATTTTTTGAAGTTTAAAACAATTTAAATATAAAAATCAGAAATAAAAAATAAAGTCAAAAAAATGTGGGCCAATGGATGAGAGTCAAAACACGTTAGTAAGCTACTCCAATGGATCAGACGCGCTGTGTATATTATGGTCTTTAATGGAATAAACACAAGATCATTAATTAAATCAGATTTTTGAAAAATAAGCGTGACACACTTTCAATGGTTGATAGATGACACGTTGGTCATCTTCAACCTCTAGCCAATGAAATTTTCAAGTTTCAGAAACTGTAAAATTAGAAGATGAGACTGGTACCATTCGCTTCGTCTCTTCAAGACGATTCCAATGGTACCTTTATGAAAAATTTATATAAGCTGTAGCTTAGTCGTTTTAGAAGAGAAATTTTGAAAAGAGATTTGAATTTTCATGGTTAAAACGTACTTCCAGTTGAAAATAATTGTTGCGACTAGAATCAGGATGATGAGAGCTTCATAATAGTATCAAAGTTTGAGAGAATTGGTGAAGGAACCTACCT
Organism: Vicia faba; assembly: GCA_948472305.1. NCBI lineage: Eukaryota > Viridiplantae > Streptophyta > Magnoliopsida > Fabales > Fabaceae > Vicia > Vicia faba. Next base: position 490,526,110 of record OX451737.1, read on the forward strand.
ATTGAATTTAAGTTGCAGAGCTCTGAAACTTGACTTGGCTAGCATGATTCAGGGAGTTTTAGAGCTTAATTCTTCTTCTGTTAGCTTCAGTGAGGTTCAATGAAGATGAATTAACAAAGAAAAATGATTGAGAAAGGTTGTAAGATCAAATTTGACGTTGCAGAAAATTTGGTTCAAGAGGGAGTTTGGCATAGTGATTCTGGCTCTCTAAGCTTGAGAAAATGAATGAGGTATGACCCTCTATATATATGGAAGTTGATTGAATGTTCAAGCGTGTGAAATGATGAAGTTTGGAGGGAAATCGTGTGAACCTGATACACGAGTAAGGTGTGATCTGTTTTGCATGAAAACTCATTCAATCCTTGCGTTTTAAGGCTCTAATCCACTTTGGCAAGTTGGTTAAACATGTTTAGACCAAAAACACGTGCTAATTTGATGTTTAGAAGCCAAAACATGAATTTCAAATTTTGACTTATGAAGAAACTTCAGTTTCAAGTTACCAAATACAAATCAATGGCATTCTCAGCTCAAGGAGTCTTAGGACATGATTATTGAAGCCTTAGAAATATGAGATCACAAGCTTTACAATGTGCAAAGAATGGCATCAAATGGATGCTTGAGCTGAAAATTGTAATGAGTCAAAGTTGAGAAAAAGAGGTTGACTTTTTATACTTAGAAAATTTCTATGTTTTTTCATAAAAAATGACTTATAATGTCTTGCATCCAAACATGACCTTTCACTTGAAATTTGCTCTTGACCAAAAAAGATGGCATGAATTAGATCTCTTGAATGGAATTTTGAGACTTGAACCATTTAAAAACTCCAAAAATTGAGAGAGTTATAACTTGTTAAAGTTGGAAAAAATTCATGAAATGAACTATAATCTTTTGCATCCTTAGGGCATCTTCCATCCATTTTCACACTTTGAACTTAACATAAGGGTTGAATTCCATATCCTTAAGATTATAGTGGAAAAATAATGGGCTCAAGGAGATAAAAATTGACCAAGTTATGATCTTTTGAAGTCACATAAGGGAATTTGATGATCCATCTAGAAGACTTGTAATCTTTCTTTATCATTAGGTACCTTCCACACAAAATTTCCTTGAAAATTTTGAAGTGATTTGTTGATAACACTTTTAAGATAAGGATGTATTTGGAATCACTCAAAATACCAAAAGATGAGCAAGATATACCCATTTGAAGTTCAAAACCCTAGCTCCTAGAGCAACAAGATACCTTAGAAATCCTTTTACAATTTTGATCAACTTTCTTGAAAAAATAATTTTGTCATATAAATAGAAGTTATTGAGGATGATAATGAGGAACCATAGAAACCATAACCACTTCCAAATATTGATAATTGAGGGAAATATGCACTTGTGATCAATGAATCAAGAACTTGTCCAATTAGGTCAAACTTCTTCAATCAACCCTTGTACCTTTGAACTATTTTTGACAACTTTAGGCATGATGAATCATAATAGACTCTGTCATGATATTACTTCAAAATATCTTCAATAATGATGCTTGAATCTCAATGAAGCTTTGTTGAAGAAGGCATGGAAATAAACTCATGAACCTATGGATTAACTTGCTAGAATGTTTTGTGCTTTCACCTATGATATCAATAATTAGGGAAACCGTACATTGTATTTATTAGTTAAAAGTTAATCAAAACATATATAACAAAAAGATACAAATCAAGGTGCTTGGAGATTACCCATGGGCAAAGCTAAAGATAAGGAGAAGAGTCCAACCATAGTGTGTGATCTTGTTGTGATTGAGGTTATATGATATGATAGAGGAATCTTAGGGGCAAAAATTGGTGTACAACACCAACCCTATACCTATAGAGGTTGTTTTTACTAAGTCTCTAGTAAGTGGCTTAGTAAATGGATCGGCCAAATTATAGCTTGTTCGTATATAAGTGAGTGAAATGATTTAATCCTTAATCAATTTTCTCACAAATGAATGTCTAAGCCCTACATGCCTATATTTTCCATTATACACTTCATTGAATGCTCTTTCTAAAGTGGCTTGGCTATCGCAATCTATCATTACCTTTGAAATGTTGTCTTTTGCCAATGGAACTTCCAACAGAAGATCCCTCAACCACTCTGCTTCTTGACCAGCGGGAGCGAGAGGCACAAACTCTTATTCTATGGTCGAAAGAGTAATGCATGTTTGTTTCTTGTTCTTCCAAGAAATTTCTCCTCTAGATAGTGTAAATATCCATCCAGTTGTAAATTTATGATCTCCAATGTTAGATATCCAACTCGCATCAGTATATCCTTCTAGTATGGCAGAGAACCTACCATAATGAAGGCCAAGATCTTTGGTTTTTAGTAGATAACCAAAAATCCTCGTGATTTCCTTCCTGTTGTACCCAAAAATTTTCCCTCCCATATTCTTCAAGAATTGCAAAGTCAATGCTTCAAAATCTCCTCAAGGGTTGCACAGTTCAAGGGCCTCCTAACAGTCAGAAAATTAGGGTTTTGGTTCTGACAAAGAAAATGAAGCTTTCAAGGGTCCAATAAAGTCCCACATGCCTATAAACATGGTCAAGTGTCCTCATGCCAAGTTTCAAGACTTACAGCACAAAATTGCACAGTCAAAAACCTTAATTGCACTACAGTCAACTATAGGGGCAAAATGGTCATTTGACAGTCAAAAGTTCAAATTTTTGGTCAACATCTCATTTTGAAGCCACAAACATCATTTGATCAATGCTTGATCATGATTCTCAAAGCTTGGCTCAAAAATCATCAAGATGCAAAAGTTTCCATATTTGGATAGTTGAAAAAGTCAACTGTAACTTGACCAAGGCATAACTTCCACATGGATTATCAGAAAAATTCCATCCAAAGCTCATTTTGAAGAGAAAGACATTTCCTACAACTCATCTTCACACTTAAAGTCCAAGAAATGCCCTCACAAAAAGTTATCAATTTCAACATTATAGGTCATTTTCAAAAGTCAACAAAAAGGGACTTTAAGTCAAAGGCCATAACTTGAGATTGGTAAATCAAAATGACATGGGACCAAAGACATTGGTTAGAGGACTCAAAGAACTTTCCAAAATGTCCAAGAACATGAGCAAATCTTAAAAATTGAGCAAGTTATTCCTTGTGGAAGATGGTAAATTTTTGGATATTTTGAAAAGTCAACATTGCTTCAAATGTCCTAAAAATGCTAATGGGCCTCTTTTTCTTCCAAGAATCATTATCCAAAACATGTGCAAGACCATTTGGCCCAAAGGGAAGTTTTTCATCATTTTTATTTTATTTATTTGAATTTTTAATTGCTAAATATTCATTTAATTAATTAAAATATATGAAAAATACTAAACCTAACTTTTTAAATCTTTTTGTGCATGGAATAGGCTTAAGATTTCGTGCATGATCATATTTGGAAAGAATCTTGATAATTGGACATGATTGGAACCAAAATAGCATGAAAAAGATTGAAAACTCATGGCATGAAAAATCAAATATCTTCTCATCAATTCAAGGATTCTTTGGCTCAATTTCTCAACCCTAATCATTCATACATATATATACAGGCTAACCCTAATGCATACGACCTCCCAGCTGCGCCAGAAATCCATAACAAAACTTGAGTTTTTTTGACAAAAATTCCAATACTGAAAACTAGGTTCTAGGGCGATTCAAGCCAAAATAACTATACCATTGTCTTGCTGAGACATCAAGGAAGGTGCCTGGATCAATATCATAGCCTGAAACATCAAGAAGTGGTATATCCGAGTCAAGCTTTTCACAAAAATTTCCATAATCGAATCATGAATTTCATGCATTTTTTGTGTGTTTTCTTTATTGATTTACATTGAGTGATTGATTCTAAAGCTAACTGCATATTTTAATTGAGTTTTTGTGCCAAATTAGAGAATTCACCATTGATACAGGCTAGGGTTCTTCAAGCTTCGAATTGGGTACTTTTGAACACTGTAAAATTGGAACACCTCAATGCCATGACCGAACTCAGCATGTTTGGACGATCTGAACATAACCCTCGCGCCTAATTTATGTGGCCATATGGCCTAATCGTTATTTTGAAAACAAGCATATTTTGGGGGGGGTTTAAAACCCCCGCTAACTCTTTTATGTTTCAGGCAAAAAGCAAAACGAAGAAGAAGATGAGGTGTAAGGCGTTGGTTGGTTCGTTCAAATTTTCGCGCGGAAAAGGGCACTAACGTTTGTTTTATTTTATAATGTTTATTGGTTATGTAATATACAAAGATACAAAGCAGCACGGTTGGCAAGGCATAGTATTGGTGATCCCTGGGACCTGGGTTCGAACCCCAGGTCCCCATCCCTTTCCATATTATTTTTATAAACATGCTTGTGTGTAGTTCGCCTCCTGGGTTCCACCATGCAACTCACAATCTCAACGCGCCACATGGCCTGTAACCATTATCCAAGGGACCAGATGTGAAGAACATGATGGACATGAGTCAACGCCTATGCATGCTAGCAGAAAAGTCAATCAGGCCAGAAGTCAATTGGGCCAGAATTATTGGACTTTACCTCCAATTTGGGGACAGAACCCCCTAGGGTTTGCTTCTTTTATTCATTCTTTTATATTTTTCTTTTCTTTGTTTTTATTAATTTCCTTTAATTCTTTGATTTAATATTTTCATAAAAAACATAAAAACAATATAAAAATCAGAAAAGTCATAAAAAACAAAATATATTTTATTTTAATATTTGTTGTAAATAAATGTCATTAATTAATTTTAGCTTTTTAAATTAGGTTTAATTCAAATATTTTCTTAATAAATTAAAAATTTGTAGAATTAGGGTTTTAATCAATCTTTACCTTTTTTCTTTTCTTTTCACTAATAATTAATTATTTATTTTTATAAATCAAATTGCATGTAAATAATTAGATTAATTTTAGGGTTAATTTTGATACGTTTTCTCTTAATAAATAAAAAATTAGAATTAGGGTTAATTTCTCAATTTCATTTAAATGCTCTTATTAAAGATTCATAAATACAAAAAATCTCAAAAAAATAATAATTTCTTTTCATTTTAATTTTATTAATTTAGTAATCATAATTTAATTTCATTAAAAAGGGTCCAACACCCTCGCTTTCAATTTCAATTCAATTCGCGCATTTTATTTTATTTCTTATAATATTAATGTAACTCTCCCAAAGCCTTGTAACCTCGGACAATTTATTTCTCGCACTCTCCTTTATTTCTTTATTTACTTTCTGTCAAATCGGGTCCTGGACTTTAATTTTGGCGATGTGGACCCGCGCCTTTGTAATAGTTTAGAACTTTTAATTTCCGCATCTTTTTTAACTGTTAATAAATGCATGCAAGAATGAATGGCCTAAAATAAAAACAAACGCATAGATCACCTTGACATGAACAAGATAAATGCAAATGAACATGACACACAAATCACACACCACCCCTAGGGTACGCCTCACTGTTGCCTTGCCTCGAAAGGTGATCGTCGAGTAGAGGATGTCTTAGTAAGTCCTCATGATCTGGGAACCTGGCATGAGGGTAGCTTCTAAGGTGTCTTCCCATTGCTCTGGTGATCACCATGTCCCAAACTTCGAATTGACCCGAACACCTCCAACGGTGGTGCTACCTACCTCTCAATGGTGGGATGGCACTACTTCAAAGGACATCTACACAGACGAATTCCTTAGGGTAGGTAGACGACTCTAGATACTTGCTCTAAATTTCAAACAAATCAAAAATACTTTTCACACCAACCCATTTTCAAAAAGCTTTCGAAAGCAATTTTTCAAACACTCTTGAGGACCGATACAATAGTCGAACTGGAATTTTCAAAGAAACTTTTTTAAAACCCACAATTGAAAAGCAAACAAACCATTTTGAAAACACAAGTGAGCAAGTATCTTAGAGCCCATGGATAACCATGGATAGAAAGGGTGCTAACACCTTCCCTTTCTATAACCTACCTCCCGAACCGAGAGCAATCTCTTTAAGGAATTTTTCTGTGCTTTTGTCCTTTCCATTTGGGGAAAATAAAAGACGGTGGCGACTCTTGCTTCCGCGACATTTCGCGAACCAGCGTTAAATAGTCAGTTCCAGATCCACCGATCACAGAACTGGCGACTCTGCTGGGGACATAAAACTTAAAAAGTGAGGTGTACCTTAGGACTAAGATCACTTGTGTTTTCAATTGTCTGAATTGCTTGCTTTATTATTGTGGGTACTGTCTTGGGAGTTCTATAGATCCTAACCCGGATCTGGGGATACCTTCTTAGAAAGTAGCAACAAGGCTGTGAGGGAACTGTGCGGGATATACCGACATGGTTGAAACAGTCTGCTACGTTGATGTGGCACTTTGGTGTGTACCGGTAACCCTTGAGTTCAGTCAAGGAGAGTACGGGGCCTCCGCGTGGTGTCGTGAAGCATCAACAGACCTTAGGAACCTTAATTAAACTATCTTGGCCTCTTTAGGGTAGTGAGATAACTGACTTTGGTGCAGTCCGAGGTTGGTTGATACTCGATACTACACTCAATTGAGGGTTGCTTTCCTGGAATATTTCGGTCGCCAGTTCAGTGGCTAAATCGAAACGATGAACAATGAAAGCAATCCCGTGATGTTGGGACCCTTAGAACCCGGTTACTTCTAATAGGACAGGTTGAACCCACCAACTTCAAGAGGGTAATACCAAAATCCCATGCTGGCCTAAACTCTAGGGGCTTGTCTTGTGTGCCTTGTGTGCCTTACATGTTTGTCTTTGAAAATATCTGTGGTGTGTTTAATCATAGCATCATGACATCATCCAGCATCATATGCATTGACTAACCATTTCAGGGGTTCGAATCTTCATCTTTGTTCTTGTTTTGTAGGACATGGAAACTGTTCGCAGAAAGACAATTCAAATCAGCCTTGTAAGAGTCCCTCCTCAGCTTAAGGAGCTTATATCCAGAATTCCCGAGAGTTCTTCATTCAGTGAAAGACATGGAAGACTCATCAGCTTGGTCAATACCAACATTGAGGAAGATATGATAAAGGTCCTGTTCCAATTCTTTGACCCTCTGCATCACTGTTTCACCTTCTTGGATTATCAGTTGGTACCTACATTAGAGGAGTTCTCCCGGCTCCTGAAGATCCCTATCCTTGATCAACTACCCTACAACGGTACAGAAAAGGAACCCAAGCTTGAAGAGATTGCTAAAGCCTTACACCTACAATCATCTGACCTCAAGGGACATTGGGAAGTTAGAAGTGGTATCAAAGGGTTCTTAGCCAGGTTTCTGTTTGAAAAGGCCCAGGAATGTTGGAACTCCCTTGACTTACAAGCTTTTGAAGAAGTTATGGCCCTCCTTGTCTATGGTTTGGTGTTGTTCCCTAATCCAGATCAGCTTATAGATATCAGTGTTGTCCAGATCTTCATGTCCAGGAATCCTATACCTACGTTACTGGGGGACATCCTTCACTCATGTTACACTCGAACCATGAGAAAAAGAGGTGTCCTTATGTGTTGCACTCCTCTCCTGGGAAGGTGGTTTATTTCGCACCTTCCGCAATCAGTTTTGAAGAACGAGCGGGGTTTGAGATGGTCACAACGGTTGATGACTCTTACACATGCAGATATACATTGGTGCCCTCGGTCCAGAGAGGATGTCACTATCATTGATCGTTGCGGGGAGTACCCTAATGTTCCTTTACTTGGAATTAGAGGAGGTATTACTTACAACCCATGCTTGGCTTGGAGACAGTTTGGTTATGCTCGGAGGGATGGTCCTCATGACATGTTAATTCCTGACATAGTTTTTGACTTCGACAACGATGCACAAGGACTTCGCCAGAGATTCATCAGAGCTTGGAGGATGCCAAGTAGGATAGACAGTAAGACACTGGGGCACAGGAACTCCATCCCGTTGGAACCTTATCTCAAGTGGGTACGAGCCCGCTCCCAGAAGCTAGTAATGCCTTACCCTCATATGCTCCCTGTGATCAAAGAGCCAGTCTTGGAAGGATAAGTGTCCTACACCATTCAGCATCCTGACATGCCCACATCCTGGGAAGAGATGCAGAAGAGCTGGATCCAGCTTAAGGAAGAACGGAATTCTCTTGAGACCAGTCTACATGCTAGTGAAAAGAATGTCTTGGAGCTCACCCGCCTATTGCATGAGGAGAGGAATCTCAACACCTACATAGCTCCAAAGAGGATGCGTAGTGTCTTTTGGGATTGATTTGCTTTGTAATTTGTGCCCATGAGGCTTTGATGTACTGAACAATTATTTCCTTAATGATAACGTGTGTTCCTTTTTGTCTACAACAAATTTGAATTTTCGAACCCTTGAATGCATTGCATAAACACATATCATTCATCATGTGCATAGCAGGTTTTCTTCTTTTCAGGTTGCTTACAGTTCTTCGCTGTTTATTTCAGCATCATGAATCCTGACTCATCATCAACTGAGATGTCCATCAAGGCTCTTCAGGCGCAGAATGCGCAATTTCAGGAACTAATCATGGGTCTGGCTCAGGGCCAAGAAGAGCTGAAAACTCTGCTCCTGAAGAAGGAGAAGAAGAAGAAGAGAAGGACTGTTCTTTTCAACTCGGGCCGAAGGTTTGGCAACACTCTGCAGAACGAAGAGGCTAGTTCTTCTATAGGCAAGGGTAGTCCTCAAGAGGGAAAAGGTCCAAGTCCGGTAGTCTCTGACAACGAGACTGATTTTGATGAGGAACAATATCCTCCCGCAGAAGACAAGTACAAGCAGTTGGAGGACATACTGAATGCTATGGAGATCCAACAAGTGCCTGGGCTGGATTTTGAAGATTTGGGTTTGTCTACTGGTGTGATCATTCCTCGTAAGTTCAAAGCACCATCTTTCACCAAATATGATGGGGAATCCTGTCCCAAGCTACACCTCAGGTCCTACGTGAGGAAGATTCAACCGTACTCAGTGGACAAGAACTTGTGGGTTCACTGATCTTATTCTGACTGGAGAGAGAATAGAGGCTGGGTTGAAGTCTGGTAAGATTCCGAAGGGTGCATCTACAAGTTCTGAGAAAAAACCCTTCAAGAAGGAGGCTAGTGCTGTATATGGCTCCAGGAGACAAGAGAAATCTGAGCGCCGCCAATCTGTCAGTGCGGTAATGATTGCTAAACCTGCTGCCGCTCCTCGGAAAACCAATCCTCCAAGGGCTGAAAGACCTAGAAGAGAATTCACCCGTTTGAGTATGACTTTGTCGCAGATCTTGCCACAGTTGCTATCCACCAACCTAGTGACTGTCAGGGAGGCCCCTAAGGTTGTGAACACTGCCTCCCCCAAATACAATCCAAATGCCCGCTGTGCTTATCACTCCGATAGCCCGGGGCATTCCACTGATGACTGTTGGGCATTAAGGAATAAGGTGCAAGACCTTATTGACGCAAAAGAGATACAGTTTGAAGCGCCTGAGAGGCCGAATGTGGTGACTGCTCCTATGCCCCAGCATGGAGTAAATGCTGTTGATGAAGATGTATACGCCGTTTCTGTGGATGATGTGGCTACTCCCTTAATGACTGTCAAGAGGAACCTACTGCTGGCCGGTTTATTTCCGGGTTGCAGTGAGGGTTGCCTGTTCTGTGCTGTTTCCCTATCTGGTTGTCCTTTGCTGAAGTTTGGCATCCAAAGCCTAATGGATAGCCAGGAGATTCTATTCAAGAAGTTCACTGTTCAGTTGGTTCCGGTAGAAGAAGTTTCTGTGGTTACAATCTTCAATAATCCAATCAAAGCTCTCCCAAGGAAGCCCGTTCAAATCATGACTGTCGCACCTGTTGTTATTACTATTCCGGGGCCTCTCCCCTACGTATCTGATAAAGTTGTCCCCTGGAACTATGGGGCAGATGTGTATGTGAATGGAATCAAACAAGAGTTCAACACTGGCGCCAGTATCTGCGATATCACTGGCCCAGCCAAGGTTACCTGCAGTGCCAGGCTCTTCTCGCCTGACATTGCACCGCCCGCTACTCGAAGACCCCTCCTTATAACACCTACAAGTGTACCTGTTCCTGTTTCTGATCAAGTTGTTTCCCCTGCTGCCGAGTCATCTAATGCTCGGGGCAAAGGGATTGAAGACGAGCCTGCCCGAACGGAGGCACCAATACCTATAAATGCTGAGGCCTCCCAACAAGAGATGGAGGAAATTCTAAAAATAATCAAGAAGAGCGACTTTAATGTTGTGGAACAGCTGGGGCATACGCCCTCCAAGATCTCCATGCTCTCCTTGCTACTGTGTTCCGAGGCCCAAGCTAAGGCCTTGATCTCATTTCTCAAGACGGCCCATGTGCCACAGGAGACATCTGCAGTCCAGTTCACTGATTGCGTAGCAAATCTGACAGCGGACAATGGTTTGGGTTTCTCAGATGCTGACCTTACTGCAAAGGGAAGGGACCACAATGATGCTCTGCACGTCTCTATTGAATGCAGGGGCACTACTCTGGCGCACGTGTTGGTGGACACTGGCTCTTCCCTAAATGTGCTACCCAAGAAGGCTTTAGACCGTTTGGATTGTGAAGGCCTGGAGCTTAAACCTAGCAATATCATCGTCAGAGCCTTTGACGGTTCCAAGAGGATGGTTCATGGAGAGGTGGACATTCCTATTCGTGTGGGCTCTCAGGTGTTCGACTCTACTTTCTACGTGATGGATATCCGTCCATCGTATTCTTGTCTACTGGGTCGACCTTGGATCCACAAAGCTGGGGCAGTGACCTCTACCTTGCACAAGAAGCTCAAATACCCTGTCAGAGGGAAGATCGTCACTGTGCAGGGAGAGGAGGAGTATATGGTGAGCCATTTGAATTCCTTCAGATATATTGAGATGGACGGGGAGTTTATTGAAACCCCCTTTCAGCATTTCGAGGAGGTACTTCCGATCTCAGCAGCAACAGAAACAGCGGTTGAAGAAGATGTTCCTTTGAAGATGGCTTCCCTAAAGGATGCCCGGGCTGTGATTCAGAAAGGTGAATGTGCTAACTGGGGCAGGCTTCCCGACTTTACACAGAAAACTGACAAGTTTGGGCTAGGTTTTACTGTAGAGGGACAGAAAGCTACGCGGAAGGCAAAGACCAGAAGACCTCCTGTGCTCATTACCAATCCAGGAGTGAATGCTGTTGGGGAGGATAATGAAGTGGATGAAGCAGAATTCAATAGCTGGATCTACCCGACGACTGAAGGCGAATTGACCAATTGGATTGCCAAAGACCATACTCCTGTTACTTTTGTTACGCAGTAATAAACTTCTTTGTTTCGCTATTTGTAATAAACAGAAATTAAAACTCTATGGCCCGGTGCCTTGCCCGGGGCACCGTTGGCTTCATTTGTGAGGGCATATAAATTGTCATTTCATATATCATAAATAAAAATCTTGGACGTTTTCTCGCATTTCAAATCTTATGCTCCTTTTCTGTCTTTCCTTCCTTTATATATATTTCAAAACAGCTGTATTTACACACACTCACTTATATAGGTTTCAATCCACTCTGGATCTCACTGGTAACGACTCTGCTACTGCCAGTTATGACTTCGAAAATCCGATCAACTTAGCCGAAGACGAAGGTGAAGATGATTGCGAAGTGCCTGGCGAGCTTGCAAGACTGTTACTTCAGGAAGAGAGGGAAATTCAACCACACGAAGAGCCAGTGGAAACGATAAACTTGGGTACTGAGGCAGACAGGAAAGAGGTAAAGATTGGTGCCAACCTAGAGCTCAGCGTGAAGCAACAGTTGACTCAAATGCTACATGATTATATGGAGATCTTTGCCTGGTCCTACGAAGACATGCCCGGGTTGGATACCGACATTGTGGTCCATCATTTGCCTACTAAGGAAGACTGCCCTCCGGTTAAGCAAAAGGTCCGCCGTATGCGTCCAGAGATGTCTGAGAAGATCAAAGCCGAGGTTATGAAATAGTTTGATGCTGGGTTCCTTGCAGTGACTTCTTACCCTCAGTGGGTTGCTAATGTAGTGCCGGTACCAAAGAAGGACGGTAAGGTCAGAATGTGTGTCGACTACAGGGATCTGAACAGGGCCAGCCCCAAGGATGACTTCCCCCTACCTCACATTGATGTCCTTGTTGATAATACAGCCCAGCATAAGGTGTTCTCTTTCATGGATGGCTTTTCAGGTTACAATCAGATCAAGATGGCTCCTGAAGACATGGAAAAGACTACCTTTGTTACTCAGTGGGGCACCTTCTGCTACAAGGTCATGCCTTTTGGACTGAAAAATGCTGGGGCAACCTACCAACGTGCCATGATTGCTTTATTTCATGACATGATCCATCATGAGATAGAAGTGTATGTTGACGACATGATTGCAAGGTCTCAGACTGAGGAAGAGCACCTAGATCATCTGCAGAAATTGTTTGACCGACTGAAGTTGTACAAGCTGAGGTTGAACCCGAACAAGTGCATCTTCGGGGTAAGATCTGGGAAATTGCTAGGCTTCGTTGTAAGCGATAAGGGTATTCAAGTGGACCCTGCCAAGGTTAAAGCTATTCAAGAGATGCCAGTTCCTAAGACAGAGAAGGAAGTCAGAGGCTTTCTAGGACGCCTGAATTACATTGCTCGGTTCATCTCCCACCTGACTGCTACCTGTGAACCAATCTTCAAGCTGCTGAAGAAAGATCATGTAGTACGTTGGAATGATGAATGTCAGGCTGCTTTTGACAGAATCAAAGAGTATCTCCAAGAACCACCCATTCTTATGCCACCGGTTGAAGGGAGACCTCTGATACTATACCTAACAGTGCTTGACAACTCAATGGGGTGTGTGCTGGGGCAGCATGACGAGTCTGGCCGAAAAGAGCATGCCATTTATTACCTTAGCAAAAAGTTTACCGACTGTGAGACCCGATACTCACTGCTTGAGAAAACTTGCTGCGCTTTGGTATGGGCTGCTCGCCGGCTGAGACAGTATATGCTGACTCACACTACCTTGTTGATCTCAAAGATGGATCCTATAAAGTACATATTTGAAAAGCCTGCTCTGTCTGGAAGAATAGCAAGATGGCAAATGATCTTGACAGAATACGACATTCAATACACAACCCAGAAAGCCATCAAAGGAAGTGTATTGGCAGACCACTTGGCACATCAGGCAGTAGACGACTATCAGTCAATGAACTTTGAGTTTCCGGACGAGAGCATCATGATAGTGACTGATTATGAAGTACCTGGACCGGATGAAGGACCCGAGGAAGGATCCCGATGGTCTATGCACTTTGACGGAGCCTCCAACGCTTTGGGTAACGGTATTGGCGCTATAATCATATCTCCTCAAGGCACTCATACTCCACTCACTGCCCGACTATGTTTCAACTGTACCAACAACATGGCAGAGTATGAGGCGTGCATCATGGGTCTCCAAGCTGCGATCGACTTAAGGATCAAGTTTCTGAGTGTCTTCGGAGATTCCTCTCTTGTGATCAATCAGATCAAAGGAGAGTGGGATACGAAACATCCGAATCTTATTCCTTACAGAGAATGTGTGTTGACTTTGATCCACCACTTCATGAAGATAACCTTTGAACACTTTCCGAGAGAAGAGAATCAGTTGGCGGATGCGTTAGCTACAATGTCTTCTATGTTCAAGGTCAAATGGGACAATGACGCTCCCCGGATCATCATCTGGAAACTGGACGAACCGGCATACTGTTGTGATCTCGAGACTGAATTGGTGACTGAGAAGCCTTGGTACCATGAGGTGAAGAGGTATCTGGAAGCTCAGGAATACCCTGAAGGTGCCTCTGTCAATGATAAAAAGTTTCTGAGAAGGTTCGCAGCGAAGTTCTTCCTTAGCAACGACATCTTGTATAAGCGAAACCATGATTCGACCTTACTGCGTTGTGTGGATAAGAATGAAGCAGAAAGGATCATGGAAGAGTTACATGAAGGGACCTTTGGTACACATTCCAGTGGACACACTATGGCAAAAAAGATCCTTCGGGCAGGGTATTTTTGGTCCACCATGGAAGCTGACTGCTACCAACATTCTCGGACATGCCATAAATGCCAGATATACGCAGACAAGGTGCATGTTCCTCCAGTTCCTCTGAATGTTCTGACTGCGCCTTGGCCATTTGCAATGTGGGGCATAAACATGATCGGTGAGATTAAACCTACGGCATCTAATGGGCATCGCTTCATCCTGGTAGCGATTGATTACTTCACAAAGTGGGTTGAGGCAGCTTCCTACGCTACGGTAACCAAGACTATTGTGGCACGGTTCATTCGGCATAATCTGATCTGTCGATACGGTGTCCCAGAAAGAATTATTACAGACAATGGTACCAATCTTAATAACAAGATGATCACTGAGCTCTGCGAGCAGTTCAAAATACAGCACCACAACTCTTCTCCTTACAGGCCGAAGATGAATGGGGCTGTAGAAGCAGCAAATAAAAACATTAAGAAAATTGTGCAGAAGATGACAGTGACTTATAAAGATTGGCACGAGATGTTACCGTTCGCTCTACATGGGTACCGTACCTCAGCCAAAACGTCAACCGGGGCAACTCCTTTCTCTTTGGTTTATGGTATGGAGGCAGTCTTACCGATCGAAGGGCAAATACCCTCTCTCCGGATAATGAAGGATGCAAATCTGAACGAAGATTATTGGATCCAGACACGACTTGATCAGCTAAACCTTATTGACGAAAAGAGACTTGCTGCTATCTGTCATGGTCAGACGTACCAAAAACGGATGATCAGGGCATTTAACAAAAAGGTCAGACCACAGGAATATCAAGTTGGGGATCTGGTAATCAAGCGAATCATCCTTCCTCAGAGTGATCCAAGGGGCAAATGGACCCCTACGTACGAAGGGCCATTTGTGGTTAAACATGTGTTCTCAAGAGGAGCCATGATTCTAACCAACATGGATGGTGACGACCTTCCTCACCCCGCCAATATAGACATAGTAAAAAGATACTACGCATGAAAAAGACCCGCTAGGCTGACATGCCTAGGCAAAAATTAGGGCTTCCCGGCGAACCAAAAGGGTTCGGGCAAAATGAAGGGATGAAATGAAAAAAATCTGTACACCCGGCAAGTCGAAAACCTGAAAAGGCGGCTTGGGCAAAAATGGGTATCCCGGTGGACTGAAAACCCGAAAGGGCGGTCCAGGCAAAAGTTAGGGATAAAGCGTAATACTATGTCTCATTGGATCACTTTGAATCCAGAATCCGGTATCTGCATCAAATTCAGATGGCATCGATCAGTCAGCTTCATCTTTAACCAAGGTCATCAAGTGATGAGACACTCGGAGATATAAAGACAATAGCAGAGTTGAAATCCAGTGGGATCATTCATTTCACACAGCTGTTTTATTTTCCTTTGTACAAAATTTGTATAAACTCTTTTGTTCGGCGGCGTTCTCTTACTAGGACGTCAGCCTCTTGTACATAAAACGCCTATTTACAGGCCATTCAAAAATCAATACAAATAAACTTTTCAGCTCAAAGTGCCAATTGTTTTTCCTTTTCTGTTTTGTTTTGCGAAGAACGTCCAAGGTTCAAATTTGTGATATATGCATTGACAATAATTTGCTAACTCATGAATATTTGCATACGAAACAAAGGATTAATTACAGGTAACATTAGAAGCAGGGGCAATAAAGAGTTGTCTAAGCAATCTAATTGTTCTATCCACTAAAGGTACCAAGGTAGGTTCAGTTGAAGAACATAACCAAATATCTTAATTCCCCAGAGAGTGAGCCAACAAATCAGTTCACTCTCCCCAAGCAAAGCTATTATCAAACTTAAGGAAGTTGGGTATCCTCCCGCAGATCTCAACATTCCCCAGCAGCACATACATTCTTAACAAGCATCCCCAGCAGTCTTGGCCTAAAGATTGTTCCTCGGCGGTATATCAAACATTCAATAGAGTCACTTCCCTGTTACAGTTCAAAACTTCCCCAGGAGAGTCCAATCCAGTTTCCCCAAGAAAGTTGGAATTCATCTCCCCAAGCAGTAAGCTTATCCCCAGTAGATTCTGGAAGCTTATCCTCGCAGAACACGAACGCGTCTCCCGGTTTTATTCAAGAGTTATTTCCTCACCAGGATATAACTGGGTTTATCCTCAGCCAAAAGCCATGAGAAGATCGTTCTCGACAAAGTCTTCTCATCCCCAGCGAAGTCTATTAACACTTCCAACACAAACAATGGTGTCCCCAGCAAGTTACCATCAACTCAACAAAGTATTTCTCTCCCCACAGAGCATTGCTTCCCAGCAAGATCACTAGAGTACTTTTCCCCCCGCAGAGTAATCCATTCGCCAAGTTTATTCCCCAACGGAGTTATCTTCTCCTACCAGTATTCTTGCAACCATCTCTCTCCAGCGGAAGCAAAATCTGTTCTCCAACATCAGCCCAGGAGTGACTTCCCGGCACCCGTCAAGGATTTATCTTCCTAAAGACGAAACAAATACATTCATAAACATCGCACTTCCATACATTATAGCATGCATATACGCGTCATATCTTATAAATCTCATTTATGTTGAGAACATCATTGCTTGATCCATATCATGCATTGCATATGACTGACCCTTACCTTTCAGGAAAAAGCCAGTTAATGTTCTCAGCTATACATTCAAGACCTAGACCGGTTCAGTTAAGTCGACCCTAAGACTTTTCTGTTTCTTATCCAGTCAAAGGCCTTCTCTAGTTCAGTCAGATCGACCCTAAGATCTCCCTGTTTCTTATCCAGTTGAAGACATTTCAAGACCTAGACCGGTTCAGTTAAATCGACCCTAAGATTTTTCTGTTTCTTATCCAGTCCAAGGCCTTCTCTAGTCCAGTTAAATCGACCCCTAACAGATTTTCCTGATGAAGACTCAGTAGAAGATATCCAAGATTCTCTCAATGATACTGTTGAGGTTGTAGTCGCCTGTGGTTCTCTCCCCGTTACTGCGGAGGTAGTAATCGCCCCAAAATTCTCTCAGCGTCACTGTTGAAGTAGAAGATATCCAAGATTCTCTCAATGATACTGTTGAGGTTGTAGTCGCCTGTGGTTCTCTCCCCGTTACTGCGGAGGTAGTAATCGCCCCAAAATTCTCTCAGCATCACTGTTGAAGTAGAAGATATCCGAGATTCTCTCAATGATACTGTTGAGGTTGTAGTCGCCTGTGGTTGTCTCCCCGTTACTGCGGAGGTAGTAATCGCCCCAAGATTCTCTCAATGATTACTGTTGAGGTTGAAGTCGTCCCCAGATTCACTCAGCGTTACTGTTGAAGTAGAAGATATCCAAGATTCTCTCAATGATACTGTTGAGGTTGTAGTCGCCTGTGGTTCTCTCCCCGTTATTGCGGAGGTAGTAATCGCCCCAAGATTCTCTCAATGATTACTGTTGAGGTTGAAGTCGTCCCCAGATTCACTCAGCGTTACTGTTGAAGTCGAAGTCGCCCAAGATTCTCTCAATGATACTGTTGAGGTTGTAGTCGCCTGTGGTTCTCTCCCCGTTACTGCGGAGGTAGTAATCATCCAAGATTCTCTCAATGATTGCTGTTGAGGTTGAAGTCACCCAAGATTCTCTCAATGATTGCTGTTGAGGTTGAAGTCGTTCAAGATTCTCTCAGCGTTCCTGTTGAGGTAGTAATCATCCAAGGTTCTCTCAGCGTTCCTGTTGAGGTAGTAACCATCCATGGTTCATTCATCCCCGTTTGAAGCTCCAGATTCAGCTCCTGTAACCAGTTAGGACACATCTATACGAAGAGTTTGAAGACCAGCTCCTGTAACAGGCCAGGTACTCATTTTTCTCTTTTGCAGGTACGCAAGTTCTCGCTAAGGAATCTCTTACGCGATCAACATCCATATGACATCTATAAGCCCATCCACCTTCCATCATCTCTCAGCATGGCATCTATAAGCCCATCATCCTATCCATCAATCTCCAAATGGCATCTGTAAGCCCATTCCACATCACACTACTATGTGAGCGCAAATTTCTGGGCACTCTAGTGTTCAATCATCTTCCACCTTCGGATTACGAAAGGCACGTCAGCCAATCTGCATCCTCAGGTCTAAGAAGATTGAACAGGGGCAACTGTTGTACCCCAAAATTTGCCCTCCCATATTCTTCAAGAATTGCAAAGTCAATGCTTCAAAATCTCCTCAAGGGTTGCACAGTTCAAGGGCCTCCTAACAGTCAGAAAATTAGGGTTTTGGTTCTGACAAAGAAAATGAAGCTTTCAAGGGTCCAATCAAGTCCCACATGCCTATAAACATGGTCAAGTGTCCTCATGCCAAGTTTCAAGACTTACAACACAAAATTGCACAGTCAAAAACCTTAATTGCACTACAGTCAACTGTAGGGGCAAAATGGTCATTTGACAGTCAAAAGTTCAAATTTTTGGTCAACATCTCATTTTGAAGCCACAAACATCATTTGATCAATGCTTGATCATGATTCTCAAAGCTTGGCTCAAAAATCATCAAGATGCAAAAGTTTCCATATTTGGACAGTTGAAAAAGTCAACTGTAACTTGACCAAGGCATAACTTCCACATGGATTATCAGAAAAATTCCATCCAAAGCTCATTTTGAAGAGAAATACATTTCCTACAACTCCTCTTTACACTTCAAGTCCAAGAAATTCCCTCACAAAAAGTTATCAATTTCAACATTATAGGTCATTTTCAAAAGTCAACAAAAAGGGACTTTAAGTCAAAGGCCATAACTTGAGATTGGTAAATCAAAATGACATGGGACCAAATACATTGGTTATAGGACTCAAAGACCTTTCCAAAATGTCCAAGAACATAAGCAAAGCTTAAAAATTGAGCAAGTTATGCCTTGTGGAAGTTGGGAAATTTTTGGATATTTTGAAAAGTCAACATTGCTTCAAATGTCCTAAAAATGCTAATGGGCCTCTTTTTCTTCCAAGAATCATTATCCAAAACATGTGCACGACCATTTGGCCCAAAGGGAAGTTTTTCATCATTTTTATTTTATTTATTTGAATTTTTAATTGCTAAATATTCATTTAATTAATTAAAATATATGAAAAATACTAAACCTAACTTTTTAAATCTTTTTGTGCATGGAATAGGCTTAAGATTTCGTGCATGATCGGATTTGGAAAGAATCTTGATAATTGGACATGATTGGAACCAAAATAGCATGAAAAAGATTGAAAACTCATGGCATGAAAAATCAAATATCTTCTCATCAATTCAATGATTCTTTGGCTCAATTTCTCAACCCTAATCATTCATACATATATATACATGCTAACCCTAATGCATACGACCTCCCAGCTGCGCCAGAAATCCATAACAAAACTTGAGTTTTTTTGACAAAAATTCCAATACTGAAAACTAGGTTCTAGAGCGATTCAAGCCAAAATAAATATACCATTGTCTTACTGAGACATCAAGGAAGGTGCCTCAATATCATAGCCTGAAACATCAAGAAGTGGTATATCCGAGTCAAGCTTTTCACGAAAATTTCCATAATCGAATCATGAATTTCATGCATTTT
This sequence comes from Vicia faba, assembly GCA_948472305.1. Lineage (NCBI taxonomy): Eukaryota > Viridiplantae > Streptophyta > Magnoliopsida > Fabales > Fabaceae > Vicia > Vicia faba. Next base: position 490,545,603 of record OX451737.1, read on the forward strand.
TTGTGTGTTTTCTTTATTGATTTACATTGAGTGATTGATTCTAAAGCTAACTGCATATTTTAATTGAGTTTTTGTGCCAAATTAGAGAATTCACCATTGATACAGGCTAGGGTTCTTCAAGCTTCGAATTGGGTACTTTTGAACACTGTAAAATTGGAACACATCAATGCCATGACCGAACTCAGCATGTTTGGACGATCTGAACAGAACCCTCGCGCCTAATTTATGTGGCCATATGGCCTAATCGTTATTTTGAAAACAAGCATATTTTGGGGGGGTTTAAAACCCCCGCTAACTCTTTTATGTTTCAGGCAAAAAGCAAAACGAAGAAGAAGAAGATGAGGTGTAAGGCGTTGGTTGGTTCGTTCAAATTTTCGCGCGGAAAAGGGCACTAACGTTTGTTTTATTTTATAATGTTTATTGGTTATGTAATATACAAAGATACAAATCAGCGCGGTTGGCAAGGCATAGTATTGGTGATCCTTGGGACCTGGGTTCGAACCCCAGGTCCCCATCCCTTTCCATATTATTTTTATAAACATGCTTGTGTGTAGTTCGCCTCCTGGGTTCCACCATGCAACTCACAATCTCAACGCGCCACATGGCCTGTAACCATTATCCAAGGGACCAGATGTGAAGAACATGATGGACATGGTTCAACGCCTATGCATGCTAGCAGAAAAGTCAATCAGGCCAGAAGTCAATTGGGCCAGAATTATTGGACTTTACCTCCAATTTGGGGACAGAACCCCCTAGGGTTTGCTTCTTTTATTCATTCTTTTATATTTTTCTTTTCTTTGTTTTTATTAATTTCCTTTAATTCTTTGATTTAATATTTTCATAAAAAACATAAAAACAATATAAAAATCAGAAAAGTCATAAAAAACAAAATATATTTTATTTTAATATTTTTTGTAAATAAATGTCATTAATTAATTTTAGCTTTTTAAATTAGGTTTAATTCAAATATTTTCTTAATAAATTAAAAATTTGTAGAATTAGGGTTTTAATCAATCTTTACCTTTTTTCTTTTCTTTTCACTAATAATTAATTATTTATTTTTATAAATCAAATTGCATGTAAATAATTAGATTAATTTTAGGGTTAATTTTGATACGTTTTCTCTTAATAAATAAAAAATTAGAATTAGGGTTAATTTCTCAATTTCATTTAAATGCTCTTATTAAAGATTCATAAATACAAAAAATCTCAAAAAATAAATAATTTCTTTTCATTTTAATTTTATTAATTTAGTAATCATAATTTAATTTCATTAAAAAGGGTCCAACACCCTCGCTTTCAATTTCAATTCAATTCGCGCATTTTATTTTATTTCTTATAATATTAATGTAACTCTCCCAAAGCCTTGTAACCTCGGACAATTTATTTCTCGCACTCTCCTTTATTTCTTTATTTACTTTCTGTCAAATCGGGTCCTGGACTTTAATTTTGGCGATGTGGACCCGCGCCTTTGTAATAGTTTAGAACTTTTAATTTCCGCATCTTTTTTAACTGTTAATAAATGCATGCAAAAATGAATGGCCTAAAATAAAAACAAACGCATAGATCACCTTGACATGAACAAGATAAATGCAAATGAACATGACACACAAATCACACACCACCCCTAGGGTACGCCTCACTGTTGCCTTGCCTCGAAAGGTGATCGTCGAGTAGAGGATGTCTTAGTAAGTCCTCATGATCCGGGAACCTGGCATGAGGGTAGCTTCTAAGGTGTCTTCCCATTGCTCTGGTGATCACCATGTCCCGAACTTCGAATTGACCCGAACACCTCCAACGGTGGTGCTACCTACCTCTCAATGGTGGGATGGCACTACTTCAAAGGACATCTACACAGACGAATTCCTTAGGGTAGGTAGACGACTCTAGATACTTGCTCTAAATTTCAAACAAATCAAAAATACTTTTCACACCAACCCATTTTCAAAAAGCTTTCGAAAGCAATTTTTCAAACACTCTTGAGGACCGATACAAGAGTCGAACTGGAATTTTCAAAGAAACTTTTTTAAAACCCACAATTGAAAAGCAAACAAACCATTTTGAAAACACAAGTGAGCAAGTATCTAAGAGCCCATGGATAACCATGGATAGAAAGGGTGCTAACACCTTCCCTTTCTATAACCTACCTCCCGAACCGAGAGCAATCTCTTTAAGGAATTTTTCTGTGCTTTTGTCCTTTCCATTTGGAGAAAATAAAAGACGGTGGCGAATCTTGCTTCCGCGACATTTCGCGAACCAGCGTTAAATAGTCAGTTCCAGATCCACCGATCACACTTCCAATGTTCGTAATTTGGATTACTAGTAAATCTACTCATTTTAATAAATGCAAATGATATGTCGGGTATGGTACATTGCATTAAGTATATAAGTTACCCTATTGCACTCGTATATTCCAATTGAGCCACGACTCTTCCATTATTCTTTTGAAGTTTGAAGACATGATCAAATGGAGTGGCCACTTCCTTAAATTTTAGGTGTTTGAACTTATCAAGAATTTTCTCAATATAATGTATTTGACTAAGTTCATAACCCCCAATATTTCACTTAACTTTTATCCCTAAAATTGTTTTAACAAGTCCAAGATCTTTCATCTTGAAGGTGGAAGTTAGAAACCTCTTTGTCTCTAAAATTCCATTAAAATCATTGCTTATTATTAGCATGTCATCAACATAGAGACAAAGAAATATTACAGTGTTTTTGCATACCTTTGTGTATAAACACTTGTCTCAAGAATTAGGAATAAATATATTTAATAGTACCACATAATAAAATTTTTGATGCGATTGTTTTGGTGCTTATTTTAGGCCATATAAGGATTTGATAAACTTACATACCTTTAGTTCATATCTAGGAAGCACATAGCCTTATGGTTGTTACATGTAGATTTCCTCATTGAGATCTCCATTTAGGAACATTGTTTTGACATTCATATGATGAACTATAAGGTCTTTCAAAGAGGCTAAAGCAAACAACAATTTAATTGTGGTTGTCATTTCTACTCGTGCATATGTATCAAATTAATATATACCTTCCTTTTGTCTAAATAGTTTTCCCACTAATTTGGCCTTATAAGTGTTTAAGGTACCATCACTATAATATTTCCTTTTAAACACCCACTTGCATCCAATGGGCCTTGATCCCATTGGTAAATCAACAAGTTCCCAAGTGTGGTTTGACATAATTGAATCCATTTCATCTTGGATGGTATCCTTTCAAAAGGAAGAGTCCCTTGAAGTTATTGCTTTCTTGTAAGTTTTAGGATCATCCTCTACTTGAAGAATGACTGGAATACTTTGAACGAAATTCTTACAATTTCCTTCAACCAAATAAAAAGAAATTAATTGAGGATCAATTTTGTCTGGTCCTAGATTCTTTGTTTTCCGGTTTCTCTTGTTTATCCGAGGCTCGAATTTTGATTCAATGATTCGAGAAGTTATTTATGTTGTATTTCTACAATCCGAGAAGAGTCTTTTTCACAATATTCTTTATTTATGGCCGAATCTAATTCTTTATTCTCAATGATAAGATTTTCAAAGAATTCTACATCCCGGGACTCTACAATTACATTCGACTCTAAATTTAAAATTATATATGCTTTACTATTTTGTGCATATCCTACAAAGGCACATCTTATCCCTCTAGGATCCAACTTGGTTCTTTTAGGATCCATGTTTTTGTAGTAAGCCACACACCCCCACACTTTAAAGTAACATATATTTGGTGGTCTGTCTTTCCATGCCTCATATGGAGAAATACATGTTTCCTTTACAGGAATTATATTAATTATGTGGAAAGCGGATAGTAAGGCCTCACCCCACAAATTAAAGGGTAATTCAGAATGCATCAACATGGCATCCATCATTTCTTGATATGTTCGATTTTTTCTTTCGACCATACCATTTTGTCGCGGTGTGTGAGGTGCCAAACATTAATGTATTATGCCGTGTTCTTCACAAAATGTATCAAATTCAGTAGAAAAGTATTCGCCCCCTATCACTCCTAAGGAATTTTATACTTCTACTTAATTGACTTTCCACTTCTTCTTTATAAACCTTAAAGGCGTTAAAAGCATCATCTTTATGCTTTAAGAGATATACATGTGTGTATCTAGAAGAATTGTCGATGAATGTAATAAAATATCTATTTCCCCCACGGTTTACCATGCCATTAAATTTGCACAAATCTGAATGTACAAGATCAAGTAGATTTGTATTTATTTCAACACTTTTGAAAGGTTTCTTAATCATCTTTCATTTAACACATAATTCACATTTTGTAAAATCATTTATATTACATGAAATCAATCCAGATTGAATTAGTCTCTTCATTGAACTAATTATGGAATGTGTTAATATATTGTGCCATAAAGAAACAGATTCAAGCATGTAAGCGGAATTAGAAATTTCATTAATAATATTATCGGTAGTATATATTTTGATCATTCCCTCAGTTGAATATCATTTTCCAATAAATACACCATTGCAGATCAATATAAGTTTTCCTAATTCATAAACAGATTTAATACCCGATTTTCTCAATAAATCTCCACTAACAAGATTCATATTCATGTCGTGTGTTGTACCCCAATTTTACCCCCTAATATCCCTTCATCATACCATGTTGAGTCATTCACAATAATATCACATTAGGATTCTTGGCTCCCCTCCCTATAATTAGCTTTGCTCTTTGAGGAATCACCAAGCACCTTGACTTGTGTTCTTTTGTGATCATGAATATTTTTGTCTTGATTTCTCCTCTTAATTAATAAAATGCAATGTTGGTTTGCCTTGCTTGTTACTAATATAGGTAAAGGCAATGAGATTTAACAAGTTGCTCCATGGGTTCATGAGTTTATTTCCATGCCATAGTCAATAAAGCTTGAGAAGTTCAAACCTCGCCATTGGATTTGTTTTGGATGAAATGGCATGGCAAGGTTATTTTGGTTCACCATATTTCAAGGTTATCAAATTTGGTTCAAAAGCACAAGGGATTGATTGGAGAAGTTGTCATGCTTGGACAAGGCTTTGTTCCCATTGGTCACAAATGCATATTTCTCTCAATTATCAAGATATGGAAGTGGTTATAGTTGCTATGAGTTCTCATTATCATCCTAAATAACTTATATTTACAAAGCATTTGTGTTGGTACAAGAAGTTTGTTCAAAATTGTCAAAGTTCCTCAAGGCATGTTTCTTGTTCTAGGAGCTAGGGTTTTGAACTTCAAAGGAGTATATCTTGCTCATCTTTTGGTATTTTTGAGTTATTCCAAGTACATCCTTCTCTTCAAAGGGTTATCAATAAATCACTTCAAAAGTTCCAAGGAGTTTTCATGTGGAAGAAACTTGATGAAGAAGAAAGATTACAAGTCCTCCAGATGAATCCCCAATTTTCCATGTGTGACTTCAAATGATCATAACTTGGTAAATTTTTATCACCTTGAGCCCATTCTTTTTCAATAATGATCTTTAGGATGTGAAATTTATGCCTTCTTTTATATGCAAAGTGAGAAAATGGTTGGAAGTTTCCTTAAGGATACAAAAGATTATAGGTCATTTCATGATTTTTTTCCAACTTCAACAATTCATAACTCTCTCCATTTTTGGATATTTTGAATGGTTCAAGTCCCAAAATGTCATTCAAGAGGTCTATTTCATGCCATATTTTTTGGTCAAGAGCAAATTCCAAGAGGAAAGCCATGTTTGGATGCAAAACATTATAGGTCACTTTTGAAGAAAAATTTGAAATATTTCTAAGTATGGAAAGTCAACCCTTTTTTCTCCAACTCTGACTCAATGCAACTTTTAGCTCAAGCATCCATTTGATCACATTCTTTTTCCATTTCAAACCTTGTAACCTAATCTTTCTAAAGCATTAATAATCATGCCCTAAGACCCCTTGAGCTGAGAATGCCATGATTTTGAAGTTGGTAACTTGGAACTGAAGTTTCATCTCAAGTCAGATTTTGAAATCTTTGTTTTGGCTTCTAATCACAAGTTTCCACGTGTTTATGCCTCTAAACATGTTTAATGAAGTTCCAAAATTGTTTAGCACAACAAAACGCGGGTTTTGGATGAGTTTTGATCAAATTAGAAGTCACACTTTTCTTGTTTGCAACTTCACACGATTTCCCTCCAAACTTCATCATTTCACATACTTGGACATTCCATTTGATTCCCTATAAATAGAGGGTCATCCCCCATTCATTTCCTCAAGCTTGGATAGCCAGAATCACCCTGCCAAACTTGTTCTATAACTTAAAATTCAGCAACTTCGAAATCTATTCTCAAGCCTTTTTTGATCCAATTTTTCCATCAATTCACATTCCTTGATCTTCCCTGAAGCTAACCATATAATTACATTCAAGAATCGTGCCCTATATTGCTCCATAGAAGTCCAGTTTCAGAGCTCTGCAACTCAACTTCAATAGGTAGATTCCTTCATCAATTCCTCAAAACTTTGATATCATTGTGACGCTCTCATTTCCCTGGTTCTAGTTGCAACACTTTTTTTAATAGAAACACGTTTTGACCATGAAATTTCAAATCTCTTTTCAAAACTTTCCTTCCAAATTGCTTGAGCTACAACTTATATAAATTTGTCGTGAAGGTGTGGTTGTCTTCGTCTTGAAGAGACGGAGCGAATGGCATAGGTCTCGTGCTCTAATTTTACAGATTGAGCAACCTGATTTTGGGACTGGCTGGAGGTTGAAGATGACCAACGTGTCATCTTCCAACCAATGAAGGCGCGCCATCTGTGTTTTTTCTAAAATCTGATTTAATTAATGTTCCTATGCATTATTTACAAATATCTATAACATGAACAGCGCGCCAGGTCCACTTGATCTATTTACTAACACGTTTTGACATTGATCAGATGGCCCATATTTTTTTGGTTTTTATTTTCTTTTCTGATTTTCATATTTAATTGTTTTAAACTTCAATAAATCATAGAAAATTCATTTTTAGTCCAAAAATTCTGAAAAATATTTTTGATTATTCTATTTCTAATTTTTATTTTTTCACAATTTAATTTTGTGTTTTGGTATTTTTTATAAATTTTCACTTTATTTGAATTATTTTAAATGTTTAAAAATACTTTTATGCATTTTTAAATTTTGAAAAAATTATGGAATGATCCAATAATATTGTGACAAATATTGGTGACCTCACTTATTTTTTATCATTTTTAGTTTATTTTACTCATTTATTTTAATTTTAAAAATAGTTTCTGACTTTAAAAAATTACCAAAAAATTACCAAAAAATTTATAAAATCATTTGAGTCCTTTTCTGATTTTTCTATAGACTTACTTTTTATTTCTTGATCAATTTGAATATAGTTGATATTTTTCTCTTTTATTTCTATTTTAAAACATTTTTTTAAACCTTTTTTGTATATATTAAATGTAATATTATTTTGTGACTATTTTCTGGCTGATCTTGGGTTAAATTTTTGATCATGAACTTTATTAACATCATTGGATCCATGATATTGAGTATAACTCCATAAAAAAAAGGATGAATGGTTTTAATAATAGTTTGATTAAATTTAATTCAAAAGTGGTTTATATATTCTCTCCCACCCCTCTTCATCTCATCCCTTTCTTATTGCACTAAGTGTTATTGGAGCATGATCTCTATATCATGTCTCAAAACAAATTGTGCATAGATTGCTATTGACTGGCCTCAAAATATGTGCGACTTCTATATAAGTCCACTTACGATTGCTTAACGTGGCACTAAATTTTTTCCCGATTCGAATAAATGATCATTCGTGGCCCAAACTTATGTTTGCAAGCCCAAGTATGTCAATTTTATCTCCTTGATCCAATAACCTTGAGATTCATTGTGTGGAGGCTTTGGTTCTACCAATCCTCTAATGGATCTACAACACCTTTGGTCAACGCGGATCACTTAAACATCATTGATCATTAAATGGTACTCATGAGGATTCCAAATGGATGATATACTTGACAAAATGGATGATATATTTAATGATACTTGGACTATTTGGTTACTATCCTTGGCATTATGGAGCATTGGAGTTTTTGGACTTAGGATTAGAAACCTTGGCCTATGATTGGAGACCTTGTGACCTTATATGATTATTTTGTCTGGAGCTCTTGAGGTTTACCTCAAGGCATTGGGTTGTTTGTTTATTTTGTGTACAGGTTATTGTGATTACACTCTTTGTTTGTAATATGGAATTCATCTGTATACAAATGTTACTCTGCCCAATTTTTGTGAAGACTTAATACACTTGAAGTTTGGTTCTTTCAAGAGGTCTAGTATCATTGCTTGTTTGGTTTCAATCCAAAGAATGGGAATTCTATCTTGGCTCCTAGTGTCAAGTATTGGCTTCTTGTTGGTTAGATGGTTCTTATCCCTAGCTTTTACCTTATGCTTTAGGATAGTCATTTCTTCTCCTCCCATCTTCTTTAATTTCAAAAATCTTCTCTCCTTTTGAAAAACTCTTATTTTTTTAAAACTTGAACCACTTTCATAATAAAATTGGACTTAGGCCCATGCATTTTCAAAAAAATTTCATAAATAAACTTCAATAAACTTAATAATACTTTGACATTTTTTGTGACAAAACTAAAAGTCAATCAATCTCATTTCAAACCATTTTGCCACTATGGTTTTTATATTTAAACTTTTCTCAAAAAGATTGTACTCTTGTCAATCCTTGTAGTGATGCAAACAACTATACTTCTACAATATGTAGTGAAGAGAGATATTTTCCACTTGGGTGTTGAGTGAGGCATTGTTGATTTTAAAATCCAAGCCATATCCTCCACTTTGAGATGATGCAAATTCTCCTTTCTCATGATTGTGGGTAGTAAGTATGTTTTCCTCACGGACAATGACAATGATGTCTTATCTCATAAAATTAACTAACACACTTGTGTTTTAAAATTTTTAAAAGAGGAACTACGTGTACCCTGATCCCCTATTGCACGGAAGTTGGTACGTAGGTGTGATACGGTGGAAGAACCGACTGTTAATACTGGTTTGAGTTTCGTATTTGCAAATGTCACAGTAAGCATGAGTCGCCTCCGAATTTTATTTCATCCAACAAAGGAAAAGGAAAAAGAACAGAAAAAACCTTTTTCGAGATGTTTCTGAGTACGGTGGGTATATTATAGAAAGGAAAGGTGTTAGCACCCTTTCTATCCATGGTTTTCCATGGGCTCTTAGGTGCTTTCTCATTTTTAAAATTGCTTGTGTGTGCTTGTTTTGAAAAGTTTTGTTTTACTTCGTGATAACCCTTGTTTCTGTCCTCAAGAATGTGACGAAGTTGTTTCGAAAATTGTTTTTGAAAAGTGTTTGTGTGAATTTTTTTTTTGAGAAAGTACCTAGGAACTAATCTACCTACTCGAAAAAAGTTTGTTCATTTTCCTTTAGACAGCGCTATACTATTATTAAGGAATAGGTAGCACCGTCGTTTGAGTTTTAAGGGACTTAAGAAGGGACAAGTACGATCACAAAAGCAATGTTAGGAAAATTTAGTAATCATCCTAAAGCCTTAAAGATCTTTTTCCGAGGCAACATCTGAATGGGTCATTTTAGATCTTTTGAGACTAGAGGATGACCACTAACATTCCCTATACTTCATGACCGTTTACCAAAGGCAACCGGAGTGGAGTAAACCCTAGGAGTGAGCATGTGCAAGTGTGTTTTTTTCCAGTTTATTTATCTTTACACATTTAGGGTTTTCTACTGTATTAATTGCAATTTGTCTTTCCATACAATCCTATTAACATACATCTAACAGCTTATAGTTTGTGGAAATTAAAATGCGAGAAATTAAAGTCCTAGCTATTATAAGGCTTTCGCAGATACACAATTATTTTGAATATAAATAAAGATGTGCAAATTTAAAACCCTAATTACTATTACAAAGTCGGAGCAATTACAATAATAGAAAAAGGAATTAAAGGCGCGCGGCGAATTAAATGAGAGAACAAACTAGGAAACCTAAAAATCTAATTGAGAAAATATTTAGGTTATTTTTTGAAAAAAATTAGGTTATGTACAACATTAAACCCTAATTCTAGTTGATTTTAATTATACAAAAAAGAATTAAATTGCCTTAGTTTAACTAAACTAATTAATTAATAAAATATTTTTATAAAAAAATGATTTTTGATGTTTTTATGATTTTTTGATTAAATAAAAAAAGCATGATTTTTGGTGTTATTTGAAAAAAGAAAATAATTAATAAATAAATAAAAGAATTAAAAAAGAAAAGGAAAAGAATTGGGCCTGTATAAGCAACTAGGGGGGTGCATGCTGAGTTTGTGCCAAGCCCATGAATATTGAGCCCATTCCTACGCCTGATTCTGTGTAGCCACGTTTGGAGAATGTACCATGGTCTTTCCTTGGTTTGAGCATTGGATCTGTATTGGTAATGATCCAGTGGCTAGATTAGTGGGGCGCATGATGGACGTCTTGCCATGTAATGCATGGAACCTGCAATCACATGTTAAGAAAAATAAAGAAATATGCTGGGACCTGGGATTGAACCCAGTTCCTCCCACTCATATAACGCGCGCCTTGGCTATCTGTGCTACCATGTTTAGTTGTCAATAGGATAAGGCCAAAATATAATATATAAAAAGGTGGATAGACTGAATAAAATAAAAAATGTGCGTGATCATTCAAATGGACCGGTGGGATGGTGACAAGTCATTGTCTTCTTCCCTGTCCGTCGTCTTAGGCCAACACCTTTTACCTACGGACGAAACTCCATAGCCATAGCCCTGCAAGCTTCAAAAATCCAGAAAACGCATGATAAATTAAAGGTGAGTACATGGATCAATTTTTATTGATCCCACGAGCATCATGGCATCCTTTTCTTGGCCTAATTTTACTTGACAGAGAAACCCTAAAACAACTTCTTAAACCCAAGCCATGGCAATCATCAATATATGCATCAAAACGCCAATTAAATCATTCAAGCATGTTGCAAATATGTCAATAATAAAAAATACATCATTAGAATATGCTTATGATGCAAGAATTATTGTAATCAATTTTGAAACAAAGAGCAAACCGTGTGAAGGCTATGGGACGATTCTGGACTTGGGAATGCTTGCAATTGATCGTGTTAGCTTCAGGATAGGTCCAAGAATCGTTTAGAAGCTTTGGAATGTTTTGAATCACCCTCTATGTGAGAAAATGATCTACCAATTTTTTGCCAAAATTTGAGTTTTGTTCTTCAGCTCTCACGACTGTAACCCTCATCCTTTTGGCTTGTGTATGTTCTATATATGTAGTGTGATGAATTAGGGCAACAAAAACATATTCAATCTTCTTTGAATCATGAAGATTGGATTTGATTTGTTTGCTATATGATATCTTTCCAAAACCATCCTAATCATGCTATTTTTGCCTCAATTTGCCTTGATTTGATTTGATCTGATTAGGCTAGATTGATTAGATTATGATTCCTACAAAAATCAGATCAAAAATCAATCTTTTATATTTTTTGCAATTTATTTGATTTAATTTAACTTTTAATAAATAAAAATCAAAATAAATAAATAAATAGAGCAAATAATATATGGATGCTGATTTGGGTCGTGAACCATGTCTTCAACAAGATACAATCATGAAAAGCTAAGCCCATTTCACAAAAAATGCACTATTGAGCACATTTGACTTTTGCCAATTTTCCAAAAATGGCCAACTTTGACAATGCATATCTCTTTCAATTTTAACCCTAGAGAGGCTTTCTTATACTTTTTAGAAAGCTTAGGATGTCCCCTAAACAACCCTCTTGGTTTCATCTCAATTGGGTCTTCCATGTTAATGTAAGAAGCTTTGACCCAAAAGGTATTTTTGTTGACTTTTCAAAAGGACCTACAGTGTAGAAATTCATATCTTTCCATGAGTGCATTTTTTGAACTTGAGGGATGAGGATGAGTTGTAGGAAATTGGATTCTCTTCAAAATGAGCCTTGGATGGGAAATTTCGGATGAAGTATGAGAAAGTTATGCTTGGTCAAAGTTTGGTTGACTTTTCCTGAGAAACCCTAATTTAGCAACTTTTGAGTTTTGATGAATTAGGAGCATTTATTGAGGAATCATGATCAACCTTTGATCAAATGATGAATATCATTTCAAAATGTTGATGTTGACCAAAAATCTTGAAGTTTGACTGCATGTGGGCCACAGTTGACTTTTGACCTAATACAGTTCATTTTCAAGCATCTGAGCAGTTGACTGAGCAAAATTCTTGTGCAAGGCATGAAACTTGGCATGGATGATCTTGAAGACATATTAGTACTATGGAGAGCATATTAGGCCTTTTGAGATCACCCATCTTGATGAAAATGGAAACCCTAGTTGGAGGTTCATTGCTTTAGGAGAGAGTTTGTCTGGTCAACTCTTGGGTATCCTTGAGCAAGTTGAGGGTCTCAATGAAACGTATGTTGAGTAAAATGGGAGGGAAAATTTTCTGGTACAACAATAGGCACTAAAGGTTCGCAACTTCAGCGGGTGCAAAAACCATAAAAATATATTTCTTTTCTCACCTCCACCATCCATTTTTTATACAACATTTTTATAGCCAAAATATACAGATTTTACAAAGAGGTTCATGCGGAGTACCGTAGATGTTTAGGGTGCTAATACCTTCCCTATGCACCAACCCCCTTACCTTGAATCTTTCCCCCTTTTTTGGGTTATTCACTCTTTTCCCGTTCCTTTAGAAACAATAAAGTGCGGTGGCGATTTTATTTTGATTTGTATAAGTCTAGTCAATACCATGGCTTAGTCTTAAACATTTCTACCGCTACAGTAAAATGGCGACTTCACTGGGGAAATATTGACCTCTTGCTGGCCCATCCATAAGCATATTTTGAAGAGATCTTATTTCAAGGGATTTAAAAATTGACCATTTGTGAATATCTCAGGTACTTTTTAACCATGGATTCTAGAAAGAGTAAGTCTGGGAAGTACAATTTCAAGGATCCCAAGATAGATGAGTTGATCAGTCTAATCCCTGAGATAGAGTGTTCTGCAGACTCTCGAAAGAAGTATGGATCCATCATTCCTCTCATGAAGCTGAAGATGAAGGAGGGTATTTGTTGTACCCCAAAATTTTCCCGCCCATATTTCTCAACACATGGCAAGTGAGGTCCCTAAATTGCTCATGGAAGTTCAAGAATTGACCAGACAAACTCTCTCCTAAGGCAGTATACCTCAAATTAGGGTTTCCATATTCATCAAGATGTGTGAACCACAAAGGACTCAAATGCTCACCATTGTCCTAATATGTTCTCAAGATCATCCATGTCAAGTTTCAAGCCTTGCAGAAGAAGTTTGCTTAGTCAATTGCTCAAATGCCTGAAAATCGACTGTGCTAGGTCAAAAGTCAACTGTGGCCCACATACACTCAAACTTCAAGATTTTTGGCAAACATCCTCATTTTGAAGTGTTATTCATCATTTTATCAAGGGTTGATCATGATTCCTCAAGGATTTCTCACAATTCATCAAAACCCAAAAGTTGCTAAATTAGGGTTTTGTAGGAAAAGTCAACTCAACTTTGACCAAGCATAACTTTCTCATGCTTTATCATAAATGACCCATCCAAAGCTCATTTTGAACAGGATGAAATTACCCACATTAATATTCATATCCCAAGTATAGAATATGCACTCACAAAAAGATATAAATTTTGACATTATAGGTCCTTTTGAAAAGTCAACAAACAACACCTTTTAGGTCAAAGCTTCATACATGAACATGGAAGACTTAATTGAGATGAGAATAAAAGGGTTGATTAGAGGACATCCTATGCTTTCTAAAAAGTCATATAACACCTCTCTAGGGTCAAAATTGAGAGAGTTGTGCATTGGCCAAGTTGACCATTTTTGCAAAATTGCCAAAAGTCAAATGTGCTCAAATTTGCATTTTTTGCTAAATGGGTCCAACTTTTTATGCTTTCATCTCAATTATAATGTGGTCCATGACTCAAATACTTATCCATAAATTATTTGCTTCATTTTTGAATTTATTTTGATTTTTCATTATTTAAAAGTGAATTAAATCAAATAAATGATGAAAATTATCAAAGATATGATTTGATTTGTTTTTTTATAGGTTAGCAACCAAGATATGCTGAGCTTGCAAGATCAATTCGAATCAATGGCAATTGGTACAAAAAGAGCATGATTAGGCCAAATTTGGAAGGATATCATACACCATGAAAACCAAATCCAATCTTCAAAATTTGTAAAGATACTAGGGGTTTTTACAACCCTAATTCACTCTAGTACATATAGAGAACGCAGCCAGGGCAAGAAAGGGAGGTTGGCAGTCGTGAAAACACCAAAAGAAAACTCAAAAATTTGCAAGAAAGTGGGTGATTGTTCTTGGACTTAGAGAGTGATTCAAACCATTCTAAGGATACCAATAGATTCCTAGACATCTGCAGAAGGGATTTCAATCAATTGCAAGCATTTTCACGTCCAGAATCGTAAGTTACAGGTACCACGGTTTGCCTAAAAACTTGATTTCGATTTCATTGATTTACTCATCATACACATGTTTTAATTATATATTCTTGTTCATCATTGAGTTTTCAAGCTATTGGTACCACTTAATTGCATTTACAGTGCAGGAATCATGATATGCCATTGTTAGGGTTCCTTTGCTCGTTTTAGGAGTTTTCAGTATAGGTAAAATTAGGCATGGATTATGGTACCATAATGCTCGTGAGGATGAGAAGAGTTGATTGGTACCATCAACTTTCATTTATATTGCTTGTATATGATTTTTGAATGTCACAGGTTTGTAGTTACAACAAGATGTCCGTAGGTAAAAGTCCTGTTGCCTAAAATGACAGTTTGGGGAAGAAGAAGCTTGCGTGGCAGCGTGTGACTCGTCCATTTGAATTTTCGCGCATTTTCTGAATACATTATTTGTTTGGATTATATTGTTTTACTTCTATTATGTGAACAAAAAAAATGCGTAGCCCAGATGGCAAGCAGGCACTGGGAGCGAGCATGAGGACCTCGGTTCGATCCCCAGGTCCCAACCTTTGTTTGTATTATTTTGTTTCATGTGATCAGGTACACTAAAGCCTCAGGCGCCCACCATATGCCATCAATATCCAGCCATCAAATACATCTCCAGCCAAGATCCAACGTGCCATCATTGAAGGATCACCATATACCTCAAGTCAACACATGCACCGGATCAGGCGTAGTCAAACATGCTTTAGCCTTGTTGGGCCCAGAAAATTCAGCCTACAACCCCCAGAATTGCTAAATGCTATCAGGCCCACGTCTTTTTTTTCTTTCTTATTTTTAATTCTTTTAATATTTCTTTTAATTATTTTAATTGACAATTAATCATTTTTTATAAAATCAAGAATTCACAAAAATTAGAATTAATTTTTTTATTATTAAATTTAATTTAATTTAGTTTAATTTAACTTAGGGGAATTTTAATTTATTTTCACAAATAAAATCAAATAGAAATTAGGTTAAATTCTTGATTTAATTCTTTTATTTTTCTCAAATAAACAAAAACACAAAAATAGGTTTTTAGAATGAATTAATTTATTGGTTTTAATTAAAAATTAATTAGAACTTAAGATTTTCTTTTAATTCAATTATTCACTATTTTTCTCAAATAACAAAAACATGACAAAAAAACATTTTTTTAATCAATCGCAAGTAGGATTAGTCAAAGGGGCAAAACCCTAATCGCCTCGCGTTTAATTCGCCGCACGCTTGTTAATCATTTTTGCCATTATTTTGTATCTGTTCATTGGTTTGTAATAGTTAATTTAGGGTTTTTATTTACCGTTTAAATTCCTGGGTTTTTTTGGCTATGTAATTAATCCCCCTCCCCAAAGCCTTGTAATAGCTAGGTTTATTTTCTCGCATTTTTAATTCCTGCAAATATTTAACTGTCTAGATGTATGCTAATAGGATTGTATAGCAAGAATGCATGACAAATTAATACGATTAGAAAACCCTAATGTGCAAAGATAAATAACTGAAAACAAATCACTCGCACATATCACTCTTATGGTATACTCTCACTTAGTTTGCCTTCGGTAAATGATCATTAAGAATAGGGTGTCTTAGTGGTTGCCCTCCAGTCTAAAAAGATCAAAATGTCCCATTCGAATGTCACCTCGGAAATATTGCCCCGGAAATGTTGACTTGGAAATGTTGCCTCGAAAAGATCTTAAGACTCTAGGGTTATTACTAAGGTATCCTAACATTGCTTTAGTGATCGTACGTCCCTTTCGAATTGACCCTTACAAATTCCAACGATGGTGTTACCTATTTCTCAATAGTAGGATAGTGCTGTCTAAAGGAAAGAAGAATAGAAACAATCTTTTTTCGAGTAGGTAGATGCTAGTAGGTACTTGCTCAAATCAAAATTTTCCCCACTTACACTTTCAAAACAATTTTCAAAACAACTTCGTCACACCTTTGAGGACTGATACAAGGGTTATCACGAAGTAAAACATTTTCAAAAACAAAGCACACAAACACAAGCAATTTAAAAAATGAGAAAGTACCTAAGAGCCCATGGAAAACTATGGATAGAAAGAGTGTTAACACGTTCCCTTTCTATAATCTACCCCCCTTACTCAGAATATCTCGAAAAAGGATTTTTTCTGTACTTTTTTCCTTTCCGGTTGGATGAAATAAAAGTAGGTTGCGACTCTTTCTTACCGCGACATTTTGCAAACAAAAAAATGCAAAACGCAAACGAGTATTAAACAGTCGGTTCAGCCACCGTATCACAGAACTGACGACTCTGCTGGGGAATGTTAATAAGTGGGGTATACCTTATGATCTAGGTCATTTAAATTGCTTCTCTTGATTGCTTTGTTTGCTTTACTTTTAAGGGTTTTGTTTGGGGTTACTATAGATCCTACACCCGGATCTGGGGAACACCTTTTAGGTAAGTAGCAATAAACTGTGAGGGAACTGTACGGCGTAGACCGATACGGTTGAAGCAGTAGTTACATTGGTGTGGCACTTTGGTTGGTATCGGTATCCCTTGTGGAGAAACGAGGACAATACGGGGCCGCCGCCTGGTGTCGTTAAGCATCAACTGACCTTAGAACCTTTAATCGCCCAACTTGGCCATTAGAAAGTAGTGAGGTAGCCGGCCTCGGTGTAGAGCTGAGAACTGGTTTATACTCGATGCTACACTCATTGAGACCATACTCTTGGAATAATTTCGGCCGCAAGAAAAGATTACGTGAGCTGAAACCATGACCGATGGAGGATGGTCAGTGATATTGAGATCCTCTAGAACCAGGTTACTTTTCTAGGACAAGTTTGAAACCAACTTAACTTCAAGAGGTTAGTACCTTTGACCTCATGCAAGCCTTAAAACTAAAGGCTTTGTGTGATTTGTTTATCTTTGCAATACTTGTGTTTGCTATACCTGTGATTTATCATGACATCATGCATCATAACATGGCATTCATGCTTCATTACACTAACCATTTCAAAGACCAAGGGAGTTTATCTTTGTTCTGTTTTGCATATCATGACTTGCGTGCGTAGAAAAACTATCTGAATCAGCTTTATGGAGATACCATCCCAACTCAAAGAGCTAGTGTCAAGAATTTCTGAAACTTCTATGCTCATTAAGAGATACGATCAACTTCTCAGCCTGGTTACTGCAAACTCTGATGAACAGATGATGAGCGTACTTTTTCAGTTCTTCGATCCCAAGCATCACTGCTTCACCTTTCCAGATTATCAGTTGGTACCCGCCTTGGAAGAATTCTCTCATCTACTGGGCATATCCATTCTTGAACAGGTACCCTTCACAGGTGTAGAAGACGTTCCTAAGCTAGAAGACATTGCCGCATCTTTGCATTTGAAACAGGCTGATGTGGTATCTAATTGGGAAACTCGAAGTGGAGTCGAGGGTTTTCTAGCCAAATTTCTGATAGACCAGGCTCAACTATTTTGGGATGATATGGAGTTTCAGGCTTTTTAGGATGTCTTGGCTCTTCTTATATATGGTTTAGTTCTCTTCCCTAATCCATACTCTTTCGTAGATGTGGATGCTATTAAGATTTTCCTTTCTCGCAACCCTGTGCCTACCTTGCTTGGAGATATTTTGCACGCTCTCTATACTCGTACCACGAGGAGAATAGGGACTCTTACGTGCTGCATTCTGTTGTTGTCGAGGTGGTTTATTTCTCACCTCCCTAGGTCTATACTGAAGAACAAAGAAGGTTTGGGTTGGTCACACAGAATAATGTGACTCGCTCATACGGATATTCTTTGGTGTTCCCGAGCTATGGAAGACACTACTGTTATTGACCGCTGTAAGGGGTACCCTAATGTTCCATTACTTGGTATCATAGGGGGTATAACTTATAATCCTTGTCTAGCTTTGAGACAATTTGGTCGTGCTCGAAGGGATGGTCCCCATGAGTTACTTCTCGAGGACATTGTATTCGACTATGAGGATGATGTTAAGGGGCATTGCCGGAGGTTCATACGAGCTTAGGGCATGGTAAATAGATCTGACCCCAAAGAGTTGGGACCGAAGACTTCCCTTCCTATGCAGCCTTACCTCCAATGGGTACGAGCTCGTGCCCAGAAGCTTATGATGCCTTATGCGGCAGTATTACCAGTGATTGTGGAACCCACTACTGAAGATGGCATTCCTTACACGATTCTCTATCCTTACATTCTCACTGATCTTGGGGAGTTACATAGGTCTTGGATTCAGCTGAAGAATGAGCGGGATACATACATGGAACAGTTCCATGAGCAAGAGAGAAAGGTTTTGAAGCTCACTAGGCAGCTCGAGGAAGAAAGAGTGCTCAATGATTACATCAACACAAAGAGAAAGCATCCATGGGACTTTTGATTTTTCTTTTCTAGTTTTAGATTTGTTTTATTTACTTCTTTGTAACGCCTTAAAGGCACGTGGAACCTTTCAAATTTAAGCTAATAAAGTTTTGTTTATTTTGGTTTGCAAATTTAAATCTCCCAAAGTCTTTGAAATCATTACATGCGCATCCCATTATCATACACATCATTACAGGTACCAATACATGTTTCTCATCTTCTTTGCTATTTATTACAACAGAAATGTCTTCCGATCAAGTCATCAAAGATCTTCAGGCACAAAACGCCCAGTTCCAACGGATGTTCATCAGTTTGGCAAAGGGGCAAGAGGATCTGAAATCCCTCATTCTGAAAGAGAAGAAGAAAAAGAAGAAGGTCGGTATTCTGAATATGGGCAGAAGATTTGGAGAAAGGTTGAAGCATCAAACTGACCTGACCTCTTCATCCAAAGACGGGGAGAACCAAGAAGGGGAAAAGGACCCTAGTCCAGCAGTCTCTGATAATGATACTAATTTTGATGATGAGCAATATCCTCCTGCCGAGGATAGATACAAGCAGCTAGAAGACCGTCTGAGTGCTATGGAAATTCAAAAGATACTTGGTTTGGATTTCGAAGAACTGGAACTGGTATCGGGAATGGTCATCCCTCAGAAGTTCAAAGCTCCGGTTTTTTCCAAGTATGATGGGGTGTCTTGCCCAAAACTCCATCTCCGCTCTTATGTCAAGAAGATCCAACCTCACACCGCTGATAGAAATTTGTGGGTCCACTTCTTTCAAGATAGTCTGTCAGGGACTCAGCTTGAATGGTTTTACCAATTAGAGGGAGCCAGTGTCCGAAACTGGGAAGATCTTGCTGCTGCTTTCTACAAGCAGTATCAGTATAATGCCGACCTTGCTCCCACTCGTACTCAACTCCAGAGTATGTCCATGGGTGCAAGAGAAGGTTTTAAAGATTATGCTAAAAAATGGAGGGATTTGGCTGGCAGAGTTCAACCCCCTTTGTCTGATAGGGAGTTGGTTGATATGTTTCTGGGGATGCTGTCTGGTCCATTTTTCAATCACTTAATCGGCAACTCGTCATCTGGTTTCACCAAGTTGATTTTAACTGGAGAAAGAGTAGAGGCTGGAATTCGAAGTTGAAAAATACGGAAGGATGCCTCTTCGAGTTCGGTAAAGAAACCTTTTACTGGTAAGAAGGAAGCCAATGCAGTTTATAGCCCGAGGGGCCAAAACAGGTCTGAACACCGTCCTACGGTAAATGCTGTAGTGATACCAAGACCCGCAGTTGCTCCACAATGCAACAATCAACAAAGGGTAGAAAGACCCCAGCAGAAGTTTACCCGTATTAGCATGACATTGGCTGAAGTGCTACCTCACCTGCTGAGATCCAACTTGGCGACCCTGAGAGAGGCTCCCAAGAATCCAAATACTACCTCTCTTAGATACAATCCCAACGCACGGTGCGCCTACCATTCTGAGAGTCCTGGCCACGATACAAATGATTTCTAGGCTCTGAGAAATAAAGTACAAAACTTGCTTGAAGCCAAGGAGATAGAGTTCGATGCTCCAGAAAAGCCGAATGTTATAACTGCTCCCATGCCCAAACATGGTCGTGGAGTCAATGCTATTGACACTGATTTGTTTGTGACCTCTGTTGATGAAATTTATACTCCTCTTATGACTGTTAAGAGGAATTTTCTATTGGCCGGTTTATTTCTGGGTTGTGGTGAAGGTTGCCACATGTTCTCGATTTTACCTTCTGGTTGCCGTTTGTTGAAGTAAGGTGTTCAACGCCTGATGGGTAATAAAGAAATTTTGTTTGAGAAGACTATGATTCTTGTTGTTCCAAATGAAGATATTTCCATTATAACCATTTCCGCAAATCCTTCCAAGGTTTCCTCGAGAAGACCTTAAGGATTACACCTGTTCAAAGAATTGCTCCGTTAATAATCACTGTTCCTGGTCCCATCCCGTACACCTCAGACAAGGCTGTCCCATGACATTATGGTGCTGATGTGTACTATCATGGCATTAAGCAAGATTTGAAGAATGAAGAAGCTGATATTGATGTCAGTAATATTGTCGGGGCTAGTAAGGTTACCAGAAGCGGAAGGATCTTCTCTCCCGAGATTTCCCCTCCGACTGTCAACAAACCTATTGTCATTCCATCAGCTGTTCCCGCTAGTACATCAACTACTGTTCCAGTTCTTACTCCAGTTATCACCCCTGTCGCCTAGCCATCTGGTACTCGGGGCAAAGAAATTATAGGTGAGCCTGCCCGGACGGAGGCGCCTAGAAAAATTGTTGTGGAAGCCTCTAAACAAGAAATAGAGGAAATACTGAAAATTATTAAGAAAAGCAACTACAACATGGTCGAACAGCTTGGGCAAACCCCGTCAAAGATCTCCATGTTGTCTCTACAGTTGTGTTCTGAAGCCCATGCAAAGGCTTTGATTGCATTTCTCAAGACTGCGCATGTGCCGCAGGAAACTTTAGCAGATCAGTTCAAAGATTGTGTGGCCAGCCTGACTGCTAACAATGGGCTAGGTTTTTCAGATGCGGATCTGACCCCTAAGGGGAGGAATCATAATGATGCTCTACATGTCTCGATTGAGTGCAGGGGCACCACTATGGCTCATGTGCTGGTAGATACCGGGTCTTCGCTGAATGTTCTGCCAAAGAAAGCGTTGGACCGTTTGGATTGTGAGGGTTTGACTTTAAAGCCGAGTAACATTGTGGTAAGGGCTTTTGACGGATCAAAGAGAATGGTACACGGGGAGGTGGACATCCCTGCCAAAGTGTGTTCTCAGACCTTTAGGTCCACCTTCTACGTGATGCACATCAGGCTATCATATTCTTGCTTGCTGGGTCGTCCTTGGATCCATAGGGTCGGGGCAGTTACTTCCACACTCCATCAAATGCTGAAGTATCCGGTGAAGGGGAAGATTGTTACGGTGAAAGGTGAAGAAGAGTATATGGTGAGTCATCTCAATTCCTTCCGCTATGTAGAGATGGACGGGGAGTTCACAGAAACTCCTTGTCAGAACTTCGAAGAGGTCCCTCAGACTTTGGCGTCAACTGAAGTTACTACCAACAAACCTCCGCTGAATATGGCTTATCTCAAGGACGCCAAGGCTGTAGTTAATGAAGGTGGGTGTACCAATTGGGGCCAGATCCATGATTTCACTCACAAAACTGACAAATTTGGTTTGGGCTTTACTACAGGGGCTCAAAGGGCTGTTAGGCGCGCACGGATTGGAAGACCTCCTCTACACATCAGCAATCGAGGAGTTAATGCAATTGAGGACACTGAAGAAGATTCAGACATTGACAGATGGATCTACCCAACAGCCAATGATGGATTGAATAACTGGACGACTAGGGACGTCATACCTGTTTCTTTTATTCCGCAGTAATTGACTTTCATTTTAAGATTTGTAATAAACAGTTCGAAACTTTATGGCCCAGTGCCTTGCCCGAGGCACCGTGGCTTTGCTTGTGAGGGCTTATTATTTGTCATTTCATATATCATTAATAAAGCATTGGACATTTCTTGCATTACAAATTTTGCGCTCCTTGTTTTTCTTTTTTGTCTCCCACTTTATCAAAACAGCTATTCTCTTACACACACTCACGTATCATACTGCAGATCCATATTCACTCTGGATCCCATGGATAACAACTCTGCTACTGCCATTTATGACTTCAAAGATCCGATCAACCAAGCCGAGGACGAAGGTGAGGATGATTGTGAGGCGTCTGGAGAACTTGCTAGACTGTTACAGTAGGAAGAGAGGGCCATACAGCCTCATGAAGATCTAGTTGAATCAGTGAATTTGGGTACAGAGGAAGACAGGAAAGAGGTTAAAATAGGTGCGAATCTGGAGCCTAGTGTCAAACAACGGTTAATACAGATGCTACACGGCTATGTTGAGATCTTCGCCTGGTCTTATGAAGACATGCCTGGTTTGGACACTGATATTGTGGTACATCGTCTGCCGAATAAAGAAGACTGCCCTTCAGTAAAGCAGAAGGTCCGCCGTATGCGCCCTGAAATGTCAGATAAAATTAAGGCAGAGGTCATGAAACAGTTCGACGCAGGATTCTTAGCAGTCACTTCTTATCCGCAGTGGGTTGCTAACGTCATTCCGGTACCTAATAAGGACGGTAAGGTACAGATGTGTGTGGACTACAGAGATCTGAACAGGGCAAGCCCCAAGGATGACTTTCCACTTCCTCACATTGATATTCTAGTCGATAACACTGTGCAGCACAAGATCTTCTCCTTCATGGATGGTTTTTCTGGCTACAACCAGATCAAGATGGCTCCTGAGGACATGGAAAATACAAATTTCGTTACGCAGTGGGGCACCTTCTGTTACAAGGTAATTCCTTTTGGGTTGAAGAATGCTGGGGAAACTTATCAGCGCGCCATGGTCACTTTGCTCCATGATATGATTCACCACGAGATCGAGGTTTATGTTGATGACATGATAGCCAGGTCTCATACTAAGGAAGAGCACCTCGATCATCTCCAAAAATTGTTTGGCAGGTTGAAGACGTACAAGCTAAGGTTGAATCCGAACAAGTGTACCTTCGGGGTATGATCTAGTAAGCTTCTGGCTTTTGTTGTTAGTGACAAAGGTATTCAGGTGGACCCTGCAAAGGTAAAAGCCATACAAGAGATGCCAGCTCCCCGCACAGAAAAAGAAGTTTGAGGTTTTTTGGGACGTCTGAATTACATCGCCAGGTTCATTTCAAATATGACTACTACTTGTGAGCCAATCTTCAAGCTATTGAAGAAATACCAAGTGGTAAAGTGGAATGATGAATGCCAGACTGTTTTTGAAAGAATCAAAGAATACCTTTAAGAACCACCAATTTTGATGCCTCCAGTTGAAGGAAGACCTTTGATATTATACTTGACAGTGCTAGACAATTCAATGGGGTGTGTGCTGGGGTAGCATGGCGAGTCTGGTCGAAAAGAGAACACCACTTACTATCTTAGAAAAAAGTTTACCGACTGTGAGACCTGATACTCATTGCTCGAGAAAACTTGTTACGCTTTGGAATGGGCTGCTCGCCGGATGAGACAGTATATGCTGACTCACACCACTTTGTTGATATCAAAGATGGATCCGATCAAGTATATTTTCGAGAAGCCCGCTCTTTCCGGAAGAATACCAAGATGGCAGATGATCTTAATCGAGTACGACATCCAATACACAACCCAAAAAGCAATCAATGGGAGTGTATTGGTGGATCATTTGGCGCATCAGGCTGTGGATGACTACCAGTCCATGAATTTCGAGTTCCCAGGTGAGAATATCATGTTCGTAACCGACTGCGAAGAACCTGGACCGGAAGAAGGACCCGAGGAGGGATCCCGATGGTCTATGTATTTTGATGGAGCCTCGAATGCATTGGGTAACGACATTGGTGCTGTAATTATATCTCCTGAGGGATGTAATACTCCGTTTACCGCCCGATTATGTTTTAACTGCACCAACAATGTGGCATAGTATGAAGCGTGTATCATGGGTCTTCGAGCTGCTATTGACCTGAGGATCAAGTTCTTGAGTGTATTAGGAGATTCCGCTCTGGTGATAAGTCAGATCAAAGGCGAGTGGGATACAAAGAACCCGAATATGATTCCCTACAAAGAGTATGTACTGACATTGCTCCCACACTTTGAGGAGATAACCTTTGAACATTTCCCACGAGAAGAGAACCAGTTGGCGGACGCGCTAGCTACCATGTCTTCTATGTTCAAAGTCAGGTGGGACAATGAAGCTCCCCAAATCCCCATTGAGAGGTTGAATGAACCCGCACATTACTGTGAGATCGACACTGAAGAGGTAGCAGACAAACCCTGGTTCCACGAGGTAAAGAGGTATATTGAGGCTCAAGAATACCCCGAGGGGGCATCTGTTAATGATAAGAAGTTTCTGAGAAGGTTCGCTGCAAAGTTCTTCATCAGTAATGGTATCCTCTATAAGCGTAATCATGATTCAACCTTACTGCGGTGTGTAGACAAAAGTGAGGCCAAAAGGATCATGGAAGAATTACATGAAGGCACTTTCGGAACCCATTCCAGTGGACATACCATGGCGAAGAAAATCCTACAGGCAGGATATTATCGGTCCACCATGGAAGCCGATTGTTATTAGCATTCTCGAACCTGTCATAAATGCCAAGTCTATGCTGATAAGGTGCATGTGCCTCCAGTTCCTTTGAATGTCTTGATAGCTCCTTGGCCCTTTGCAATGTGGGGTATCAACATGATCGGCGAGATCAGACCTACTGTGTCTAACATGCATCGTTTCATTCTGGTAGCCATTGATTACTTTACGAAGTGGGTAGAGGCAGCTTCCTTTGCTACAGTAACCAAGAACGTCGTGGCACAGTTCATCCGACACAATCTGATCTGTCGATATGATATACCAGAGAGGATTATTATAGATAATGGTACAAATCTCAACAACACAATGATCACCGAGCTCTGCAAATAGTTCAAGATTCAACACCATAATTCTTCTCCCTACCGGCCGAAGATGAATGGGGCTGTTGAAACAGCTAACAAGAACATCAAGAAGATTGTGTAGAAGATGACAGTGACATACAAAGACTGGCATGAGATGTTACCATTCGCTCTTCATGGGTACCGTACCTCAGCACAAACATCAACAGGGGTAACACCCTACTCTTTGGTGTATGGCATAGAGGCAGTCTTACCCATCGAAGTCCAGATACCCTCTCTCAGGATCATGAAGGATACGGGTTTGAATGAAGATGACTGGATCCAAACCCGACTTGATCAGCTAAATCTAATCGATGAAAAGAGACTTACTGCTATCTCTCATGGTCAGACATACCAAAAGCGAATGATCAAGGCTTTTAACAAGAAAGTCAGACGTCAAGAATATCAAGTCCGGGATCTAGTGATCAAACGCATCATACTACCTCAAGGTGATCCCAGGGGAAAATGGACTCCCACATACGAAGGGCCATTTGTGGTTAAGAATATTTTCTCAGGAGGAGCTATGATTCTAACCACCATGGATGGTGACGACCTTTCTCACCCCATCAATGCAGACATAGTGAAAAGATACTACACATAATCAAAGACCCACTAGGTTGATTGGCCTAAGTAAAAATAAGGGCTTCCCGGCGAACCAAAAGGGTTCAGGATAAAGTAAGGGATGAAAATAAAAAAAAACTGTTCACCCGGCAAGTCGAAAACCTGAAAAGGCAACTTGGGCAAAAAAGAGTATCCCGGTGGACAGAAAACCCGAAAGGGCGGTCCAGGAAAAAATTAGGGATCAAAGAGTAACAATATGTATTATTGGGTCATCTTGCAATCAGACTTCGGTATCAACTATCAAACTCAGACGGCGCCAATCAATCTGATCCACCTTCGACCAAGCAACAAAGTGATGAGACGCTTGAAGATATAAAGGAAATAACAGAGTTGAAACCTGATGGGATTATTTCACATAGCTGTTTTTCTTTCTTTTACACAAATTGTAATTTCTTTCGGCGATATTCTCTTACTAGGACGTTAGGTTCTTTGTACAAAATGCCTATTACAAGCCAGCTTCAAAAATCAATACAAGTCATTTTCACAAGAAATTTCAATTTGTTTTTTCTTTTTCTGTTTTGTTTCGCAAGAAAGTCCAATGATTTATTTTTGATATATGCATTTGAAAATAATGACTGTTCACAAATATTTACATAAGAAACAAAAGACGATTACTCGTAATTCCAGGAACAGGGAAAACAAGAAGTGCCCAAACCTTACAGTTATTCTGCCCATCAGGTACCGGGATAGAGCCAGCTTGAGAACATGAGTAGTGGTGCATACACTCCCCACAGAGTAAAAAGTATCCAAAGACAGTGATGTTAGCTTTCTCGAACAAGACATAACTCTCCCCATCCGAGGCTCACGATCGCGAGTGAGTCAGTAAATTTTTCCCCAAGCAGAGTTTATTTCTCTCACAAGCAGAAACTCAATCTCCAACAAAATTCATTATCACCAGCAACGGAAATTCCTCATCAGCTGAGTTTATTTCTCCATATTAGCGATCTATCAACAAAGTATCTCCTCTCCAACAGAGCTATTCCCCATAGAGTTATCCTCAGACAGGGTCTCTTTCGGAAGAATATTCGCCAGCCGAGAGGCAAATCCCCAGCATAGTCATCTTTGTTCACCATCCCCAACAGGAGTGGAGGACCTATGTTTTTTTATAGCAGTCAAGAATACCATTTCTCATACTCTTCAAGTAGCAATCAGGGATTTATTTTCCCAGACTCAGATTATTACGTCAGCATTTCATGTTCACACATCATGACATGTGCATACATTACATATAGCATAGTCTCATTTATTTTGATAACGTCATCATACAATGCATCTCATGCATCGCACATAACTAACCTTGTATTTCTTTCAAGAAATACAGTTATTATCAACAATTTCCCGCAGGTCCATGATCAACACTCGAAGCTAAATAGAGTAATCCATGATCCTTCTCACAACCCTACTACCTAGGCTTTCATATCGAAGTAACCCTACTATCCAGGTTCCTTATCACAGCCTTACTATCCAGGATTTCATATCGAAGTAACCCTACTATCTAGGTTCCTTCTCACAACCCTACTACCCAGTCTTTCATATCTAAGCAGCCTTACTACCCAGGCTTTCATATCGAAGTAGCCCTACTATCCATGCTTTCATATCGAAGTAACCCTACTATCCAGGTTCCTTCTCACAACCCTACTACCCAGGCTTTCATATCGAAGTAACCCTACTATCCAGGCTTTCATATCGAAGTAACCCTACTATTTAGGTTCCTTCTCACAGCCCTACTGTGATCGGTGGAAATAGAACTGACTGTTTTGGAATGCTGGTTCACGTTTGCGTTTGTTTTTGCAAAATGTCGCGGTAAGCAAGAGTCGCCACCGTCTTTTATTTTATCCAACAAGGAAAGGACAAAAGCACAGAAAAATTCCTTTTCGAGATGTTTCTCGGGTTCGGGAGGTAGATTATAGAAAGGGAAGGTGTTAGCACCCTTTCTATCTGTGGTTATCCACGGGCTCTTAGGTACTTGCTCACTATGTTTTCAAAATGTTTTGCTTTTCTTGTGTTTGTGGGTTTTGAAAAAAAGTTTGTTTGAAAACTTCGATTTAACTCTTGTATCTGTCCTCAAGAGTGTATGAAGTGTTTGTTTAAAAACTTTGTTTGAAAGTGTAAGTGCGAAAAGTATTTTTGTTTTGAAAGAGCAAGTACCTGAGAACCTCTACCTACTCAAAGAAATTAAGTTGTGTAAATGTCCTTTAGACAGTACTATCCCACTATTGAGAAGTAGGTAGCACCGTCGTTGGAGTTTTTCGGGTCAATTTGATTATAGGGACATGTGGTCACCAAAGCAATAGTAGGACGCCTTAGCGGTAACCCTAATGTCCTAGATCCTTTTTATCCGAGGCAACCGTTTCGAGGCAACTTGGATCTTTAGACAGGAGGGTGACATCTAAAACACCCTATACTCAATGACCACGTCGAGGCAACCAAGTGAGGCGTACCTTAGGAGTGGCATGTGCGAGTGTGTCAGGTTTCAATTTATATTGTCTTTGCACAGGATATGGTGAGCTACGGGTTGATTTTAATTTCAGAGATAAGTCTTGTCATGCATAGCCTAGTTAACATACATCTAGCAGTTAATAGTTGCGGAAAATAAAGCTAAACTATTACAAGGCGTCAGGTATTTACATCGCCAAAAACAACCCTTGGAAAAGTAAATTGCGGGAAAATAAAGAAAAGCGATAAAAAGTCCTAATTAAAGCTATTACATCCTCGGAGCAATTACATAATATGGATAAAAAATTAATAAAACAAACATACGCGCGAGAAAAATTGAATCGGAGAGTTCTTAGGGTTTTGACCCTTTTTTGAGAAAGAAAGAAATTTTTATTATTTTGCATTAAATTAAATTACTTAAAACTAATTAATTAATAAAAAGAAATATTTTTTTGAGTTTTTATGTTTTTAAGGAAAAGAAGAAAAAGATGGTCAAAAGTTATTAAAACCTAATTCTATATTAATTTTAAATTATTGTGAAAATATTAAAATTAACCTAATTAACTAAATTAATTACATTAGTATTTATTTACAAAAATAAAGTGAAATTAATTTTAATTAAGAAAAAAAAATATTATTTTTTAGTTTTCTGATTTTTATTAAAAAAAATGTTAATTATTTAGTTAGTGGTTATTTAGGAATAAAAAGAAATCAAGCAAATAAATGAAAGAAAATAAAAAAGAATGCAAACTCAAGGAGGTGTTTGGGCCAACTTTGGAGGTTTCTTTGGCAATTCTGAAGCCCATTCATATCCAGCCTGTTGACTTTTCTGGACTCCCTGCGTACTCGTTGACTAGGGAGTAGGATGGTCCTTTAATCTTGACCATTGGATTCATGTCTGGAGGCACCTGGCGTCTTGAGAGTTGAAGTGCATGGTGGTCTGTATGCTAGGTGCCATATGGGAATACTTGAAAACAAAATTGAAATAATATTTTGGGGGACCTGGGATTCGAACCCAGGTCCCAATGGACTATGCACGTGCGCTTCCACCAACTGGGCTAACCTGCTTAATTGTTAATGATTTATCTAGCAAATAATATATTAGAAACAAAGCCTGATTCCTGGAAATAAAAAAAAAGAGGCGCGCTATTCAAACGGGCCAATGGGAGGGAGACGCGTCAGCGTCTTCTTTGTTGAGCACTGCTTTTTTACCTGCGGATTTTTATCCGCAGAAAGTTCCATAGGTTCTTCCTAAAATTGTCCCTAGGCTGCAAAAATTCCATCCAAGCCCATGGTTATGATCGTCCATGTCCCCTGAGT
The DNA here is from genome assembly GCA_948472305.1 of Vicia faba. Lineage (NCBI taxonomy): Eukaryota > Viridiplantae > Streptophyta > Magnoliopsida > Fabales > Fabaceae > Vicia > Vicia faba. The sequence continues at coordinate 490,575,382 of OX451737.1, forward strand.
GCATCCATGCTCATGATTTGTTCTAATTTTACCTGGAAACAAAATACCTAAAACACAAGAACATGAACCCTAGAATCGGGCATCACGATTCAGGGCATAAAACAAAATTAGCTATTGCAGTTATGTTAGAAATCAAACAATGAACATGAATATGCCAACGTTTTGAAGAAAAAATGCAAGAATTGAGAGTTTCGGTTTCGTGTTCAGGGGCCAGTTCGCGAGGACTTACAGCGCTGTTCAGGGGGTCTTTGGACGTGGTATTGATTGCTTTAGCTTCAGTGGATAGCAAGGAAGAAGGCTACGTGCTCCTTTTGGTCTGAAAACGCCTACAATACCGTTCTTGATCTCACACTTTTTTCAAATTTTGCAATTTGCTTTGGCCGTTTTTAGCAATCCTTTTGTTGTGTCCAAGGTTTGTGCTGCTTGCTTATGTATAAGGCAATGATTCTAGGTCAAAATTTGGGCTTTAATCCATGTATATGGAAGAATTAGGTTTACACTTTTTCACCATTGTTATCCTTTCCAAAAATAGGTTAAATCTTAGATTTTATGCACAAATAAGCCCTAGCACGAATTGGTTGGTTGGCACATGATATATGAAAACTGTACAAATCACAAAGATACTATTCCATTGATTTTTTAGATTTTATTTGAATTAATATAGATTTAAAATGAATTAAATCAATAAAAATTAAATAAAATAGAAAAATAAATGTTTGATCCTGAAATTAAGCATGGGGCACGTGTGTGGTATGACAAGGCTGAATCAAGTGGAAAAAAGTGGGCCCTTTTGTCAAAAATTGAAGTTTTGAGGATAGTTGACTTTTGCAAATTCATGAAAATTTCCCAACTTCTCCAATGCACAACTTGTTCAATTTTGATCATATGACCATGTTCTTGGACATTTTGGAAAGCTCTTGAAGTCCTCTAACCAATTCCTTTGGTACCATGTCATTTGGATTTACCAATCTCAAGTTATGGCCTTTGACTCAAAGTGTATTTTTGTTGACTTTTGAAATTGACCTATAATGTCAAAATTGGTAACTTTTTGTGAGAGCATTTCTTGGACTTGGAATGTGAAGATGGATTGTAGGAAATGTCATCCCCTTAAAAATGAGCATTGGATGGAATTTTTCTGATAAACCATGAAAGAGTTATGCCCTGGTCAAGATACAGTTGACTTTTCTGCTGTCCAAAAATAGTAACTTTTGCATCTTGATGATTTTTGAGCTATCCTTGTGGAATCATGATCAAGACTTGATCAAATTATGATTGTGAACTCAAAATAAGATGTTGACCCAAAATTCTGACTTTTGACTGCAAAATGACCATTTTGCCCTTGCAGTTGACTGCGGATCAAATGGAGCTTTTGACTGTGCAAATTGGCACTATGAGTCTTGAAACTTGGCATGTAGGTGCTTGAGAATGTATATGGGCCTATGAGACTTTATTGAACCATTGGAAACCCCAAATTCCTTGAAAGAACCAAAACCCTAATTTCAGCTGTCTCAGGAGGTGATTTGATTGGATAACCCTTGAGCCATTTTGAGCAATTTGAAGATCATTCTTGACAAATCTTGAGGAATATGGGAGGGAAAATTTTGTGGTACAACAGTTGCCCCTGTTCAATCTTCTTAAACCTGAGGATGTAGATTGGCTTGCGTGCCTTTCGTGATCCGAAGGTGGAAGATGATTGAACACTAAAGTGCCCAGAAATTTGCACTCGCATGGTGTAGTATCAGCAATGTGATGTCAGGAATGGGCTTACAGATGCCATTTGGAGAGATGATGGATAGGAGGATGGGCTTATAGATGCCACCTGGAGGTTGTTGGTTGGAGGATGGGCTTATAGATGCCACCTGGATGTTGTTGGTTGGAGGATGGGCTTATAGATGCCATCTGGAAGTTGTTGGTTGGAGGATGGGCTTATAGATGCCATTTGTAAGTTGTTGCTGGACTGTATCTATAAGCTGGAACTGGGTGATTGTCAAAATTGTTTCCGCACCTGAAGCGTATCTGAAACGTATTTGAAGGAGTGACAGAATGACGGAGGAGAACATTAAGATCTAGGAACTGACTTGTGCTCAATGGAGTATACCGTTGAGGTTATAGTACTTGTCCACCCTAGGATGTAGAGAAACTGTAGAGATTGAGAACCTTATCTGAACTTCAACCGAGGATAATCCGATTGAGATTTAAGAACTGGTCAGGTCTTCGACTAAGCTGAGAACTTAACTGCATCTTTCCTGAAAGGTAAAGGTCAGTCTTATGCAATGCATGAGATGGATCAAGCAATGATGTTATCAACATAAATGAGATTGTATGAAATGATGTGTATATGCATGTATCACGATGTATGAAAATGTGATGTTTCAGCTGGGGAAAAATAAATCCCGGAGCTGCTGGAGAATAAAGTTGAGTTCTTCGTTTCCGCTGGGGATGATGAACGAAGATGATGGTGAGAATAAACCTGCAGGAGAGGATGACTCCGTTGGGGAATAAACTTGATGAAGAGATTACTCTGCGGGGAATTACTCTGTGGGGAAGAGATGCTTCGCTGAGATTTTAACGATAACTCCGCTGGGGATTCCGTTGATAAGCTCTGTTGGGGATTTTAATGATGAACTCCGTTGGGGGATAGAAAGAACTTCGCTGGGGATGACCTTTCAGTTGCAACTTGTTGAGGATAACCCAATTAGACTCTTGTGGGGATAACCTCTGAATTTGGATGAGGAGATGCATTTGTATTCTGCAGGGGACAAGCTTCCAGAATCTACTGGGGAGATGATTCAACTCTGGCGGGGAAGCTTTTTGGACTGCACTGGGGAATGGCTCCACTAGGGGTATCCTGTATTCCGCCGGGGAACATTCTTATATTTCGTTGAGGAATATTAAGAAAGCTGGGGATGCTTGCTGAGGAATGTCTTTATACTCCATTGGGGAATATTAAGACCTACTGGGGATACCAAGCCTTTTGAGGGCTGATGATAGGCCCACTCTGCTTGGGGAAGAGTATTGCTGATTCGTCCATGATTGCAGGTCTCAGTGGGGAGAGCTTCCCTTACTGTCTTATTCTGCGGGGAGTGAAGGTATCTTGGTCATACTCTTCAACTGAATCTACCTTGTACCTGGAGGACAGAGCAGCTTGTACAGTTCAGACAATTCTTATTGCCCCAGTTTCTGCGGGAGAAGAAGGCCTATGAGGTGCTTGATAATTGCCGATAGACGAATCTTCTTCTGGTAGGTAAGTGATGAGATGACGGAACATAGTCGTATGCTTTAATCCCTAATTTTGCCTGGACCGCCCTTTCAGGTTTTCAGTCCATCGGGATACCCCTTTTTGCCCAAGCCGCCTTTTCAGGTTTTCGACTTGCCGGGTGTACAAATTTTTCATTTTCATCCCTTATTTTTTCCCGAACCCTTTTGGTTCACCGGGAAACCCTTATTTTTGCCTAGGCCAGTCGACCTAGCGGGTCTTTGATTATGCGTAGTATTTTTTCGACTATGTCCATTCCCTCAGGATGTAGGGAGTTGTCACTGTCGGTAGTGTTGTGTTGCCATACTACCAGAAAATGTTGATCGTGCAAGATTCGTCGCTGGAATTCATGTCCAATGCCTCAAGTGACTCAGGCGGAGATTTTCCCCTGGCTATTTGGAATTTTGAGAGATTCCTTGAATCTTGACTTGACTGCCCCAGATGATGGACAATGCTCATGCCGTGCCCCTTGATTGGAAGTGTTTTTCCACTTGAGGTGATCCTTTTTGTTGAGAAGGTTTTTGTTCACTAGATATTCGTCGTGCGAATTTCTTTGCTGTTTGAACAAATAGTCATATGCAAACAATGTTATTTTAAGAATGCAAAGCTTATGTCTGTTTTGAAAAATTTTCGTTTTTGAAAATGCAGTTTTCAATAAAACAAGTGATGTCAACTCAAGATTTTACAGCCAGCCCTACAGGAGTCAGGATACCTTTTGTAACAGTATGCTTTCGAACTAACCCATGCTTCAGCTAGAACTTTTAAGGGTTATAACGTGGCCTGGTTCACGGTTTAAGAAACAAAGGATAAAGGCTCAAATTTTATTTTTCCCCACCCGTTCTTCGTGATGTTCTTCGATCCTAAACTCAGCTAATCGTGCATTAGATCTTGTTTGAGTCTTTGTTCTGATATACCAGTGATGGTTCGGATACTGACAGTTTAATTTGAACAGGCAGTCATTTCTCTTTTTTTTGTTGTTAAGGGTTTGTAGGACCTCTTTCTTTTCGATTTTATTATCCCTGTCTTTTGCCTGAGCTGTTTCTTTTGTGATTACGGTCAGCGGGATGCCCCAGTTTTTGTAAGTCTCCTTCATAGGTTTTGACTTGATGGGCTTTTGTTTTGATAGATAATGACTTCCCGTCCTTACAATTATAGGGAACCATCACTGTCTTTTGTTTCGGAAGGACTCCTTTGATGCCATTCATTGTGCACCTGGATCAACTGAGAAAACTACCCTGCCCCAGGTTATAATTAAGGGTTTTAATTTGTGAAAAGAAAAACTCCAACTTCTTTGGCTCGAAGGGGTTGACGAGGGATTATCTTCCTTATAATTCCACTGTTTAGGATTTGAAACAATGTCTGTACTTCATCAGCGGGGTATGTTCAAAAGCATACTGTAAAGATCGTGGTATCGTTTTCGTCATCCTCCCTCAAAGGGTTTAAAATTTTTTAATCGAGAGTTGAACATCACAAAAAAAAAATGAAAGAAATTTGAATATAGTGAATACGAATGGATTGATTCAAAACAGACATATGCGATGCATTAATGAAATAAAAAAGTTTGCCATGACAATAATTGTTTGAATAAGCAAAGAAAAATACAACTTGAAAATTCAAATAAAAGAAAAGCCTTTAATGATTGGGCATAGGAGCAATGATTATGTTTGGAGTCTCTGGAGGGTCAAACTTTATCTCTTTGGCATCAATCATGTCTTGGACCTTGTTCTTCAGAGCCCAACAGTTGTCCGTAGTATGCCCTGGGCTATCAGAGTGGTATGCACACCTTTCATTGGGATGATAGGTAGGAGCGGAAGTGTTTGGGTTCCGGAGAGGAGCCCTTAATGTAATCATCCCTGCCTTCAACATTTGCTGTAGCGCTTGAGTCAGTGACATGTTGATCTTAGTGAATTTTCTTTTAGGTGCGACCTCCTTACGTTGATGCCCCTGTCTTTGTTGAGCAGGCGTAGGATTAGAGATCAAGATTTCTCCTACGCGTTGGTCATGATGACTCTTTTGACCATACACCTCATTGGACTCTTTCTTCCCATTGTAGGGCTTTTTCTGAGCATCGGAAGGTGTAGCTTCTTGAATCTTCCCGCTTTTGATGCCAGCTTCAATTCTTTCACCAGTCAAGATAAGGTCTGTAAACCCGACTGAAGAGTTTCCAATCAAATGGTTAAAGAATGGACCAGACAGAGTCCCCAGAAACATATCAACAAGTTCACGATCAGTTAAAGGTGGCTGCACTCTTCCGGCAAGGTCTCTCCACTTTTGAGCATACTCTTTAAATCCTTCACCCATCCCTAGTGACATACCCTGGAGTTGGGTACGCGTAGGAGCGAGGTCGGAATTATACTGATACTGCTTATAGAACGCAATAGCCAAATCTTCCCAGTTATGGATACTGGCCCCATCCAGCTGATAGAACCATTCGAGTTGAGTCCCTGAAAGACTATCCTGAAAGAAATGGATCCACAAATTCTTGTCAGCAGTGTAAGGTTGGATCTTCCTTACATACGATCGGAGGTGCAGCTTTGGGCAGGAAGCTCCGTCATATTTGGCAAAAGCAGGTGCCTTGAACTTATATGGAATCACCACCCCAGAGGATAAGCCTAGGTCTCCGAAGTCCAACCCAGGCACATTCTGTATCTCCATGGCGCTCAAGCGGTCCTCCAACTGTTTAAACCTATCCTCAGCAGGGGGATATTGTTCTTCATCATAATCCGTCTCGTTGTCGGAGACTACAGGACTAGGAACCCTTCTCTCTTGGGGGATGTCTTTCCCTACAGACGAGGTAGTCAGATCAACCTCATTCTGCAGTCCATTCCCAAATCTGCGTCCAGTGTTGAACAAGACGGTCCTCTTCTTCTTCTTCTTCAGAAGCAGGGCCTTTAACTCCTGTTGACCCTTGGCTAGGCTCATAACCAACTCTTGGAACTGGGCGTTCTGGGCCTGGAGGGCCTTGATAGCTTGTTCAGTGGAAGGTTCGGTAGACATGATGATTGCTGGAATAAACAACGAAGAAGATAAGAGACTGGTAATGGTACCTGTAATGCAATGATATGTATGATATATGTATGCAATATTTTCAAGGATCTCGCGGGGTAAACAAAGAAACTTGTTAGAATTTGAATTTTGCAGCTTGATTGAAGGAACTTCATGTTGCTGAGAGTCCTTCTTCAAGAGTCAAGCTCACCATATCGAGTGGGTCATAGCCCCTGACTCAAGTTATCGTGCTTTGATTTCTAGACACTTTGGCTAGAGGAAAATAAATCCCCTTTTCCCCTTGCTAGACATTTGATTCATCATGACCTGCATCACAAACCCTTGAGATCCTTGAAATGGGTTAGTCCTTATGCAGGATGTATGTAATGTTATGATGTTATGATGTTATGATGTCATGGTAAAGGCACACCACAAGTATTCACAAAAGGCAAACATGGTAAGGCACACAATTCACACAAAAGAGCCCTTAGATTTCAGGCTGGCATGAAGTTTAGGTACTACCCTCTTTCAGTTTCAGTTGGTTAAGACCTGTTCTAAAAATAGTAACCGGGTTCTAGAGGATCTCAATATCACTGACTACCCTCGATCGGTCATAATTCCAGTTTAGCAACTTTTTCTTGTGGCCGGAACCATCACGAGAGTTTAGCCTCAATGAGTGTAGCATACTGCTACTGTTCTATGGCCAAGTTGGTCAATTTAAGGTTCTAAGGTCAGTTGGTGCTTAATGACTCCTCAGAAGACCCATATTCTCCTCGTTCCAACATAAGGGATATCGGTACAGACCAAGGTGTCACACCAACGTAGCTACTGCTTCACCCGTGTCGGTCTATGCCGGACAGGTCCCTCACAGTTTATTGCTACTTACCTAAAGGGTATTCCCCAGATCTGGGTTAGGATCTATATACTCCAATACAAGCCCACAAAATTTAAAGCATACAGAGCAATACAATTGAAAACATAGTGATCTAATCCTAAGGTACACCTCACTTATTAATTCCCCAGCAGAGTCGCCAGTTCTGTGATCGGTGGAAATAGAACTGACTGTTTTGGAATGATGGTTCACGTTTGCGTTTGTTTTTGCAAAATGTCGCGGTAAGCAAGAGTCGCCACCGTCTTTTATTTTATCCAACAAGGAAAGGACAAAAGCACAGAAAAATTCCTTTTCGAGATGTTTCTCGGGTTCGGGAGGTAGATTATAGAAAGGGAAGGTGTTAGCACCCTTTCTATCCGTGGTTATCCACGGGCTCTTAGGTACTTGCTCATTATGTTTTCAAAATGTTTTGCTTTTCTTGTGTTTGTGGGTTTTGAAAAAAAGTTTGTTTGAAAACATCGATTTAACTCTTGTATCTGTCCTCAAGAGTGTATGAAGTGTTTGTTTAAAAACTTTGTTTGAAATTGTAAGTGCGAAAAGTATTTTTGTTTTGAAAGAGCAAGTACCTGAGAACCTCTACCTACTCAAAGAAATTAAGCTGTGTAAATGTCCTTTAGACAGTACTATCCCACTATTGAGAAGTAGGTAGCACCGTCGTTGGAGTTTTTCGGGTCAATTCGATTATAGGGACATGTGGTCACCAAAGCAATAGTAGGACGCCTTAGCGGTAACCCTAATGTCCTAGATCCTTTTTATCCGAGGCAACTGTTTTCGAGGCAACTTGGATCTTTAGACAGGAGGGTGACCTCTAAAACACCCTATACTCAATGACCACGTCGAGGCAACCAAGTGAGGCGTACCCTAGGAGTGGCATGTGCGAGTGTGTCAGGTTTCAATTTATATTGTATTTGCATAGGATATGGTGAGCTACGGGTTGATTTTAATTTCAGAGATAAGTCTTGTCAAGCATAGCCTAGTTAACATACATCTAGCAGTTAATAGTTGCGGAAAATAAAGCTAAACTATTACAAGGCGTCGGGTATTTACATCGCCAAAAACAACCCTTGGAAAAGTAAATTGCGGGAAAATAAAGAAAAGCGATAAAAAGTCCTAATTAAAGCTATTACATCCTCGGAGCAATTACATAATATGGATAAAAAATTAATAAAACAAACATACGCGCGAGAAAAATTGAATCGGAGAGTTCTTAGGGTTTTGACCCTTTTTTGAGAAAGAAAGAAATTTTTATTATTTTGCATTAAATTAAATTACTTAAAACTAATTAGTTAATAAAAAGAAATATTTTTTTGAGTTTTTATGTTTTTAAGGAAAAGAAGAAAAAGATGGTCAAAAGTTATTAAAACCTAATTCTATATTAATTTTAAATTATTGTGAAAATATTAAAATTAACCTAATTAACTAAATTAATTACATTAGTATTTATTTACAAAAATAAAGTGAAATTAATTTTAATTAAGAAAAAAAATATTATTTTTTAGTTTTCTGATTTTTTATTAAAAAAAATGTTAATTATTTAGTTAGTGGTTATTTAGGAATAAAAAGAAATCAAGCAAATAAATGAAAGAAAATAAAAAAGAATGCAAACTCAAGGAGGTGTTTGGGCCAGCTTTGGAGGTTTCTTTGGCAATTCTGAAGCCCATTCATATCCAGCCTGTTGACTTTTCTGGACTCCCTGCGTACTCGTTGACTAGGGAGTAGGATGGTCCTTCAATCCTGACCATTGGATTCATGTCTGGAGGCACCTGGCGTCTTGAGAGTTGAAGTGCATGGTGGTCTGTATGCTAGGTGCCATATGGGAAAACCTGAAAACAAAATTGAAATAATGTTTTGGGGGACCTGGGATTCGAACCCAGGTCCCAATGGACTATGCACACGCGCTTCCACCAACTGGGCTAACCTGCTTAATTGTTAATGATTCATCTAGCAAATAATATATTAGAAACAAAGCCTGATACCTGAAAATAAAAAAAAAGAGGCGCGCTATTCAAACGGGCCAATGGGAGGGAGACGCGTCAGCGTCTTCTTCGTTGAGCACTGGGTTTTTACCTGCGGATTTTTATCCGTAGGAAGTTCCGTAAGTTCTTCCTAAAATTGTCCCTAGGCTGCAAAAATTCCATCCAAGCCCATGGTTATGATCGTCCATGTCCCCTGAGTCCATCCATGCTCATGATTTGTTCTAATTTTACCTGGAAACAAAATACCTAAAACGCAAGAACATGAACCCTAGAATCGGGCATCACGATTCAGGGCATAAAAACAAAATTGGCTATTGCAGTTACGTTAGAAATCAAACAATGAACATGAATATGCCAATGTTTTGAAGAAAAAATGCAAGAATTGAGAGTTTTGGTTTCGTGTTCAGGGGCCAGTTCGCGAGGACTTACAGTGCTGTTCAGGGGGTCTTTGGACGTGGTATTGATCGCTTTAGCTTCAGTGGATAGCAAGGAAGAAGGCTACGTGATCCTTTTGGTCTGAAAACGCCTGCAATACCGTTCTTGATCTCACACTTTTTTCAAGAATTTTGCAATTTGCTTTGGCCGTTTTTAGCAATCCTTTTGTTGTGTCCAAGGTTTGTATTGCTTGCTTATGTATAAGGCAATGATTCTAGGTCAAAATTTGGGCTTTAATCCATGTATATGGAAGAATTAGGTTTACACTTTTTCACCATTGTTATCCTTTCCAAAAATAGGTCAAATCTTAGATTTTGTGCATAAATAAGCCCTAGCACGAATTGGTTGGTTGGCACATGATATATGAAAGCTGTACAAATCACAAAGATACTATTCCATTGATTTTTTTAGATTTTATTTGAATTAATATAGATTTAAAATGAATTAAATCAATAAAAATTAAATAAAATAGAAAAATAAATGTTTGATCCTGAAATTAAGCATGGGACACGTGTGTGGTATGACAAGGCTGAATCAAGTGGAAAAAAGTGGGCCCTTTTGTCAAAAATTGAAGTTTTGAGGATAGTTGACTTTTGCAAATTCATGAAAACTTCCCAACTTCTCCAATGCACAACTTGTTCAATTTTGATCACATGACCATGTTCTTGGACATTTTGGAAAGCTATTGAAGTCCTCTAACCAATTCCTTTGGTCCCATGTCATTTGGATTTACCAATCTAAAGTTATGGCCTTTGACTCAAAGTGTATTTTTGTTGACTTTTGAAATTGACCTATAATGTCAAAATTGGTAACTTTTTGTGAGAGCATTTCTTGGACTTGGAATGTGAAGATGGATTGTAGGAAATGTCTTCCCCTTAAAAATGAGCATTGGATGGAATTTTTCTGATAAACCATGAAAGAGTTATGCCCTGGTCAAGATACAGTTGACTTTTCTGCTGTCCAAAAATAGTAACTTTTGCATCTTGATGATTTTTGAGCTATCCTTGTGGAATCATGATCAAGACTTGATCAAATGATGATTGTGAACTTAAAATAATATGTTGACCCAAAATTATGACTTTTGACTGCAAAATGACCATTTTTCCCTTGTAGTTGACTGTGGATCAAATGGAGCTTTTGACTGTGCAAATTGGCACTGTGAGTCTTGAAACTTGGCATGTAGGTGCTTGAGAATGTATATGGGCCTATGAGACTTGATTGAACCATTGGATACCCCAAATTCCTTGAAAGAACCAAAACCCTAATTTCAGCTGTCTCAGGAGGTGATTTGATTGTATAACCCTTGAGCCATTTTGAGCAATTTGAAGATCATTCTTGACAAATATTGAGGAATATGGGAGGGAAAATTTTGGGGTACAACACCTACTATCCAGGCTTTCATATCGAAGTAACCCTACTATCCAGGTTCCTTCTCACAGCCCTACTACCCAGGCTTTCATATCGAAGTAACCCTACTATCCAGGTTCCTTCTCACAACCCTACTGCCCAAGCTTTCATATCAAAGTAACCCTACTATCCAGGTTCCTTCTCACAACCCTACTATCCAGGCTTTCATATCAAAGTGACCCTACTATCCAGGTTCCTTCTCACAGCCCTACTACCCAGGCTTTCATATCGAAGTAACCCTACTATCTAGGTTCCTTCTCACAACCCTACTACCCAGGCTTTAATATCGAAGTAACTCTACCATCCAGGTTCCTTCTCATAGTCCTACTATCCAGGCTTTCATTTCCAAGTAACCCTACTATCCAAGTTCCTTCTCATAACCTTACTATCTGGGTTCTTCCTCTCTTATCCCCAGACAGCAGTCCACAATACTGTAAGACCGGGACCCGATCAAACACAATTGATTTCACATTTCCCCAGAAAGTCGCGGTGCAGCATATACCCCGACCGGATACGCAGTTCACTTCTGCTTCCCCAAACCGGAGTTATACCCTAGTAGAGTAACGGACAACTGAAGCTCCTAAAACTCTATTTCTCCCAAGACAGAGACCAACATTCCCCAGTGAAGTCCTCCTCAACAATAGGTATACAAGTTCTCTCAAAGGAATCTCTTATGCGATCGACACCTCTTCGGATGGAAACTTTAAGCCCATCCCCGACAATCTTCCATCATCAACTTCCAAATGACATCTATAAGCCCATTCCCGATATCACAAATCAAGTTCCACTTCATGTGAGTGCAAATTTATGGGCACTCTAGTGTTCAATCATCTTCCACCTTCAGATCACGAAAGGTAGACAAGCCAATCTACATCTTCAGGTTTAAGAAATATGAACAGGGGCAGCTATTGTATCCCAAAATTTTCCCTCCCATATTTCTCAACACATGGCAAGTGAGGTCCCTAAATTGCTCAAGGAAGTTCAAGAATTGACCAGAAAAACTCTCTCATAAGGCAGTATAACTCAAATTAGGGATTCCATCTTCATCAAGATGTGTGAAAGACAAAGGACTAAAATGCTCACCATTGTCCGAACATGTTATCAGTATCATCCATGTCAAGTTTCAAGCCTTGCAGAAAAAGTTTGCTCAGTCAATTGCTCAAATACCTGAAAATCGACTGTGCTAGGTCAAAAGTCATCTGTGGCTCACATACAGTCAAACTTCAATATTTTTGGTCAACATCCTAATTTTGAAGTATTATTCATCATTTGATCAAGGGTTGATCATGATTCCTCAAGGATTGCTCACAATTCATCAAAGCCCAAAAGTTGCTAAATTAGGGTTTTGTAGGAAAAATCAACTCAACTTTGACAAAGCATAACTTTATCACGCTTTATCAGAAATGACCCATCCAAAGCTCATTTTTAAGAGGATGAAATTCCCTACAATTCATCTTCATCTCCAAAGTTCAGAATATGCACTCAAAAAAAGATATAAATTTTGACATTATAGGTCCTTTTGAAAAGTAAACAAAAAACACCTTTTTTAAGTCAAGCTTCATACATGAACATGGAAGACTCAATTGAGATGACACCAAAAGGGTTGCTTAGAGGACATCCTAAGATTTATAAAAAGTTCATGAACACCTCTCTAGGGTCAAAATTGAGAGAGTTGTGCATTGGCCAAGTTGACCATTTTTGCAAAATTGCCAAAAGTCAAATATGCTCAAATTTGCATTATTAGCTAAATGGGCCCAACTTTTTATGCTTGCACCTCAATTATAATGTGGTCCACGACCCAAATACTTATCCACCAATTATTTGCTTCATTTTTCAATTTATTTTGATTTTTCATAAATTAAAAAGTGAATTAAATCAAATAAATGATGAAAATTATCAAAGATATGATTTGATTTGTTTTTTTGACAGGTTAGCAACCAAGATATGCTGAGCTTGCAAGATCAATTTGAATCAATGGCAATTGGTACAAAAAGAGCATGATTAGGCCAAATTTGGAAGGATATCATACACCATGAAAACCAAATCAAATCTTCAAAATTTGTAAAGATACTAGGGGTTTTTACAACCCTAATTCACTCTAGTACATATAGAGAACACAACCAGGGCAAGAAAGGGAGGTTGGCAGTCATGAAAACACCAAAAGAAAACTAAAAAATTTGCAAGAAAGTGGGTGATCGTTCTTGGACTTAGAGAGTGATTCATACCATTCTAAGGCTACCAATAGACTCCTGGACATCTCCAGAAGGAATCTCAATTAATTACAAGCATTTTCATTTATGGAATCGTAAGTTACAGGTACCACGGTTTGCCTAAAAACTTGATTTTGATTTTATTGATTTACTCATCATATGCATGTTTTAATTATATATTGTTGTTCATCATTGATGAAATTCTGGCAGCAGATACTCAATGTCACAGTGAATGTTATGACACTGTATCTGACACTCTTCAAGACAGTAAATTTAAAAGCAGTAAAGAACACAATCAATTGTTTACCCAGTTCAGTGTGTAACAACACCTACTCTGGGGGCTACCAAGCCAGGGTGGAAATTCACTATAAGAGATATTAATTCAGGAATAAACCAACCAGTTTATCTCCTTCACTTAAGACTTACCCAATGCAACTTTAATCTAAGTTCAACTTAAACCTGAGTTCCTACTCACTCCCCCTCAATCACACCAGTGATACTAAACAATTGATTAATGAAATTATGAAGACACTCTTCAGTACACACACTTGATTTTGCTTCACAGCTTTAATCAAGTGACAATCACTCGTGCTTCAAAGCTTTGAGTGATACACAACCCTTACAATCAAATCCTACTCCAAATCACTTATCACAATGATAATTGATTGGCTCACAGTAGTTACAACTATACAGTCCCTTATTGATCTTCTGTCAAAAAGTGTTCTTCACCAACAGTCTTCATGAGGAATATATAGGCAGCTATTCTTCAGTTAGGGCTTCCACGAAAATAGCTAGGGTTAATTAGGGTTAACCTCAAGACTTGGTCATAGGTCTTTAACAACCAGATTAGGGTTAAGCAGAGTTAACCTAATGTCCACGTGAGAATCTAATCTGGATTGAATAAACCAGATTCCTGAAAATTCTCAGAAATAACATATCTGCACAAATGTTAGATCAGTACAGGATGTCTTAGCATTGGTTATGACAACAAGAATCCTGTTTACTGATTTTGGTAGAATGCAATAAATATGATCATTGCATAATGATCAGCTAAACACTCATATTGAGCAGCTCCTGTATGACATTCTTTTTCTGCAGAATGTACCTTGTATCCCAGAATGTTATGACATCAGTCATGACATTCACACAACTGGTTTTACCAAAAAACATGCCAACAACCAAACACTTACAAACTCCCCCTTTGGCAAATTTTTGGCTAAAACCCCTAAACAATCAGAGATTAGAAAGCAGCAAAATTTTTAATAACATCTACCAAGTCTAATTCTACCAAAATTATCACAAAATATTCTCCCCCTCTTTAGCCATAAATAGGCCAAAGATACTTGTACTTTTAAGTTATACAGTCATCCAAAAGGAATAATAAAAACACAGAGAAAAAAAAACAAAAGTCATTTGCAGCAACAGGTACCAGCAACAAACTTGTCAACTACACTGATCTTCAAGCACTGTCATCTTCAGAGGAGGCACTATCTTCTTCATCAGCATCTTCTTCCCTTCTTTGTCCTTCAATCTCCTCCTGTTCTAGTCTAGCAATCAGGTCCTCAAGAGTCCTTTTCCTTGTATCAAGCTCTTTGCAGGTTTCCTTCAGCACAACTATAACATTATTTTTCTTGGAGTGAGATCTGACAGTTGATGTCTCAGCAGATGTCATGACAATGTCAGGAACATGTGTTCCATGAAATAGCTTATAGTGCAAACCAAGAGCAGGGTCTCTTTTGCATACAGTATCTTTTTCAACTAGAATGTCAAGATACTGAGCAATGACTATACCACACAGGAGAGAGGGAAAGGCAATAGGGCCTTTAAAGCACAGCTTCCAGCATGTTTCAATGTTTGATCAAAGATATACTTTCCATAGTCAAAGTTTGTCCTGGTTCCAACAGCATAAATAAATCTTCCCAAGCGTGTGGAGATGGTTGACTTATGGTTGGTGGGAACCCAGTTAGCTGCACCAATTTTGTGCAGAATGGAAAATTTCATGCTCAGCTTGCTTGCATTCAACTTCCCTTTTAAGGGCCAGCTCTTGACTTTATTTGCAGTGATGGTTTGACACACTTGGTTGTCAGTAACCTTAAGCTCAGGGCAAGCATCATCAGGTCTTCCTAGGAATTTGTTTATTTCAGAGGGAGAGAAATTTACCTTCCTTCCTATCACATACACACACTTAAAATCAGCTGACTTTCCATCAGCACACCCATCAGATAAATTTACTATGAATTCTTTGATAAGAATTTCATAGCAGTTGGTAAACTTTACTACAGTATTTATTAGACCAGCAGTCTTGATTAGATCCATGATCTCCTTACATTCCATGTCACTGTTGTTCAGCTCTCTTTCCAAGGCGATCCTTTTCAAAAATACATACTTCCACCTGTTTGCGTTCTCTGGATGGTGAAAGGAGATGTTGTCAATGGCAACTTCAGGGACTTTAGGCATTTTGCTTGAAGAGAGTTTCTTTCTGAGCGGAATGTCTTCAACATCAAACTCAAATTCTGATTCCTCATCAGATTCAGAGGGTTCAGGCTCCTTCCTTTTCTTTGCTATTGGTTGTCTCAAAGGTTTTGAGAGACTACCAACAGGTACTCGAGTTTTCACCTTCCCTTTCTCTTTTGACAATCCAGCCTTCACAGCTTTTACTCCTGTCTTGTTCTCAGACCTGGTTTTCTTATGAACAACTTCAGTAGCCTTCTCTTTGGAGAGGCTTTTGACAACATCCTGCTTTCCTTTTCTGTTCATCATCCTTCTAGCTATGCTAGGGTTGATATTGGCAATTAATTCATTGTCAGAGTATTCTTCATCAATATCAATAACTGGGGGTTCAACATCCTTCTCAGTAGGGTTCTGGTGATCATCACGATTTTCAGGAGATTTCCTAATGTTGTCATCAGGTGTCTCAACATTCTGAGTGACATCTGGATTCATTTCAACATTTGGACTAGCAGATTCTTGGTTCAAAGGTACAGAAATGCCAGGTACAAAGTGATTCTCATTTAGAATCCTAGTGACTAGTCTAGCTATAGCTTGATGAACATAAACAGAACCTTCCCTATTTGCTATTTCTGGAGGAACAGAAGATGATGGTTGAGAGGATTTACCAGATGGAGAGGCTTGTGATCTTCTTGCATGTCTGGTTCGCAGCTTCTTGACCTTAGTGGGGTCAGCTGCCAGTTCACGAAGAGGAGTTATCTCCAGAATATCAGAATCCATGCAGTTTGTGATTGCCCTAGGTTCTCGATCAGAGGATGCGGAAGAAGCAGTCGCCTTTGAAGAGGATGATGACATGGATAGTTGAGACATTTTGAGTGATTTAGAAAACATGTAACATTGATAGTGAAATCTTCACTTGAGAGATTGGAGATTGTTGTAGAAACGCGAGAGGAGGGAGTTATATGAATGTCTATTCAACTTCTTAAAACTTTGGAAAGAAATAGAGAAACTGATGATTATCCCAATCAGAGTAGACTTAACTAAAATATCTCTCTCATCCCTTGTTTTAAGCAAAATTAATTGCTACATTTCTTCATGTTGGCAAATACCCAGCTTGCCCCTCAAATTTTCAAATTAATTAGCATCAAGTGCCTTGGTAAAAATGTCAGCCAGTTGTAGTTCAATGGCAACATGTTCCAGTTTAATCGTCTTCTCCTCCACAAGATCTGTGATGAAGTGATGTCTAATGTCAATATGCTTGGTCCTGCTATGCTGAATATGATTCTTGGAAATGTTGATAGTACTCAGATTGTCACAGTACAATGTCATAACATCTTGTGTGACATTATACTCAGTAAGCATCTGTTTCATCCAGATCATTTGAGAACAACTACTACCAGTTGCTATGTATTCAGCTTCAACAGTAGATAGAGACACACAGTTCTATTTCTTGCTGAACCAAGAGACAAGATTATTTCCTAAGAAGAAACATCCTCCAGAGGTGCTCTTTCTATCATCAGCACTTCCAGCCCAATCAGCATCACAATAACCAGTCAGAGTTGGTTCACATCCATGAGAGTACAACAAGCCATAATTGTAGGTTCCACTCACATACTTCAGAATTCTTTTCACTTGGTTGATATGACTTACTTTGGGTTCAGCCTGGTATCTTGCACATACTCCAACTGCAAAAGCAATGTCAGGTCTGCTGGCTGTTAAGTATATCAGACTTCCTATCATGCTTCTGTACAAGCTTTGGTCCACCTTAACCCCACTTGAATCTTTGGACAACTTTAAATGAGTAGGTGCAGGAGTCCTTTTGTGACTAGAATTCTCCATCCCAAACTTCTTGACAATGTTCTTTGCATACTTGCTTTGAGACAGAAAAATTGAGTCTTCCATCTGTGTGACTTGCATTCCAAGAAAGTAGGTCAATTCTCCCATGAGGCTTATTTCAAATTCAGCTTACATCTGGTCAGCAAAATGTTTAACCATTTTATATGACATTCCCCCAAACACTATGTCATCAACATAGATTTGAGCTACCATTATCTTTCCTCCTTCATTTTTGACAAAAAGAGTTTTATCCAAGCCTCTTTTCCTGTATCCTTTGTTAGAGAGGAATTTTGTCAACCTGTCATACCATGCTCTAGGAGCTTGTTTCAGGCCATATAAAGCTTTCCTCAATTTGTAGACATGCTCAGGGAAGTTTGGATCCACAAATCCTTTAGGCTGTTCCACATAAACTTCCTCATTTAAGTACCCATTAAGGAAGGCACTCTTTACATCCATATGAAATAACTTGAACTTAAGGAGACAAGCAATTCCCAATAGGAGTCTGATTGATTCCAGTCTGGCTACAGGAGCAAAAGTCTCATCAAAATCAACCCCTTAAACTTGAGTGTATCCTTGAGCAACAAGTCTTGCCTTATTCCTGGTGACAACTCCTTCAGCATCTGATTTGTTCTTGTAGATCCATTTTGTGCCAATGATGTTTGTTCCTCCTGGTCTAGGAACTAACTCCCATACTTCATGTTGCTTGAATTAGTTCAATTCATCTTGCATTGCTCTAATCCAGTATTCATCAGTTAAAGCCTCCTTAACATTTCTTGGTTCAATCTTAGATACAAAGCAAGAGTTTGTGATGATTTCTCTAGATCTTGTAATGACTCCACTATTAGGATCTCCTATGATGAGTTCCTTAGGATGATCTTTCTGAATTCTGATGGAAGGGTCTTTGTTAGCTTCCTTTGATTCAGATTCTGATGAAGTAGTTTTAGGAATATCATCCTTTTGAGTTGAGGTTTCAAAGAATGTCTCAACATCATACGGGACATTTGTTTCCTCATGGTAATCATCAACTATGACATTTATAGATTCCATCATAACTTTGGTCCTGGAATTGAATACCCTATAAGCTCTGCTGCTGGTAGAGTATCCTAGGAATATTCCTTCATCACTTTTAGGGTCCATCTTTCTCCTTTGTTCACGATCTGTTAGAATATAGCATTTGCTTCCAAATACATGGAAGTACTTCACTGTAGGCTTTCTTCCTTTCCAAAGTTCATAAATGGTGAATGATGTTCCCTTTCTCAAGGTGACCCTGTTATGGACATAACAGGCTGTATTCATAGCTTCATCCCAAAAATGAATAGGAAGTCTTTTGGCATGTATCATTGCTCTGGCAGATTCCTGTATAGTCCTGTTTTTCCTTTCCACAACTCCATTTTGTTGAGGAGTTATGGGTGAAGAGAATTCATGATTAATTCCTTATGAGGAGCAGAACTCATCAAACTTACTGTTTTCAAATTCCTTGCCATGATCACTTCTGATTCTGACAATGCATCCTTCTTTTTCTCTTTGAATTCTTTTGCACAGTTCCTTAAATACTTCAAATACATCATACTTTTACCTAATGAAGTTAATCTAGGTGAATCTGGAAAAATTAGTGTTCTCAGACTCTTAGATGTAAATGACCAAGTTTTTGGTGCCACTGTTTCACTTCTTTTTCTTCTTTGGCAATAGAGCACACAGAAGAATAATTAGTGTTCTCAGACTCCCATAAGTAGCAGTTGTATTTAGATCTGACTCCTCTCATTACAACTTCTTGTTTTTCATTAGTTACAAGACATTCAGACTTGGTGAAGTTGACCTTGAATCCTAGATCACATAATTGACTGATACTTATGAGATTAGCATTGAAGCCTTTTACCAGCAATACTTCATTTAGGTTTGGAACTCCAGGGCAGTCCAAGTTTCCAACTCCTTTGATTTCTCCTCTAGCACCATCTCCAAAAGTCACATAACTAGTAGTGTGAGGTTTAACATTATTGAGAAGATTCTTGATTCCAGTCATATGTTTAGAGCATCCACTGTCAAAGTACCAGTCTTCCTTTGCAGAGACTCTAAGGGAGGTGTGAGCTATTAGGGCAACAACCTTTTTCTTCCACTGTTGAGTGTATGGTGCCTTGTTAGACTTAGGTTTGACAACTGGGGTCTGATTAGGATATCCATATAATCTGAAGCAGAATGGCTTTATGTGACCAAACCTCCCACAATGATGACATCTCCATCTTTGATACATTTTCTTCATATTTCTCTATTCTCGATGGTGAGTGCTATGTTGTGACATCTGCTTTGACATTTGTTTATCAGGCCTGATTTTCTTCTTGTCTACAATAGATTTCTTTGCTGCCACAAATCCTAGACCAGACTTGTTTCCCACATTTTGTCCAATCTGAAGGATTTCTTCTAATTTGTCAGTTCCATTTGTCAACATCCTGACAGATTTGGTTATTTGGTTAAGTTTTGAGTTTAGCATTTGAACTTCACTTTCAAGATGACTTATAGTATCAGTGCCTTCCTTCTTCTCAGCCTCCAACTTTACTATGAGTTTTTTTTGTCTCTCATTTTGCTGACAGACTTCAGCACTTCTGATACATAACTTCTTGTATGAGTCAGCCAGTTCTTCAAATGTTACTTCCCCATCACTAGAGTCACTATCAGAGTTACAAATACCAGTTAGTGCAGTAACTAGTTTGGCAGATTCTTCTTCAGAATTACTTTCTGAGTCACAATCAGACCAAGTAACAGACATTCCTTTCTTTTGTTTCTTAAGAAAGGTAGGACATTCAGCTCGAATGTGCCCATATCCTTCACATCCATGGCATTGGACTCCTTCGCTTTGATTTCCCTTCTCTTCAGACTTTGGTCTTCTGCTGGAGTCATAAGATCTGTTAATGTCAGAGGGAATGTTCTTGACATTTGACCTTGACTTTGGGTCCATTCTCTTGATGAGTTTGTTGAACTGCCTTCCAAGCATGGCTATAGCTTCTGAAATATTTTCTTCTTCATCCTCCTTGTTTTCATCTTAAGTATTGGATACAAGTGCTATGCTCTTGATTTTCTTATCGACATTGTCACTGATCCCCATCTCAAAGGTCTGAAGTGACCCAATGAGTTCCCCAACCTTCAAGTTGTAGATATCCTGAGCTTCCTCTATAGCAGTCACCTTCATTGCAAATCTTTTAGGCAAGGATCTGAGAATCTTTCTCACCAGTTTTTCTTCTGACATCTTTTCTCCCAATGCTCCTGAGGTGTTGGCAATTTCCAAGATGTTCATGTGAAACTCATGAATGGTCTCATCTTCCATCATCCTTAGGTTCTCAAATTTGGTAGTCAGCATCTGAAGCCTTGACATTTTTACTTTGGATGTGCCCTCATGGGTAGTTTTGAGAGTGTCCCAAACATCCTTGACCAGTTCACATTGATGTACTAGTCTGAATATGTTTCTATCAATTCCATTGAACAAGGCATTTAATGCTTTGGAGTTACCCAAGGCTAACTCATCTTCTTATTTGCTCCATTCTTCCTCAGGTTTCAGACTGGTTGTCCCATCTTTCCCAGTTATGGTGGGATGGTTCCATCCTTTGTCAGTAGCTCTCCAAGCCTTTTTGTCCAGTGATTTTAAGAAGGCAATCATACGAGGTTTCCAGTAGTCATAATTTGATCCATCCAGAATGGGTGGTCTGTTCCCAAATCCTCCTTCTTTGTCCATAGCGCCAGAAAATAATATCCCTAGATCTCACCCAGTAAGACAGGCAGGGTGCCTGCTCTGATGCCAATTGAAATTCTGGCAGTAGATACTCAATGTCACAGTGAATGTTATGACACCGTATCTGACACTCTTCAAGATAGTAAATTTAAAAGCAGTAAAGAACACAATCAATTTTTTACCCAGTTCAGTGTGTAACAACACCTACTCTGGGGGCTACCAAGCCAGGGAGGAAATTCACTATAAGAGATATTAATTCAGGAATAAACCAACCAGTTTATCTCTTTCACTTAAGACTTACCCAATGCAACTTCAATCTAAGTTCAACTTAAACTTGAGTTCCTACTCACTCCCCCTCAATCACAACAGTGATACTGAACAATTGATTAATGAAATTATGAAGACACTCTTCAGTACACACACTTGATTTTGCTTCACAGCTTTAATCAAGTGACAATCACTCGTGCTTCAAAGCTTTGAGTGATACACAACCCTTACAATAAAATCCTACTCCAAATCACTTAACACAATGATAATTGATTGGCTCACAGTAGTTACAACTATACAGTCCCTTATTGATCTTCTGTCAAAAAGTGTTCTTCACCAACAGTCTTCATGAGGAATATATAGGCAGCTATTCTTCAGTTAGGGCTTCCACGAAAATAGCTAGGGTTAATTAGGGTTAACCTCAAGACTTGGTCATAGGTCTTTAACAACCAAATTAGGGTTAAGCAGAGTTAACCTAATGTCCACGTGAGAATCTAATCTGGATTGAATAAACCAGATTCCTGAAAATTCTCAGAAATAACAGATCTGCACAAATGTTAGATTAGTACAGGATGTCTTAACATTGGTTATGACAACAAGAATCCTGTTTACTGATTTTGGTAGAATGCAATAAATATGATCATTGCATAATGATCAGCTAAACACATATTGAGCAGCTCCTGTATGACATTCTTTTTCTGCATAATGTACCTTGTATCCCAGAATGTTATGACATCAGTCATGACATTCACACAACTGGTTTTACCAAAAAACATGCCAACAACCAAACACTTACAATTGAGTTTGCAAGCTATTGGTACCACTTAATTGCATTTACAGTGCAGGAATCATGATATGCCATTGTTAGGGTTCCTTTGCTCGTTTTAGGGGTTTTCAGTATAGGTAAAATTAGGCATGGATTATGATACCATGATGCTCGTGAGGATGAGATAAGTTGATTGGTACCATCACCTTTCATTTATATTTCTTGTATAGGATTCTTGAATGTCACAGGTTTGTACTTACAACAAGATGTCCGTAGGTAAAAGTCATGTTTCCTAAAACGACAGTCTGGGGAAGAAGAAGCTTGTGTGGCAGCATGTGACTCGTCCATTTGAATTTTCGCGCATTTTATGAATACATTATTTGTTTAGATTATATTGTTTTACTTCTATTATGTGAACAACAAAAGCGCGTAGCACAGATGGCAAGCAGGCACTGGGAGCGAGAATGAGGACCTGGGTTCGATCCCCAGGTCCCAACCTTTATTTGTATTATTTTGTTTCATGTGATCAGGTACACTACAGCCTCAGGCGCCCACCATATGCCATAAATATCCATCCATCAAATACATCTCCAGCCAAGATCCAATGTGCCATCATTGAAGGATCACCATATACCTCAAGTTAACACACGCACCGGATCAGGCATAGTTAAACAGGTTTTAGCCTTGTTGGGCCCAGAAAACTCAGCCTCCAACCCACAGAATTGCTAAATGCTATCAGGCCCACTTCTTTTTTTTTTCTTTCTTATTTTTAATTCTTTTAATATTTCTTTTAATTATTTTAATTGACAATTAATCATTTTTAATAAAATCAAGAATTCACAAAAATTAGAATTAGTTTTTTTATTATCAAATTTAATTTAATTTAGTTTAATTTAACTTAGGGGAATTTTAATTTATTTTCACAAATAAAATCAAATAGAAATTAGGTTAAATTCTTGATTTAATTCTTTTATTTTTATCAAATAAACCAAAACACAAAAATAGGTTTTCAGAATGAATTAATTTATTGGTCTTAATTTAAAATTAACTAGAACTTAGGATTTTGTTTTAATTCAATTATTCACTATTTTTCTCAAAAAACAAAAACATGACAAAAAAACATTTTTTTAATCAATCACAAGTAGGATTAGTCAAAGGGTCAAAAACCTAATCGCCTCGCGTTTAATTCGCCGCACGCTTGTTAATTATTTTTGCCATTATTTTGTATATGTTCACTAGTTTGTAATAGTTAATTTAGGGTTTTTATTTACTGTTTAAATTCCCAGGTTTTTTTGGCTATGTAGTTAATCCCCCTCTCCGAAGCCTTGTAATAGCTAGGTTTATTTTCTCGCATTTTTAATTCCTGCAAATATTTAACTGTCTAGATGTATGCTAATAGGATTGTATGGCAAGAATGCATGACAAATTAATACGGTTAGAAAACCCTAATGTGCAAAGATAAATAACTGAAAACAAATCACTCACACATATCACTATTAGGGTATACTCTCACTTCGGTTGCCTTCGGTAAACGATCATTAAGCATAGGGTGTCTTAGTGGTTACCCTCCAGTCTAAAAAGATCAAAATTTCCCATTCGAATGTCGCCTCAGAAATGTTTCCCCGGAAATGTTGCCTTGGAAATGTTGCCTCGAAAAGATCTTAAGACTCTAGGGTTATTACTAAGGTATCCTAACATTGCTTTAGTGATCGTACGTCCCTTTCGAATTGACCCTTACAAATTCCAACGATGGTGCTACCTATTTCTCAATAGTAGGATAGTGCTGTCTAAAGGAAACAAGAATAGAAACAATATTTTTTCGAGTAGGTAGATGCTAGTAGGTACTTGCTCAAATCAAAACTTTCCACACTTACACTTTTAAAACAATTTTCAAAATAACTTCGTCACACCTTTGAGGACTGATACAAGGGTTATCACAAAGTAAAACTTTTTCAAAAACAAAGCACACAAACACAAGCAATTTAAAAAATGATCAAGTACCTAAGAGCCCATGGAAAACCATGGATAAAAAGGGTTCTAACACCTTCCCTTTCTATAATCTACCCCCCGTACTCAGAATATCTCGAAAAAGGATTTTTTCTGTACTTTTTTCCTTTCCGGTTGGATGAAATAAAAGTCGGTGGCGACTCTTGCTTACCGCGACATTTTGCAAACAAAAAACGAAAAACGCAAACCAGTATTTAACAGTCGGTTCAACCACCGTATCACAGTATTCTCTCGACCTTGGTCCAGTTCTATAATTCGATGTATCGTTGCTTTACTTTTCCCGACTATCAGTTGATGCCTACACTGGAGGAGTATTCTTATCTGTTGGATTTACCCATTACCGATCGTATTCCTTTTACTGGTTTGTAGGGTGAGCCAAAACCACATGAGATTGTTGCTTTGATTCATCTGGGGAAGTCTGAGGTGGAAACCCATATGACTACCAAAGGAGGGATTAGAGGATTACCAGCTCAGTTCTTATTGGAGAAAGCTTGCTACTTTTCCAGGATGAAGAGTACAGTCGCTTTTGAGGCTATCTTTGCTCTACTTGCTTACAAGTTGTTCTTATTTCCTAATGTGGACATGTTTGTTGACATTATTGCTATCAGGATCTTCATGATCGGAAACCCAGTTCCTACCTTGTTGGGTGATGCTTATTACTCTATTCATCTTCGGAATTCTTATCATGGGCGTATGATTATCTGTTGCACGCCCCTATTGCACCGGTGGTTTATCTCTCATATGCCTCAGTTGATGCTTTTTGGGATGTCAAAAAGGAACCCCGTTAGGCTCCTAAGATCATGGCACTTAATCACTCGGATATTGATTGGTATCATCGATCTTACCAGGATATAGAGATTATTGACAGTTGTGGTAGTTTCCCAATGTACCTCTTCTTGGTACAAAGGGAGGAATTAACTATAACCCCGTTCTTGCACGACGACAACTCAGTTATCCGATGAGGGATAAACCAAATAGTATTCATTTGAGTAGTTTCTTTCTGAAGGAGGGAGAAGAACATAGGGAAGCTAGGGAGAAGATTGCGAATGCCTGGCGTCACATTCATAAGAAGAGTAGGAAGGATTTGGGACCTAGTGGTGTTGTTTCTTTGAAGCCATATCTTTAGTGGGTCCAAACGAGAGCTATTCAGTTGAAGATGCCATATTCCCAGAAAACACCTATGCCTGATCTGTTTGTGAAGACTACTCCTCCCTTATTAGATGGCCTAGAAGAGCTGCAGCTTGCTTTAGTCAGGATACAACAGGAAAAGGATGCTTGGAAGAACAACTGCACAACTTTAGAGATTTCCTATAGAGCAGACTTGAAGGAGAAAGACGACTTGATTGAGATCCTTGAGAGTCGAGCGATAAATACTATGGAGAGGCAAGGGGATTTATTTTATCCTAAGCCTTAATAAGATGTTGATTACTCACTTCCTGATTCAGGTGATTAGAAGAAGGTTACCACCAGGTATGCGAAAGAAAACCAGAGGTTGAAGGCTCAGATCGCCAGGCTTACAGGGAAGCACCAGCGTATAGAGTGATCTCTATCAGTTTTACTTCTCAGGGTTTTAGATTTTATTTTTATCTTGTACTTAGGATCATTGAAACTTGTAATCCATTTTGGAGTTGTTATAATGAAATTTTTCAGTATTTCAAATGCATTATTACTTTGATATTCGCAATATGTCCATAAATTTTAAATCCCTTGAAATATTAAATAATAAAATAAAATCATGTGCACTGCATATCATGCATCTTATTGCACACATTTCTTGCATTTGTTATGCATATCCATGTGTCTTACCAAGCTTTTTTACTTTGCTCAGCAAGCTGACTCACTACTACAACACTCGGGATAATTTCAGAAAGAAGATGGACAACTTAGAAAAAGAGAATCGTGAGCTGCGCGAGGCGGTTTCTGCTTTGAAGGCCGGCATGGTCAATCTTACTGCTCTGATGGAATCTCTGGTGGCTGCTCAGAATCAGCCACCGAGTGTCCAACCTCAACCAATAAGGGCAACTACTGAAGCTCCGACTGTTCCCATATCTACTACTCCAGCTGTTGTTCAAAACCGCATGCCTCAAGGTTATCCATGGGGAATGCCAGAGAATTTTTCACCTGAAGGTTTCAATCTTGGTCCTCAAGATACTCCAATTGTTCAGACTATTGTTACTTCGACACCTCCTGTGGTGCATGCTGCTCCTACTGCGCCTCCTTCGGTGAATATAGTTTTGTTTGTTAACGATGATGTGTATCATCCTTTCCCTCCATCGAGTGAAGACTTGAGTCTTTATGACATAATGGATGATTTTCAAGAGAAGTTTGACAAGATGCAAAGAGAGATGAAGGCCCTCAGGGGAAAAGAGCTATTCGGGCAGAATGTGAATGAGTTATGCTTGGTCCCGAATGTTAAAATACCTGCTAAGTTTAAGGTCCCGGAGTTTGAGAAGTACAAGGGCAACACTTGCCCTCGTGCTCATCTGGTGATGTATGTAAGGAGAATGTCTACCCATACTGATGGTCAACATCTGCTGATTCACTTTTTTCAGGATAGTTTGACCGGTGCTGCACTGAAGTGGTATATGAGTTTGGACAGTGTTAACATCCATACTTTCAATGATTTGGGAGAAGCATTCATCAAACAATACAAGTACAACATGGACATGGTGCCTGACCGTGATCAACTTAGGGCCATGGTTCAGAAAGACAGGGAATCATTCAAAGAATATGCACAGAGATGGCGTGAGGTAGCCGCCCAAGGGATTCCTCCCATGGAAGAGAAGGAGATGACTAAGATTTTCTTGAAAACGCTGGGTGCTTTCTACTACGAGAGACTGATAGCAAGTGCGCCAAGTGACTTTACTGAAATGGTAGGAATGGGTATCCGCTTAGAAGAAGCTGTAAGAGAGGGCCGTTTAACGAGAAGTGAAAGCTCTAGAGGTGTGAAGAAGCCATCTTATGGGTTTACCAAGAAAAAATAAGAGGATGCAAATGCTGTTATGCAAGAGAGGAGGGTTAATACTCCTAGAAGGAATTATCAGCGTCATCAGCAAGTCGCCTCAGTTACTCCAGTTGTGGGTGCAACTCCAACTACTGTTGCTTATCAGAGACCGTCCCAGCATGAGAATCAAGGGTATAATCAGAGAAGGGAGAGTTATGACCTTATTCCTATGAGCTATACAAAGTTACTACCGACATTGATTTAGAAGAAGCTGGTTCAGGCCCGACCACCTCCCGCTGTACCATCACCATTGCCTTGGTATTACAAGGCAGACCAAACATGTGCCACCAGGACATAATGTTGAGAATTGTTATCCTTTGAAGACTGAGGTGCAGAAATTGGTGAAGTCTAGTATTCTATCTTTCAAGGATGTGGGACCTAATGTGAAAGACAATCCTCTACCTAAGCATGAAGGAGTAAATGATGTGAATATGGTGGCTGGTTATCCATGCGACTTCCGGATTTTTGATATTAATCTGGTTAAAGGAGATTTGGTGAAAATGCATACGGACCTCTGTGAATTTAGCTACTACATGCATGACCATCCCGGTTGTGCTATTTGCGGTACAAACATACAAGGTTGCGATGAGATAAAGGCTGATTTACAAGAGATGATGGATGAGGGCCTCATCCATATAATCAGGCCTAGGGCAGAGTATGAGGAGGAGGTGAATATGGTTTCTAGATGTCCTAGAGAATTTAAATTTTTTGATGTAGAGTATATGAATGAGGACCTTGTGCAATTGCATGCTACTTTCTACCATATGGCTGGTCAGGTAGAACACCAGTATGGATCTTGCCAAATTTGCTGTCGGGACTCCCGAGGATGTTCAATCATTAAGAAGGGTGTCCAGTTGTTATTAGATAATGGAGTTATCAAGGTTACAGGTCAAAGGGATGATTACCACGAAGTTGATTTGATTGAGGTTTACTTGACTGAAGAAGAGTCAGATGAAGAGTATGCCTCTGCAGATGAGTATTTCTCCTCAGATGAGGATTTGTTTTCCAAAAAAGACTCAATAATGACTGATTATGTTGAAGAAGGGGTAAATGTCATTGTACCTTGTTTTAGGGCAGCCGCCCATCTTGAAGTTGAATATTATAGCAAGCCAGCGGTTACCCCATTGGTGATTAGTTTGCCGGGTCATATCCCCTACAAGTCAGATAAGGTTGTGCCCTACAAATACAATGCTACAATCTTAAAGGATGGAGTGGAAGTTCCCATCCAGCCGATGCCTGATGTTGGGAATATTGCTGAAAATAGCAGGGTGACCCGCAACGGTCGTGTGTTTGCACCAGTTGTTCGAGGAGATGTTAGTGCTGGAAAGAAAATTGTTGAGAATGTTGAACCCAAGAAGGCTACGGGTGAGACTAGTGGGGCTACTTTAGATAAAGAAGTGGATGATATTTTAAAGATAATCAAGATGAGCGACTACAAAATTATAGATCAGCTACTGCAGACTCCTTAAAAATATCTATCTTAGCTTTATTGATGAACTCATCTGCTCACAGAGAATCCTTGATGAGGGTATTGGACCAAGATTTTGTGGAGAGTGATATGCCAATAGACCAATTCAGCAGCGTAATAAGGAACATTACGTCATGTAATAATTTGAGTTTCTACGATGATGAATTACCAGATGAAGGAAGGAATCACAACTTGGCCCTCCACATCTCTATGAATTGCAAGAATGATTCACTATCCAATGTGCTGATTGATAATGGATCCGCTTTGAACGTTATACCGAGGAGCACTCTTATGAAGTTGAAATATCAAGGAATGCCTATGAGCCCAAGCGACATCATTGTGAAAGCGTTGGATGGATCAAGGAAATCTATTATTGGTGAAGTGGACTTGCCTATTCATATAGGACCACATTTGTTTCAGATAACTTTCCAGGTCATGGATATTGTACCCGCTTATAGCTGTTTGCTAGGAAGGCCGTGGATACATGAGGCAGGGGCTATCACTTCAACTTTACACTAGAAACTGAAATTTGTACGTGAAGGGAAAGTGGTAATCATAAATGGGGAACATGCATTATTGATATCTCATTTGTCCTCTTTCAGCATTGTGGAGTCGGATGAAGTTGCTGCTGGAACCCAGTTCCAAGCCTTATCCATTGAAAACATAAGAGGAAATGAGAATTCCATGCTTTCGCTTAAGGATGCGCAGTAAGTTGTGCGAAAGGGTCATAACGAGGTATGGGGACAAATTGTGGATCCACCTGTGAACAAGAACAAAGCCGGCTTGGGGTTCTCTTTGAAGAATGACAAAGGTAAGAGCATGAAGCCGAAGTTTTCTGCTAGCAAGTATCAAGACATCTTCCGTAGCGGGGGTTATCTTCATCCAACTGTTTCCAGGACTAATGCCATTGTGGAAGATGAAGCAGAGCAGGAAATGTCGAATTATGTGACGCACGTAGTTAGGGTTCAGAACTGGATCACCATTGATGTTCCCTCTTGCATACATGTTTCAAAGTAATTTGTTTTGTTAATCTTTTTGAAAAGCTTTCACTCTGCCCTAGGTGGAAGTATTAATGTTGTAGGGCTTATCTGTTTGCTGTGACTTTTAAAATCAATAATAAAAGTTGTCTTTGTTTCCCAAATTGTGTCTTTATTTTCTGTTTTTTTTCTTGGAAAATGGTAATTAGAAAAAACCCTTCAAAATAAATAATAACTGAAATTCAATCTGCATGATCACTTGTTACATGTGTCAGTTTCTAAAAGCAATCATAAATCATATGTGCAGATTAATTAAAAATCCCGTTGAATATAATGACCCTACACCCTCTCCCAACTTTGAATGTCCTGTGTATGGGGCCGAAGAAGAAGATTATGATGAGATTCCAGAAGAGGTCTCACAGTTGCTTGAGCATGAGGAAAATACCACTCAGCCATATAAAGAGCCATTGGAAGTGATCAATTTGGGTTCAGAAGAAGATCTGAAGGAAGTCAAGATTAGAGCATTGTTGCATCCTGATGTGAAGAGCAGGTGGATTGAGCTGTTGAAAGAGTATGTGGATATTTTTGCTTGGTCTTATCAAGATATGCCTGGTCTAGATACATATATTGTAGAGCACCATTTGCCGTTGAATCCAGAGTGTCCGCCAATCAAATAGAAGTTGAGAAGAACTCACCCAGATAAGGCAGTGAAGATCAAAGAGGAGGTTCTAAAGTAGATTAATGCTGGTTTTGTTTTGACGTCAGTGTATCCTCAATGGATTGCCAATATTGTCCCAGTACCGAAAAATACGGAAAAGTTCGCATGTGTGTAGATTGCAGAGATCTAAATAAAGCTAGTCCAAAAGATGATTTTCCATTTCCACACATTGATATGTTAGTGGATAGAACATCAAAATTCAAAGTATTCTCGTTTATTGACGGATTTTCTGGGTATAATCAAATAAGAACAGATCTGAATGACATGGAAAAAACAACGTTTATCACACCCTGGGGAACATTCTGTTACAAAGTGATGCCCTTCGGGTTAAAGAACACTGGTGCAACATACCAGAGGGCTATGACAACCCTATTCCATGACCTGATGCACAAGGAAATTGAAGTATATGTTGATGATATGATTTCTAAATCCCAGACTGAAGAAGGGCATGTAGAAGATTTGTTGAAGTTGTTTCAGCGTTTGAGGAAGTATCGTCTTCGTTTGAATCCAAATAAATGTACCTTTGGTGTTCAATCAGGGAAATTGTTGGGTTTCATTGTTAGCCAGAAAGGAATTGAAGTTGACCTTGATAAAGTCAAAGCAATTCAAGAGATGCCAGCTCCAAGAACTGAAAAATAAGTCAGAGGATTCCTCGGGCGTTTGAATTATATTTCCAGATTCATTTCCCACATGACTGCAACATGTGAACTGATCTTTAAGTTGTTAAAGAAAGATCAAGGTTGTGTGTGGACGGATGAATGCCAAAGGGCATTTGAAAGTATTAAAGAATATCTGCTTGAACCTCCTATCTTGCTCCCTCCTGTCGAAGGAAGACCATTGATTATGTATCTGACAGTGTTAGATAAATCCATGGGTTGTATTCTGGGACAACAAGATGAAACAGGGAAGAAATAGTTCTCCATTTATTATCTCAGTAAAAAGTTCACTAATTATGAGTCGCGATATTCCATGTTGGAAAAGACATGTTGTTCTTTGGCCTGGGCGAAAAAGTATTTGCGGCAGTATATGTTGAATCACACTACTTGGTTGATCTCCAAAATGGACCCAATCAAGTACATTTTTTAAAAATCCTGCTCTTACTGGGAGAATTGCCCGCTGGCAGATGTTGCTATCTGAATATGATATCGAATACCACAATCAAAAAGCTATTAAAAGCAGTGTGATGGCAGATTATCTTGTTCTCCAACCAGTGGAGGATCATCAGTCTGTAGAGTATGAATTCCCCGATCAGGATGTGATAATCCTAAAAGTGAAAGATTGTGATGAACCATTGCCTAAGGAAGGTCCTGACCCTGAATCTCGTTGGAGTATGATATTTGATGGAGCTGTGAATGCTTATGGTAAAGGAATTGGTGTTGTGATTGTCATTCCACATGGATCGCACATTCTTTTACTGCAAGGTTGACATTTGATTGTACTAATAATATGGCAGAATATGAGGCTTGCATCATGGGTCTCAAAGAAGCTATTGATCTCAGAATTAAAATTCTATATGTGTATGGTGATTCAGCTTTGGTAATAAACCAGATTAAAGGAGAATGGGATACTCGTCACCCCGTCTTGATCCCTTACAAAGATTATGCTAGAAGGTTATTACCCTTCTTTAATAAAGTTGAATTCCATCATATTCCAAGAGATGAAAATCAAATGGCGGATGCTCTAGCAACTCTGGCTTCTATGTATCAAGTAAATACTTGGAATGATATACCTCAAATTATGGTTCGGCGACTGGATAGACCCGCTCATGTGTTTACAATAGAGGAGGTAGCAGATGAGAAGCCTTGGTATTAGGATATCAAGAATTTTCTCCAGACTCAGGAATACCTGATTGGTGCATCGAATAAAGATAGAAAGACATTGAGAAGATTGACAGGCAGTTTCTTCCTCAGTGAAAATGTGTTGTATAAAAGAAATTATGACATGGTCTTGCTCAGATGCGTGGATAGACATGAAGCAGGCATGTTGATGCATGAGGTTCATGAAGGTTCATTCGACACTCATGCCAATGGACATTCAATGTCTAAAAGGATGCTAAGGGCAGGTTACTATTGGCTGACAATGGAATCTGATTGTTATAAATTTACAAAGAAGTGTCATAAATGCCAGATTTATGCGGACAAGGTTCACGTGCCTCCGACACTTCTCAATGTTATCTCTTCCCCATGGCCTTTCTCTATGTGGGGTATTGACATGATCAGGATGATAGAACCCAAAGCTTCAAATGGACACCATTTTATCTTGGTAGCAATTGATTACTTCACCAAGTGGGTGGAGGCTGCTTCATATGCCAATGTTACTAAGCAGGTGGTTGTGCGCTTCATCAAGAATAACCTTATATGTCAGTATGGTGTGCCGAGCAGAATTATCATCGACAATAGCTCGAATTTGAAGAATAAATGATGACATAACTGTGTGAAGAATTCAAGATTGTCCATCACAATTCATCTCCTACAGGCCAAAGATGAATGGGGCTGTTGAAGCTGCTAATAAGAATATCAAGAAGATTATCCAGAAAATGGTCGTTACTTATAAGGATTGGCATGAAATGCACCCTTTTGCTTTACATGGATATCGAACATCTGTCTGCACTTCAACAGGAGCAACCCCATTCTCCCTGGTGTATGGAATGGAAGCAGTACTCCCAGTCGAGGTTGAGATTCCCTCTTTGCGTGTGATAATTGAGACCAAGTTGACTGAGGCTGAATGGGTCCAAAAATGGTTTTACCAATTGAATTTGATCGAGGAGAAGAGAATAACAGCTTTGTGTCATGGACAGTTGTATCAGAAAAGAATGAAGAAAGCTTTTGATAAAAAGGTCAAACCTCATGAATTCAGAGAAAGTGGCCTCGTGCTAAGGAAGATCATGTCTTTCAACACTGATTCTAGGGGCAAGTGGACTCCCAACTTTGAAGGCCCATATGCAGTCAAGAAATACTTCACCTAAAGAAGTAAGAGAACAACTCGCTAAGTTGAAAACCCGAAAGGGCAGCTTAGGTAAAAAAGAGTGTCTCGGTAGGCCGAAAACCTGAAAGGGCGGTCTAGGAAAAAGTTAGAGACATAAACAGAATAAATTTCATGCTAAGTTGAAAACCCGAAAGGGAAGATTAGGAAAAAGTTAGGGACTTTCTTGGCAAGTAACTGCATCATGCAAGATCTGATCATTGAAGAAACAATCTTCTCGAATCCTCATCATACTTCAACGGAAGCTGCTTCTCAGGATTTCAAAAATTGTTAGAGGGGATAGTGGTCATTGTATCTCAATGTATCTTTGCCATTATATATTACCATTTTCCAAACTTTGTAATCATCTATGGAGTCTCGCCGTTTACAGACTACCATTATATTAATAAAGTTTGAGTTGTTACCCAACTCTCTGTGTTCCTTATTTTATTTATCTTGCAAAGACTCCATTTATTATTGATAATAACTTTCAAAGCAAAAAGATTAAATAACAAAATCGATTTTTCAAAAAGAATTTACAATTTGCTTTTACTTTAGAATTTGTGATGAGAAAAAAAACAACAACAAAAATGGTGATCCCAGGAATGGACAAACTCCAGTTGTTTTAAGAAGTTTTTGTTCCCGCCGGGAAAGTTTACTCAGGATAATTCCCCGTATTGGGTTCGAGACTTTGGTATCCTCGGTCAAGTTTGGATTCATTTATCCTCCTTGTCTGAGTTTTCATGATGTAAGATTTTAATCCGAGATTTCTCCAGTGAAGTTTTCATTCGGTCTAATGGAAGTTCTTTTTCCAGAGAAGTCGATACCATAATCACTCTTGAAGAACGCAGGTCCCTAGTTTCTCTAGTGAAGAACATATTGTGGTTTTCCCTTTAAGGATGTGGTGATTAACCTCCCCAATGAAGTGAACCTGAATTCCCCAGTGTATGTTTTGATGATTTGGTGTCCATCTAATTTACTTAAGATTGGTTTTGCAATCCCCAGAAAGGGAGTTACTCTTGAAAACATTTGTTTCCCCGGTGAAGCCTGGATAAGGATGTTATATCCCTGTATCTGTACTATTCTGCCACTTTGTTTTGTTTACTTCCGGATTATGTTTCTCCTCAGTAAAGCTAAAGCAGGCAGTAGGTTATGTTTCCTCAGCTGACATTTACCTTTTTTTTGGAATGATCATCTTGGATGTGATTTAGCTGAGTGTTTTTTGTGCCTGAGGTTGTTTAGCCTGGTTACTCCCAGTGATGTATATCTGTTTTGTCAGCATACGCACAATAACACGCATACACTCATACATTCATACAGACATCATGCATAGCTAAAATTGGCAAATCATTGCTCATTACCATTTGTTAATATTTTTGTTGACATATCACCCTGTTTTGCAGAGTTATGTTGTCCTCTCTTCAATAGAGTATTGGCCTTAAGCAGAAAGCGTATATTCTTTCAACTTCCCCACTGAGTTTTCCCTTGTAGAAGATTTTTGCTTTAGCCTTCTTGTACAACTCTTTGTTTAAATGGATTTGGTTTTCCCTCTTACGTTTATTTATCAAAGGATGTATTTTGGTTGACTGTTTCATTCCAGTTTATTTCTGATTTGAATCTTTGGTTTCCCAGCAATATTATTTACTCTGGATTTCTGAAATCTTCGAGTTTTGGTTTGTGCATTTATTTTGCACAAGAAGACTTTATCTCCTCAGCAGGAATATCAGGGCATTTCCCCAAGAAGTCATATTTCATTCCCCAGGAAGCCATACTGTTCTCCCCATAAAGTAATTTCTTTTTACAATCCTCCATGACAACAAGTTACAGGTCTCTTTATTTGAGAAACTTGTGCTTCCCTGTAAAAGTCTACGTAACTTTTTTTCTTCTATCTCCTCTATGAATGGATAGTTTGCAGTCCATCATCGGTTTACGCCAGCGGATGGCAAGACTTTCAACTTCGCAGAGACAATTCGTTGTGAAATATTGGCAGGTGGAAGTCTCTTTATTTGAGACAACTTACCCTTTCCAGGCAAAGTGCCTCGATTAAAGAAGAAGTTGAGACCCGTTCTAGGAGAAATGCCAGAATTTTGGGGAAACTTATTATCTTTTTGCTACCTTCAGCGAACGTTGGTAGTTCATTGTTAGTGAACAACAATGCTATGATATATTCTCTCTCTACCTTCAGTGAAAGTTGGTAGATCACCATCAGTGAAAGTTGGTGTTTGTTATCTTTTTGCTACCCTCAGTGAATGTTGGTAGTTTATCGTCAGTGAACGGATGTGATATGATATATTCTCTTTCTACCTTCAGTGAAAGTTGGTAGATCACCATCAGTGAAAGTTGGTGTTTTCTATCTTTTTGCTACCTTCAGTGAATGTTAGTAGTTCATTGTTAGTGAACGACAGTGCTATGATATATTCTCTTCCTACCTTCAGTGAAAGTTGGTAGGTCATCGGTAGTGAATGTTGATGATTGTTATCTTTTTTCTACCCTCAGTGGACGTTGGTAGTTCATCATCAGTGAATGGCAATGCTATGATATATTCTCTCTCTACCTTCAGTGAAAGTTGGTAGATCACCATCATTGAAAGGTTGTGTTTGTTATCTTTTTTCTACCCTCAGTGAATGTTGGTAGTTCATCGTCAGTGAACGGCGGTGCTATGATATATTCTCTTTCTACCTTCAGTGAAAGTTGGTAGATCACCATTAGTGAAAGTTGGTGTTTTCTATCTTTTTTCTACCTTCAATGAATGTTGGTAGTTCATCGTCAGTGAACGACGATGCTATGATATATTCTCTTTCTACCTTCAGTGAAAGTTGGTAGGTCACCTTCATTGAAAGTTGGTGATTTTTATCTTTTTGCTACCCTTAGTGAACGTTGGTAGTTCATCATCAGTGAACGGTGGTGCTATGATATATTCTCTCTCTACCTTCAGTGAAAGTTGGTAGATCACCATCATTGAAAGTTGATGTTTGTTATCTTTTTTCTACCCTCAGTGAACGTTGGTAGTTCATCGTCAGTGAACGATGATACTATGATATATTCTCTCTCTACCTTTAGTGAAAGTTGGTAGGTCACTGTGATATGGTGGGAGAACTGACTTGAGGTTTTGCGTTTGTGTTCGCAAATGTTTCGGTTTAGCAAGAGTCGCCATCGACTTTTTATTTTATCCAAAGGAAAGGTCAAAAAGCACGGGAAAGACCTTTGAGATGTTTTCTCGGGTTCGGGGGGTAGATTATGAAAAGGGAAGGTGCTAGCATCCTTTTCATCCATGGTTTTCCATGGGCTCTTAGTTACTTGTTTAGATCACTTGCTTTTACTTTTCAATTGTTTGAAATGGTGCTTTTGTGTGTGGTTTTGAAAAATATTTTGAAAAGAGGCCTTTGTCTAGGCAACCTTTGTAATGATTCTTGTTTGAATATATACAAAGGTGTTTGTCTTTTGAAAAATGTTTCAATGTTTGAAAGTTTGTATTCGGGAAAGGTTTTGAAATTGTGTGATAGTTTGAAAATATCAAGGATGTTTGCAAGTTTGATCAAGTAACTAGGAGTTGTCTACCCTAACTCAAAGATCTTTCCTACACATTTTTAACCCTTTGACATTGTTGTTTTACCATTGTATTTGGTAAACAACCTTGTGTTTGGATATTAAACGGGACGGGCGTGGGTCATCGTATGACCATGATAGCAATTGTGCTAAGTATCTTTAGCAAGTTTTTGAGGGACTAGATCATTTTTGTATAGGCAACCAAGATAGCGTCATCGAGGGACTATGATATTTTTGTTTTGTTTTGTTTTGCCAAGATACTCAACATGCATATCATGGCCATTTTAAAGGCAACAAGTGGATGAAACCCTAGGGGTGCTTGTGTGCATTGTATTGTCATTTTTCATGTATTTTTGTCTTGTATTAGTCAAGCTATTTGTTTTGATTTTTGGTTATCATACAAACCCTAATCTTTCTATCATGCATATTTGTAAGCAATAAAGTGCGTAAAAGTAAATCTACAACTATTACAACATTGATATGGGGAGGGGGGATACAAGTTTGAATAGAGGGATATTTGCAAGAAAATAAAACCCTAATTCAACTATTACAACCAAATTGAATTTATTGTATGAATAATAAATTGACAAATATTTAAATGTGCAATTAAACATAAATATGCAAAAATGTTTTTGTATTATTTTTATGTATGTAAAAATAAATTATTTAATGTCCTAAAAATATTAAAAATAAAAATGATTATTTTTATTAAGGGTGGAAACCCTAATTTTTGGTTTAAGAAATATATATATATATATATATATATATATATATATATATATATATATATATATATATATATATATATATATATATATATATATACAAGAATATAAAATAAAAATAAAAATATGTACAAGAGTGTTAAAAAAAATTAAATGTGTGAGAAGAATATTATTTAAGTATATAAATAATAAAAATAAAAATATATAATATTTTTTGTATTGTTTATGAATTTATTTTAAGAAAATAAAAGTATATATTATTTAATAACTATTTCTATGTCCAAAAAAATAATAAAAAATAATAAAATAAAATGTGAAATTTTAAGAAAAATATTTTTGGTGATTTTTTTATATTTAGAAAAAATAATAAAAGTCAGAAATGAAAATAGAAATGGAAAATATAAAAAAAAAATCAATGGGCCAAGGGGGTGTAGGAAGTAAACAGGGGGTGTCAAAAGCAAGGAGAATCTAAGCCCAGCCCAAGTTGCCTTCGTCCCTGTCCTTGAGACAGAAGCAAAACACGTGCTCCATGTTCAAACTCGTATCTCCTGCATTTGTGCTTAAAAACAAAAACTTACAACATGAAGGTTATAGAGCATTAAACCACGATTCTAAACATATAAAAAACTTGATCTAACTCTCAAAGACCAGAGAGAATTTCTTTGGCCCTAAATCTTGACCTAGTTTTTTCAGAAATTTCAACTATCAAATACTCCTAGCTCCATTAACATAAATGAATTCTATGCATATGTACAGCTTAAGGGCAATGAGGACTACATTTTTGCTTTACAAACCTAAGCCTAATGTTTCCTAAATAGAGAGATAGAAGTTTGAATTTTACCTGTTTCAGTCAAGCTCGGGTATGGCAATGTAGGAGTTGTGAGTGAGGCATGAGATACTTGTGAGCTTGCTTGAAGTTCCTTTGAGCTTTCCCAATGCTTAGCTAGCTTTGAACTTGCTTGAATCTCTCTATAGAACTCAACCTGCAAACTCAGAATTTGAAAATGGTGAAGTGTGTAAATGGAGTTATAGCGACTTGAGAATGATTGGGATAGTTTAGGTATGTTGTATGGAGTGTGTTGGAAGAGGTTTGGGACAAAACACACGAGGCAATGTGAAGATGGAAGTGAAACTGCAGAACTTGCCCTGCTTTTGCAAGAACTTGGTGTTTTGATGTTAGAGGGTGTTTGAGAGGTTTCTAGCTCGTGTTTCTGGCGTGGTATGTCATGCTGAAGTTGGTTGAAATGTGTACAAAGCTTGGTTATATCAGATTCACAAGATATGGACTTTTGGCACAATGACTTGGTTTTGAAGAAAAGGTGGGAAGTAACAACGCTAAGGCCTGTACAGGCTTGTACTCTAGCTGCACATAGTTGGTAAACCTTTTCTGATCTTTGTGGATGTGGTTTGCAGCAAAAGATTAAGTCCAATGCTCAAGACAAACAAAATTGCAAAAGTTGTGCTTTATGTAAATGGCAATGTTGCCTTTTTGCCATTTTTAGATGAATTCCTTGTACAATGCCCTAAAGCTCAGAATAAAGCCTTAATCCAATGTGTTTGCGTTTAGTTTATGAGTCTGGAAAGGTTTAAGGACCTGTAAGCAAGTACAAGCATTGTTTGGACAGAATTGCAACTTGAAGCATGGTGTAAAATACCTTGGCCAAAAGTGATATTTTACCAATTTCAAACCTTCGATTCTCCATAACCACAAATGATTTGGGAGAGTTCTTGGACATTTTGGAAATCTTGTAACATGCTCTACAATCCATCTTTGAAATGCATTTTGAGATTCCACTTGGAACTATGTGAAAAATTTCCATGAAGATAGGTCAAAACCCTAATTTTCAGTGAAAGTTGGTAGATCACCATCAGTGAAAGTTGGTGTTTTCTATCTTTTTGCTACCTTCAGTGAATGTTAGTAGTTCATTGTTAGTGAACGACAGTGCTATGATATATTCTCTTCCTACCTTCAGTGAAAGTTGGTAGGTCATCGGTAGTGAATGTTGATGATTGTTATCTTTTTTCTACCCTCAGTGGACGTTGGTAGTTCATCATCAGTGAATGGCAATGCTATGATATATTCTCTCTCTACCTTCAGTGAAAGTTGGTAGATCACCATCATTGAAAGGTTGTGTTTGTTATCTTTTTTCTACCCTCAGTGAATGTTGGTAGTTCATCGTCAGTGAACGGCGGTGCTATGATATATTCTCTTTCTACCTTCAGTGAAAGTTGGTAGATCACCATTAGTGAAAGTTGGTGTTTTCTATCTTTTTTCTACCTTCAATGAATGTTGGTAGTTCATCGTCAGTGAACGACGATGCTATGATATATTCTCTTTCTACCTTCAGTGAAAGTTGGTAGGTCACCTTCATTGAAAGTTGGTGATTTTTATCTTTTTGCTACCCTTAGTGAACGTTGGTAGTTCATCATCAGTGAACGGTGGTGCTATGATATATTCTCTCTCTACCTTCAGTGAAAGTTGGTAGATCACCATCATTGAAAGTTGATGTTTGTTATCTTTTTTCTACCCTCAGTGAACGTTGGTAGTTCATCGTCAGTGAACGATGATACTATGATATATTCTCTCTCTACCTTTAGTGAAAGTTGGTAGGTCACTGTGATATGGTGGGAGAACTGACTTGAGGTTTTGCGTTTGTGTTCGCAAATGTTTCGGTTTAGCAAGAGTCGCCATCGACTTTTTATTTTATCCAAAGGAAAGGTCAAAAAGCACGGGAAAGACCTTTGAGATGTTTTCTCGGGTTCGGGGGGTAGATTATGAAAAGGGAAGGTGCTAGCATCCTTTTCATCCATGGTTTTCCATGGGCTCTTAGTTACTTGTTTAGATCACTTGCTTTTACTTTTCAATTGTTTGAAATGGTGCTTTTGTGTGTGGTTTTGAAAAATATTTTGAAAAGAGGCCTTTGTCTAGGCAACCTTTGTAATGATTCTTGTTTGAATATATACAAAGGTGTTTGTCTTTTGAAAAATGTTTCAATGTTTGAAAGTTTGTATTCGGGAAAGGTTTTGAAATTGTGTGATAGTTTGAAAATATCAAGGATGTTTGCAAGTTTGATCAAGTAACTAGGAGTTGTCTACCCTAACTCAAAGATCTTTCCTACACATTTTTAACCCTTTGACATTGTTGTTTTACCATTGTATTTGGTAAACAACCTTGTGTTTGGATATTAAACGGGACGGGCGTGGGTCATCGTATGACCATGATAGCAATTGTGCTAAGTATCTTTAGCAAGTTTTTGAGGGACTAGATCATTTTTGTATAGGCAACCAAGATAGCGTCATCGAGGGACTATGATATTTTTGTTTTGTTTTGTTTTGCCAAGATACTCAACATGCATATCATGGCCATTTTAAAGGCAACAAGTGGATGAAACCCTAGGGGTGCTTGTGTGCATTGTATTGTCATTTTTCATGTATTTTTGTCTTGTATTAGTCAAGCTATTTGTTTTGATTTTTGGTTATCATACAAACCCTAATCTTTCTATCATGCATATTTGTAAGCAATAAAGTGCGTAAAAGTAAATCTACAACTATTACAACATTGATATGGGGAGGGGGGATACAAGTTTGAATAGAGGGATATTTGCAAGAAAATAAAACCCTAATTCAACTATTACAACCAAATTGAATTTATTGTATGAATAATAAATTGACAAATATTTAAATGTGCAATTAAACATAAATATGCAAAAATGTTTTTGTATTATTTTTATGTATGTAAAAATAAATTATTTAATGTCCTAAAAATATTAAAAATAAAAATGATTATTTTTATTAAGGGTGGAAACCCTAATTTTTGGTTTAAGAAATATATATATATATATATATATATATATATATATATATATATATATATATATATATATATATATACAAGAATATAAAATAAAAATAAAAATATGTACAAGAGTGTTAAAAAAAATTAAATGTGTGAGAAGAATATTATTTAAGTATATAAATAATAAAAATAAAAATATATAATATTTTTTGTATTGTTTATGAATTTATTTTAAGAAAATAAAAGTATATATTATTTAATAACTATTTCTATGTCCAAAAAAATAATAAAAAATAATAAAATAAAATGTGAAATTTTAAGAAAAATATTTTTGGTGATTTTTTTATATTTAGAAAAAATAATAAAAGTCAGAAATGAAAATAGAAATGGAAAATATAAAAAAAAAATCAATGGGCCAAGGGGGTGTAGGAAGTAAACAGGGGGTGTCAAAAGCAAGGAGAATCTAAGCCCAGCCCAAGTTGCCTTCGTCCCTGTCCTTGAGACAGAAGCAAAACACGTGCTCCATGTTCAAACTCGTATCTCCTGCATTTGTGCTTAAAAACAAAAACTTACAACATGAAGGTTATAGAGCATTAAACCACGATTCTAAACATATAAAAAACTTGATCTAACTCTCAAAGACCAGAGAGAATTTCTTTGGCCCTAAATCTTGACCTAGTTTTTTCAGAAATTTCAACTATCAAATACTCCTAGCTCCATTAACATAAATGAATTCTATGCATATGTACAGCTTAAGGGCAATGAGGACTACATTTTTGCTTTACAAACCTAAGCCTAATGTTTCCTAAATAGAGAGATAGAAGTTTGAATTTTACCTGTTTCAGTCAAGCTCGGGTATGGCAATGTAGGAGTTGTGAGTGAGGCATGAGATACTTGTGAGCTTGCTTGAAGTTCCTTTGAGCTTTCCCAATGCTTAGCTAGCTTTGAACTTGCTTGAATCTCTCTATAGAACTCAACCTGCAAACTCAGAATTTGAAAATGGTGAAGTGTGTAAATGGAGTTATAGCGACTTGAGAATGATTGGGATAGTTTAGGTATGTTGTATGGAGTGTGTTGGAAGAGGTTTGGGACAAAACACACGAGGCAATGTGAAGATGGAAGTGAAACTGCAGAACTTGCCCTGCTTTTGCAAGAACTTGGTGTTTTGATGTTAGAGGGTGTTTGAGAGGTTTCTAGCTCGTGTTTCTGGCGTGGTATGTCATGCTGAAGTTGGTTGAAATGTGTACAAAGCTTGGTTATATCAGATTCACAAGATATGGACTTTTGGCACAATGACTTGGTTTTGAAGAAAAGGTGGGAAGTAACAACGCTAAGGCCTGTACAGGCTTGTACTCTAGATGCACATAGTTGGTAAACCTTTTCTGATCTTTGTGGATGTGGTTTGCAGCAAAAGATTAAGTCCAATGCTCAAGACAAACAAAATTGCAAAAGTTGTGCTTTATGTAAATGGCAATGTTGCCTTTTTGCCATTTTTAGATGAATTCCTTGTACAATGCCCTAAAGCTCAGAATAAAGCCTTAATCCAATGTGTTTGCGTTTAGTTTATGAGTCTGGAAAGGTTTAAGGACCTGTAAGCAAGTACAAGCATTGTTTGGACAGAATTGCAACTTGAAGCATGGTGTAAAATACCTTGGCCAAAAGTGATATTTTACCAATTTCAAACCTTCGATTCTCCATAACCACAAATGATTTGGGAGAGTTCTTGGACATTTTGGAAATCTTGTAACATGCTCTACAATCCATCTTTGAAATGCATTTTGAGATTCCACTTGGAACTATGTGAAAAATTTCCATGAAGATAGGTCAAAATCCTGCCTAAACTAGGACAAAATTTCACTAAGTTAAAAGTTTCATGGACCCTTGTTCCAAAAATCATAACTTGAGATCCAAGCATCTTTTGGGAAAACTTTGTGAATAAAAGTTGTAAATTTTATGGAGGACCAAAACTTTCATGTTGGAAGTTTTCTTTGAATACAATTTCATCATGGTGAAAAAGTTAGGAAAAGTTGGGGAAAAATAAGAAATTTTCATAACTTAGAAAATTTCTAAGTTATGAAAATTTTCCATTGTAAACCCTAATTTTCAAAATTAGGTTTCTTGGTGAACAAGTTTCATGTTTTTACATATCTTGATGAAAAATGACCCTTGGCACTTGATTTTGACCAAAAAGTCAAAGTTTAACTTTTCAGTATACAATTGATTTTTGATCAGTTGACTGGAAAATTCATTTGTCAATCCAATGTAATTGAGATCTTTTGAACCTTGTGATTAGATCAAGATGATGCCATTGAGTCCTTGAATCAATACTTGAACCCAATTTTCCATTGGCTAAGTTAAAAATCAGAAATTGCCTTTCTGTAGTCAAAACCCTAAAAAATGACCATTTTACCCTTTTGATGATCTGATCAAATTTCTTGAGGAGTTGTGGTCCAAACTTGATCAAATGGTTCATAAGAGTCTATAATGTTGATGTGGATAAAAAATTATGAGGTTTGACTATAAATTGGCCACATATGACTTTTTCCCCAATACATCTGATTTTTAGGTCAACTGTCCAATTGACTGGGCAAAAATTTGATTCAAGGCTTGAAAATTGGTATGAGCAATCTTAGGAGTTCAATATGAAGCATGTAAGTCACATTGAGCATTGAAATTCCAAAAATCCTTGTGCAAACTCAAACCCTAATTTCAGGTCAATAGTGCAAGGAGATGTCTTGAGCAGAGCAAACCCTAGCTTGGTCTTGAGTTCAAAGAGTCTTGTGAGGGGAAATCTTGATAAAATTAGAGGGAAAATTTTGGGGTACAACAAATTCCCATGTTCAATCTTCTTGAACCTGAAGAGTTAGATTGGCGAGTTTTCCTTTCGTGAGTCGAAGGTAAAAGAGGATCGGACACTAGAGTGCCCGTAAATTTGCACTCGTCAAAATATAGTTGAGAGAATGGGCTTAAAGATGCCATCCAAGAATGTTTGTTTAAAATCAGGAGGATGAGCGCCAGAATGGTATCCGTGTCTGGAGTATCTCTGAGCCGGGGATCGAAATA
The DNA here is from genome assembly GCA_948472305.1 of Vicia faba. NCBI lineage: Eukaryota > Viridiplantae > Streptophyta > Magnoliopsida > Fabales > Fabaceae > Vicia > Vicia faba. The sequence continues at coordinate 490,619,843 of OX451737.1, forward strand.
AGCAATAGAATAACATCCGTGTCTGGAGCGTCTCTAAGCTGCTTTCTGAACTTTGAATCTGAATAAGCAATAGAATAGCATCCGTGTCTGGAGCAACTCCAAGCTATTTTATGAGCTTTGAATCTGAATAAGCAATAAAATAGCATCCGTGTCTGGAGCAACTCTAAGCTGTTTTCTGAATTCTGAATTTGAATAAGCAATAAAATAGCATTCGTGTCTGGAGCAACTCTAGGCTGTTTTCTGAATTCTGAATTTGAATAAGCAATAGAATAGCATCCGTGTCTGGAGCATCTCTAAGATGTTTTCATGAACTTTGAATCTGAATAAGCAATAAAATAGCATCCGTGTCTGGAGCAACTCTAAGCTGTTTTCTGAGCTTTGAATCTGAATAAGCAATAGAATAACATCCGTGTCTGGAGCAACTCTAAGTTGTTTTCATGATTTTATATTGGTAGCTTGTTAATCTTATCCTGAAAAGGGTAAAATGTTAGCTGAAATACAAAGTTATGTTGCATGAAATGTATGATGCAATATATGGTAGCATTTATCAGTGTTTATGATATATGAATGTAATGTATGCCAATATAAGCTGATTAGTTGTCTTGCTGAGGAAAATAAATCCTTGATAGCTGGAGATAATATAGTCTTTGACTGCTGCCGGGGAAAATAAATCCTTGGTAACTCGCGGGGATTATCAAAACCTTGACAACTTCTGTGGGGATGTGAGAATCCTTCACGACTTTCCTGGGGATATAGGGATCCTTCAAGTCTTTGGAGTACTGACAAAATCTGTTGTAAGAAAAATGCCAAGTGTTGTTCGAGAAACCTGCTTGGGGAATCCAGAGGACTTTGATGACTATGGTTGGAGATTACACAATGGGAATCCTTACTCGGCTGGGGAATAGGGAAAACTCTGGCGATCTCTACCGGGGATCAAACAAAGGAAAACCTTGATCTGCTGGAGAATATGGAAGACTCTGATGGCTTTTGCAGGGAACTGAGAATGAGAATCTTCATTCTGCTAGGGGAATTTGAAACCTTGGGGACTTCATGCTGAGGAGTGAGGAATGAGAATCTTTGATCTCATGGGGATTAAAAAAAAATTCTGACAAATTCATGCTGGAGAATGATGAAAGCTCTTGCAACTTTACTGGGGAATCAGGAATGAGAATCTTCATTCTGTTGGGGAGTAAAAAAACTCTGTGGGGAATATCTATACTGCTGGAGAGTAAGCTATCCTACTGGAGGGTAAGTTCAAGACTCTGGGGGAAAAGCTTATTCCTGTTTGGAAAAAATTCAGGAGTTTGGGTTGTATGCCAATCTACTGGGGAATTATCCTAGGTTGGGGATAAGACAAAAGTTAACTATTATCTGGTTGATTCTCAGACTTTAAGATAACTTGCTGGGGAGTCTGGAGAAACTGAATGGTTTCTGCTAGTGATTGATAGTCTTAGCTCCGCTGGGGATCTTAATGACATGTTGATTTGATTGTGTATGGAATTTTGACTTCGCTGGGGAAGAAGGTTTCATCTTTACTGAGGGTCTGTAGCTCAAAGTTTTGCTCCGCTGGGAATCGGGAGTTTGAAAACTTAACTCTGATGGGGATTTGTATTTAAAGGTTTTAGCTCCGTTGGGGGATCCAGATGATATGCTGGAGGGGATTTCTCCTGGAATAGCCTAAATACGTCTTCCTATACTTTCAACCTATCAGTAATTATTCTTTCCCATTTCGTTTATTTGTAAACATGTGATTATATTCAAATGCATATGCTTATTAAAAAAATCACTGTACGTTTTCAAATAAAGCACAAGTGTAAAAAATAAAGAAAGGGCAAATAGTTTTCTGCACTTTGAAGTATCTTTGTATTAACTTTGTGTAAGTATTTTGTACAAAGGAGACAGACATCCTAGTAAGAGAATGTTGTCGTAAAAATGAGAAAAATTTATACAAAGAAAGATGGCTATGTGTAAAAAAATTCCATGGGGTTCCCATTCTGCTATAGCCTTCGTAACTCTGAATATCTTGTCCATTCGTTGCTTCGTCCGAAGATGGTTGAATTGATCAGAAGCCTGGAGCTTGTCTGTGAAGAGATTGTCCTTAAAGTGATCCGATGAGACATAGTCATACGCTTTAATTCCCTAACTTTTGCCTGGACCGCCCTTTCGGGTTTTCGATCCACCAGGAAACCCTTTTTTGCCCAAGTCGCCCTTTCGGGTTTTCAACTTTCCGGGTGTACAATTTTTTTTTATTTATCCCTAATTTTTGACTGAACCGCCCTTTCGGGTTTTCGATTCACCGGGATGCCCATTTTTGCCCAAGTCGCCCTTTCGGGTTTTCAACTTGTCGGGTCGTTTATGCGTAGTATCTTTTGACTATGTCGACGTTCACAGGGTGCAGAAGGTCGTCACCGTCCATGGTGGTTAAAATCATTGCCCCACCAGAAAAGATGTTTTTGATCACAAATGGTCCTTCGTAGGTAGGAGTCCATTTGCCCCTGGGATCACTTTGCGGCAAGATGATCCGCTTGATTACCAGATCCCCGACTTGATATACCTGGCGCCTGAATTTCTTGTTGAATGCCTTAATCATCCACTTTTGATACGTATGACCATGACAAACAGTAGTAAGTCACTTTTCATCAATCAAGTTAAGTTGATAAAGCCGGGTATGAATCCAATCGTCTTCACTCAAACCAGAATCCTTCATGATTCTCAAGGAGGGAATCTGAACCTCGATATGTAAAACAACTTCCATGCCGTATACCAAAGAATAAGGTGTTGCCCCAGTTGATGTACGCGCCATGGTATGGTACCCGTGAAGAGCAAACGGTAACATATTATGCCAATCCTTGTAGGTGACTGTCATCTTTTGTATGATCTTCTTGATATTTTTGTTCGCAGCTTCGACAACACCATTCATCTTTGGCCGATAGGGAGATGAATTGTGATGTTGAATCTGGAATTGCTCGCACAAAGCGGTGATCATAGTGTTGTTCAGGTTTGTACCATTGTCGGTGATGATCCTATCGGGGATACCGTACCAGCAAATAAGGTTCTGCTTGATGAAGCGGGCAACAACACTCTTTGTGACAGATGCGAAGGAAGCTGCTTCGACCCACTTGGTGAAGTAATCAATGGCCACTAGAATGAAGCGGTGTCCATTGGATGCGGTAGGCTTGATCTCTCCAATCATGTCGATTCCCCACAGCGAATGGCCAAGGAGATGTTAGGACATTGAGAGGAACTGGAGGAATATGTACCTTGTTCGCATAGATTTGACATTTGTGACAAGTACGGGAATGTTGAAGACAGTCAGCTTCCATGGTAGACCAATAATAGCCTGCCCGTAGAATCTTCTTAGCCATCGTATGTCCACTAGAATAGGTGCCAAAGGTACCATTGTGCAGTTCAGCCATGATCTGCTCAGCTTCAACCTTGTCTACACATCAGAGCAGAATTCAATCATGATTGCGCTTGTGTAGGATACCATTGCTCAGGAAGAACTTGGCAGAGAATCTCCTTAAGAACTTTTTATCGTTGACTGAAGCTCCTTCAGGTTATTCTTGCGCCTCGAGATACCTTTTGACTTCGTGAAACCAAGGTCGGTCCACTACTTCTTCGGTATTAATCTCGTGAAATTGTGTAGGTTCGTCCATCCGCTCGATGGTGATTTGGGGAGCCTCATTATCCCAGTTAAGTTTAAACATGGATGACATTGTAGCTAGAGCATTTGTTAGCTGGTTCTCTTCTTGTGGGAAGTGCTCGAAGGTAATCTGCTCGAAATGAGGTAACAGTGTCAGGACATGTTCTTTGTAAGGGATGAGGTTGGGATGTTTAGTATCCCAGTCTCCTTTGATCTGACTGATGACCAAATATGAGTCTCCAAATACAACCAAAGATTTGATTCCCAAGTCAATTGCAGCCTTGAGACCAAAGATGCAAGCTTCATACTCGGCTATGTTGTTGGTGCAGTTGAAGCAGAGTCTAGCAGTGAAAGGTGTATGGCAACCTTCTGGTGAGATGAGCACAGCACCGATACCGTTGCCAAGTGCATTGGAGGCACCATCAAAGTACAAAGTCCATCAGAATCCTTGTTCAGGCCCGTCGTACGGTCCGTTATCTTCAATGTTGTCCAATGTCATAATGTCTTTCTCGGGGAAGTCAAACTTCATGGATTGGTAATCTTTGACAGCTTGATGAGCCAGATGGTCAACTAGTACACTCCCCTTTATAGTTTTTTGGGTCGTGTACTGTATATCATACTCAGTCAGGATCATCTGCCATCTAGCTATTCTTCCAGATAGAGCAGGCTTCTCAAAGATGTACTTGATCAGATCCATCTTAGATATCAGCAGAGTGGTATGAGTCAACATGTACTGCCTTAGCCGACGAGCAGCCCATACCAAAGTGCAGCAAGTTTTCTCGAGCAGTGAGTATCGGGTCTCATAGTCGGTAAATTTTTTGCTAAGGTAATAAATGGCATGCTCTTTTCGGCCAGACTCATCATGTTGGCCCAGTACGCACCCCATTGAATTATCCAAGACAGTCAGATACATGATTAGCGGTCTTCCTTCGATGGGAGGCATCAAGATAGGAGGTTCTAGCAAATACTCCTTGATTTTATCAAAAGCAAATTGACAGTCATCATTCCATTTAACCACCTGATCTTTCTTCAACAGCTTGAAGATTGGCTCATAGGTTGATGTTAGGTGAGAAATGAACCTTGCAATGTAGTTTAGGCGTCCCAAGAAACCTCTAACCTCCTTCTCAGTGCAAGGGGCAGGCATTTCTTGTATAGCTTTGACTTTGGCAGGATCAACCTCGATGCCTTTGTTGCAGACAATGAAACCCAAGAGTTTACCGGACCTGACTCCGAAAGTGAACTTGTTAGGGTTCAGTCTGAGCTTGTACTCCTTCAACCTGACAAACAGATTTTGCAAGTGGTCGAGGTGTTCTTCTTCAGTTTGTGAACGGGCTATCATGTCGTCTACGTAGACTTCAATCTCATGATGTATCATGTCATGAAACAAAGCTACCATGGCGCGCTGATAGGTTGCCCCGGCATTCTTCAGTCCGAATGACATCACTTTGTAGCAGAACGTACCCCACTGTGTAAAAAAAGTAGTTTTCTCCATATTTTCAGGTGCCATTTTGATCTGGTTGTATCCTCAAAATCCTTCCATGAAAGAAAATACCTTGTGCTGAGCTGTGTTATCAACCAAGATGTCAATGTGCGGTAGTGGAAAGTCATCTTTAGGGCTAGCCCTGTTTAAGTCTCTGTAATCCATGCATATTATGACTTTGCCGTCCTTTTTAGGCATAGGCACAATGTTAGCAACCCATTGTGGATAGGAAGTAACAACAAGAAATCCTGCATTGAACTGCTTCATCACTTCAGCTTTGATCTTTTCAGACATGTCGGGCCTCATTCGGCGGACTTTTTGTTTAATTGGTGGACAGTCTTCTCTTGTAGGGAGACAATAAACCACAATATCTGTATCGAGTCCCGGCATGTCTTCGTAGGACCAGGCGAAGATCTCAACATATTCATTTAACAGCTGAACTAAGCGCTCTTTGACACTTGGCTCTAGGTTGGCACCCACTCTGACTTCTTTTCTGTCTTCGTCAGTACTCAAGTTGACTGTCTCTAACAACTCCTCATGAGGTAGGATAGCTCTTTCTTCCTGTTGTAGCAGTCTAGCCAACTCTCCCGGCACTTCACAGTCTTCATCATCTTCGTATTCGGTATGATTGACCAGATCTTCAGAGTCACTGAAGGCCATAGCAGAATTGTTACCCATGGAATCCGGAATGGAAGGGTACCTGCATTTGTGAGTGTGGGTGTGTGTAAGGGATATCCACCTTTAAACAAATAAAATGTAAAAAGAAAGAAAATGAACACAAAAGTTTATATATGAAAACGTCCATGATTCATTAAAATGGCATATGAAGATGAAAAATCAAACCCTTACAAATGGACCTATGTACCTCGGGTAAAGCACAAGGCTAAAAGTGTACGAATTGTTCAAGAATTATTACAAACCAACAAAAATGTTTGAAAGATAAATTACTGATTCATGAAAGTAATGGGAACAAAGTCTTTTGTCTCCCAATTGCATATTCCTCCTTGAACAGTAGGGAAAATCCAGTCTTCTAAGTTGCTCTCCTCTTCACCATCCTCCAAAGCATTGACTCCATGATTGGTGATCTTCACTGGTGGCCCTCCAGCCCGTGAGCGGCATACAGCCTTTTGAGCAGAAGCAGTGAAACCCAGGCCGAATTTATCTTATTTGTGAGGAAAGTATGGTAGCTGACCCCAGATTGTACTTCCTCCTTCTTCAATCACAGCCTTCACATCTTTGAGGGATGACATCCGAGGCACAGGTTTGGTAATCAAGGGTACAGAAGACACTGTCTTGGTTGCTGCAACTTCAGGAGAAACCTCTTCAAAGTGCTGAAAGGGGGTCTCGATGAATTCACCATCCAATTCAACATAGGGGAATGAATTTAGATGGCTTATCATATACTCCTCTTCGCCATGCACTGTTATAATTTCCCCCTGGACAGGGTACTTGAGCATTTGGTGCAAAGAAGAAGTGACGGCCCTAGCATTATGAATCCAGGGTCTTCCCAACAAGCAAGAGTAGGAGGGACGAATATCCATCACATAAAATGTGGAGTTGAAGGTTTTAGTTCCCACTTTAATCGGGATGTCCACCTCCCCGTGGACCATCCTTTTAGAACCATCAAAGGCTCTGACAATGATATTGCTGGGCTTCAGAGTTAAACCTTCACAGTCCAATCTGTCCAATGCTTTCTTCGGCAAGACATTTAAAGACGATCCAGTATCAACCAGAACGTGAGCTAGAGTAGTCCCTCTGCATTCCATCGAGACATGCAGAGCGTCATTATGCTTTCTCCCTTTAGATGTTAAATCAGCACCGGAGAACCCAAGACCATTGTCTGCAGTTAGGCTAGCTACACATTCCTGGAACTGGTCCGCGGAGGTTTCCTGAGGCATGTGGGCCATCTTCAAGAATCTGATCAAAGCTTTGGCATGAGTTTCAGAACAGAGCAACAGGGTCAGCATAGAGATTTTTGAGGGGGTTTTCCCCAGTTGCTCCACAACATTATAATCGCTTTTCTTGATTATTTTAAAATCTCCTCCATTTCTTTTTGAGAGGTCTCAGGGATGACCAATGGCTGAGCCCTCGTCCTGACGGACGCTTCTTGGATCCCTTTCCCTTTATCATCAACAACAGCAGAGGGGATAACCATAAGTGTAACAACTTCTTCAATAACTGGAGTTCTCACAGATATGTTGACCGGTACAAGAGTAACCTTAGGAGCAATTGAGGGTCCAAAGACTGCCCTTGGAGGAGCAATCTTCGGAGAGAAAATTCTTCTGCTGCGGGTGATTTTACTCGTTCCAGCAATGTTTCCAATGTCAAGAGTCTTTTCATCAGAACTTTCCTCAGTTGATTCAATCTGCTTAATACAATGGTAGAAGATCTCTCCCCCATAGTTCCACGGTATTGATTTGTTGGACTTGTACGGGATAGGCCCCGACATGGTTATCTTCAGAGGTACAATCTTCAGATCAGATGTAATCTTAACAGGTCTTTTGGAGACTTTGGAAAGATTGGCGGATATGGTAATTATAGAAACATCATTGATAGGAGTAGGTGTAACAGGAGTCTTTTCAAAAAGAATTTCCTGATTATCCATTAGGAGTTGGATGCCTAACTTCAACAACGGACAGTCGGTTGGTAAGGATGAACAAAGGAAGCAATCTTTTTCACATCCTGGGAAAATCCCAGCCTTCAACAAACTTAGTTTGATTATCGGTAACGGAGTCATCAGATCATCAACAATAGCAACAAAAAGATCTTCTTCAACAGCATGGGCATTGTGGCCATGCTTTGGCATTGGAGCAGAGATCACATTCGGCTTTTCAGGGGCGTCGAATTCCACTTCTTTAGCGTCTATTAAATCCTGAATCTTATTCCCGAAGGTCCAACAATTGTTGGTGTCGTGCCCCAGGTTGTCCGAATGATAAGCACACTTGGCATTGGGATGGTAATGTGGAGATGTAGTGTTAGGGTTTTTAGGGGCCTCCCTCAAACTGGAAAGGTTTAACTTCAAGAGGTGGGGTATAACCTGAGTGGGAGTCATGTTTATCTGGGTATACTGCCGTTGTGGTCTTTCCACCCTTGCTTGGTTAGCTCTGGGTTGATTGTTTCTGGGCTGATCAGCTGCAGACTTCTGAATCATTGCGGCCCCCACCGCGGGTTGGCGCTCAATTCTTCCCTGACCTCTCTGGGAGTAGACATCTAAGACTTCTTTCTTTGCTGGAAAATTCTTCTTGATGGCAGCGGAAGCAAATGAATCTTTTTGAATTTTACCGCTCTTGATTCCGGCTTCAACTCTCTCACCAATTATAATCAACTCGGTGAACCCCATAGACGAACTTCCAATCAGGTGATTAAAGAATGGACCTGACAGAGTCCTCAAAAACATATCCACAAGCTCTCTCTCAGATAATGGTGGCTGCACCCTTCCAGCCAAGTCCCTCCATTTCTGGGCATACTCCATGAAACGTTCATTTGAGACCATGCCCATACTCTATAATTGAGTACGGGTTGGCGCTAAGTCCGCATTATATTGATACTGTCTGTAGAAGGCAACAACCAGATCCTCCCAATTGTGCATATCAGACCTCTCTAGCTGGTAGAACCAATCTAACTGCGTCCCCGACAAACTATCCTGAAAAAAGTGGACCCACAGGTCCTTGTCAGAAGAATGAGGTTGAATTTTTCTGACGTAAGACCGTAGGTGCATCTTTGGGCAAGACACCCCATCGTACTTAGCAAAAAGAGGCACTTTAAACTTGGGGGGAATGAGAATCCCAGAAACCAAACCTAACTCTTCGAAATCCAGCCCAGGCACCCTCTGCACTTCCATGGTTGCCAGACGTTCTTCTAGATTTTTGTATTTGTTGTCTGCAAGAGGATACTGCTGTTCAGAATAGTCTCCATCCTCCTCCTCTTCTTCTTCCTCAGACTCAGATGGCACTGCAACTCCCTTTCCTTTTCCTACCCCTTCATCAGATGTTGAGGGGAAGTCCAGGACCCTTCTAGTTTGACCTTCAAATCTTCTACCCAAAGTAGCCACACCAACTCTTTTCTTTTTCTTTTTCTCCTTTTCCTTCTCCAACAGAGCTTTAAGATCCTCCTGACCCTTTGCCAAGGTCATGAGTAGTTGTTGGAACTGTGAATTCTGTGCTTGCAAATCTTTGATCGTCTGCTCTATATCCATCTTGCTGAAATAAACAGTAGAGAGATAAGGAAACCTGGTGTGAAGACCTGTTTATGCATATGATGAATGATATGTATTCATGTAATGCATTCAACGATTCAGAAATTCAAATTTGTTTTAGACAAAAAGGAACACACGTCATATTAATAAGATAGAATTTTATTAGTACATTAATGCCCCATGGGAAACATAAATACAAAATTCTAATGTAAAAAGACGTTGCACATCCTTTTTGGTGCAATGTAGGTGTTGAGAGTCTGCTATTCGTGAAGTTGACGAGTAAGTTCTAAAAACTTCTTCTCACTAGCGTAGAACTGGGCTTCAAACGTATCGCATTCTCCTTTGAGCTGTATCCAACTCCTTTGCAAATCTTCCAATGATGTTGGCATGTTAGGATGAAGGAGGGTGTATGGAACCTCTCCTTCCATAACAGGCTCTTTGATCATAGGGAGAATGTAGGGATAAGGCATCATAAGACTCTGGGCGCGGGTTCGTACCCATTTGAGGTAAGGCTCAAGGGGGATAGAATTCTTGTGTCCCAAGGTCTTACTGTCCACCTTGTTTGGCATCCTCCAAGCTTGGATAAACTTTTGTCGAAGTCCTTGAGCGTCATTGTCGAAGTAAAAAACCAAGTCTGAAATTAGCATGTCATGAGGGCCATCCCTTTGGGCGTACCCAAACTGTCTCAGAGCCAAGCAAGGGTTGTAGGTAATTCCTCCCCTAATTCCTAGTAGAGGGACATTAGGGAATTCCCCATAACGGTCAATGATGATAACATTTTCTGTGGATCGAGAACACCAATGTATATCAGAATGTGTAAGAGTCATCAACCGTTGTGACCACCTTAAGCCTTGCTCATTCTTCAAGACTGATTGGGGAAGGTGAGAAATAAACCACCTTGTTAGAAGAGGAGTACAACACATGAGAACACCTCTTTTCCTCATTGTTCGTGTGTGAAATAAGTGGAGGATATCCCCAAGCAATGCAGGCACTGGGTTGCGAACCATGAAAATCTTGACAGCATTGACATCTATAAGCTGGTCAGGGTTTGGGAACAAGACCAACCCATAGATGAGAAGGGCTACAATCTCCTCAAAATCTTGCAGGTCTAGAGAACTCCAACAGTCTTGAGCTTTCTCAAACAAAAACTTTGCCAAGAAACCCTTGACACCACTTCTAGTTTCCCAATGACCTTTGATATCAGATGGTTGCAAGTGTAGGGCTTGAGCAACATCTTCAGGAGGGTAGTTGATGGAGAATAGGAATCCTCAGGAGTTGAGAAAATTCCTCCAAAGTAGGCACTAACTGGTAATCAGGAAATGTGAAGCAGTGGTGTAGGGGGTCAAAGAACTGGAAGAGAACTTTCACCATGTCTTCCTTAATGTTGGAGTTGACCAAGTTGATAAGTCTACCATGTCTTTCAGTGAATGGAGAATACTCTAGAATCTTGGAAGTAAGCTCCTTGAGTTGAGGAGGAATTCTCACAAGGTTGACCTGAATAGTTTTCCGGCAGAGTGATTCCATAACCTATAAAACAGGAACAAAGATGAAGATCCAAACCCTTGAAATGGTTAGTTGATGCATATGATGCTTCATGATGTTCATGATGTATGCACATGTATATGTACAAGCAAATCACACAAGTTCCTAGTTTAGGCTTGCATGGGGTTTCATAGGTAAGTACCCTCTTGAAGTTTAGTTGGCTCAACCTGTCCTATAAATAGTAACTGGGTTCTAAAGAGCTCAATATCACTGGATTATTTTCTGTGTTCATTATTTCAGTTTAGCCACTTTACTGGCGACCGAAATATTCCAAGAAAACAACCCTCAATGAGTGCAGTATCGAGTATCTACTAACTTCGAACTGCACCAAAGCCGGTCATCTCACTACCCCTAAAAAGGCCAAGATGGTCAAGTAAAGGTTCTAAAAGTCCATTAGTGCTTCATGACATCACTCAGCGGCCTCGTATTCTCTTTGATTAACTCAAAGGCTACCGGTACCCATAAATATGTCGCACTAATATAGCTATTGCTTAGACCGTGTCGGTATACCCAGCACAGTTTCCACAACGTATTGCTATTTACCTATGAATGTTTCCCAAATCCGGGTGGGGGATTTTAAACCCAAACAATAGAACTAAATGTAAAGCAATCAAAGCAAACAAGATAAGCATGTAAAGGTGATCTAAACCCTAAGGTAACCCCACTTTAATTTTTTTCCCCAGCAGAGTCGCCAGTTCTGTGATACGGTGGGAGAAATGACTTGAGGTTTTGCGTTTGTGTTTGCAAATGTTTCGGTTTAGCAAGAGTCGCCACTGACTTTTTATTTTAACCAAAGGAAAGGTCAAAAAGCACAGGAAAGACCTTTGAGATGTTTTCTCGGGTTCGGGGGGTAGATTATAAAAAGGGAAGGTGCTAGCACCCTTTTCATCCATGGTTTTCCATGGGCTCTTAGTTACTTGTTTAGATCACTTGCTTTTGCTTTTCAATTGTTTGAAATGGTGCTTTTGTGTGTGGTTTTGAAAAATATTTTGAAAAGAGGCCTTTGTCTAGGCAACCTTTGTAATGATTCTTGTTTGAATATATACAAAGGTGTTTGTCTTTTGAAAAATGTTTCAATGTTTGAAAGTTTGTATTCCGGAAATGTTTTAAAATTGTGTGATAGTTTGAAAATAGCAAGGATGTTTGCAAGTTTGATCAAGTAACTAGGAGTTGTCTACCCTAACTCAAAGATATTTCCTACACATTTTTAACCCTTTGACATTGTTGTTTTACCATTGTATTTGGTAAACAACCTTGTGTTTGGATGTTAAACGGGACGGGCGTGGGTCACCGTATGACCATGATAGCAATTGTGCTAAGTATCTTTAGCAAGTTTTTGAGGGACTAGATCATTTTTGTATAGGCAACGAAGATAGCGTCATCGAGGGGCTATGATCTTTTTGTTTTGTTTTGTTTTGCCAAGATACTCAACATGCATATCATGACCATTTTAAAGGCAACAAGTGGATGAAACCCTAGGGGTGCTTGTGTGTATTGCATTGTCATTTTTCATGCATTTTTGTCTTGTATTAGTCAAGCTATTTATTTTGATTTTTGGTTATCATACAAACCCGAATCTTTCTATCATGCATATTTGTAAGCAATAAAGTGCGTAAAAGTAAATCTACAACTATTACAACATTGATATGGGAGGGGGATACAAGTTTGAATAGGGGGATATTCGCAAGAAAATAAAACTCTAATTCAACTATTACAACCAAATTGAATTTATCGTACGAATAATAAATTGACAAATATTTAAATGTGCAATTAAACATAAATATGCAAAAATGTTTTTGTATTATTTTTATGTATGTAAAAATAAATTATTTAATGTCCTAAAAATATTAAAAATAAAAATGATTATTTTTATTAAGGGTGGAAACCCTAATTTTTGGTTTAAGAATATATATATATATATATATATATATATATATATATATATATATATATATATATATATATATATATATATATATATATATATATATATATATATATATATATATATATATATATATATATATATATATATATATATATATATATATATATATATATATATATATATATATATATATATATATATATATATATATATATATATATATATATATATATATATATATATATATATATATATATATATATATATATATATATATATATATATATATATATATATATATATATATATATTATTTATATACAAGAATATAAAATAAAAATGAAAGTATGTACAAGAGTGTTAAAAAAAATTAAATGTGTGAGAAGAATATTATTTAAGTATATAAATAATAAAAATAAAAATATATAATATTTTTTGTATTGTTTATGAATTTATTTTAAGAAAATAAAAGTATATATTATTTAATAACTATTTCTATGTCCAAAAAAATAATAAAAAATAATAAAATAAAATGTGAAAATTTAAGAAAATATTTTTATATTTAGAAAAAATAATAAAAGTCAGAAATGAAAATAGAAATGGAAAATATAAAAAAAAATAAAAATCAATGGGCCAAGGGGGTGTAGGAAGTAAACAGGGGGTGTCAAAAGCAAGGAGAATCTAAGCCCAACCCAAGTTGCGTTCGTCCCTGTCCTTGAGACAGAAGCAAAACGCGCGCTCCATGTTCAAACTCGTATCTCCTGCATTTGTGCTTAAAAACAAAAACTTGCAACATGAAAGTTATAGAGCATTAAACCATGATTCTAACCATATAAAAAACTTGATCTAACTCTCAAAGACCATAGAGAATTTCTTTGGCCCTAAATCTTGACCTAGTTTTTTCCAGAAAGTTCAACTATCAAATACTCCTAGCTCAGTTAACATAAATGAATTCTATGCATATGTACATCTTAAGGGCAATGAGGACTACATTTTTGCTTCACAAACATAAGCCTAATGTTTCCTAAATAGAGATATAGAAGTTTGAATTTTACATGTTTCAGTCAAGCTCGTGTATGGCAATGTAGGGGGTTGTGAGTGAGGCCTGAGATACTTGTGAGCTTGCTTGAAGTTCCTTTGAGCTTTCCCAATGCTTAGCTAGCTTTGAATTTGCTTGAATCTCTCTATAGAACTCAACCTGCAAACTTAGAATTTGAAAATGGCGAAGTGTGTAAATGGAGTTACAGTGACTTAGGAATGATTGGGATAGTTTAGGTATGTTGTATGGAGTGTGTTGGAAGAGGTTTGAGACAAAACGCACGAGGCAATGTGAAGATGGAAGTGAAACTGCAGAACTTGCCCTGTTTTTGCAAGAACTTGGTGTTTTGATGTTAGAGGGTGTTTGAGAGGTTGCTAGCTCATGTTTCTGGCTTGGTATGTTATGCTGAAGTTGGTTGAAATGTGTACAAAGCTTGGTTATATCAGATTCACAAGATATGGACTTTTGGCACAATGACTTGGTTTTGAAGAAAAGGTGGGAAGTGACAATGTTAAGGCCTATACAGGCTTGTACTCTAGCTGCACATAGTTGGTAAACCTTTTCTGATCTTTGTGGATGTGGTTTGCTGCAAAAGATTAAGTCCAATGCTCAAGACAAACAAAATTGCAAAAGTTGTGCTTTATGTAAATGGCAATGTTGCCTTTTTGCCATTTTTAGATTAATTCCTTGTACAATGCCCTAAAGCTCAGAATAAAGCCTTAATCTAACGTGTTCGCATTTAATTTATGAGTGTTTAAAGGTTTAAGGACCTGTAAGCAAGTACAAGCATGGTTTGGACAGAATTGCAACTTGAAGCATGGTGTAAAATGCCTTGGCCAAAAGTGATATTTTTCCAATTTCAAACCTTCGATTCTCCCTAACCACAAATGATTTTGGAGAGTTCTTTGACATTTTGGAAAGCTTGTAACATGATCTACAATCCGTATTTGAAATTCATTTTGATATTCTACTTGGAACTATGTGAAAAACTGCCATGAAGATAGGTCAAAATCCTGCCTAAATTAGGGCAAAATTTCACTAAGTTAAAAGTTTCATGGACTCTTGTTCCAAAAATCATAACTTGATATCCAAGCATATTTTAGGAAAACTTTGTGAATAAAAGTTGTATATTTTGTGGAGGACTACAACTTTCATGTTGGAAGTTTTCTTTGAATCCAAATGAATCATGGTGAAATAGTTGGGAAAAAATAAGAAATTTTCATAACTTAGAAAATTTCTAAGTTATGAAAATTTTCCATTTTAAACCCTAATTTTCAAAATTATGTTTCTTGGTGAAAAAGTTTCATGTTTTGACACATCTTGATGAAAAATGACCCTTGGCACTTGATTTTGACCAAAAAGTCAAAGTTTGACTTTTTAGTATATAGTTGATTTTTGATCAATTGATTGGAAAATTCATCTGTCAATCCAATGTAATTGAGATCTTTTGAACCTTGTGATTAGGTCAAGATGATGCCATTGAGTCCTTGAATCCATACTTGAACCCAATTTGCCATTGGCTAAGTTAAAAATCAGAAATTGCCCTTCTACAGTCAAAACCCTAAAAAATGACCATTTTACCCTTTTTGATGATCTAATCAAATTTCTTAAGGAGTTGTGGTCCAAACTTGATCAAATGGTTCATATGAGTCTATAATGTTGATGTGGATAAAAAATTATGAGGTTTGACTATAAATTGGCCACAATTGACTTTTTCCCTAATACAACTGATTTTTAGGTCAACTGTCCAATTGATTGGGCAAAAATTTGATTCAAGGCTTGAAACTTGGTATGAGAAATCTTAGGAGTTCAATATGAAGCATGAAAGTCACATTGATCATTGAAAGTCCAAAAATCCTTGTGCAAACTTAAACCCTAATTTCAGGTCAACAGTGTAAGGAGATGTCTTGAGCAGAGCAAACCCTAGCTTGGTCTTGAGTTCAAAGAGTCTTATGAGGGGAAATCTTGATAAAATGAGAGGGAAAATTCTGGGGTACAACATTCACCTTCAGTGAAAGTTGGTGATTTTTATCTTTTTTCTACCCTTAGTGAATGTTGGTAGTTCATCGTCAGTGAACAACGGTGCTATGATATATTCTCTTCCTACCTTCAGTGAAAGTTGGTAGGTCATCGACAGTGAACGTCGATGATTGTTATCTTTTTGCTACCCCTAGTGAACGTTGGTAGTTCATCGTCAGTGAACGACAATGCTATGATAAATATTTTCCTTCTACCTTCAGTGAATCTTGGTAGCTCACCGTCAGTGAACGTCGGTGTTGTTATTTCTTTTCTCTCTACATTCAATGAATGTTAGTAGATTTACCTCCAGTAGGAGTTGGTGTATCCTTTGACCATTTTACCATCCTCTCTGATTCAGGTCTTTTCGATCCACCAGTGGTTTATTTTCCTGGTTGGGTTACTCCCTTGTTTCTTTATTTTTTTGTTACATCCCCAGTGGTGTTTTTCGTTCCTTTGGAGTTGTCTATGTGCACTCATATTCATAAGCATTGCATGGCATCTTAGGGCCAAAAATAGGGTTTGTTTTATATTTAAGTATCTTCGATCGCGTCGACACGAAGATTTTTAACCTTCGTATATCCAGATAGAAGAAACTTAAATAAGGGAAGCTATCATACCCCAATTTTCCTCCCTAAGATCCCTCCATCATACCATGTTGAGTCATTCACAATAATATCATATTAGGATTCTTAGTTCCCCTCCCTATATTTAGCTTTGCTCTTCAAGGAATCACCAAGCATCTTGACTTGTGTTCTTTTGTGATCATGAATATTTTTGTCTTGATTTCTCCTCTTAATTAATAAAATGCAATGTTGGTTTGTCTTGCTTGTTACTAATATAAGTAAAGGCTATGATATTTAACAAGTTTCTCCATGGGTTCATGAGTTTATTTCCATGCCCTAGTCAATAAAGCTTGAGAAGTTTAAACCTCACCATTGGATTTGGTTTGGAAGAAATGGCATGGAAATGTTATTTTGTTTCACCACATTTCAAGGTTATCAAATTTGGTTCAAAAGCACAAGGGATTGATTGGAGAAGTTGTCATGCTTGGACAAGGCTTTGTTCCCATTGGTCACAAATGCATATTTATCTCAATTCTAAAGATATGTAAGTGGTTGTGGTTGCTATGAGTTCTCATTATCATCCTTAACAACTTATATTTACAAAGCATTTGTGTTGGTACCAGAAGTTTGTTCAAAATTGTGAAAGTTCCTCAAGGCATGTTTCTTGATCTAGGAGCTAGGGTTTTGAACTTCAAAGGAGTATATCTTGCTCATCTTTTGGTATTTTTGAGTGATTCCAAATACATCCTTCTCTTCAAAGGGTTATCAACAAATCACTTCAAAAGTTCCAAGGAGTTTTCATGTGGAAGAAACTTGATGAAGAAGAAAGATTACAAGTCCTCCAGATGAATCCCTAATTTTCCATGTGTGACTTCAAATGATCATAACTTCGCCAATTTTTATGACCTTGAGCCCATTATTTTTCCACAATGATCTTCATGGTGTGAACTTTATGCCTTCTTTTATGTGCAATGTGAGAAAATGGATGGAAGTTGCCTTAAGGATACAAAAGATTATAGGTCATTTCATGATTTTTTGCCAACTTCAACAATTCATAAGTCTCTTAACTTTTTGATATTTTGAATGGTTCAAGTCCCAAAATGTCATTCAAGAGGTCTATTTCATACCATCTTTTTTGGTCAAGAGCAAATTCCAAGAGGAAGACCATGTTTGGATGCAAAACATTATAGGTCACTTTTGAAGAAAAATTTGAAATATTTCTAAGTATGGAAAGTCAACCCTTTTTTCTCCAACTTTGACTCAATGCAACTTTCAGCTCAAGCATCCATTTGATCACATTCTTTTTCCATTGCAAAGCTTGTAACGTCATCTTTCTAAAGCATCAAGAATCATGCCCTAAGACCCCTTGAGCTGAGAATGCCATGATTTTGAAGTTGGTAACTTGGAACTGAAGTTTCATCTCAAGTTAGATTTTGAAATATTTGTTTTGTCTTCTAACCACAAGTTTTCCACTCATTTATGCCTCTAAACATGTTTAATGAAGTTCCAGAATTGTTTAGCCCAATAAAACGCGCATTTTGGATGAGTTTTGATCAAATTAGAAGTCACACTTTTCTTGTTTGCAACTTCACACAATTTTCATCCAAACTTCATCATTTCACACGCTTGGACATTCCATTTGATTTCCTATAAATATAGGGTCATCCCCCATTCATTTCCTCAAGCTTGGATAGCCAGAATCACCCTACCAAACTTGTTCCATAACTTAAAATTCAGCAACTTCGAAATCCATTCTCAAGCCTTTTTCACTCCAATTTTTCCATCAACTCACCTTCCTTGATCTTCCCTGAAGCTAACCATATAAGTATATTCAAGAATCGTGTCCTATATTTCTCCATAAAAGTCCAGTTTCAGAGATCTGCAACTCAACTTCAATAGGTAGATTTCTTCATTAATTCTTCAAAACTTTGATATCATTGTGACGCTCTCATTGCCCTGGTTCTAGTTGCAACACTTGTTTTTTTACTGGAAACACATTTTGACCATGAAATTTCAAATCCCTTTTCAGAACTTTCCTTCCAAATTGCTTGAGCTACAGTTTATATAAATTTGTCTCGAAGGTGTGGTTGTCTTTGTCTTGAAGAGACGAAGCGAATGCCATAGGTCTTGTGCTCTAATTTTACAGATTGAGCAACCTGTTTTTGGGACTGGCTGGAGGTTGAAGATGACCAACGTGTCATCTTCCAACCAATGAAGGCGCGCCATCTGTGTTTTTTCAAAAATCTGATTTAATTAATGATCCTATGCATTATTCACTAAAGTCCATAACATGCACAACGCGCCAGGTCCACTTGATTTGTTTACTATCGCGTTTTGACATTGATCAGATGGCCCATGTTTTTTTGGTTTTTATTTATTTTTTCTGATTTTTATATTTAATTGTTTTAAACTTCAAAAAATCATAGAAAATTCATTTTTAGTCCAAAAATTTTGAAAAAAATTTGAAATTTTTTTTTAATTATTCTCTTTCTGAATTTTATTTTTTCACAATTTAATTTTGTGTTTTGGTATTTTTTATGAATTTTCACTTTATTTGAATTATTTTAAATGTTTTAAAATACTTTTATGCATTTTTAAATTCTGGAAAAATTATGGAATGATCCAATGATATTGTGACAAATATTGGTGACCTCACTTATTTTTTATTTCTGACTTTGGTATTTTTTTTACCATTTTTAGTTTATTTTACTCATTTCTTTTAATTTTAAAAATAGTTTCTGACTTTAAAATATTACCAAAAAATTTATAAAATCATGAGTCCTTTTCTGAGTTTTCTATGGACTTACTTTTATTTCTTGATCAATTTCAACATAGTTGATATTTTTCTCTTTTATTTCTATTTTAAAACATTTTTTAAAACCTTTTTTTGTATATATTAAATGTAATATTATTTTGTGACTATTTTCTGACTGATCTTGGGTTAAACTTTTGATCATGAACTTTATTAACATCATTGGATCCATGGTGTTGAGTCTAACTCCACAAAAATGAATGAATGATTTTAATAATAGTTTGATTAAATTTAATTCAAAAGTGGTTTGTATATTCTCTCCCACCCCTCTTCATCTCATCCCTTTCTTATTGCACTAATTGTTATTGGAGCATGATCTCTATATAATGTCTCAAAACAAATGGTGCATAGATTGCTATTGACCGACCTCAAAATAGGTGCGACTTCTATATAAGTCCACTTACGATTGCTTAACATAGCGCTAAATTTTGTCCTGATTCGAATAAATGATTATTCGTGGCCCAAACTTATGTCTGCAAGCCCAAGTATGTTAATTTGATCTCTTTGATCCAATAACCTTGAGATTTATTGTGTGGAGGCTTTGGTTCTACCAATCCTCTAATGGATCTACAACACCTTTGGTCAACGCGGATCACTTAAACATCGTTGATCATTAAATGGTACTCATGAGGATTCCAAATGGATGATATACTTGACAAAAAGAAAATGCAACTTATTGTGTGGAGGCTTTGGTTATATCAATCCTCTAATGAGTTCCAAATGCAAGTTTCAAGATGATCATCCAACTAACCACTAATCACTAATAATTGACTTTATCCTTTATTTTTATTATATGCCCCCTTTTATTTTTATGCACTATCTACTTTTAGCATTTTCATTTCATGCCATTTTCATCTTTGCTCATTTGAGTATTTAGTTTCTTGTCATTTTTATTTTTGCTCACTTGAGCTTTACTTTTCTTTTTCAAAACACGTAATAATCAACATAAACCCTAAAAATCTTTAATGATACTTGGAGTATTTGGTTACTATCCTTGGCATTATGGAGCATTGGACTTTTTGGACTTAGGATTAGAAACCCTGGCCTATGATTGGAGACCTTGTGACCTTATCTGATTATTTTGTCTAGAGCTCTTGAGGTTTACCTTAAGGCATTGGGTTGTTTGATTATTTTGTGTGCAGGTTATTGTGATTACACTCTTTGTTTGTAATATGTAATTCACCCGTATACAACCGTTACTCTGCCCAATTTTTGTGAAGAATTAACACACTTGAAGTTTAGTTCTTTCAAGATGTCTAGTATCATTGCTTGATTGGTTTCAATCCAAAGAATGGGAATTCTATCTTGGCTCCTAGTGTCAAGTATTGGCTTCTTGTTGGTTAGATGATTCTTATCCCTAGCTTTTACCTTATGCTTTAGGATAGTCCCTTCTTCTCCTCTCATCTTATTTAATTTCAAAAATCTTCTCTCCTTTTGAAAAACTCTTCTTGTTTTTTTTAACTTGAACCACTTTCATAATAAACTTGGACTTAGGTCCATGCATTTTCAAAAAAATTTCATAAATAAACTTCAATAAAATTAATAATACTTTGACATTTTTTGTGAGAAGACTAAAAGTCAACCAATCTTATTTCAAACCATTTTGCCACTTTGGCTTTTATCTTTAAACTTTTCTCAAAAACATTGGACTCTTGTCAATCCTTGTAGTGATGCACACAACTATACTTCTACAATATGTAATGAAGAGAGATATTTTCCACTTGGGTATTGAGTGAGGCATTGTTGATTTTAAAATCCAAGCCATATCCTCCACTTTGAGATGATGCAAATTTTCCTTTCTCATAATTGTGGGTAGTAAGTATATTTTCCACACGGACAATGACAATGATATCTTATCTCATAAAATTAACCAACACACTTGTCTTTTAAAATTTTTAAAAGAGGAACTACGTGTACCCTGGTCCCATATTGCACAGAAGGTGGTACATAGGCACTAAGGGTTCACAACCGCGACGGGTGCAAAAACCATAAAAATATATTTCTTTTCTCACCTCCACCATCTATTTTTTATACAACATTTTTATAGCCAAAATATACAGATTTTACAAAGAGGTTCCTGCGGAGTACCGTAGATGTTTAGGGTGCTAATATATTCCCTTTGCATAACCAACCCCCTTACCTTGAATCTTTCCCCCTTTTTTGGGTTATTCGCTCTTTTCCCATTCCTTTGGAAACAATAAAGTGCAGTGGCGATTTTATTTTGATTTGTACAAGTCTAGTCAATCCCATGGCTTTGTCTTAAACATTTCTACTACTACATCATGGACATGAAGAAAATTGACAAGAGTGACTTTCTTTAGGGAAGTGAAGTTGAGTTCGACCGATCTGATTCCAACCACTTTAAATCTCACTTCATTTCCCATCTATAACTTTTGTCCACCATTTGCCTCAGAATAGGTTTTGAATGCAGCCTTGTCATAAGAAACATACACCGTAGCACATGTATCATACCACCAACCTTGAACTTTGCCTTTGATTGCCATAATTTCGCTCACTATAGCAATTATGTCATCATTTGCACGGACTGCATTAATCTCGTTCTTTGACTTGTTTTACCTACAGTAACAAGCATAGTGTCCATGTTTTCTGCAAACAAAACATCTGTTTTTTGGAACCTTTTGACCGCCGGAATTCTTGAACTTTTTATGTTCCTTTTTTGGTCTAAGATGACTCTTCATGCCATCATGTTTCTCCTTTCCTTTGGTGGTCACAACATTGGTTTTGGAAATACCTGTAGATTCTAATTTCTCCCTCTCCTTTGATTCCTCCTCGATTCGAAGATGTTTTTGGATTTTCTCCAAAGAGATGTCCTCGGAACTGTGCAACAATTTCTTTCTATAGCCTTTCCACAAATGTGATTTTTTTTCAATGATTGCACCAACTTGAAAAGTCTCAGGGATGTCTATTTTTATCGCTTTTATTTTATTCACAAGGACTCACAACTCGCACACTTGGGGAGAATGGGCTTGGAGTCTATAAATTTAAAATCAAAATATTTAGAAATTAAAAACGTATCCGTACCTTCCTCTTCGACCTTGAATTTAAACTCGAGCGCTTTCCATATTTTTGTTGTAGGTGGATTTTCTGTATACAGGTCATAGAGATGATCAGATAGCATATTCAGAATATGTTCATGACATAGTAGTTTGTCCTCCTTACGTTTCTTGCACTCCTTCTTGAGTTCTTCAGAGTCATTCTCTGTTGGTTCAAGAATTAGTGTTAAGTCAGAATTCAAGACATAGTGAACCTTCAGGGCAGTCAGTAGGAATGTCATCTTGTCTTGCCATATGGTGTAGTTGGAAGCCATAGTGAACCTTCATAACTTTGATGCTTGAAATTGCATAGTCAGAAGTCATTGTGTAAATACTTTTAAGATTGTTAGATATTTCGGTAAGATCAAATGGATCCAGGTCTGAATCGTGAATGGAGTCACTTTTCTTAAAATTATTTCAAGCACTCTCTTAATTATCTTAGAGTTGGAAAGAAGGAATACCCAGGATAATTCGGCCTTATAATCGAGTCTTCACAAGAATGATGAAGAACTCGAATGCAAGGAAGAGTGTCTGGAATATCAAAGAGGATGTAAGATTTTGAGTGAGTAATTTTCGAATTTCGAATTCAGAATTATGTATTTATAGGCCATACATGTGTTGCTTCATAAGTTTGCAACTCTTTATGAAACAACACCTTTTTAGCATATGTTTGCAATGGTTCACCTATAATAATACAATGCACCATTTCATGAAGTGTTGTGTATTTTGAATTCAAAATTCAAACTTTCAGTAGCTCGAGACAAATTTAACGGCAACTTTCACTGGTGGATGTTTAGTGCAAACACTGACCAAAATTTCATTCGAACAGATTTAAAGGCAAATGCCACTGATGGATGTTTAGTGCGAGAGAAGACCAAAATTCCTTCAGACATATTTGAAGGAAATTTCCATTTTTGTCTATAGGGCACTTTTATCCTATTTGAACACACCCATGGGAATTAATTGTCCATTAACTTCCAACATGATAAAGATTTTGAAATTCAACGTGTCGGATTTTGTCAAGTACAAAGGCGTTTCCTATCCTAAGACGCATGGTAAGTCTTACTATAGGAAAATGTCAGTGTATTGTAGTGATGAGAAGTTTCTCATGCACTTTTTCCAAGACAGCCTGACTGATGGCCCGTTGGATTGGTATATGAAAATGGAAAGTTCCCGTATTCGCACTTGGAGAGAGATGACTGAAGCTTTTATTCTGCATTATCAATATAATAGTGACATGGCACCTACGTGGACTCAACTGCAGAATCTGACACAGAGGAAGAAAGGGTCGTTTAAGGAGTATGTTAAAAGGTGGCGCGAGATGGCGGTTCGGGTGCAGCCGCCTATGATGGAAAGATAAATGGTGGATATATTTACCAGCATGCTGAAGGGGAATTTTTATACTTCCTGTAGTACTTCTGATTCTTCTACTGAGATGCTGACTTATGATGAAAGAATTAAAGTCAAAATCATGATATGGAAGATTCAGGATATTGTTTCTGGCAATAATGTTGGTAATGCTAAGAAATATTTTGGTGAGTATCAAAAGAAAAATGAAGGTGAAGCCAATGCGATGTATTCCCAGAAAGGAAAAGGAAGGGCTTATTAGGATCCAGATCATCAGGTTGCCACTGTAACTATTCCAACCGCAGCAACTCAACGGCAAGCTTATGTACCTCGTCAGGGTAATCAGCAATAGAAGCCGAGACCACCTCTGGGAAATTTTGATGCACTTCCTATGTCTTATGCTGAACTGCTACCTCAGTTGCTTCATTTGAAGTTGGTTGAATTGCGCACTTGGAATGTTAACCCTGGAAAATTGTCATCGAACTTTGATGTTAATGCTCGACGTGAATTCCACTCTAGAGGACAAGGGCATAACATTGAAAAATGCATTGCTTTTAAGCATAAAGTACATGGTCTAATTGATTCCCAAGATATCAACTTTGAGCCAGTGCCGACACCAAATATTCTCCAGCAACCTTTGCTACCTCGTGGAGGCACCACTATTAATGCCATTGTTGAAGACGAAGGTCTGAATTTGGTGATGGATGTGAACCTGTTAACAAATCCTTTATCTTTTATGAAGGAACAACTGTTGAAGAAAGGTGTGTTTCTGGGCTGTGCTACAGACTGTGAAGAATGTGTGACCTATTCAGAGAGTTGTGATTGCTTGAAAAGTGATATTCAGAGGTTGATTACTGAAGGATCCTTACAGTTCGACGGATTGGTTGTTGAAGCCAGGGTTAAAGAAGAGGATAAATTTTATGTGATTACCATTCCCTATACACCCAAGAGGATTGCAGCTCCTATAAAAATTCTAATTCCTGCTAAGCATTCTCATTTAACAATTACTTTACCTGGTCCAGTTCCATATGCTAGTGATAGAGTGGTACCAATGAACTATGGTGGCGAGTTTTATTATCAGGGGAAGAAGTATGACATCAAGACATCTGAAGAAGATACATCTGAGGTTCATGACATTGTAGGGGGAAAGCAGAATCACCAGAAGTGGTTGAATCTTTTCTCCTCCTAATCCACCAGAAAGCAATGTTGATGTCTCGGCCAAGGTCAAAGGCAAGAAGATTGTAGTAAATGGTGAAGAACCCGTGCGGAATCCTCCTGTTCCTACTTTGAGTGCTGATATATCCAAAGATGTGGCAGAGTTGATGGGATATGTCAAGAAGAGTGTGTCACACAGCGGGATAACTGACTAAGGATGTTTTTGCATTTTTATCGCAAATGTTGAAGATAGCAAGAGTCGCCAACGACTTTTCTTTTATCTAATAAAGGAAAGGGTGAAAAGAACAGGAAAGACCTTTTGAGATATTTTCTTGAGTTCAGGGGGTAGGTTATAAAAATGGAAGGTATTAGCACCCTTTTCATCTGTATTTATCTACGTGCTCTTAGTTGCTTGCTAGATCACTTTGAAATTGCTTTGTTTGAAATGTGTTTGTGGTGGATTTTGAAAGTGTTTTGAAAATGCCTTTGTTCTGGAAAACTTTGTAATGATTGTCGTCTCTATAAGAATGTATAGAAAGTGTTGGTTTTGAAAATAGTTCAAAGAGATGTTTGTTTTTGAAGGTGTTTTGAAAGTGTGAGCGCGGAAATGGTTTTTAGTTTGTGAGAAAGCAACTACGAGCGTCCTACCTACTCAAAAGGTCTTTGTTCTTTTCCTTCTCCTTTAGATGTTTCTATCTTATCATTGATTGGTAAGAAGGCTCATCATTGGATATGAAGGGACGGGCGTGGGTCAATCGTATAGTCATAGAAGGAAACTATGAGACGTTTTAACAATTTTTGTAAGGGACTAGATCGTTTACCCAAGGCAAAATGGAGGGACGTCGAGGGACTACAATATTTTTTTATCGAAGGTCTTTGTTAAAACGCCCATATTCGAGGGACATGACTATTTTCCGAGGCAACAAAGTGAGGTTACACTAGAAGTGCTTATGTAGGTTGTGTTTTGATTGCGTGCATTTTTTGTCTTTGAAATTAGGGTTTTCTAATGGTTGATTTTATCTTGCCATACACACCCTAATTACTAACAATTTATATTAAAGCGGTAAATTGCGGAAATTAAAATCCTAAGCTATTACATCATTAGGGGAGTAGGGGTACAATTTAAAAATGGGAATGAAGTAGAAACTTAAGTATTACAAACATATTGAATAATAATGAAGAGAATGTAAAAATAGTGTAAAATAAAAGAAAAAAAATCATTTTGAACTGCTATGTGTCGACGCATGCTTCTATGCATCGACACATAGCTTTCCTTACTCCTGCCAAACCAAACCAACTCAGTTTGAGTCAATGCATAAAGGAATGTTTCGACTCATACACCTCTTTGTGTCGACACATACGCGTTTTGTATCGACTCATGCACCTTTCACCTTTCTGTTTTGGGGCCTGGATAACAGTATGAGTCGATGCATAAGGCTATTTGTCGACTCATACCCTATTTTTTAACTAGAATGAGACGACCCAAGTGGTTATGTGTCGACTCATGCTGTAGTTTTTTTTTCCTTAAACGTTGTTTTATTGTCTGTTTGGGTCAGTTTACAGTATGTAATTGATAAACATAAACAATAAGCAAATGGTTAGCTCAAAGGGCGTAATGATCACTACATTTTATCTTCAAAAATAAATCATGTATGAAAAATGAAAAGCTCAAAGTTAAGAAGACTTACCTTGGGATTTCACTTGGTGTTTTAAGCCTGAATACTTTTCCAGCTGCTGTGATGGCTCCAATGAATCTCCAGGAAGTTGTCCCAAACTGTTGAATCACACTAACTCAGTTAAGTTGTACAGTATTGTTTTTGTGTTTGGAGGGTGAATATAATGACACTACAAAAACTGTTCTTGTGTTTGAACAATCTCTATGTGATAAGGTGTTTCGTTTATGGAAGAGTTTGTAAGGTGGAATAATGGATTGAGGGTTTCTGTTTTGAATGAAAGTAGAGCTGTTTTTTTAATGAGCAAAGATTACAAAGAATATTGTTTTTCTGCTCAAAACTCTCTATTCTCTCTCTAAAAGCCAACCCCTTGTGTGTTGTGAAAACAATCTATTTATAGAGGAGGTTTTGTTGGGATTTTGGGAGGGAAACAAATAACAATTTGAATTGTTTGGGTATGCTGTCTTCATATCCTTTTTTTGATGCAGCTCTTATGTGCTAATTTAGTGCAAATATGGGGCTGAGATAATGCAGGCTTGGACTGGGTTGATAGTAGCATAACATGACTGTTTTTTTTGCAGCAATTTTGGAGTGTTGTGGCAACATTTAAAGATAACATAGCAGGACTGTTTTGCTCAGGACAACAGACTGTCTTCTAAACATGATTTTGAGCTGTTATATGGGCAATACAGCAGGCTTAGATAACATTGTTTGTAGCATGATACAAAATCTGGGTTGTGGACCAATTTATGCAGATTGTATCAAAAACAAAGCATTGTGAAAAGTTTTTGAGTCAAAGGAAAAAGTTCAAACAAGACAAAGTTTAGAATTTATGATCTTGCAAAAATGCCACCTTGTAATAAGTTGAATTAATTGTAATATCTTGAATTATTTTGAATTGTAGTGAAAAAGATGTTATAAAGCAATGAAACTAACAAGTATAGAAAATACTTAGAAAAATTTCCAAGTCTTGCAAAAGTTGGATTTTTGACTCTCTTGATTTTTTATGATCAAATTTCATAATTTAGATGTCTTGATGAAATGTGCCTTTGGGACTCAATTTTGGTCAAAAAGTCAAAGTCTGACTTTTTAGTGTACAATTGACTTTTTCCACCAGTTGACCGAATTTCGTCTATCAATCCACTGATCTCAGGAGATGAATTGAAATATGTGATTAGGTCAAAATGACGCACTCGAATCCTTGGGATCATGCTTCCAACCAATAAGTCAGGTATTAGGTCAAAAATCAAAGTTCAGTCATTTCCATTCAACACCCCAATTTTGCCCATTTTTCCTTGTTGATAATTTGAATGACTCTCTTGGAAAATTGTGATCCAATAATTGAAACTTGACAGAAGTAATCCTGAGGGTCCATAATGATCCATGAAAGTCGTTTAAAACATTAGAAATCCAACTGCCTTTGTACAAACTCAAACCCTAATTTGAGGCATCAGTGTTGAGGAGATTGTTTGACCTAGTCGATACTTGCGCAAACTTGAGGCATTGAATATCTTTGTAGGGAATATCTTGAGAAATGAGAGGGAAAATTTTGGGGTACAACAGCTGCCCCTGTTCAATATTCTTAAACCTGAAGAGTTAGATTGGCGAGTCCGCCATTCGTGACTTGAAGGTGGAAGATGATTGAACACTAGAGTTCCCAGAAATTTTCACTCGATGATGTGGTGGTTGATTGCGTCGGGAATGGGCTTATAGATGCCCTTTGGAGAGGTGATGCAGAGTTTGTCGGGGATGGGCTTATAGATGCCCTCCAGAAGTGATGGGGAGTCATCGGAGATGGGCTTATAGATGCCACCCAAAGGATTATTGATAGATATTGGAAGAAGTATCAGGGTAAATCTTTGGTCGATTTATACTGAAATAATAGATGTATTGAAGGAAGTGTTTATCATGTAGATAGTCGCCCCGTCTTGTTTCAGGAATTGATCTATAATCAATCTGTTGGTAAACCCGTCTTATTTCGAGAGTTCATGCCATTGGTGATAAAGATAGTCATCCCATCCTGTTTCGGGAATTGATCTTTATCTAACCAAAGAGAAAGAAAGATAGTTTGAAAGAACAAGATTAAGTTCTGACCTATCCCAAGTGTTTTGATGATAACTAAATTATATTTAAGATAATTTATGCTCTAATGAATGTCTTTTTGAATGTCTTAGTTAATGTTCTGACAAGAAACATTCCAAAGTGCTAAGAAAAGATTATGAAGAAGTTCTTTGATAAAAGAACCTTTTATTCAAACGCATCTGCTGACTCTGGTAAGAACACTCATTTGTTAAATGTATCTTCTAACTTCTAGCAGGATTCTTGATTCTGAAGATAACTTGAAAGCAAGCACTGTTCAAAGATCTTAGCAAGCAACGCTCTGACCAGAAGTTGAATAAAGCATGTTCTGAGTTAAAGCAAATACTGAAACAACGTCTTAATCAATGTGTCTCGTCAAAGCAAAGGAAACACGTTCTTACATTCTGACGTTTGCTAATTAATGCAAAGACGGCTGAAAACACTCAAGTGCCTACAACTAGTTTCTTAGAGAATGGAATTTTGCAAGGATACACGCAAAGCATTTAATGCTCTCCATTTCCTTTGAAGGCAGCAACAGTCTTATTACTCCTACTATAAGTAGAAGGACATTTATTGCAAGCCAACAACAATGTTCAAACAAGAAACTACGTGAAAGATTCAAAAGCTTACAAACTCATAGTTCTTACATTATTGTGTATTACATTCTAAGAAAAATCACAGTTGTGATATAGCTTGATTAGAAGCAAACTCTATTTCAATTATATGTAAAGATTATACTTATGTATTTGTTCCTTGAGAGACCAATTTTGGTCACATTTCTCAAGCAGACTAGGACTAGATTTAAGTCTTAGTGGTATTAGTCACTTGTAAGTTTACTTGTGCATTGTTAGTCACAACAGTTGTTGTGTGATTGTAATCAGTTGATTATAGTGGATTAAGTCCTTGTTGAGAAAGGCAAAATCACCTTGGCGGGTGAACTGGAGTAGTTTGAGTTCAAACGAACCAGGATAAAAATAACTGTGTTATTCCATTACTGTTTTGAGCTTTGTATTGAAAGAACGAAAAGAGTCACTTATTCAACCCCCCCTTCTATGTGTTTTCTTACCCCTTCAATTGGTATCAGAGCTTGACTCTGAGCTCAACACTTAACCGTGTCAGGAAAAGATCCAGAAGAAAACACAATGGCCGTTGAACAAAACAATAATAGTTATAACAAACCTCCAGTGTTTGATGGAGAAGATTTTGAGTACTGGAAAGATAGGCTAGAAAGTTTCTTTCTAGGTCATGATAGTGATCTTTGGGATATAGTCTTGGATGGTTACAAATATCCTACAGATTCAGAAGGAAACAAAGTGGATAGAAAAAATATGGATAGACAACAAAAAGCTGATTTTAAAAATCATCACAGAGCTAAAAATATTTTTTTAAATGCTATCTCTAAAGTAGAATATGAAAAAATCACTAATAGAGATATAGTGCATGATATGTTTGAGTCTCTCAAAATGACTCATGAAGGAAACGCCCAAGTTAAGGAGTCTAAAGCTCTGGCTTTAGTTCAAAAGTATGAAGCCTTAAAAGTTGAGGAAAGTGAGTCTATAGAAGCAATGTTCTCTAGGTTTCAAACTCTGATCGCTGGTCTGAGAGTTTTGAAAAAAGGGTATACCAAAGCAGATCACGTGAAAAAGATCATTAGAAGCTTAACCAGAAGATGGGCACCAATGGTCACTGTGTTCAAGGTGTCAAAAGATCTGAACAATGTGTCTTTAGAGGAACTCATCAGCGCTCTCAGAAGTCATGAGATTGAACTGGATGAACATGAGCCTCATAAGAAAGGTAAGTCTCTAGCCCTTAAATCAATTAAGAAATTTGATACTAACGCTTTTCAGGCTGAAGAAGAAAACTCTGAAGAATCAACTTCAGAAGAAGACGAACTATCTTTGATCTCTAAAAGGATCAATCATCTGTGGAAGCACAGACAAAAGAAGTTCAGGAACTTCAAAAAGTCAGAAGATAAACCATAATATTCTGGACACAAAAAGTCAAACAGAAGAGAGATCATTTGTTATGAATGCAAAGAACCTGGTCACTTCAAAAGTGAATGTCCAAAGCTTCAAAAAGAAAGACCAAAGAAGATATTTGGAAAGAAGAAAGGAATGATGGCAACCTGGGATGACTCAGATTCTTCTGAAGATGAATCTGGTTCTGAAGATGAAAATGCCAACCTAGCTTTAATGGTTATCACAGAAGATGACTCAGACTGTGAGTCAGAACAAAGAGAGGTATTTTCTGAATTTTCTAGAGAAGGACTTGCTGATAGTTTATCAGAACTTCTGGAAAACTACAGTAAGCTCAAAATCAAATACAAGAAACTCAAGAAGAGTCTTGCATCTGATTTTAAGAAACTTGAAACAGAAAAATCTGAACTTTTAGAAAACAATCTTAAACTTAAAAAGGAAATTCAAATTGTTCAAAAGAATTTTAGTTTAGAGTTTGTATCTAGTTCAAAAGATATTCTGAAAGAATATGACTATAGCTTTCAAACTTTTCTTGCTAAAAGCATAGACAGAAGCAAAATGGCTTCAATGATTTATGGAGTTAGTGGGAAAAACAGAAGAGGAATTGGATATGAACCTCCCAAAGGGAAGGAAACATACATTCCAAAACTTGATACTAAAATGACCTTCACTTAAAAACCTCTGAATAAGCAATTCAAGTTTAGACATTCACATGATATAAAATATACATCACATTCTGGAAACTCTTATGCTAACCCAAAAGGACCCAAAAAGATATGGGTACCTAAGGATAAAATAATATTTGTTGCAGATGTCCTTAACAGCTCAATTGAAACACCAGTCATGGTACCTGGACTCTGGATGCTCACGACACATGACGGGAAAAAGGTCTATGTTCCAAAGCCTGGAACTTAAAGCTGGAGGAGATGTGAAGTTTGAAGGTAATCAGAAAGGGAAGATTATTGGTTCTGGAACCATAGGAAACAGTAACTTTATTTCTATCTCTAATGTTTTATTAGTAGAAGGATTAGCTCATAATCTATTGTCTATAAGTCAATTAAGTGACAATGGCTATGACATTATCTTCAATCAAAACTCTTGTAAAGCTGTAAATCAAAAGGATGGATCAATCCTCTTTTCTGGTAAGAGAAAGAACAACATTTACAAAATTGATTTATCAGATCTTAAATCTCAAAACGTAAAATGCCTTTTGTCTGTTAGCAATGAGCAATGGGTATGGCACAGAAGATTGGGACATGTCAGTCTTAGAAAAATCTCTCAACTAAATAAATTAAATTTAGTCACAGGACTTCCCAATCTGAAGTACAACTCAGATGCTATGTGCGAAGCATGTCAAAAAGGGAAATTTTCAAAACCTTCCTTTAAATCTAAAAATGTTGTCTCTTCCTCTAAGCCATTAGAGTTACTTCATATTGATCTGTTTGGACCAGTGAAAACTGCATCCATCAGAGGCAAGAAGTATGGATTGGTCATCGTTGATGATTTCAGCAGATGGACATGGGTAAACTTTTTAAAACACAAGGATGAGTCATATTCTGTATTCATTGACTTCTATAATCAAGTGCAAAATGAAAAAGATTTTAAAATCACAAAAGTTAGAAGTGATCATGGTGGTGAATTTGAAAATCATTATTTTGAAAAATATTTTAAAGAAAATGGTATTGTTCATAATTTTTCTTGTCCTAGAACTCCCTAACAAAATGGAGTTGTAGAAAGAAAGAATAGAACATTACAAGAGATGGCCAGAACCATGATCAATGAAACAAATATGGTTAAGCACTTTTGGGCAGAAGCTGTGAATACAGCGTGTTATATTCAGAATAGAATCTCTATAAGACCTATTCTTGAAAAGACTCCCTATGAATTGTGGAAAAACAGAAATCCTAACATTTCTTATTTCCATCCTTTTGGATGTATTTGTTTTATACTAAACACCAAAGAAACTCTGAATAAGTTTGATTCCAAAGCACAAAAGTGTTTCCTACTTGGATACTCTAAACGCTCAAAAGGCTATAGAGTATACAACACAAACTCTGATTGTTGAAGAATCAATCAAAGTCAGGTTTGATGATAAGCTTGGCCAACCACAAACAAAGCAAATTGATTTTTATGTAGGTACAGAAGATCATCACTCAAACTCTGAAAGTTAAGAAGCAAAAGAAGACGTAGCAGATCATCCTCTTGACAATACTCTCAACAATCTCAGAATCTCTGACCAACTCACTCAAAAGGTTTCCTAGATTATCTTCAGCTCACAAAGAAGACGTAATCATTGGAAGAAAAGAAGATCCCATCAGAACAAGATCATCTCTCAGAATCAATGAAGAATCTCTGTTTGGTTTAGTCTCTCTGATTGAGCCAACTACCATTGATGAAGCTCTGGAAGATAATAATTGGATCTTAGCAATGCAAGAAGAACTAAATCAATTCTCAAAGAATGATGTATGGAGTCTAGTTCCAAGACCCAAAGGATTCAATGTTATAGGAACCAAATGGGTCTTCAGAAACAAATTGAACGAACAAGGAGAAGTAATCAGAAACAAGGCACGACTGGTTGCACAGGGTTATAGTCAACAAGAAGGAATTGATTATAATGAAACCTTTGCCACAGTCGCCAGGTTAGAATCTATAAGATTATTAATTTCTTTTGTTGTACAAAATAACATTACATTATATCAAATGGATATTAAAAGGGCATTTCTAAATGGTTATATTGAAGAAGAAGTATATGTTCATCAACCTCCTGGATTTAATGATTCAAAACAACCAGAACATGTTTTTAAATTGAAAAAGTCTTTGTACGATTTAAAACAGGCTCCAAGAGCTTGGTATGATCGTCTGAGTAATTTTCTATTAGAAAAAGATTTTACCAGAGGGAAAGTGGACACAACTCTCTTCAGAAAAACTTTTAAAAATGATATTTTAATCTGTCAAACTTACGTTGATGATATAATTTTTGGAACCTCTAATATATCCCTTGGAAAAGAATTTTCTAAGACAATGCAGGCAGAATTTGAAATGAGCATGATGGGTGAATTGAAATTCTTTCTTGGAATTCAAATCAACCAGACTCAAGAAGGTACTTTCATACATCAGACGAAGTATGTTAAAGAACTTCTAAAGAAATTTCAAATGTCAGAAAGCAAAGATGCCAAGACACCTATGCATCCAACCTGCATTCTAGGTAAAGATGAGGTAAGTATGAAAGTAGATCAGAAGCTCTACAGAGGTATGATTGGATCCCTTCTCTATCTGACTGCATCTAGACCTGATATATTATTTAACGTGTGCTTGTGTGCTAGATTCCAATAAGATCCTAGAGAATCTCATTTAACAGTTGTTAAGAGAATTCTTAGGTATCTGAAAGGTACTGCTAATCTTGGTCTGTGTTATAGAAGATCACAAGATTACAAACTAGCAGGTTATTGTGATGCTGACTTTGCTGGAGATAGAATTGAAAGAAAAAGCACCTCTGGAAGCTGCCAGTTTTTGGGTGAAAATCTTATCTCATGGTACAACAAGAAGCAAGAAACAATTGCTCTTTCAACCACAGAAGCTGAATATATATTTGCTGCTGGATGTAGCTCTCAGATGATTTGGATGAAAAGTCAACTAGAAGATTTCAACCTTTTTGAAAAACTTTCTGAAATGAATGCTCTGATCAACAACTCTTCCGAAGTTAGAAGAGAAGTTGTAACAGAAGACATATGAATCATTCTAACGCTTCATGTCCAAGTGTAGTTCAGAAATTCATTAGAACAAACAGCTGTTACATGCATCCTTCAGGAGATGAACACGTGGTGTGTTTCTGAAAGGTCAAGCGTGTAAAAGCTACTGATGACGTTCTAGGTAACTGTTAATGATTAGCCATAATCTCACGTTTTCCCTCATTTTTAGCAATTCATTAAATACAAGTAATGATGAGAATCATTTTTTTTAAATCCGTTTTAATATTTATTTTAATTTGTCTTAAATACTTCTAATTTAATTCTTAACCTATTCTCTGAAATTAATGCCTATAAATACTCTTTGAAAAACCCTTTCATTCTTTACTGTATCTTTCAACTCAAGTTTTTATTTGAACGTTTCTCTTAAAACCCTTTTCGAAAATTTCTCTTTTCATAAAACTCCAATGGCTTCTTCTTCCTCTACCCACTCTGAGAAATACTGTATACCTGAAAGGACAACACTCATTCCGGTAGAAAGTTTGGAAGTTTTGAGTGAGCTAATGGTAGACTTTGAGAATCTCAGAGAGAATGAATTTGACTTGTTCCCTGCTGTGAAGTTTCAAGGTTGGGAAAGCTACTTTGATCGTCTTACTGGTCCAGTCTTTCCTCATTTGGTAAAAGAATTCTTGATTCACGCTATTGCAACTCCCAAGGTTATTCTCTCTTTTGTAATGGGCAAGGAAATATCCATTACATAAAATCTAATCAGAAGGTTGCTGGGATTTAAAGGACTTTGAGTTACAGGAATGCCCACTGGAAGAATGGAAATGTCTAGGGTATATATAGAGATTTTTACCAATGGTAAAGGTTCCTCCAAAGTTAGGGATTTGAAAGACAAGTATAAGATTTGGGCAAGTATTATTCATGGATGTATTCACCACAGGAAAGACACCAGTTCTCCTGATTACATCAACGCTTATCAACAATATTTGCTGTTTTGCCTTGGAACCAATGTCAAAATTGATTTGCCCTACTTGCTTTTTGAACACCTCTGGAACCATGTCAAAGAAACCAGAGAAGCTGAAAGGATGAAGAATCCCAAATCAAAGAGGAATTGGATTCCCATGGGGAGGTTATTATCAGACATTCTGACTGAGAATGGTCTGATTGCTCACCTAAGAGAAGCCAATCTTCTGGGGGAGCTTGAACCTATCTGTGGTAAGACAATGACTGGAAAGAACTTGCTAAAGAGGAAAATTATTGACAAACTGCTGGTGGAACCCTCTCCATGTTTGTCAACTATTGTGAAGAAAATAAGAATTCCTATTGGTAATTTTCCTATGTTCAACTCAAGGGAACATTCTCGTATGGTTTTGCACTATCTTGAGACCTGCAGAGAAACAGGATCACCTATTGATCCAGCTTGGCTTCAAGGAAGAAATCAAGTTGCTGCTGATGTTGTTCTCCAAGGATCTGTGAAGAGAAAAGTTGTAGAAGGACCTTCTGACTCTCCTCAAAAGAAAAAGAAGACAGGTAATCATGCTGAAACTATACCTGTTTATAATTCTGAAAATATATCTACATCTGCTGAATCCTCTCAAACCTCACCATCTAAACCCCTTGCTGACAACCTTAGTAAAAATTAGTTCTCAACATATTTAAGTGATTCTGAATCTGATGAACATTCTGACAGCCAATCAGAACCCTCTCATTCAGAACCCCCTGAACCATCTGTTTTTCAACCTATTCCTGCTGAACGTTTCTCAAGACCCCCTCCCAGACCTTTATCACCCAGACCCATTGGATGGTATGATGCTGGATCTTGGAGAATTCCTGGGATTAATGAACCTCTAGAAACCATAAAACCACCTTTCAATCTACCAACTGAAAACATTTTTTCTATGAACCAACCACAACCTCAAAATCCCATTCCCACTCCCGCTTATACAATAATAATTTCGCCTGATATCACTCCACCCACCTCACCATAACATACAACCCCACTCTCAACTCCTCAAATTCTAGAACAACAAATTTTTGAACAAACTGATATTGCTGAACCATCTGTACCTCATGATATATCAGAACCTCATATTTGTGTTAACCAACCTGAACCTGGACCTACAAATACTCCTGAATCAAATAGCTTTTTAAGAACTATAGTGGACTCTCAATCTCTACAATTATTGAAAAACAAATCTTACAGAACGGCTGTCCCTAAACCTATTCAGCCAGATGTAAATATTTTGTTTCATAATTTTATAATAAATGTTCAAGCATGGTTACAACCGCTGAAAGAAGATTGCCTCAGAAGTGTGAACACCGCGGCAACATATCTTCTATGGGAAACTTTCAGAAGAACCTTGGTTGCTGAATCACGGAAGTTACAAGATTTGTGCCACTCTCAGGTGCTGGACAACTTTTCCAAACTTCTGCATGTTTTCAAGACAAAAGCTGATGATACTTGGAATAAGAAGTCTTCGCTACTGATTGCTGATACACCAGTTGATAAGATGGACATATCAGAAGAAGAATCTGAAGAATACTCTGAAGATTCAAATCCTATGGATATTGTTCTATTGAATCAACCTTCAGTTAAGGATAGACCGGAACCTGTGCCAACTCTTGCAATGGATCTGGGCACTTTGCTCTCCACCTTTGTGAAGTTTGACTCATCAGTTGCTTCTTCTGACCCTGTTTCTACTGAAGCTTCATCATCTTCTGCCCCTACCTCACTCATTATGGACACTCTGAAAGAGCTAAAGAGGGAGAATGAAGTCTTGAATAGACGCATGGATAAGCAAGATCAAACAAATTTAGAGTTCAAGAACTGGATGGCAATGCAAAGTGAATCTGCCTCTGAGATCAAGAACCTTCTGATGGCTCTTGTCTCTAAGAAATCCTATTTTCTTTTTGTCTCTTATTTGGATGTTTTGTTTGTACTTTTGGATTTTTTTTAAACTTTTTACGGAATCTTTCAAAATTTCTCATTTATTACACTTTTTGATTATGCCAAAAAAGGGGAGAAAATGTGCATGTTTTAACTAATCACTGTTTAACATTTATGGGACTATGTCTCAGACATTCTAACATAATTTCAAGAATTCCCTCTGTGCAAAAGATTTTTTTTGCAGGTATCATTTAACTCTGAAAGAATATTCCAGCTAAGATTTATCTTCTTGAAGAAGTTCTGAAGAAATTCAAAGAAGGTTGTGTATCACTCTGACTAAATAATCTCAGGATGTCTTATGCATAGAAATATTCATTTCAGGGGGAGATTCTTATCTCTTAATCTGTTTCTTTTCTTTATCTAAAATAATTTTTTGTCATCATCAAAAAGGAGGAGATTGAAAGAACAAGGTTAAGTTCTGACCTATCCCAAGTGTTTTGATGATAACTAAATTATATTTAAGATAATTTATGCTCTAATGAATGTATTTTTGAATGTCTTAGTTCTGACAAGAAACATTCCAAAGTGCTAAGCAAAGATTATGAAGAAGTTCTTTGATAAAAGAACCTTTTATTCAAACGCATCTGCTGACTCTGGTAAGAACACTCATTTTTTAAATGTATCTTCTAACTTCTAGCAGGCTTCTTGATTCTGAAGATAACTTGAAAGCAAGCGCTGTTCAAAGATCTTAGCAAGAAACGCTCTTACCAGAAGTTGAATAAAGCATGTTCTGAGTTAAAGCAAATACTGAAACAACGTCTTAATCAACATGTCTTGTCAAAGCAAAGGAAACACGTTCTTACATTCTGACGTTTGCTAACTAATGCAAAGACAGCTGAAAACACTCAAGTGCCTACAACTAGTTTCTTGGAGAATGGAATTTTGCAAGGATACACGCAAAGCATTTAATGCTCTCCATTTCCTCTGAAGGCAGCAACAGTCTTATTACTCCTACTATAAGTAGAAGGACATTTATTTCAAGCCAACAACAATGTTCAAACAATGTTCTAAGAAAAATCACAGTTGTGATATAGCTTGATTAGAAGCAAACTCTATTTCAATTATCTGTAAAGATTATACTTATGTATTTGTTCCTTGAGAGACCAAGTTTGGTCAGATTTCTCAAGCAGACTAGGACTAGATTTAAGTCTTAGTGGTGTTAGTCACTTGTAAGTTTACTTGTGCATTGTTAGTCACAACAGTTGTTGTGTGATTGTAATCAGTTGATTATAGTGGATTAAGTCCTTGTTGAGAAAGGCGAAATCACCTTGGCGGGTGGACTGGAGTAGTTTGAGTTCAAACGAACCAGGATAAAAATAACTGTGTTATTCCATTACTGTTTTGAGCTTTGTATTGAAAGAACGAAAAGAGTCACTTATTCAACCCCCACTTCTAAGTGTTTTCTTACCCCTTCATAGTTTCCCCGTCCTGTTTCGGGAGTTAATCTTCAATCTGCTCATGTAGATAGTTGGCATGTCTTGTTTCAAGTATTAATCTATAATCAATTGTTCACAGATAATTGTGCTATCTTGTTTCAGGTATTAATCAAGAACTTGCTTTTTGTTGGTCATAGAGATAGTTGTCCTGGCTTGTTTCAGGAATTAATCTCTGACCTTAAAGAAAGAAAGATAGTTTCCCCGTCTTTTTTCGGGAGTTAATCTTCAATCTGCTCATGTAGATAGTTGTCCTGTCTTGTTTCAGGTATTAATCTATAATCAATTGTTCACAGATAGTTATCCTATCTTGTTTCAGGTATTAATCCAGAACTTGTTGAAAATTGATGATGATATTTGTCTGTTGATCTTTCCTGAAAAGGTAAAGAATTAGCCACATGCAATTTCATGATGCATGACATTCATTGTGTAATGATGTTCTCAAAATAAATGAGATTGTGCTATATGTATTTTGTATGCATATGCTATGATGTTTGTAAAGTAATGTATGAATGCAATATATGAACTGATCAGTTGTTCGTTGTAGCGTCGTTGAAATGAGGGAAAATAAATCCATGACTGCTGCTAGGGATGAAGAATGTGATTCTTCATTATTTGTTTAGAATGTTTCCACTAGGGATTCCTATTTTGTTGATTGAGGAGAAATCCACTGGGGGACATTGATTTTTCTTGAGGGAAACTCTATGGAGAGTGTTGATTTATGCTTGGGGCAAAGAGTTCAGGAGTTTTAGTCACCCGTTGCTCTACTGGGGAGTTATCTCTTGATTGGAGAGAATGGAAGCTAACAACTTGTTGGGGATAAATAAGTTAACTGTTATCTGGTTGGATTCCAGGCTTTGCAGCAACTTACTGAGGATAGTGGCAAACTCTACTGGGGAGAAAGAGTTTTTTCTATTGATTTGTAATTGTCTAAGAAGCAAAATCAAGCTGGGGATTTAAAGTTTATTGGGGAAATAAGCCCTGTTGAAGAGGATATTTTGATGACCTGCTGGGGAGGTGTTTTCTTTAGGAAGAAATCCACACAGTTCTTTTTTAAGACCAACTCAGCTGAGGATGAAGAATGTGTTTATTCATTATTTGTTGAAATTGAATTCCTGGGAGATGGAATTTTGTGGCTAAAGAAATAAACTCTACTGGAGAAAGAAAACTCCGTAAACTGCTTGGGGATTTTTATGAAGCCCTGTTGGGGAACCCAAGAAGTTTAAGAACAATGTTGTGGAATTCTTTAATATGTTGGGGAGATGATTGGAGACTCTTTCTCTACGGGGGATATCGGAATCTCGGACATCAATAGGTTGTATACTGAAGATATGGGAGTGACTTTGCAGGAGGATGTCTTTGTCTCTGTGTCTATTGTGGGATGTATCTGTGGGGATTTGCAGACGGATTTTTAGACATTGTATTGTTTCTTAAAGCCATTAATAACTGTCTTTCTGTTTTTTATGCGTGTATTTGTAAATGGTGATTATATTCAAATGCATATGTTAAAAATAATCACTGGACGTTTTTGCAAAACAAAACAGAAAAATAAAAACAAATAGTTTATGCACTTTCAAAGAGATAACTTTTGTAATAATCGAAAGAAGTCTGCCTATAACAGGCGTTTTTGTACAAGGAGATAGACATCCTAATAAGAGAATGTCGTCGTAAGAATGAAAACTATACCAATCAGTATACAAAGAAAAACAACTATGTGAAATGATCCCATTGGGTTCCCATTCTTCTATTGCCTTTATATCTTTGAGCGTCTTATCACTTTGCTACTTGACCGAAGCTGACTGGATTGATTAGTATCGTTTGAATTTGACACTTGATACTGAAGTCTGTCTGAGGTGATCCAATGGGATATAGTTGTACGCTTTCACTCTCTAACTTTTTCCTGGACTGCCCTTTTGGGTTTTCAGTCCACCGGGATACCCTTTTTTTTCCCAAGCTGCCTTTTTAGGTTTTCGACTTGTCGGGTGTACAAATTTTTCATGTATATCCCTAAGTTTTGCCTGAACCCTTTTGGTTCGCCAGGATGCCCTTATTTTTTCCTAGGCCAGTCAACCTAGCGGGTCTCTGTTTATGCGTAGTATCTTTTAACTATGTCCGCGTTTACAGGATGTAGGAGATCGTCACCGTCCATAGTGGTTAATATCATGGATCCACCAGAAAATATGTTCTTGATCACAAATGGTCCCTTGTATATGGGAATCCATTTTCCTCTGGGATCACCTTGTGGAAGGATAATGCGCTTGATTACTAGGTTGACAACTTTATATTCCTGACGTCTGACCTTCTTGTTAAAAGCTTTAATCATACGTTTCTGGTACATCTGCCCATGATAAACATCCGCGAGCCTTTTCTCGTCAATCAGGTTCAATGGTCAAGTTGAGTCTGAACCCATTCGTCTTTATTCAAACCCGCATCCTTCATGATTCTTAAGGAAGGGACATGGACTTCGATGGGTAGGACAACTTCCATACCGTATACCAGAGAGAAAGGAGTTGCCCCTGTTGACGTGCGTACTGAGGTACGATAACCATGAAGAGCGAATGGTAACATCTCGTGCCAGTATTTGTATGTCACTATCATTTTTGTATGATTTTCTTGATGTTTTTATTGGCAGCCTCTACAACGCCATTCATCTTTGGTCGGTAAGGAGAAGAGTTATGATGCTGAATCTTGAATTGTATGCAGAGCTCGGTGATCATATTATTATTGAGATTGGTACCATTATCTGTGATGATTCTTTCTGGAATACCATACTAACAGATAATGTTATGTCTGATGAACCGGGCCACGGCATTCTTGATAACAGAAGCAAATGAGGCTGCCTCGACCTACTTTGTGAAATAATCAATGGAAACCAGGATGAAACGGTGCCCATTATAAGTGATAGGTCTAATATCTCCGATCATGTCAATGCCCCACATTGCGAAAGGCCAAGGAGCAGTCAAGATGTTCAAGGGAACCAGAGGCACATGCACTTTATCAGCATAGATCTTGCACTTGTGGCAAGTTCGGGAATGCTGATAACAGTCTGTTTCCATAGTGGACCAGTAGTACCCTGCCCTCAGAATCCTTTTAGCCATTGTGTGACCACTAGAATGGGTGGTGTTGTACCCCAAAATTTTCCCTCCCATATTCTTCAAAGATTTGTCAAGATCAATCTTCAAATGGATCAAGGGGTTGCCCAGTCTAAACATCCTCCTAAGCCAGTCAAATTAGGGTTTTGGTTCCTTCAGTGAATTTGAGGTTTTCAATGGTCCAATCAAGTCCCATAGGCCTACACATATCCTCAAGCATCTACATGGCAAGTTTCAAGACTCACAGGGTCAAGTTGCACAGTCAAAAGCTTCATTTGGTTCACAATCAACTACAGGGGCAAAATGGTCATTTGGAAGTCAAAAGTCAAATTTTTTGGTCAACATCTTATTTTTAAGCCACAATCATCATCTGATCAAGTCTTGATCATGATTCCACAAACATGGCTCAAAAATCATCAAGGATGCAAAAGTTTCTATTTTTGGACAGTTGAAAAGTCAACTGTAACTTGACCAAGGCATAACTTTTTCATGGTTCATCAGAAAAATCCCATCCAATGCTCATTTTGAAGGGGATGACATTTCCTACAACTCATCTTCACATTCCAAGTCCAAGAAATGCTCTCACAAAAAGTTATCAATTTCTACATTATAGGTCAATTTCAAAAGTCAACAAAAAGGCACTTTATGTCAAAGACCATAACTTGAGATTGGTAAATCAAAATGACATGGGACCAAAGGCATTTGTTAGAGGACTTCAAGACCTTTCCAAAATGTCACAGAACATGTTCATAGGATCAAAATTGAGCAAGATATGCATTGAAGAAGTTGGGAAATTTTTGGGAATTTGCAAAAGTCAACTTTGCCCAAAACACTTCATTTTTGCTAATGGGCCTCAAATTCTTTCTTGAAACATTGCCCAAGGCCTATGCACGACCCATTAAGCTTAAATTGATTTATTTTCTTTTTTTTAATTAATTAATTGAATTTTTATTAATATTAATTCATTTAATTGATTTAATTGTAGGAAAATCCAAAAGATATTGTTTTCAAATCTTTTGTGGAGCAAATATGACCAACACATGCTGAAGATTTCGTTTGCCAATCAAGGGGACCAAAATATCCAATTTTAGCAAGGTTTCTCAATCAAAAAGATGCTAAAAGATTTGATTGAAAATCAAATATACAATCTTCAATACAATGGATTCCATGTGCAAGATTTACCCTAGTTTCATTCCACTATATGTACTGAAGGCAACCCTAAAGCCTTGGACGTGCAAGCTGCTGCAAAACACCATAACCAAATTCCAAAAAAATCAAGAAAAAGTTGAAAACTGAATTCAACCTTCCAGGCCAATTCAAACCCTTTTCTTGATTCCAACACCTTGCTGGGACATTCAGGAACGCATAGCAATCACAAACAAACCTTAACACTCAAGGAATCCTGAGATGACAGTTTCACGGTTTGAATTTTTTTTCATAAATGCATACTTCGATTCATGCATCATTAACGTATTTTGTGGATTGTTTTGTGCTCACAGGGACTGTACGAAGCTTTTGGTACAATTTAATTTGATTATGGTGCCCTGAAACGAAAACTGCCATTGGAGAATTCTAGGTTTTTCAAGCTTCAAAATTAGGGCTTTACAGCATAAGCAAAATTGGACCTCATAACGCACATGGTTGAATTCGTCAAGGCCAGACGAATTCAACCCAACCATCGCGCCCTATTTATATGTACTGCACGCCTAATCGCTATTTTCTGTGGTTGCATTTTGTGGGGATTTAAAACCCCTGCTATTTGATTGTTTTTGTTACAGGTCAAGCGAAGAAGATAATACGTGGACGTATATGGTTGGAGCATTCAAACAAATGCGCGTTTTTTTTAATTCCCACCATAATTGTTTTTTTTATATATTATTTTCATGGTCCATTATATTAACAAAGATAAGCGCTTGGCTCAGTGGAAAGGGACGTGTATGGCAATCGTTGGGACCTGGGTTCGATTCCCAGGTCCCCAAAACCTTTATTCATATTTTTTCTAACAAATTCCTATTCAGCTTCACAACAATATTCCATCATGGACTCCAGCGCTCAGCTTGCCAAGTGTCTCAAAAGACAGATCCAAAGGCCAAAGGGTGATCCACACCATGCTCTAAGTCAAAGCACGCCCTAGTCAATTCCCAGAAGTCAACAGGCCTAAAAGCTTAATGGGCCTGAATTCCCAAACATACCTCCATTATTGGGTCAACACCCCCACTGGTTTCTATTTCTTTTTTTATTTTCTTTCTCTTTATTTTCTTCTCATAATTATTATTACCATTATTTAATTAATTCCTAAATTATTTTTCATCATAAAATCAGAAACCTAAATATTATTTATATTATTATTTATTATTATTATTTTGTAAATAAATTGTAATTAATTAAATTAGTTAAATTAGGTCAATTTTAATCTTTTTTCATAAATAAATAAAAATCATGTAGAATTAGGGTTTGACAATTTTCAATCATGTCTTCTTATTATCATTATTCTTATTTATTAGTTATTATTTTTGTAAATAAAATGTAAATTAATTAAATTAGTTAAATTAGGTTAACTTTAACTTTTTTTTTACAATAAATAAAATAAACTTAGAATTAGGTTTTACTAACTTTTAATTTTAATTCCTTTTGTTT
Source organism: Vicia faba (assembly GCA_948472305.1). NCBI lineage: Eukaryota > Viridiplantae > Streptophyta > Magnoliopsida > Fabales > Fabaceae > Vicia > Vicia faba. The sequence continues at coordinate 490,664,108 of OX451737.1, forward strand.
TATTTTACATAAAAAAACATAAAAAACATTTTTTCTTAAATAATTAATTAGTAAATTAGGTTAATTTGAATTAATTACAAAAAAAGGACCCAAACTAATTTCTTTATTTCTCAAAAAGGGTCAAAACCCTAAGGACGTCCTGATTAAATTTCTGTTGCGCATTATTCTTATTTTTTATGTATCTGCTTAGAGGATGTAATAGTTAATTAGGTTTACCGCTTTCTTTACTTTCCACATTTATTTTCCAAAACGGGTTTTTTTTTGGCGATGTATAGACCCGCGCCTTGTAATAGCGTAGATTCATATTTCCGCACTTTATTTTCTGCACTCTTAACTGTTAATTATGCCTGCAAGACTGTATGCCAAATAAAATAAAATCCGTAGCTCACAAATGCATGATCAAAGATAAACATTAACTGAAAAACAACACACATGCACATGCCACTCCTAGGGTACGCCTCACTGGTTGCCTCGAACGTGGTCGTCAAGTATAGGGTGTTTTAGAGGTTGCCCTCCTGTCTAAAGATCCTGTTGCCTCGAAACGGTTGCCTCGGATAAAAAAGGATCTAGGACATTAGGGTTACTTCTAAGGTGTCCTGCTATTGCTTCGGTGACCACACTGTCCCTTATAATCGAATTGACCCGAACACCTCCAACGACGGTGCTACCTACTTCTCAATAGTGGGATAACACTGTTTAAAGGACTCTTACACAGCCTAATTCCTTAGGGTAGGTAGATCTCATGGGTACTTGCTCTCTCAAAAACAAAAAAAAACAATCTTTTCACACTGACACTTTCAAAAGTTTTCAAACAAATTTTTCATACACTCTTGAGGACAGATACAAGAGTTACTTAGAAATTTTTCAAACGAAACTTTTTCAAAACCCACACACACTTGAAAAGAAAACATCTTTTGAAAACATAAGAGCAAGTACCTAAGAGCCCGTGGATAACCACAGATAGAAAGGGTGCTAACACCTTCCCTTTCTATAAATCTACCTCCCGAACCGAGAAACATTCTCAAAGAAGGAATTTTGCTGTGCTTTTGTCCTTTCCATGTTAGAGAACATAAAAGACGGTGGCGACTCTTGCTTACCGCGACATTTCGCGAACCAGCTAAAAAACAGTCAGTTCTATTTCCACTGATCATAGAACTGGCGACTCTACTGGGGATACTTAAAAAGTGAGGTGTACCTTAGGATTAGATCATACTTATGTTTTCAATTACCTGTTTTGATTGCTTTAATATTGTGGGCCTGTTTTGGGAGTTTCATAGATCCTAACCCGAATCTGGGGGAAACCTTTTAGGTAGCAACAAACTGTGAGGGAACTGTGCGGGGTATACCGACACGGTTGAAGCAGTTGCTACGTTGATGTGGCACTTTGGTGAGTACCGGTAACCCTTGAGTCAAGTCAAGGAGAGTACGGGGCCGCCGCATGGTGTCGTGAAGCATCAACTGACCTTAGGAACCTTACTTGACCATCCTGGCCTCTTTAGGGTAGTGAGATGACCGACTTTGGTGCAGTCCCAAGTTGGTAGATACTCGATACTACACTCATTGAGGGTTGTTTTCTTAGAATATTTTGATCGCCAGTCCAGTGGCTAAATCAAAATAATGAACATAGAAAACAACCCAATGATATTGAGCTCCTTAGAACCCGGTTACTTTTGATAGGACAGGTTTTTGAGCCCACCAACTTCAAGAGGGTAGGACCCCAAACTTCATGCTGGCCTAAACTCTAAGGGCTGTCTGGTGTGACTTGTGTGCCTTATCATGTTTGCTTTTTGTGAATACTTGTGGTGTGTCCTTATCATAACATCATAGCATCATACAGCATCATATGCATTTACTAACCACTTCAAGGGTTCAAATCTTCATCTTTGTTCTTGTTTTGTAGGACATGGAATCTCTCCGTAGAAAGACAATTCAGATCAACCTTGTAAGGATCCCTCCTCAGCTTAAGGAGCTTACATCCAGGATTCCCGAGAACTCTTCCTTCAGTGAAAGGCATGGTAGACTCATCATCTTGGTCAACACCAACATTGAAGAAGATATGGTGAAAGTGTTGTTCCAGTTCTTTGACCCTTTGCACCACTGTTTTACTTTCCCGGATTATCAATTGGTGCCTACCTTGGAAGAGTTTTCCCAGCTTCTGAAGGTCCCTATCCTTAGTCAACTACCCTACAACGGTACAGAAAAGGAGCCAAAACTTGAAGAGGTTGCTAAGGCATTACACTTACAACCATCTGACATCAAGGGACATTGGGAAGTTATAAGTGGTATCAAGGGGTTCTTGGCAAAGTTCCTGTTTGAGAAGGCCCAAGAATGTTGGAACTCCCTTGACCTACAAGCCTTTGAAGAAGTTGTGGCTCTCCTTGTCTATGGGTTGGTGTTGTTCCCGAATACGGATCAGCTTATAGATATCAATGCTGTCAAGATTTTCATGTCCAGGAATCCTATACCTACGTTGCTTCGGGACATCCTTCACTCATGTTACACTCGAACCATGAGAAAGAGAGGTGTTCTTGAAGTGGTGAAAAACACAAGAAGGGGGGTTGAATTGTAAAACTGAAATCTAATGCAATGAACAAGATATTTTTATCCTGGTTCGTTTGATCTCAAACTACTCCAGTCCACCCGTCAAGGTGATTTCGCCTCTCTCCAACGAGGTCTTAATCCACTATATTCAACTGAATATTACAGACTGCTTTAACAACTGCTAAAGCCTTCTTGATTCAAACCACAACCCGGTTTGTCAAGGTAACACTTTCTTACAAAGAGATAAAACTATGTGTGTGGATGTTTTCTACAAAACTGTATCACAACTGTGATGTATACACAAATTGAAGCTTAGAAACTAGATTGCTAAACAGTAATAGAATATCAGAGTGTGTGGTTTAGCAAAACTGAGAGAATGAAGATTATGGTTTAGCTTTTGTGCGTGTAGAGATTTGGAGAGCATTAGCCATTTCAATCTTCAAAGCCTTGTTTATATAGCACTGAGATGATGAACGTTGGATGCAATATTCTTGATTCAATGCTAATAACAAGCTTTCCTTATTGAGCAGATCTTGTCTGGAATGAGGCCGTTGGAATTAATTTGCTTTCAATGCACAGTACCGTTGCTTACTTAATGTAAGTTCTGGCTTGGCTCATTTTGACTCTGCTTCGCTGCTGATGAACTATTGTGTTTCTTTATCAGAGTGTTGAGTGCAGTCTTGTTCATCAGGCTTCAGCATGTGCGTGAGTTGATCATCTGATTTTAACATTCTGATATAGCAACTTCTGATGCTGGTGTCTGAAATCAAGTTCTGATGCTGAATAGATGTGATCTTGCTTATTTCAATCAGAGTATCTGCAAGTCAGAACATAATAATTTTAGGCAGCAGATAGTTCATACATGAAACTTATAAATACTATATCTTTTCACTTTGTTATCATCAAAACTTAAATATAGGGTAGTAGATTCAAACTTTGTTCTAACAATCTCCCCCTTTTTGATGATGACAAAAACTAGATATTTTAAATGAAAATAACGTGAAAAGGTATCTGGAATATGTATCAGAATAAGAAGCAAAAGAGTAAGGAGTAAGGAGATACTCCCCCTGAGTTTGTTACTTCCCTTTGATTATACGTGTTCTTCAGGATCAGATCTTTTTGCCTTTCTTTGAACTTCATAGTATCAGAGTCTTTGACTTATCAGAAGCTTTATGTCATAGCAGAGCTTCATAGCTTATCTTGTCAGAGCTTTGCTTTGGATCAGAATATTAGAGCGGATCAGAACTTCATAGTGATCAGAGCTTCTAGTCTTCAGAGTGTCTAGGAGCTTCCTTGTGCCTGTAGACTTTAAGCAAAACAGAAAAAAACATTTCAAGTAATAGAGTTAGAATGTTTGAGAATTTCTGTCTAGTCAGCCGTTATTGATTAAAATATCATTCTTGTTCTCCCCCTTTTTGTCAGCAATCAAAAAGTGTTGGTGATGTGCTAAAGCAATTAAGATCAGAAAAACTAATCATATTAAGATAGTTCAGAATCAAAACAAGAAAATATTACAAAACATATTCAATCAGTGCATCAGAAAATCAAGGAAAACATGAAAAAGGTCATGCATGAAAAGAAAAAAAAAGACTAAGGTTGAGGAGGCAAGCGTGTGAACAGGTTCTCCAGCATGGCTTGGATCTTTTCAGCAGTCTCATTCTGCTTATGCACCATGCTGACAACAGTGTCAATCTTGCTGTCCTGCACATCCATTCCCTCTTTCATCTTCTGATCGCTTTCATGTTCTTTGCGTTCAGAGGTTTCCCAATTGTTGGTTCAATAATGCTTAGCTCTTGAGCTTCTATCAGATGCTCAATCGGCCTATTCTCTGTCAGAATATCTGATATCAACCTTCCAAAAGGTATCCAATCCCTCTTGGTTCTTTCTTCTTCCCTTGTTTCTTTCACACTTGTTCTGAGGTGGTTGAACAGGAAGTGAGCCAGATTGATCTTTACCTTCTGATCAATAAAGTAGATCAGAAACTGCTGATCCACATTTATGTAATCAGGAGAACTGGTTGGTTTCCTGTGGTTGAAGCACCCCAGAATAATCTTAGCCCATACCCTGCAATGATCCTTCAGATCTTCTGTATCCAGAGGAAGAATCTGTCCTTCTGTATCTGGAAGAGGACTCGTTCTGATCAGATCTTCTGGGATTCCTGAACTTCCTTTGTATTTGCTTCCACAGTTGATTTACTCTTCTGGAGAGAAGGGAACGTTCGTCTTCTTCTGATGAGGATCCATCAGATGTTTCTTCAACTGCCTGCAAAACTTTAGACTCAAATTTTCTGTTAGATTTTAATGCTAAAGGCTTACCTTGCTTCTGAGGCTCATCAGCTTCTAGCTCTATCTCATGACTTCTGAGGGAGCTGATAAGTTCCTCCAGAGTGATTTTGTTGAGATCTTTAGCTAGCTTCAGAGCAGTAACCATAGGCCTCCACTGCTTGGGTAAACTTCTGACGATTTTCTTGACATGGTCAGCAGTAGAGTATCCTTTGTCCAGAACTTTGAGACCAGCTACCAGAATCTGGAATCTAGAGAACATAGTTTCAATGGATTCAGATTCTTCCATTTTGAACGCCTCATACTTCTGAATGAGCGCCAGAGCTTTTGTTTCTTTGACCTGAACGTTGCCCTCATGCGTCATTCTGAGTGAGTCAAAAATATTCTTTGTTGTGTCTCTGTTGGAGATCTTTTCATACTCAGTATAGGAGATGGCGCTGAGGAGGATGGTTCTGGCCTTGTGGTGATTCTTGAAGTCACGCTTTTGTTGATCAGACATTGTTTTTCTATCAATCTTCTGACCACTTGCATTCACAGGGTGCGTGTATCCATCTGTCACCATATCCCACAGATCAGCATCATGTGCCAGAAAGAAGCTTTCAATTCTGTCTTTCTAGTAATCAAAGTTTTCTCCATCAAAGACTGGAGGTTTGCCACTGAATCTGTCTCTGTCCTCATTGTTGTCATTGCTGATGTGAGAATTGTTTCCTGCCATTGTGTTTTTCTGACGCTGGATCTTGTACTGACACGGTTAAGTGTTTTAGCTCAGAACCAGGCGCTCTGATGCCAATTGAAGTGGTGAAAAACACAAGAAGGGGGGTTGAATTGTAAAACTGAAATCTAATGCAATGAACAAGATATTTTTATCCTGGTTCGTTTGATCTCAAACTACTCCAGTCCACCCGTCAAGGTGATTTCGCCTCTCTCCAACGAGGTCTTAATCCACTATATTCAACTGAATATTACAGACTGCTTTAACAACTGCTAAAGCCTTCTTGATTCAAACCACAACCCGGTTTGTCAAGGTAACACTTTCTTACAAAGAGATAAAACTATGTGTGTGGATGTTTTCTACAAAACTGTATCACAACTGTGATGTATACACAAATTGAAGCTTAGAAACTAGATTGCTAAACAGTAATAGAATATCAGAGTGTGTGGTTTAGCAAAACTGAGAGAATGAAGATTATGGTTTAGCTTTTGTGCGTGTAGAGATTTGGAGAGCATTAGCCATTTCAATCTTCAAAGCCTTGTTTATATAGCACTGAGATGATGAACGTTGGATGCAATATTCTTGATTCAATGCTAATAACAAGCTTTCCTTATTGAGCAGATCTTGTCTGGAATGAGGCCGTTGGAATTAATTTGCTTTCAATGCACAGTACCGTTGCTTACTTAATGTAAGTTCTGGCTTGGCTCATTTTGACTCTACTTCGCTGCTGATGAACTATTGTGTTTCTTTATCAGAGTGTTGAGCGCAGTCTTGTTCATCAGGCTTCAGCATGTGCGTGAGTTGATCATCTGATTTTAACATTCTGATATAGCAACTTCTGATGCTGGTGTCTGAAATCAAGTTCTGATGCTGAATAGATGTGATCTTGCTTATTTCAATCAGAGTATCTGCAAGTCAGAACATAATAATTTTAGGCAGCAGATAGTTCATACATGAAACTTATAAATACTATATCTTTTCACTTTGTTATCATCAAAACTTAAATATAGGGTAGTAGATTCAAACTTTGTTCTAACAGTTCTTATGTGCTGCACTCCTCTCCTGGCAAGGTGGTTTATTTCGCACCTTCCACAGTCAGTTTTGAAGAACGAGCGGGGTTTGAGATGGTCACAATGATTAATGACTCTCACACATGCTGATATACATTGGTGTTCTCGTTCCAAGGAAAGTATCACTATCATTGATCGTTGCAGAGAGTTTCCTAATGTTCCTTTACTTGGAATCAGAGGGGGCATTACGTACAACCCGTGTCTGGCTTTGAGACAGTTTGGATACGCTCGGAGGGATGGCCCTCATGACATGTTGATTCCTGACATAGTTTTTGACTTCGATAACGATGCACAAGGACTTCGCCAGAGATTTATCAGAGCTTGGAGGATGCCCAACAGGGTAGATACCAAGACACTGGGACACAAGAACTCCATTCCCCTTGAACCTTATCTCAAGTGGGTACGAGCCCGCTCCCAGAAGCTTGTGATGCCGTATCCACATGTTCTCCCCGTGATCAAAGAGCCAGTTTTGGAAGGAGAGGTGCCCTATACCATCCAACATCCTGACATGCCTACATCCTGGGAAGAAATGCAGAAAAGCTGGATCCAACTCAAGGAAGAGTGGAATTCTATTGAAACCAGTCTACATGCCAGTGAGAAGAAGGTCTTGGAGCTCACCCGTCTACTCCATGAGGAAAAGACTCTCAACACTTACATAGCTCCAAAGAGGATGCGCAGTGTCTTTTGGGATTAAGTTATTTTGTAATGTTTTGCCCATGAGGCCCTGATGTACTGAACAGATTATTCCTTAATATAACGTGTGTTCTTTTTTTTTGTCTACAACGAATTTGAACTTTCGAACCCTTGAATGCATTGCATAAATAGCATATCTTGCATCATGTGCATAACATGTACTCTTTTTTACAGGTTGCTTAATCTTCTTCGCTGTTTATTTCAGCAGTCTCATCATGAATCCTGAATCATCCAATGAATAAGCTATCAAGGCCCTCCAGGCCCAGAACGCCCAGTTTCAAGAGCTGGTCACGAGCTTAGCCCAGGGTCAACAGGAGTTGAAGACTCTGCTTTTGAAGAAGAAGAAGAAGAAGAAGAGGATTGTGCTGTTCAATACTGGACGAAGGTTTGGGAATACACTGCAAGATGAGGCTGATCAGGCCGCTTCCTCTGTAGGGAAAGACAATCTCCAAGAGGGAAGGGTTCCTAGTCTTGTGGTCTCCGACAACGAGACAGATTTCAATGATGAACAATACCCTCCTGCTGAGGACAGGTACAAGCAACTAGAGGACCGTCTGAGTACCATGGATATTCAACAGGTGCCTGGGTTGGATTTTGGGGATCTAGGTTTATCTTCTGGGGGTGGTGATCCCACACAAGTTCAAGGCACCTTCTTTTGTGAAGTACGACGGGGCTTCCTGCCCTAAGCTGCATCTCAGATCCTATGTAAGGAAGATCCAACCTTACACTGCAGACAAGAACTTATGGATCCATTTCTTCTAGGATAGCCTTTCAGGGGCTCAACTCGAGTGGTTCTATCAGCTGGATGGAGCCAGTATTCGTAACTGGGAGGACTTGGCTACTGCATTTTATAAGCAGTATCAGTACAATGCCGACCTCGCTCCTACACGTACCCAACTCCAGGGTATGTCGCTAGGATCGGGAGAAGGTTTTAAGGAGTACGCGCAAAAGTGGAGAGACCTGGCTGGCAGGGTGCAGCCACCATTGACTGACCGTGAACTTGTGGACATATTCTTGGGGACCCTGTCTGGTCCATTCTTTAACCACCTGATTGGTAATTCTTCTGCTGGGTTCACAGATTTGATCTTAACTGGTGAGAGGATAGAAGCTGGTATTAAGTCGGGGAAGATACAGAAAGGTGCATCCTCAAGTTCTGAAAAGAAACCCTTTAAAAAGGAATCTAGTGTTGTTTATGGGTCGAGGAAACAGAATAAACTGGAACGCCGCCAAGCTGTCAACGCGGTGGTAATTTCAAAGCCTGCTGCCGCTCCTCGGCAATATAACCAACCAAGGGGTGAGAGACCCATAAGGGAGTATACTCGGCTCAGTATGACCCTCTCCCAGATATTTCCGCAACTGCTGTCAACCAATCTGGTAACTATCAAGGAAGCTCTGAAGGTAGTAAATACAACCTCTCCAAAGTACAACCCCAATGCCCGCTGCGCTTATCACTCTGATAGCCCGGGGCATTCTACGGATGATTGCTGGGCTCTAAGGAATAAGGTTCAGGACCTTATTGATGCTAAAGAAATACAATTTGAGGCGCCCGAAAGGCCCAATGTTGTGACTGCTCCCATGCCCCAGCATGGAGTGAATGTTGTGGAAGAAGACCGGTATGTAACCTCTATGGAAGATATTGTTACTCTGTTGTTGACTGTCAAAAGGAACCTGTTGCTAGCCGGTTTATTTTCGGGATGTAGTAAAGGTTGCCATCTATGTGCTGTTTCCCCTGCTGGTTGTCCTTTGTTGAAGTCAGGCGTCCAAAACCTGATGGACAACAAAGAGATCTTGTTCGAGAAGGTTGCTGTTCCTGTTACCCCTGCTAAAGAAGTTTCTATTGTCACTATTTTCAACAATTCTCCTAAGGCTCCCTCAAAGAAGCCTGGAAAAATCATGTCTACTCAGAAGATTGCTCCTATCATCATCACTGTTCCGGGGCCCATCCCCTATAAATCTGACAAGGCTGTCCCATGGCACTATGGGGCAGATGTTTATGTTCTTGGAGTAAAGCAAGAGTTTGATACTAGTACCGGTGTCAGCAACATCACCGGGCCTGCCAAAGTCACTCGCAGTGGTAGGCTGTTCTCACCAGATATTGCACCACCAGCCATTCAGAGACCTCTCGTCATCACACTTGCCAGTGTGTCGGCTTCCCTTCCTGACCAAGTTCCTATTTCTACCCCTGCTGCCGAGCCATCTGACGCTCGGGGCAAAGGGATTGCTACTGATGTGCCTTCCTAGATGGAGGCACCGAAAATCGTCAATGTTGAAGCTTCCAAGAAAGAGATGGAAGAGATTCTTAAAATTATTAAGAAAAGTGATTTCAATGTAGTTGAGCAGCTGGGGCACACCCCATCAAAGATTTCTACGCTATCACTGTTGTTGTGTTCAGAGGCCCATGCCAAGGCCCTGATTTCCTTCCTGAAGACGGCCCACGTACCACAAGAAACGTCTACTGATCAATTTACTGATTGTGTGGCCAACTTGACTGCTGATAATGGGTTGGGTTTCTCTAACGCTGATCTGACTGCCAAGGGAAAGAACCATAACGACGCCCTGCATGTCTCCATTGAATGCAGGGGCACTACTCTTGCCCATGTGTTGGTTGACACTGGTTCTTCATTGAATGTATTACCCAAGAAAGCTCTAGATAGACTGGATTGTGAGGGTTTAGAACTAAAGCCAAGTAACATTGTTGTCCGGGCCTTTGACGGGTCGAAGAGGATGGTACATGGTAAAGTTGACATTCCAATCAGGTTTGGTTCTCAAGTTTTTGATTCTACTTTCTATGTGATGGACATCCGACCATCCTATTCTTGTTTGCTGGGTGGTCCTTGGATCCACAGGGCTGGAGCTGTGACCTCCACATTACATCAGAAGCTTAAATACCCGGTCAGAGGGAAAATTGTGACAGTGCAGGGGGAGGAAGAATACATGGTCAGCCACCTCAACTCGTTCCGGTACTTAGAGATGGATGGGGAGTTCATTGAGACCCCCTTTCAACACTTTGAAGAGGTGCCTCAGACATTGGCGTCAGCAGAGACTGTGACTGAAGAAGACTCTCCTTTAAAGATGGCTTCCTTGAAGGATGCCCGGGCTGTGGTTGAGAAGGGTGAGTGTACAAACTGGGGCCGACTTCCTGATTTTACTCCAAAGATTGACAAGTTTAGTTTGGGTTTCACTGCAAAAGCACAGAGGGCTGTTCGCAAGGCAAGGATTGGAAGACCTCCTGTATTCATCACCAACCCGGGAGTGAATGCTATTGAAGACGACGGGGAGGAATCCGAATTTGACAGCTGGATCTACCCAATGACCAACGGTGGACTGAACAACTGAACTGCCAAAGACTACATACCTATTACTTTTGTCACTCAGTAATGAATTCCTTTGTTTTGAATTTGTAACGAACAATAATTTGAAACTTTATGGCCCGGTGTCTTACCCGGGGCACCGTGGCTTCATTTGTGAGGGCTTATTATTTGTCATTTTCATATATCATGAATAAAAGCATTGGACGTTTTTCGCATTTCAAATCTTGCGCTCCTTTTCTTTCTTTTTATATTGCAAAACAGCTATATTTACACACACTCACATATACAGGTTCCAATCCACTCTGGATCTCACTGGTAACGACTCTGCTACTTCCAGTTATGACTTCGAAAATCCGATCAACTTAGCCGAAGACGAAGGTGAAGAGGATTGTGAAGTGCCTGGTGAGCTTGCAAGACTGTTACTCCAGGAAGAGAGGGTCATTCAGCCACATGAAGAGCCAGTGGAAACGGTAAATCTGGGTACTGAGACAGACAAAAAGGAAGTCAAGATTGGTGCCAATCTAGAGCTCAGTGTGAAACAACGGTTGATTCAGATGTTGCATAATTATGTGGAAATCTTTGCCTGGTCTTACGAAGACATGCCTGGGTTGGATACTGACATTGTGGTTCATCACCTGCCGACCAAGGAAGACTTCCCTCCGGTAAAACAGAAGGTCCACCGTATGCGTCAAGAGATGTCCGAGAAAATCAAAGCTGAGGTTATGAAACAATTTGACGCCGGTTTTCTAGCAGTGACTTCTTACCCTCAGTGGGTTGCCAACGTGGTGCCAATGCCGAAGAAAAATGGTAAGGTCCGAATGTGTGTTGATTACAGGGATTTGAACATGGCCAGCCCCAAGGATGATTTCCCCTTGCCTCACATCGACGTTCTGGTTGACAACACCGCTCAGCATAAGGTATTCTCCTTCATGGACGGCTTCTCTGGTTACAATCAGATCAAGATGGCTCCTGAAGACATGGAGAAGACCACTTTTGTTACTCTAGGGCACCTTTTGCTACAAGGTCATGCCTTTTGGGTTGAAAAATGCTGGGGCAACCTACCAACGTGCCATGGTTGCTTTATTTCATGACATGATCCATCATGAGATCGAAGTATATGTCGATGATATGATTGCAAGGTCCCAAACTGAGGAGGAACACCTTGACCATCTACAGAAGCTGTTCGACCGTTTGAAGTTGTATAAGCTGAGGTTGAACCCGAACAAGTGCACCTTTGGGGTGAGGTCTGGAAAATTGCTAGGTTTCGTCGTGAGCGATAAAGGTATTCAAGTGGACCCTGCCAAAGTGAAAGCCATACAAGAGATGCCGACTCCCAAGACAGAGAAAGAAGTCAGAGGCTTTCTAGGACGGCTGAACTATATTGCCCGATTCATCTTGCATCTAACTGCTACCTGTGAACCAATCTTCAAGCTGCTGAAGAAAGCTCAAGTAGTACGTTGGAACGATGAATGTCAGGCTGCTTTCAACAGAATCAAAGAGTATCTCCAAGAACCACCCATTCTTATGCCACCGGTTGAAGGGAGACCTCTAATCTTATACTTGACAGTACTGGACAACTCAATGGGGTGTGTGCTGGGGCAGCATGACGAGTCTGGCCGAAAAGAGCATGCTATTTATTACCTTAGCAAAAAGTTTACCGACTGTGAGACCCGATACTCATTGCTCGAGAAAACTTGTTGCGCTTTGGTATGGGCTGCTCGCCGGCTGAGACAGTATATGTTGACTCACACTACCCTGTTGATCTAAAAAATGGATCCGATCAAGTACATCTTCGAAAAGCCCGCTATGTCCGGAAGAATAGCAAGATGGCAGATGATCTTGACAGAATACGACATCCAGTACACGACTCAGAAAGCAATCAAAGGAAGTGTATTGGCAGACCATTTGGCACACCAGGCAGTGGATGATTACCAGTCGATGAACTTTGAATTTCCAGATGAGAACATCATGGTAGTGACTGATTGTGAAGTATCTGGACCGGATGAAGGACCTGAGGAAGGATACCGATGGTCTATGCACTTTGACAGAGCCTCAAACTCTTTGGGTAAGGGTATCGGCGCTGTTATCATATCCCCTAAAGGCACTCATACTCCACTCACTGCCCGGCTATGTTTCAACTGTACCAACAACATGGCGGAGTATGAAGCATGTATCATGGGTCTTCAAGCTGCGATTGACTTAAGGATCAAGTTTTTGAGTGTCTTCGGAGATTCCGCTCTCGTGATCAGCCAGATCAAAGGCGAGTGGGATACGAAACACCCAAATCTTATTCCTTACAAAGAGTATGTGTTGACATTGATCCCCCATTTCACGGAGATAACTTTTGAACACTTCCCAAGAGAAGAGAATCAGTTGGCGGACCCGTTAGCTACGATGTCTTCTATGTTCAAAGTCAAATGGGACAATGAGGCTCCCCGGATCATCATTTGGAAATTGGATGAACCTGCATATTGTTGTGATCTTGAGGCTGAAGAGGTAACTGAAAAGCCTTGGTATCATGAAGTGAAGAGGTACTTGGAAGCTCAAGAATACCCCGAAGGCGCATCTGTTAACGACAAGAAGTTTCTAAGAAGGTTCACAGCAAAGTTCTTCCTCAGCAATGGCATTCTCTACAAGCGAAACCATGATTCAACCTTACTGCGTTGTGTGGATAAGACTGAAGCAGAAAGGATCATGACAGAGCTGCATTAAGGTACCTTCGGAACGCATTCCAGTGGACATACCATGGCAAAGAAGATCCTTCGGGCAGGATATTTCTGGTCCACAATGGAAGCTGACTGTTACCAACATTCTCGGACATGTCACAAATGCCAGATCTATGCTGATAAGGTGCACATTCCTCCAGTTCCTCTGAACGTCTTGACAGCACCTTGGCCTTTTGCAATGTGGGGCATTGATATGATCGACGAGATCAGACCTACGGCATCCAACGGGCATCGCTTCATCCTGGTAGCGATTGATTACTTCACGAAGTGGGTCAAAGTTGCTTCCTATGCTACCGTAACCAAGAATGTCGTGGCACGGTTCATTCAGCACAACCTGATCTGTCGATATGGCGTCCCAGAAAGGATCATTACGGACAATGGTACCAATCTTAACAACAAGATGATCACTGAGCTCTGCGAACAATTCAAGATACAGCACCACAACTCTTCTCCCTACCGGCCGAAGATGAACGGGGATGTCGAAGCAGCTAATAAGAATATCAAGAAGATTGTGCAGAAGATGACAGTGACCTATAAAGATTGGCACGAGATGCTACTGTTTGCTCTTCATGGGTACCGTACCTCAGCAAGGATGTCAACCGGGGCAACACCCTTTTCCTTGGTCTATGGCATGGAGGCAATCTTGCCTATTGAAGTCCAGATACCCTCTCTCCGGATAATGAAGGATGCAGGTTTGAGCGAAGATGATTGGATCCAAACTCGACTTGATCAATTAAACCTAATTGACGAAAAGAGACTCACTGCTATTTGTCATGGTCAGACGTACCAAAAACGGATGATCAAGGCATTTAACAAGAAAGTCATACCACAAGAGTATCAAGTTGGAGACCTGGTAATCAAGCACATCATTCTTCCTCAAAGTGATCCCAGGGGAAAATGGACCCCTACGTACGAAGGGCCATTTGTGGTTAAACATATCTTCTCAGGAGGAGCTATGATTCTAACCACCATGGATGGTGACGATCTTCCTCACCCCGCCAATGCAGACATAGTAAAAAGATACTGTTGTACCCCAAAATTTGCCCTCCCATATTCTTCAAAAAATGCACTTAAGTCCCTGCGATTTAGCCTGGAAAGTGACGAATTCAAGTGAATATTGGAGGCCCAATTGCACATTCAAAGCCCATTTGCTTTACCCTAATTTTCATTATATAATCACCTTCTTTTCACACAAACCAGAGAAGGAAAAAAGGAAAAAAAAGAGGAGAAAAGGAGAAGAGAAAAAGAGAGAAAAAACCTTGCCACAACACTGTTGGAATATCAAACTCTTTCAAGAACCCTAAAACCTTGAAATCCTTATTACAAATCCCTCTCTCACTACAAACAAAGCCATCTCAGTTACAAACCAACACCTCACTACTTCTCCAGTAAGGATAAGGCTGACTTGATCTCCATGATCCTAATTTTCCAGTAAGGCATAAAAGCATTCAGGTCTCTAATCTTCCAGTAAGGGTAAGATTGATTTGATCTCCATGATCAAAAGGGTATAATCATTCATACATGCCATATTGTGCCTAAACATTAAATTTCTTCATATGTTGGTTTTATTTGAATTTTTATGATTTTATTTAATGTGTTCATGAGGTTCAACACTGCAGATTTAGACAGGATCCCAGGTTCATTAAGGAACGTTGAGGCCAAAAGGCCAAAAGCCAAATGGCCAAAACAGAACATTTTATGCATGACACCAATACATGGCGAGGCAGACATTAAGCCAGACATTAAGGAATGTTGAAGCCAGAACACAAATGGCCAAAAGCCAAAACGCAAATGGCCAAAAGCCAAAAGCCAAATGGCCAAAGTAGAACAACTTATGTATGATGAGGCCAGAACACAAATGGCCAAACCACTCCAATTCACCTCCAAAAAGGGGACAGAAACCCCCCAAGGTATTGTATTTTCTTTCTTTTCCTTATTTTATTTATTTCAATTATTTCTTTTTTTTAATTAATTCCTTTAATTTAACTTATTTTCATAAAATATAAAAAATAGTAAAAAACAGAAAAGTCATAAAAATCAAAATATATTTATTTAATTAATATTTTTTGTAAATAAATATCACTAATTAATTTTAGCTTTGTAAAATTAGGTTTAATTCAAACATTTTTCTTAATAAACTTAAAATTGGTAGAATTAGGTTTTAATCAATTTTTATCCTTTTTTCTTTTCTTTCACAATAATTAATTATTAAATATTATTTTTGTAATTAAATTACCATGTAATTAATTAGGTTAATTTAGGTTTAATTTTAACATGTTTTCTTAATAAACTAAAAAACAAATAGAATTAGGGTTAGCATTTAATTTCAATTAATTCTTTTTCCATTAAAAACATAAAATACTAAAAAATATCAAAAAACAATTTCTTTTCTCTCTTAATTAATTAATTCCATCATTTAATTTAATTTTGCAAAAAGGGTCCAACACCCTCGTTTTTAATCCTTATTCGCATATTTATTTTATTTCGTTTAATATTAATGTAATTCTCCCAAAGCCTTGTAAACTCGGACATTTTATTTCTCGCACTTTACTTCTTTATTTTCTGTCAAATCGGGTCCTGGATTAAATTTGGCGATGTGGACCCGCGCCTTTGTAATAGCTTAGGAATTTTATCTTTCCGCACTTTTTTAACTGTTAATAATGGCATGCAAGAATGAATGACAAAAAAATAAAAACAAACGCATAGATCATCCATAACCTGACAAGACAAAAATAAATGAATCTGACACACAAATCACACACCACCCCTAGGGTACGCCTCACTGTTGCCTTGCCTCGAAAGGTGATCGTCGAGTAGAGGATGTTTTAGTAAGTCCTCATGATCCGGGAACCTGGCATGAGGGTAGCTTCTAAGGTGTCTTCCCATTGCTCTGGTGATCACCATGTCCCGAACCTCGAATTGACCCGAACACCTCCAACGGTGGTGCTACCTACCTCTCAATGGTGGGATGGCACTACTTTAAAGGACATTTACACAGACGAATTCCTTAGGGTAGGTAGGTTCTCGTAGATACTTGCTCTAAATTTCAAAACAAATTAAAAAATACTTTTCACACCGACACATTTTCAAAAGCTTTCGAAAGCAATTTTTCAAACACTCTTGAGGACCGATACAAGAGTCGAACTGAAATTTTCAAAGAAACTTTTTCAAACCCACCCACAGTTGAAAAGCAAGCAAACCATTTTTGAAAACACAAGTGAGCAAGTATCTAAGAGCCCATGGATAACCATGGATAGAAAGGGTGCTAACACCTTCCCTTTCTATAACCTACCTCCCGAACCGAGAGCAATCTCTTTAAGGAATTTTTCTGTGCTTTTGTCCTTTCCATTTGGAGAAAATAAAAGACGGTGGCGACTCTTGCTTCCACGACATTTCGCGAACCAGCGTTAAACAGTCAGTTCCAGATCCACCGATCACAGAACTGGCGACTCTGCTGGGGACATAAACTTAAAGTGAGGTGTACCTTAGGACTAAGATCACTGTGTTTTCAATTGCTTTCCTTGCTTGCTTTATTATTGTGGGTTGCTTGGGAGTTCTATAGATCCTAACCCGGATCTGGGGATACCTTCTTAGAAAGTAGCAACAAGGCTGTGAGGGAACTGTGCGGGGTATACCGACATGGTTGAAGGAGTCTGCTACATTGATGTGGCACTTTGGTGTGTACCGGTAACCCTTGAGTTCAGTCAAGGAGAGTACGGGGCCTCCGCGTGGTGTCGTGAAGCATCAACAGACCTTAGGAACCTTAATTGAACTATCTTGGCCTCTTTAGGGTAGTGAGATAACTGACTTTGGTGCAGTCCGAGGTTGGTTGATACTCGATACTACACTCAATTGAGGGTTGCTTTCCTGGGATATTTCGGTCGCCAGTTCAGTGGCTAAATCGAAACGATGAACAATGAAAGCAATCCCGTGATATTGGGACCCTTAGAACCCGATTACTTCTAATAGGACAGGTTGAGCCCACCAACTTCAAGAGGGTAATACCTAGACCTCATGCTGGCCTAAACTCTAAGGGCTTCTCTTGTGTGACTTGTGTGCCTTCGTACTTGACTACTTGCATGCTTGTTATCTGACACATGAACTACTAGCAGGTTTTGTTTATTGTCCTTAACTGGGACTCATAACAGGGTTTGTTGAGTGTTTTGCAGGTTTTATATAGTCCTTAATAAGGGCTCCTAACAGGGTTTATTCATATTACCCCATGCATCATGACATCATACCATTGCATACATCCTAACCCATTTCAAGGATCTCAAGGGCTTGTGATGCAGGTCATGATGAATCAAACATCTAGCAAGGGGCAAAGAGGATTTATTTTCCTCTAGCCAAGGTTGTCAGGGGCTATGACCCACTTGATATGGTGAGCTTTGACTCTTGAAGAAGGTTCCCCCAACCAAGGCTGTTTGGAAATCAAAACCAAACACGATAACTCGAGTCAGGGGCTATGACCCACTGGATATGGTGAGCCTTTGACCCTTGGAAGAAAGACTCTCAACAAATATGAAGTTCTTTCAATCAAGCTACCGGATCCAAATGCTGACAAATTTTCTTGTTTACCCTGCGGGATCCTTGAAAACATTGCATGCATATCATACATATCATTGCATAACAGGTATCCTTGTTGCAGGTCACTTACCCGTCTCCGCTGTTTATTTCAGCAATGGCTCGCCAACCAGATAACCAGGACCTTCTCGCTCAAGAGACTCAGTTCAGGGAAATCCTCCTGAATCTATCCAAGGGGCAGGAGGAGCTAAGGACACTTCTCATGGAGACTTTTGTCAGGAACGGTGCTGAGGATGAAAGGCTGAAACACCTACAAGCTGAGGAGGATGCATTGAAGGTCCAGATGCTGGGGCAGGTGACTGCCATTCAAGGGTTAGCTCAAAGACAAGAAGAGCTCGGGGTTCTCGTCAACCAACTGCTTCGGGGTAACCAGCCGGGGCGAACATCTAGGGTTGAAGAGCCAGTCATCATTCAACCACCCTCGAGACAAGTAGACAAGGGAAAAGCTCCTCAGATGGCTTCAGTATCACCAATTCAGTATCAACCTCACCAGCTTCAGCCAGACAAGCCTAAAAGGCAGTTCACCAAACTCAACATGTCACCGTCTCAAGCTTTACAACAATTGTTGAGGTTGAACCTGGTGACGGTAAGGGGCCCTCCTAGGCGTCTCAATACAACCTCCCTAAAGTACAATCCTGAGGAAAGATGTGCGTACCATTCTAACAGTCCAAGACATGACACCGACGACTGCTGGGCTTTGAAGAATAAGATTCAAGATCTGATCAATGAAAGAGCTGTGGATTTTACCCAGATGGGCCAGGCTGAATGCTCCTGCCATCCCTACAAGATGCACCAGTTGAAATAACAAGCCCTGAGACTGAAAAGACTTTTGTTCATTCGAATGTTCAAGTTGCAATTTTCTTTTGTTCAAGCATTTACTCATGTTAAAACGTTGTTATTTCATTAATGCATCGCATATGTCTGTTTTGAAGCAATATATTCGTATTCACTATACGCAAATTATTTTCATATTTTTTCTGATGTCAACTCTTGATCTAAAATTCTAAGCCTCTTGAGGGAGGATGACGAAAACGATACCGCGATCATTACAGTATGCTTTTGAACAGACCCCGCTGATGAGGTACAGGCATTGTTTCAATTCCTAAACACTGGAGTTATAAGGATGATAATCCCTCGTCAACCCCTCTGAGCCAAAGAAGTAGGAGTTTTTCTTTTCGAAATTTCAAACCCTTAATCATAACCTGGGGCAGGGTAGTCTCTTAGTTGATCCAAGTGCATAACGAATGGCACCAAAGAGGTCCTTACAAAACAAAGAAGACAGTGATGGTTCCGAATAATCAATAAAGAAAGGCAGTCATTACCAAAATCAAAAAGCCCATTAATTCAAAACCTATGAAGGAGACTTACAAAACTGGGGCATCCCGCTGACTGTAACCACCAAAAATAGTTCTGGCAAAATTTAGGGATAGCAAAATCAAAAAGAAAGAGGTCATACAAACCCTCAACAATAACGAAAAGGAAATGACAGCCTATTCAGAATAAATCATCAATATCTGAACCATCATTGGAAAATCAGGACAAGGACTCAAACAAGGTCTAACGCACGATCAGCTGAGTTTAGGGTTGGAGAACATCACGAAGAGCGGGTGGGTACAAATAATTTGAGCCTTTATCCTTTGTTTCTTAAACCATGAACCAGGCCACGTTATAACCCCTAAAAAGTCCTAGCTGAAGCATGGGTTAGTTCGAAAGCATGCTGTGACGAAAGGTATCCTGACTCCTTAAGGCTTACTATAAAGAAGGAGTTGACATCACGTTTTACAAACATTCATTTGTTTTATGAAAAAAGAATGCATTTTCAAAATTTTCAAGATAGACATAAGCTTTGCATTTTTAACATAACTTTGTTTGCATATGACTTTTTGTTTGAACAGCAGGGAAATTCGCACGATGAATACCTAGTGAACAAAAGCACTTCCAATCAAGGGGCAGACATGGCCAGTGTCCATTATCTGGGGCAATCCAGTCAAGATTCGGAGAATCTCTCAAAAGTCAAACAGCCTGGGGCAAATCTCCGCATGAGCCACCTGGGGCATTTCAACAATGAATCTTGCCTGGTCGAAAATCTTCTGGTGGCATGACAAAACACTTCTAACAGGGGCAACTCCCTACATTCTGAAAGCATGGACATAGTCGGAAAAAATGCTACGTATAATCAAAGACCCGCTAGGTTGACACACCTAGGCAAAAATAAGGGCTGTCCGGCGAACCAAAAGGGTTCGGGCAAAAATAAGGGATGAAAATGAAAAATCTGTACACCCGGCAAGTCGAAAACCTGAAAAGGCGGCTTGGGCAAAAATGGGTATCCCGGTGGACTGAAAACCCGAAAGGGCGGTCCAGGCAAAAATTAGGGATCAAAGCGTACGACTATGTCCCAGCATCTTGTCACTCGCCTACCAAAAGAAAATTTGTCAATCGGCAATCACCAAGCACCTCCACAGGTAACATTGGAAACATGGGCAATAAAGAGTTGTCTGAGCAATCTAATTGTTCTGTCCTCCAAGGTACCAAGATAGGTTCAACTAAAGAGCATGGCCGGTACATCTTAATTCCCCAGAGAGTAAGCAGTCAGTACACTCTCTCCAGGTCATATTATCAGGTCTTAAAGAAGTTGAGTATCCTCCAGTAGATCTCAATATTCCCCCAGCAGCACATACTCATAACAAGCATCCCCGGCAGTCTTGGTCTAAAGATTGTTCCCCGGCAGCGTATCAACATTCAAAGGAATCACTTCCCCCACAGTTCAAAACTCCCCCAGGAAAGTCCAATCTAATCCCCCAGGAAAATTGGAATCCATATCCCCAAGCAGTAAGCTTATCCCCAGTAGATTCTGGAAGCTTATCCTCGCAGAGCACGAACGCGTCGTCCGGCTTTATTTAAAGAGTTATTTCCTTAACAGGATATAACTGGGTTATCCTCAGCCAAAATCCACGGAAAAAGCGTCCTCGACGAAGTCTTCTTACCCCAGCAAAGTCTATCAGCACTCCCAATACAGCAAAGATATCATCAGCAAGTTACTATCAACAATTCAGCAGAGTATCTCTCTCCCCACAGAGTATCACTCCCCAGCATGGTCGCTAGAATATTTTTCTCCCCGCAAAATCTTCCATTTGCCAAGTTTATTCCTCAACGGAGGCATCTTCTCCTACCGGTATTCTTGCAGCTATCATCCCCAGCGGAAGTACAAGCTTATTCTTCAAACATCAGCCCAGGATATGACTTCCCGGCACCCGTCAAGGATTTTCTTTCCTAGACGAAAAACACATTCATAAAACATCACATACATCATTATAGCATGCATAGACGCATCATATCTTACAAATCTCATTTATATTGAGAACATCATTGCTTGATCCATATCATGCATTGCATATGACTGACCTTTACCTTTCAGGAAAGATTCAGTTAAATTCTCAATCATCTTTCAAGACCTAGACCGGTTCAGTTAATCAACTCCAAAGATTTCTTATCCCGTCCAAGGCCTTCTCTAGTCCAGCTAAATCGACTCCCAACAGATTTTTCTGATGAAGACTCAGTAGAAGTTATTAGGTCTTTATTTGAGATTATAATTTCCTATGGTTCCCTCTCCGATGGTGCGTGAGGTGATAATTCCCTTTTAGGTTATAATTTCCTATGGTTCCCTCTCCGATGGTGCGTGAGGTGATAATTCCCTTTTAGGTTATAATTTCCTATGGTTCCCTCTCCGATGGTGCGTGAGGTGATAATTCCCTTTTAGGTTATAATTTCCTATGGTTCCCTCTCCGATGGTGCGTGAGGTGATAATTCCCTTTTAGGTTATAATTTCCTATGGTTCCCTCTCCGATGGTGCGTGAGGTGATAATTCCCTTTTAGGTTATAATTTCCTATGGTTCCCTCTCCGATGGTGCGTGAGGTGATAATTCCCTTTTAGGTTATAATTTCCTATGGTTCCCTCTCCGATGGTGCGTGAGGTGATAATTCCCTTTTAGGTTATAATTTCCTATGGTTCCCTCTCCGATGGTGCGTGAGGTGATAATTCCCTTTTAGGTTATAATTTCCTATGGTTCCCTCTCCGATGGTGCGTGAGGTGATAATTCCCTTTTAGGTTATAATTTCCTATGGTTCCCTCTCCGATGGTGCGTGAGGTGATAATTCCCTTTTAGGTTATAATTTCCTATGGTTCCCTCTCCGATGGTGCGTGAGGTGATAATTCCCTTTTAGGTTATAATTTCCTATGGTTCCCTCTCCGATGGTGCGTGAGGTGATAATTCCCTTTTAGGTTATAATTTCCTATGGTTCCCTCTCCGATGGTGCGTGAGGTGATAATTCCCTTTTAGGTTATAATTTCCTATGGTTCCCTCTCCGATGGTGCGTGAGGTGATAATTCCCTTTTAGGTTATAATTTCCTATGGTTCCCTCTCCGATGGTGCGTGAGGTGATAATTCCCTTTTAGGTTATAATTTCCTATGGTTCCCTCTCCGATGGTGCGTGAGGTGATAATTCCCTTTTAGGTTATAATTTCCTATGGTTCCCTCTCCGATGGTGCGTGAGGTGATAATTCCCTTTTAGGTTATAATTTCCTATGGTTCCCTCTCCGATGGTGCGTGAGGTGATAATTCCCTTTTAGGTTATAATTTCCTGTGGTCCTCTCCCCGACGGTGCGTGAGATATAATTCCCTTTCCGATTATGATTTCCTTTGGTTCTCTTCCCGACGGTGCGTGAGATGTAATTCCCTTTCCGATTATAATTTCCTTTGGTTCTCTTCCCGATACTGCGAAGATGATAATTCCCACCAGGATTTTCTCAGCGAGCGTTGTTGAAGTTAAAGTCACCCAAGGTTCTCTTACCGTTCATGTTAAGGTAGTAATCATCCCTGGTTCATTCATCGCCGTTTGAAGCTCCAGACTCAGCTCCTGTAACCAGTCAGGACACATCTATACCAAGCATCTGAAAACCAGCTCCTGCAACATGTCAGGTACTCTTTTTTTCTTTTGCAGGTACGCAGGTTCTCGCTAAGGAATCTCTTACGCGATCAGCATCCAAGATGGCATCTATAAGCCCATCCACCTTCCAGCACATCCAGATGGCATCTATAAGCCTATCACCCTATTCAGTAATCTCCAAATGGCATCTATAAGCCCATTCCATCAGCACACCGCTACTATGTGAGCGCAAATTTCTGGGCACTCTAGTGTTCAATCATCTTCTACCCTCGGATTACGAAAGGCACGTCAGCCAATCTGCATCCTCAGGTCTAAGAAGATTGAACAGGGGCAACTGTTGTACCCCAAAATTTGCCCTCCCATATTCTTCAAAAAATGCACTTAAGTCCCTGCGATTTAGCCTGGAAAGTGACGAATTCAAGTGAATATTGGAGGCCCAATTGCACATTCAAAGCCCATTTGCTTTACCCTAATTTTCATTATATAATCACCTTCTTTTCACACAAACCAGAGAAGGAAAAAAGGAAAAAAAAAGAGGAGAAAAGGAGAAGAGAAAAAGAGAGAAAAAACCTTGCCACAACACTGTTGGAATATCAAACTCTTTCAAGAACCCTAAAACCTTGAAATCCTTATTACAAATCCCTCTCTCACTACAAACAAAGCCATCTCAGTTACAAACCAACACCTCACTACTTCTCCAGTAAGGATAAGGCTGACTTGATCTCCATGATCCTAATTTTCCAGTAAGGCATAAAAGCATTCAGGTCTCTAATCTTCCAGTAAGGGTAAGATTGATTTGATCTCCATGATCAAAAGGGTATAATCATTCATACATGCCATATTGTGCCTAAACATTAAATTTCTTCATATGTTGGTTTTATTTGAATTTTTATGATTTTATTTAATGTGTTCATGAGGTTCAACACTGCAGATTTAGACAGGATCCCAGGTTCATTAAGGAACATTGAGGCCAAAAGGCCAAAAGCCAAATGGCCAAAACAGAACATTTTATGCATGACACCAATACATGGCGAGGCAGACATTAAGCCAGACATTAAGGAATGTTGAAGCCAGAACACAAATGGCCAAAAGCCAAAACGCAAATGGCCAAAAGCCAAAAGCCAAATGGCCAAAGTAGAACAACTTATGTATGATGAGGCCAGAACACAAATGGCCAAACCACTCCAATTCACCTCCAAAAAGGGGACAGAAACCCCCCAAGGTATTGTATTTTCTTTCTTTTCCTTATTTTATTTATTTCAATTATTTCTTTTTTTTAATTAATTCCTTTAATTTAACTTATTTTCATAAAATATAAAAAATAGTAAAAAACAGAAAAGTCATAAAAATCAAAATATATTTATTTAATTAATATTTTTTGTAAATAAATATCACTAATTAATTTTAGCTTTGTAAAATTAGGTTTAATTCAAACATTTTTCTTAATAAACTTAAAATTGGTAGAATTAGGTTTTAATCAATTTTTATCCTTTTTTCTTTTCTTTCACAATAATTAATTATTAAATATTATTTTTGTAATTAAATTACCATGTAATTAATTAGGTTAATTTAGGTTTAATTTTAACATGTTTTCTTAATAAACTAAAAAACAAATAGAATTTGGGTTAGCATTTAATTTCAATTAATTCTTTTTCCATTAAAAACATAAAATACTAAAAAATATCAAAAAACAATTTCTTTTCTCTCTTAATTAATTAATTCCATCATTTAATTTAATTTTGCAAAAAGGGTCCAACGCCCTCATTTTTAATCCTTATTCGCATATTTATTTTATTTCGTTTAATATTAATGTAATTCTCCCAAAGCCTTGTAAACTCGGACATTTTATTTCTCGCACTTTACTTCTTTATTTTCTGTCAAATCGGGTCCTGGATTAAATTTGGCGATGTGGACCCGCGCCTTTGTAATAGCTTAGGAATTTTATCTTTCCGCACTTTTTTAACTGTTAATAATGGCATGCAAGAATGAATGACAAAAAAATAAAAACAAACACATAGATCATCCATAACCTGACAAGACAAAAATAAATGAATCTGACACACAAATCACACAACACCCCTAGGGTACGCCTCACTGTTGCCTTGCCTCGAAAGGTGATCGTCGAGTAGAGGATGTTTTAGTAAGTCCTCATGATCCGGGAACCTGGCATGAGGGTAGCTTCTAAGGTGTCTTCCCATTGCTCTGGTGATCACCATGTCCCGAACCTCGAATTGACCCGAACACCTCCAACGGTGGTGCTACCTACCTCTCAATGGTGGGATGGCACTACTTTAAAGGACATTTACACAGACGAATTCCTTAGGGTAGGTAGGTTCTCGTAGATACTTGCTCTAAATTTCAAAACAAATTAAAAAATACTTTTCACACCGACACATTTTCAAAAGCTTTCGAAAGCAATTTTTCAAACACTCTTGAGGACCGATACAAGAGTCGAACTGAAATTTTCAAAGAAACTTTTTCAAACCCACCCACAGTTGAAAAGCAAGCAAACCATTTTTGAAAACACAAGTGAGCAAGTATCTAAGAGCCCATGGATAACCATGGATAGAAAGGGTGCTAACACGTTCCCTTTCTATAACCTACCTCCCGAACCGAGAGCAATCTCTTTAAGGAATTTTTCTGTGCTTTTGTCCTTTCCATTTGGAGAAAATAAAAGACGGTGGCGACTCTTGCTTCAGCGACATTTCGCGAACCAGCGTTAAACAGTCAGTTCCAGATCCACCGATCACAGATACTATGCATGAACAAAAGACCCGCTAGGTTGACACACCTAGGCAAAAATAAGGGCTTCCCGGCAAACCCAAAGGGTTCGGGCAAAAATAAGGGATGAAATGAAAAAATCTGTACACCCGGCAAGTCGAAAACCTGAAAAGGCGGCTTGGGCAAAAATGGGTATCCCGGTGGACCGAAAACCCGAAAGGGCGGTCCAGGCAAAAGTTAGGGATTAAAGCGTAATACTATGTCTCATTGGATCACCTTGCATCCAGAATTCGGCATCAACTATCAGACTCAGACGGCATCGATCAATCGGCTTCATCTTCAACTAAGCAGCCAAGAGATGAGACGCTTGAAGACATAAAGGCGATAGCAGAGTTGAAACCCAGTGGAATTATTTTTCACATAGATGTTTTGTTTTCCTTTTCACAAAATGTATAAACTCTGTTGTTCGGAGGCGTTCTCTTACTAGGACGTCAGCCTCTTATACACAAAACGCCTAT
This sequence comes from Vicia faba, assembly GCA_948472305.1. Classification (NCBI taxonomy): domain Eukaryota; kingdom Viridiplantae; phylum Streptophyta; class Magnoliopsida; order Fabales; family Fabaceae; genus Vicia; species Vicia faba. Next base: position 490,690,210 of record OX451737.1, read on the forward strand.
TTACAGGCAAATCCAAAAATCAATACAAATTCACTTTTCCAGACAAATTGCCAATTATTTTTCCTTTTTCTGTTTTGTCTTGCGAAGAACGTCCAATGTTCATTTTTGATATATGCATTTGACACTAATTGCTAACTCATAAATATTTGCATGCGAAACAAAGGGTTAATTACAGGTGACATTAGAAACATGGGCAATAATGAGTTGTCTAAACGATCTAGTTGCTTTGTCCACCAAGGTACCAAGGTAAGTCCGGCTGAAGAATGTAACCCAGATACCTCCACTTCTCGTAGAGTAAGACAAGACTCAGCAATACTCTCCCCCCGAGCAGAGTTGGTCTCCCATCAACCCTAACAAGGCACAGTATCTCCAGCAAGTCAGCAACACTCTCCCCAAGCAGAGTAGCCTACTGTCAGCCTTAAGGAAGTTGGGAATCCCCAGAAAATCTCAATATTCCCAAGCGGAGTATACAGATGTTCCTAAGCAAGCATCCCCGGCAGTCTTGATCTAAGACTGTTCCCCGGCAGAATACCAGACACCCCAGTGGAGCCATTCCCCAGTACAGTCCAAAAGTTTCCCCAGGAGAGTTGAATCCATCTCCCCAGTAGATTTATGGAAGCTTATCCCCAGTAGATTCTGGAAGCTTATCCCTACAGAGTATGAACGTCTCTCCCCGGCTTTATTCAGAAGGTTATTCCTCACCAGAGCTTATAACTGGGTTATCCTCAGCCAATTGCCACGGAAAGTTCGTCCTCGGCGAAGTTCTTCCTATCCCCCAGCGGAGTTCATCAGATTCCCCAACAAAACATATCAACGGAATCCCCAGCGGAGTTATCATCAAACCTCGGCGAAGTATCTCTTCCCACAGAGCAATTCCCCGCAGAGTAATCTCCTCATCAAGTTTATTCCCCAACGGAGTCATCTTCTCCTACCGGTTTATTCTTGCAACCATCATCCCCAGCGGAAATGAAGAACTCTACTCTTCAACATCAGCCCAGGATTCAACTTCCCGGCATTCGTCAAGGATTTATTTTCCTAGACGAAAACACATTCATAAACATATCACATTTCATACATCCTGTTTACATACATGATAAAGTGCATACTGCACGATCTCACTAATTTTTGAGAACATCATGACGTCATGCATTTCATACATCATGACATTGCATACAACTAACGTTTTGCCTTTTCAGGAAAAGGACAATCCAAAGATGATTACTATCAACTGTCGTAATTCCAGATTCGATACCTGTATCTAGCCAGGGCATATCTGTGAGTGATTGATTGTGGATTCGATACCTGTATCTAGCCAGGGCATATCTGCATGAGGAGTTTGAAGTTCCAGATTCAATACCTGTATCTAGCCAGGGCATATCTGTGAGTATTTGATTGTAGATTCGACACCTGTATCTAGCCAGGGCATGTCTGCATGAAGAGTTTAGAGATTCGATTCCTGTATCCAGCCAGGGCATATCTGTAGACGACCAATTCCAGATTCGATTCCTGTATCCAGCCAGGGCATATCTGTGAGTAACTGATTGTAGATTCGATACCTGTATCCAGCCAGGGCATGTTTGCATGAAGAGTTTAGATATTCGATACATGTATCCAGCCAGGGCATATCTGTAGACGACCAATTCCAGATTCGATTCCTGTATCTAGCCAGGGCATATCTGTGAGTAACTGATTGTAGATTCGATACCTGTATCCAGCCAGGGCATGTCTGCATGAAGAGTTTAGAGATTCGATTCCTGTATCCAGCCAGGGCATATCTGTAGACGACCAATTCCAGATTCGATTCCTGTATCCAGCCAGGGCATATCTGTGAGTAACTGATTGTAGATTCGATACCTGTATCCAGCCAGGGCATGTCTGCATAAAGAGTTTAGAGATTCGATTCCTGTATCCAGCCAGGGCATATCTATAGACGACCAATTCCAGATTCGATTCCTGTATCCAGCCAGGGCATATTTGTGAGTAACTGATTGTAGATTCGATACCTGTATCCAGCCAGGGCATGTCTGCATGAAGAGTTTAGAGATTCGATACCTGTATCTAGCCAGGGCATATCTGTAGACGAACAATTCCAGATTCGATTCATGTATCCAGCCAGGGCATATCTGTGAGTAACTGATTGTAGATTCGATACCTGTATCCAGCCAGGGCATGTCTGCATGAAGAGTTTAGAGATTCGATTCCTGTATCCAGCCAGGGCATATCTGTAGACGACCAATTCCAGATTCGATTCCTGTATCTAGCCAGGGCATATCTGTGAGTAACTGATTGTAGATTCGATACCTGTATCCAGCCAGGGCATGTCTGCATGAAGAGTTTAGAGATTCGATACCTGTATCCAGCCAGGGCATATCTGTAGACGACCAATTCCAGATTCGATTCCTGTATCCAGCCAGAGCATATTTGTAACTGATTGTAGATTCGATACTTGTATCCAGCCAGGGCATGTCTGCATGAAGATTTTAGAGATTCGATTCCTGTATCCAGCCAGGGCATGTCTGTAGACGAAGAATTCCAGATTCGATTCCTGTATCTAGCCAGGGCATATCTGTGAGTGACTGATTGTAGATTCAATGCCTGTATCTAGCCAGGGCATATCTGCATGAAGAGTTTGAAGATCAACCCCTGTAACAGGCCAGGTAATTATCTTTCTTTCTCAAAATACGCAAGTTCTCGCTATGGAATCTCTTACGCGATCGACACCTTCCGATGGCATCTATAAGCCCATCTCCACAACTATCCATTACATTTCCAAATGGCATCTATAAGCCCATTCCCGACAAGGTTCTGTCACATCTCCAGATGGCATCTATAAGCCCATCCTCCTATCCACCATCTTTCCAAATGACATCTATAAGCCCATTCCCACAATCACACTGCTGATATTCTACTATGCGAGTGCAAATTTCTAGGCACTCTAGTGTTCAATCATCTTCCACCTTCGGATCACGAAAGGCACGCAAGCCAATCTACATCCTCAGGTCTAAGAAGATTGAACATGGGCAACTGTTGTACCCCAAAATTTTCCCTCCCATATTCTTCAAAGATTTGTCAAGATCAATCTTCAAATGGATCAAGGGGTTGCACAGTCTAAACATCCTCCTAAGCCAGTCAAATTAGGGTTTTGGTTCCTTCAGTGAATTTGAGGTTTTCAATGGTCCAATCAAGTCCCATAGGCCTACACATATCCTCAAGCATCTACATGGCAAGTTTCAAGACTCACAGGGTCAAGTTGCACAGTCAAAAGCTTCATTTGGTTCACAATCAATTGCAGGGGAAAAATGGTCATTTGGCAGTCAAAAGTCAAAAATTTTGGTCAACATCTTATTTTGAAGCCACAATCATCATTTGATCAAGTCTTGATCATGATTCCACAAGCATGGCTCAAAAATCATCAAGGATGCAAAAGTTTCTATTTTTGGACAGCTTAAAAGTCAACTGTAACTTGACCAAGGCATAACTTTTTCATGGTTCATCAGAAAAATCCCATCCAATGCTAATTTTGAAGGGGATGACATTTCCTACAACTCATCTTCACATTCCAAGTCCAATAAATGCTCTCACAAAAAGTTATCAATTTTTACATTATAGGTCAATTTCAAAAGTCAACAAAAAGGCACTTTAAGTCAAAGACCATAACTTGATATTGGTAAATCAAAATGACATGGGACCAAAGGCATTGGTTAGAGGACTTCAAGACCTTTCCAAAATGTCCAAGAACATATTCATAGGATCAAAATTGAGCAAGATATGCATTGGAGAAGTTGGGGAATTTTTGGGAATTTGCAAAAGTCAACTTTGCACAAAACACTTCATTTTTGCTAATGGGCCTCAAATTCTTTCTTGAAACATTGTCCAAGGCCTATGCACGACCCATTAAGCTTAAATTGATTTATTTTCTTATTTTTAATTAATTAATTGAATTTTTATTAATATTAATTCATTTAATTGATTTAATTGTAGGAAAATTCAAAAGATATTGTTTTCAAATCTTTTGTGGGGCAAATATGACCAACACATGCTGAAGATTTCGTTTGCCAATCAAGGGGACCAAAATATCCAATTTTAGCAAGGTTTCTCAATAAAAAAGATGCTAAAAGATTTGATTGAAAATCAAATATATAATCTTCAATACAATGGATTCCATGTGCAAGATTTACCCTAGTTTCATTCCACTATATGTACTGAAGGCAACCCTAAAGCCTTGGACGTGCAAGCTGCTGCAAAACACCATAACCAAATTCCAAAAAAATCAAGAAAAAGTTGAAAACTGAACTCAACCTTCCAGGCCAATTCAAACCCTTTTCTTGATTCCAACACCTTGCTGGGACATTCAGGAACGCATAGCAATCACAAACAAGCCTTAACACTCAAGGAATCCTGAGATAACAGTTTCACGGTTTGAATTTTTTTCATAAACGCATACTTCGATTCATGCATCATTAACGTATTTTGTGGATTGTTTTGTGCTCACAGGGACTGTACGAAGCTTTTGGTACAATTTAATTTGATTATGGTGCCTTGAAACGAAAACTGCCATTGGAGAATTCTAGGTTTTTCAAGCTTCAAAATTAGGGCTTTACAGCATAAGCAAAATTGGACCTCATAACGCACATGGTTGAATTCGTCAAGGCCAGACGAATTCAACCCAACCATCGCACCCTATTTATATGTATTGCACGCCTAATCGCTATTTTCTGTGGTTGCATTTTGTGGGGGCTTAAAACCCCCACTATTTGATTGTTTTTGTTACAGGTCAAGCGAAGAAGATAATACGTGGACGTATATGGTTGGAGCATTCAAACAAATGCGCGTTTTTTAATTCCCAGCATAATTGTTTTTTTTATATATTATTTTCATGGTCCATTATATTAACAAAGATAAGCGCTTGGCTCAGTGGAAAGGGACGTGTCTGGCAATCGTTGGGACCTGGGTTCGATTCCCAGGTCCCCCAAACCTTTATTCATATTTTTTCTAACAAATTCCTATGCAGCTTCACAACAATATTCCATCATGGACTCCAGCGCTCAGCTTGCCAAGTATCTCAAAAGACAGATCCAAAGGCCAAAGGGTGATCCATACCATGCTCCAAGTCAAAGCACGCCCTAGTCAGTTCCCAGAAGTCAACAGGCCTAGAAGCTTAATGGGCCTGAATTCCCAAACATACCTCCATTATTGGGTCAACACCCCCACTGGTTTCTATTTCTTTTTTATTTTCTTTCTCTTTATTTTCTTCTCATAATTATTATTACCATTATTTAATTAATTCCTAAATTATTTTTCATCATAAAATCAGAAACCTAAATATTATTTATATTATTATTTATTATTATTATTTTGTAAATAAATTGTAATTAATTAAATTAGTTAAATTAGGTCAATTTTAATATTTTTCATAAATAAATAAAAATCATGTAGAATTAGGGTTTGACAATTTTCAATCATGTCTTCTTATTATCATTATTCTTATTTATTAGTTATTATTTTTGTAAATAAAATGTAAATTAATTAAATTAGTTAAATTAGGTTAACTTTAACTTCTTCTTTTTTTACAATAAATAAAATAAACTTAGAATTAGGTTTTACTAACTTTTAATTTTAATTCCTTTTGTTTTATTTTACATAAAAAACATAAAAAACATTTTTTCTTAAATAATTAATTAGTAAATTAGGTTAATTTGAATTAATTACAAAAAAAGGACCCAAACTAATTTCTTTATTTCTCAAAAAGGGTCAAAACCCTAAGGACGTCCTAATTAAATTTCCGTTGCACATTATTCTTATTTTTTATGTATCTGCTCAGAGGATGTAATAGTTAATTAGGTTTACCGCTTTCTTTACTTTCCACATTTATTTTCCAAAACGGGTTTTTGTTTTTGGCGATGTATAGACCCGCGCCTTGTAATAGCGTAGATTCATATTTCCGCACTTTATTTTCCGCACTCTTAACTGTTAATTATGCCTGCAAGACTCTATGCCAAATAAAATAAAATCCGTAGCTCACAAATGCATGATCAAAGATAAACATTAACTGAAAAACAACACACATGCACATGCCACTCCTAGGGTACGCCTCACTGGTTGCCTCGAACATGGTTGTCAAGTATAGGGTGTTTTAGAGGTCGCCCTCCTGTCTAAAGATCCTATTGCCTCGAAACGGTTGCCTCGGATAAAAAAGGATCTAGGACATTAGGGTTACTTCTAAGGTGTCCTGCTATTGCTTCGGTGACCACACTGTCCCTTATAATCAAATTGACCCGAACACCTCCAACGACGGTGCTACCTACTTCTCAATAGTGGGATAGCACTATTTAAAGGACTCTTACACAACCTAATTCCTTAGGGTAGGTAGATCTCATGGGAACTTGCTCTCTCAAAAACAAAAAAAAAACAATCTTTTCACACTGACACTTTCAAAAGTTTTCAAACAAATTTTTCATACACTCTTGAGGACAGATACAAGAGTTACTTAGAAATTTTTCAAACAAAACTTTTTCAAAACCCACACACACTTGAAAAGCAAACATCTTTTGAAAACATAAGAGCAAGTACCTAAGAGCCCGTGGATAACCACGGATAGAAAGGGTGCTAACACCTTCCCTTTCTATAAATCTACCTCCCGAACCGAGAAACATTCTTAAAGAAGGAATTTTGCTGTGCTTTTGTCCTTTCCATGTTGGAGAACATAAAAGACGGTGGCGACTCTTGCTTACCGCGACATTTCGCGAACCAGCTAAAAAACAGTCAGTTCTATTTCCACCGATCACAGAACTGGCGACTCTGCTGGGGATACTTAAAAAATGAGGTGTACCTTAGGATTAGATCATACTTATGTTTTCAATTGCCTGTTTTGATTGCTTTAATATTGTGGGCCTGTTTTGGGAGTTTCATAGATCCTAAACCGGACTGGGGGAAACCTTTTAGGTAGCAACAAACTGTGAGGGAACTGTGCAGGGTATACCGACACGGTTGAAGCAGTTGCTACGTTGATGTGGCACTTTGGTGAGTACCGGTAACCCTTGAGTCAAGTCAAAGAGAGTACGGGGCCGCCGCATGGTGTCGTGAAGCATCAACTGACCTTAGGAACCTTACTTGACCATCCTGGCCTCTTTAGGGTAGTGAGATGACCGACTTTGGTGCAGTCCGAAGTTGGTAGATACTCGATACTACACTCATTGAGGGTTGTTTTCTTGGAATATTTTGATCGCCAGTCCAGTGGCTAAATCAAAACAATGAACATAGAAAACAACCCAATGATATTGAGCTCCTTAGAACCCGGTTACTTTTGATAGGACAGGTTTTTGAGCCCACCAACTTCAAGAGGGTAGGACCCTAAACTTCATGCTGGCCTAAACTCTAAGGGCTGTCTGGTGTGACTTATGTGCCTTATCATGTTTTCTTTTTGTGAATACTTGTGGTGTGTCCTTATCATAACATCATAGCATCATACAACATCATATGCATTTACTAACCACTTCAAGGGTTCAAATCTTCATCTTTGTTCTTGTTTTGTAGGACATGGAATCTCTCCGTAGAAAGACAATTCATATCAACCTTGTAAGGATCCATCCTCAGCTTAAGGAGCTTACATCCAGGATTCCCGAGAACTCTTCCTTCAGTGAAAGGCATGGTAGACTCATCAGTTTGGTCAACACCTACATTGAAGAAGATATGGTGAAAGTGTTGTTCCAGTTCTTTGACCCTTTGCACCACTGTTTTACTTTCCCGGATTATCAATTGGTGCCTACCTTGGAAGAGTTTTCCCAGCTTCTGAAGGTCCCTATCCTTAGTCAACTACCCTACAACGGTACAGAAAAGGAGCCAAAACTTGAAGAGGTTGCTAAGGCATTATACTTACAACCATCTGACATCAAGGGACATTGGGAAGTTAGAAGTGGTATCAAGGGGTTCTTGGCAAAGTTCTTGTTTGAGAAGGCCCAAGAATGTTGGAACTCCCTTGACCTACAAGCCTTTGAAGAAGTTGTGGCTCTCCTTGTCTATGGGTTGGTGTTGTTCCCGAATCCGGATCAGCTTATAGATATCAATGCTGTCAAGATTTTCATGTCCAGGAATCCTATACCTACATTGCTTGGGGACATCCTTCACTCATGTTACACTCGAACCATGAGAAAGAGAGGTGTTCTTATATGCTGCACTCCTCTCCTGGCAAGGTGGTTTATTTCGCACCTTCCACAGTCAGTTTTGAAGAACGAGCGGGGTTTGAGATGGTCACAACGATTAATGACTCTCACACATGCTGATATACATTGGTGTTCTCGTTCCAAGGAAAGTATCACTATCATTGATCGTTGCGGAGAGTTTCCTAATGTTCCTTTACTTGGAATCAGAGGGGGCATTACTTACAACCCGTATCTGGCTTTGAGACAGTTTGGATACGCTCGGAGGGATGGCCCTCATGACATGTTGATTCCTGACATAGTTTTTGACTTCGATAACGATGCACAAGGACTTCGCCAGAGATTTATCAGAGCTTGGAGGATGCCCAACAGGGTAGATAGCAAGACACTGGGGCACAAGAACTCCATTCCCCTTGAACCTTATCTCAAGTGGGTACGAGCCTGCTCCCAGAAGCTTGTGATGCCATATCCACATGTTCTCCCCGTGATCAAAGAGTCAGTTTTGGAAGGAGAGGTGCCCTATACCATCCAACATCCTGACATGCCTACATCCTGGGAAGAAATGCAGAAAAGATGGATCCAACTCAAGGAAGAGCAGAATTCTCTTGAAACTAGTCTACATGCCAGTGAGAAGAAGGTCTTGGAGCTCACCCGTCTACTCCATGAGGAAAAGACTCTCAACACTTACATAGCTCCAAAGAGGATGCGCAGTGTCTTTTGGGATTACGTTATTTTGTAATATTTTGCCCATGAGGCCCTGATGTACTGAACAGATTATTCCTTAATATAACGTGTGTTCTTTTTTTTTGTCTACAACGAATTTGAACTTTCGAACCCTTGAATGCATTGCATAAATAGCATATCATGCATCATATGCATAACAGATACTCTTTTTTACAGGTTGCTTAATCTTCTTCGCTGTTTATTTCAGCAGTCTCATCATGAATCCTGAATCATCCAATGAACAAGCTATCAAGGCCCTCCAGGCCCAGAACGCCCAGTTTCAAGAGCTGGTCATGAGCTTAGCCCAGGGTCAACAGGAGTTGAAGACTCTGCTTTTGAAGAAGAAGAAGAAGAAGAAGAGGACGGTGTTGTTCAATACTGGACGGAGGTTTGGGAATACACTGCAAAATGAGGCTGATCAGTCCGCTTCCTCTGTAGGGAAAGGCAGTCCCCAAGAGGGAAGGGTTCCTAGTCCTGTGGTCTTCGACAACGAGACAGATTTCAATGATGAACAATACCCTCCTGCTGAGGACATGTACAAGCAACTAGAGGACCGTCTGAGTGCCATGGAGATTCAATAGGTGCCTGGGTTGGATTTTGGGGATCTAGGTTTATCTTCTGGGGTGGTGATCCCACACAAGTTCAAGGCACCTTCTTTTGCGAAGTACGACGGAGCTTCCTGCCCTAAGCTGCATCTCAGATCCTATGTAAGGAAGATCCAACCTTACACTACAGACAAGAACTTATGGATCCATTTCTTCCAGGATAGCCTTTCAGGGGCTCAACTCGAGTGGTTCTATCAGCTGGATGGAGCCAGTATTCGTAACTGGGAGGACTCGGCTATTGCATTTTATAAGCAGTATCAGTACAATGCCGACCTCGCTCCTACACGTACCCAACTCCAGGGTATGTCGCTAGGATCGGGAGAAGGTTTTAAGGAGTACGCGCAAAAGTGGAGAGACCTGGCTGGTAGGGTGCAGCCACCATTGACTGACCGTGAACTTGTGGACATGTTCTTGGGGACCCTGTCTGGTCCATTCTTTAACCACCTGATTGGTAATTCTTTTGCTGGGTTCACATATTTGATCTTAACTGGTGAGAGGATAGAAGCTGGTATTAAGTCGGGGAAGATACAGAAAGGTGCATCCTCAAGTTTTGAAAAGAAACCCTTCAAAAAGGAATCTAGTGCTGTTTACGGGTCGAGGAAACAGAATAAACCGGAACGCCGCCAAGCTGTCAACGCGGTGGTAATTTCAAAGCCTGCTGCCGCTCCTCGGCAATATAACCAACCAAGGGGTGAGAGACCCAGAAGGGAGTATACTCGGCTCAGTATGACCCTCTCCCAGATATTGCCGCAACTGCTGTCAACCAATCTGGTAACTATCAAGGAAGCTCCGAAGGTAGTAAATACAACCTCTCCAAAGTACAACCCCAATGCCCGCTGCGCTTATCACTCTGATAGCCCGAGGCATTCTACGGATGATTGCTGGGCTCTAAGGAATAAGGTTCAGGACCTTATTGATGCTAAAGAAATACAGTTTGAGGCACCCGAAAGGCCCAATGTTGTGACTGCTCCCATGCCCCAGCATGGAGTGAATGCTGTGGAAGAAGACCGGTATGTAACCTCTATGGAAGATATTGTTACTCTGTTATTGACTGTCAAAAGGAACCTGTTGCTAGCCGGTTTATTTCCGGGATATAGTAAAGGTTTCCATCTATGTGTTGTTTCCCCTACTGGTTGTCCTTTGTTGAAGTCAGGCGTCCAAAACCTGATGGACAACAAAGAGATCTTGTTCGAGAAGGTTGCTGTTCCTGTTACCCCTGCTGAAGAAGTTTCTATTGTCACTATTTTCAACAATTTTCCTAAGGCTCCCTCAAAGAAGCCTGGCAAAATCATGTCTACTCAAAAGATTGCTCCTATCATCATCACTGTTCCGGGGCCCATCCCCTATAAATCTGACAAGGCTGTCCCATGGCACTATGGGGCAGATGTTTATGTTCTTGGAGTAAAGCAAGAGTTTGATACTAGTACCGGTGTCAGCAACATCACCGGGCATGCCAAAGTCACTCGCAGTGGTAGGCTGTTCTCACCAGATATTGCACCACCAGCCATTCAGAGACCTCTCGTCATCACACCTGCCAGTGTGTCGGCTTCCCTTCCTGACCAAGTTCCTATTTCTACCCCTGTTGCCGAGCCATATGACGCTCGGGGCAAAGGGATTTCTACTGATGTGCCTCCCAGATGGAGGCACCGAAAACCGTCAATGTTGAAGCTTCCAAACAAGAGATGGAAGAGATTCTTAAAATTATTAAGAAAAGTGATTTCAATGTAGTTGAGCAGCTGGGGCACACCCCATCAAAGATTTTTATGCTATCACTGTTGTTGTGTTCAGAGGCCCATGCCGAGGCCCTAATTTCCTTCCTGAAGACGGCCCACGTGCCACAAGAAACGTCTGCTGATCAATTTACTGATTGTGTGGCCAACTTGACTGCTGATAATGGGTTGGGTTTCTCTGACGCCGATCTGACTGCCAAGGGAAAGAACCATAACGACGCCCTGCATGTCTCCATTGAATGCATGGGCACTACTCTTGCCCATGTGTTGGTTGACACTGGTTCTTCATTGAATGTATTGCACAAGAAAGCTCTAGATAGACTGGATTGTGAGGGTTTAGAACTAAAGCCAAGTAACATTGTTGTCCGGGCCTTTGACGGGTCGAAGAGGATGGTACATGGTGAAGTTGACATTCCAATCAGGGTTGGTTCTCAAGTTTTTGATTCTACTTTCTATGTGATGGACATCCGACCATCCTATTCTTGTTTGTTGGGTTGTCCTTGGATCCACAGGGCTGGAGCTGTGACCTCCACATTACATCAGAAGCTTAAATACCCGGTCAGAGGGAAAATTGTAACAGTGCAGGGGGAGGAAGAATACATGGTCAGCCACCTCAACTCTTTCTGGTACATAGAGATGGATGGGGAGTTCATTGAGACCCCCTTTCAACACTTTGAAGAGGTGCCTCAGACATTGGCGTTAGCAGAGACTGTGACTGAAGAAGACTCTCCTTTGAAGATGGCTTCCTTGAAGGATGCCCGGGCTGTGGTTGAGAAGGGTGAGTGTGCAAACTGGGGCCGACTTCCTGATTTTACTCCAAAGACTGACAAGTTTGGTTTGGGTTTCACTGCAGAAGAATAGAGGGCTGTTTGCAAGGCAAGGATTGGAAGACCTCCCGTATTCATCACCAACCCGGGAGTGAATGCTATTGAAGACGACGGGGAGGAATCCGAATTTGACAACTGGATCTACCCAACGACCAACGGTGGACTGAACAACTGGACTGCCAAAGACTACATACCTATTACTTTTATCACTCAGTAATGAACTCCTTTGTTTTGAATTTGTAACGAACAATAATTTGAAACTTTATGGCCCGGTGTCTTACCCGGGGCACCATGGCTTCGTTTGTGAGGGCTTATTATTTGTCATTTTCATATATCATGAATAAAAGCATTGGACGTTTTTCGCATTTCAAATCTTGCGCTCCTTTTCTTTCTTTTTATATTGCAAAACAGCTATATTTACACACACTCACCTATACAGGTTCCAATCCACTCTGGATCTCACTGGTAACGACTCTACTACTGCTAGTTATGACTTCGAAAATTCGATCAACTTAGCCGAAGACGAAGGTGAAGAGGATTGTGAAGTGCCTGGTGAGCTTGCAAGACTGTTACTCCAGGAAGAGAGGGTCATTCAGCCACATGAATAGCCAGTGGAAACGGTAAATCTGGGTACTGAGACAGACAGAAAGGAAGTCAAGATTGGTGCCAATCTAGAGCTCAGTGTGAAACAACGGTTGATTCAGATGTTGCATAATTATGTGGAAATCTTTGCCTGGTCTTACGAAGACATGCCTGGGTTGGATACTGACATTGTGGTTCATCACCTGCCGACCAAGGAAGACTGCCCTCTGGTAAAACAGAAGGTCCTCTGTATGCGTCCGGAGATGTCCGAGAAAATCAAAGCTGAGGTTATGAAACAATTTGACGCCGGTTTTCTAGCAGTGACTTCTTACCCTCAGTGGGTTGCCAACATGGTGCCAGTGCCGAAGAAAGATGGTAAGGTCCGAATGTGTGTTGATTACAGGGATTTGAACAGGGCCAACCCCAAGGATGATTTCCCCTTGCCTCACATCGACGTTCTGGTTGACAACACCGCTCAGCATAAGGTATTCTCCTTCATGGACGGCTTCTCCGGTTACAATCAGATCAAGATGGCTCCTGAAGACATGGAGAAGACCACTTTTGTTACTCTGGGGCACCTTTTTCTACAAGGTCATGCCTTTTGGGTTGAAAAATGTTGGGGCAACCTACCAACGTGCCATGGTTGCTTTATTTCATGACATGATCCATCATGAGATCGAAGTATATGTCGACGATATGATTGCAAGGTCCCAAACTAAGGAGGAACACCTTGACCATCTACAGAAGCTGTTCGACTGTTTGAAGTTGTATAAGCTGAGGTTGAACCAGAACAAGTGCACCTTTGGGGTGAGGTCTGGAAAATTGCTAGGTTTCGTCATGAGCGATAAAGGTATTCAAGTGGACCCTGCCAGAGTGAAAGCCATACAAGAGATGCTGACTCCCAAGACAGAGAAAGAAGTCAGAGGCTTGCTAGGACGGCTGAACTATATTGCCCGATTCATCTCGCATCTAACTGCTACCTGTGAACCAATCTTCAAGCTGCTGAAGAAAGCTCAAGTAGTATGTTGGAACGATGAATGTCAGGCTGCTTTCGACAGAATCAAAGAGTATCTCCAAGAACCACCCATTCTTATGCCACCGGTTGAAGGGAGATCTCTAATCTTATACTTGACAGTACTGGACAACTCAATGGGGTGTGTGCTGGGGCAGCATGACGAGTCTAGCCGAAAAGAGCATGCTATTTATTACCTTAGCAAAAAGTTTACCGACTGTGAGACCCGATACTCATTGCTCGAGAAAACTTGTTGCGCTTTGGTATGGGCTGCTCGCCGGCTGAGACAGTATATGTTGACTCACACTACCCAGTTGATATCAAAAATGGATCCGATCAAGTACATCTTCGAAAAGCCCGCTCTGTCCGGAAGAATAACAAGATGGAAGATGATCTTGACAGAATACGACATCCAGTACACGACTCAGAAATCAATCAAAGGAAGTGTATTGGCAGACCATTTGCCACACCAGGCAGTGGATGATTACCAGTCGATGAACTTTGAATTTCCAGACGAGAACATCATGGTAGTGACTGATTGTGAAGTACCTGGACCGGATGAAGGACCTGAGGAAGGATCCCGATGGTCTATGCACTTCGACGGAGCCTCAAACTCTTTGGGTTATGGTATCGGCGCTGTGATCATATCCCCTAAAGGCACTCATACTCCACTCACTGCCCGACTATGTTTCAATTGTACCAACAACATGGCGGAGTATGAAGCATGTACCATGGGTCTTCAAGCTGCGATTGACTTAAGGATCAAGTTTTTGAGTGTCTTCGGAGATTCCGCTCTCGTGATCAGCCAGATCAAAGGCGAGTGGGATACGAAACACCCAAATCTTATTCCTTACAAAGAGTATGTGTTGACATTGATCCCCCATTTCACGGAGATAACTTTTGAACACTTCCCAAGAGAAGAGAATCAGTTGGCGGACGCGTTAGCTACGATGTCTTCTATGTTCAAAGTCAAATGGGACAATGAGGCTCCCCGGATCATCATTTGGAAATTGGATGAACCTGCATATTAATGTGATCTTGAGGCTGAAGAGGTAACTGAAAAGCCTTGGTATCATGAAGTGAAGAGGTACTTGGAAGCTCAAGAATACCCCGAAGGCGCGTCTGTTAACGACAAGAAGTTTCTGAGAAGGTTCGCAGCAAAGTTCTTCCTCAGCAATGGCATTCTCTACAAGCGAAACCATGATTCAACCTTACTGTGTTGTGTGGATAAGACTGAAGCAGAAAGGATCATGACAAAGCTGCATGAAGGTACCTTCGGAACGCATTCCAGTGGACATACCATGGAAAAGAAGATCCTTCGGGCAGGATATTTCTGGTCCACAATGGAAACTGACTGTTACCAACATTCTCGGACATGTCACAAATGCCAGATCTATGCTGATAAGGTGCACATTCCTCCAGTTCCTCTGAACGTCTTGACAGCACCTTGGCCTTTTGCAATGTGGGGCATTGATATGATCGGCGAGATCAGACCTACGACATCCAACGGGCATCGCTTCATCCTGGTAGCGATTGATTACTTCACGAAGTGGGTCGAAGCTGCTTCCTATGCTACCGTAACCAAGAATGTTGTGTCACGGTTCATTCGGCACAACCTGATCTGTCGCTATGGCGTCCAAGAAAGGATCATTATGGACAATGGTACCAATATTAACAACAAGATGATCACTGAGCTCTGCGAACAATTCAAGATACAGCACCACAACTCTTCTCCCTACCGGCCGAAGATGAACGGGGCTGTCGAAGCAGCTAATAAGAATATCAAGAAGATTGTGCAGAAGATGACAGTGACCTATAAAGATTGGCACGAGATGTTACCGTTTGCTCTTCATGGGTACCGTACCTCAGCAAGGATGTCAACCGGGGCAACACCTTTTTCCTTGGTCTATGGCATGGAGGCAGTCTTGCCTATTGAAGTCCAGATACCCTCTCTCCGGATAATGAAGGATGCAGGTTTGAGCGAAGATGATTGGATCCAGACTCGACTTGATCAATTAAACCTAATTGACGAAAAGAGACTCACTTCTATTTGTCATGGTCAGACGTACCAAAAACGGATGATCAAGGCATTTAACAAGAAAGTCAGACCACAAGAGTATCAAGTCGGAGACCTGGTAATCAAGTGCATCATTCTTCCTCAAAGTGATCCCAGGGGAAAATGGACCCCTACGTACGAAGGGCCATTTGTGGTTAAACATATCTTCTCAGGAGGAGCTATGATTCTAACCACCATGGATGGTGACGATCTTCCTCACCCCGCCAATGCAGACATAGTAAAAAGATACTATGCATGAACAAAAGACCCGCTAGGTTGACACACCTAGGCAAAAATAAGGGCTTCCCGGCGAACCCAAATGGTTCGGGCAAAAATAAGGGATGAAATGAAAATATTTGTACACCCGGCAAGTCGAAAACTTGAAAAGGCGGCTTGGGCAAAAATGGGTATCCCGGTGGACCGAAAACCCGAAAGGGCGGTCCAGGCAAAAGTTAGGGATTAAAGCGTAATACTATGTCTCATTGGATCACCTTGCATCCAGAATTCGGCATCAACTATCAGGCTCAGACGGCATCGATCAATCAGGTTCATCTTCAACTAAGCAGCCAAGAGATGAGACGCTTGAAGACATAAAGGCGATAGCAGAGTTGAAACCTAGTGGGATTATTTTTCACATAGCTGTTTTGTTTTCCTTTTCACAAAATGTATAAACTCTGTTGTTCGGCGGCGTTCTCTTACTAGGACGTCAGCCTCTTGTACACAAAACGCCTATTTACAGGCAAATCCAAAAATCAATACAAATTCACTTTTCCAGACAAATTGCCAATTATTTTTCCTTTTTCTGTTTTGTCTTGCGAAGAACGTCCAATGTTCATTTTTGATATATGAATTTTACACTAATTGCTAACTCATAAATACTTGCATGCGAAACAAAGGATTAATTACAGGTGACATTAGAAACATGGGCAATAATGAGTTTTCTAAACGATCTAGTTGCTCTGTCCACCAAGGTACCAAGGTAAGTTCGGCTGAAGAATGTAACCCAGATACCTCCACTCCCCGCAGAGTAAGACAAGACTCAGCAATACTCTCCCCCCGAGCAGAGTTGGTCTCCCATCAACCCTAACAAGGCACAGTATCTCCAGCAAGTCAGCAACACTCTCCCCAAGTAGAGTAGCCTACTGTCAGCCTTAAGGAAGTTGGGAATCCCCAGAAAATCTCAATATTCCACAGCGGAGTATACAGATGTTCCTAAGCAAGCATCCCCGGCAGTCTTGATCTAAGATTGTTCCCCGGCGGAATACCAGACACCCCAGTGGAGCCATTCCCCAGTACAGTCCAAAAGTTTCCCCAGGAGAGTTGAATCCATCTCCCCAGTAGATTTCTGGAAGCTTATTCCCAGTAGATTCTGGAAGCTTATCCCTACAGAGTACGAACGTCTCTCCCCGGCTTTATTCAGAAGGTTATTCCTCACCAGAGCTTATAACTGGGTTATCCTCAGCCAATTGCCACGGAAAGTTCGTCCTCGGCGAAGTTCTTCCTATCCCCCAGCGGAGTTCATCAGATTCCCTAACAAAACATATCAACGGAATCCCCAACGGAGTTATCATCAAACCTCGGCGAAGTATCTCTTCCCACAGAGCAATTCCCCGCAGAGTAATCTCTTCATCAAGTTTATTCCCCAACAGAGTCATCTTCTCCTACCGGTTTATTCTTGCAACCATCATCCCCAGCGGAAATGAAGAACTCTACTCTTCAACATCAGCCCAGGATTCAACTTCCCGGCATTCGTCAAGGATTTATTTTCCTAGACGAAAACAAATTCATAAACATATCACATTTCATACATCCTGTTTACATACATGATAAAGTGCATACTGCACGATCTCACTAATTTTTGAGAACATCATGACGTCATGCATTTCATACATCATGACATTGCATACAACTAACGTTTTGCCTTTTCAGGAAAAGGACAATCCAAAGATGATTACTATCAACTGCCGCAATTCCGGATTCGATACCTGTATCTAGCCAGGGCATATCTGTGAGTGATTGATTGTGGATTCGATACATGTATCTAGCCAGGGCATATCTGCATGAGGAGTTTGAAGTTCCAGATTCGATACCTGTATCTAGCCAGGGCATATCTGTGAGCATTTGATTGTACATTTGACACTTGTATCTAGCCAGGGCATGTCTGCATGAAGAGTTTAGAGATTCGATTCCTGTATCCAGCCAGGGCATATCTGTAGACGACCAATTCTAGATTCGATTCCTGTATCCATCCAGGGCATATCTGTGAGTAACTGATTGTAGATTCGATACCTGTATCCAGCCAGGGCATGTCTGCATGAAGAGTTTAGAGATTCGATTCCTGTATCCAGCCAGGGCATATCTGTAGACGACCAATTCCAGATTCGATTCCTGTATCCAGCCAGGGCATATCTGTGAGAAACTGATTATAGATTCGATACCTGTATCCAGCCAGGGCATGTCTACATGAAGAGTTTAGAGATTCGATACCTGTATCCAGCCAGGGCATATCTGTAGACGACCAATTCCAGATTCGATTCCTGTATCCAGCCAGGGCATATCTGTGAGTAACTGATTGTAGATTCGATACCTGTATCCATCCAGGGCATGTCTGCATGAAGAGTTTAGAAATTCGATTCCTGTATCCAACCAGGGCATATCTGTGAGTAACTGATTGTAGATTCGATACCTGTATCCAGCCAGGGCATGTCTGCATGAAGAGTTTAAAGATTTGATACCTGTATCCAGCCAGGGCATATCTGTAGACGACCAATTCCAGATTCGATTCCTGTATCCAGCCAGGGCATATCTGTGAGTAATTGATTGTAGATTCGATACCTGTATCCAGCCAGGGCATGTCTACATGAAGAGTTTAGAGATTCGATTCCTGTATCCAGCCAGGGCATATCTGTAGACGACCAATTCTAGATTCGATTCTTGTATCCAGCCAGGGCATATCTGTGAGTAACTGATTGTAGATTCGATACTTGTATCCAGCCAGGGCATGTTTGTATGAAGAGTTTAGAGATTCGATTCCTGTATCTAGCCAGGGCATATCTGTAGACGACCAGTTCCAGATTCGATTCCTGTATCCAGCCAGGGCATATCTGTGAGAAATTGATTATAGATTAGATACCTGTATCCAGCCAGGGCATGTCTGCATGAAGAGTTTAGAGATTCGATACCTGTATCCAGCCAGGGCATATCTGTAGACGACCAATTCCAGATTCGATTCCTGTAAACAGCCAGGGCATATCTGTGAGTAACTGATTGTAGATTCGATACCTGTATCCAGCCAGGGCATGTCTGCATGAAGAGTTTAGAGATTCGATACCTGTATCCAGCCAGGGCATATCTGTAGACGACCAATACCAGATTCGATTCCTGTATCCAGCCAGGGAATATCTGTGAGTAACTGATTGTAGATTCGATACCTGTATCCAGCCAGGGCATGTCTGCATGAAGAGTTTGAAGATCAACCCCTGTAACAGGCCAGGTAATTATCTTTCTTTCTCAAAATACGCAAGTTCTCGCTAAGGAATCTCTTACGCGATCGACACCTTCCGATGGCATCTATAAGCCCATCTCCACAACTATCCATTACATTTCCAAATGGCATCTATAAGCCCATTCCCGACAAGGTTCTGTCACATCTCCAGATGGCATCTATAAGCCCATCCTCCTATCCACCATATTTCCAAATGACATCTATAAGCCCATTCCCGCCATCACACTGCTGATATTCTACTATGCGAGTGCAAATTTCTGGGCACTCTAGTCTTCAATCATCTTCCACCTTCGGATCACGAAAGGCACGCAAGCCAATCTACATCCTCAGGTCTAAGAAGATTGAACAGGGGCAACTGTTGTACCCCAAAATTTTCCCTCCCATATTCTTCAAAGATTTGTCAAGATTAATCTTCAAATGGATCAAGGGGTTGCCCAGTCTAAACATCCTCCTAAGCCAGTCAAATTAGGGTTTTGGTTCCTTCAGTGAATTTGAGGTTTTCAATGGTCCAATCAAGTTCCATAGGCCTACACATATCCTCAAGCATCTACATGGCAAGTTTCAAGACTCACAGGGTCAAGTTGCACAGTCAAAAGCTTCATTTGGTTCACAATCAACTGCAGGGGCAAAATGGTCATTTGGCAGTCAAAAGTCAAATTTTTTGGTCAACATCTTATTTTGAAGCCACAATCATCATTTGATCAAGTCTTGATCATGATTCCACAAGCATGGCTCAAAAATCATCAAGGATGCAAAAGTTTCTATTTTTGGACAGCTGAAAAGTCAACTGTAACTTGACCAAGGCATAACTTTTTCATGGTTCATTAGAAAAATCCCATCCAATGTTCATTTTTAAGGGGATGACATTCCCTACAACTCATCTTCACATTCCAAGTCCAAGAAATGCTCTCACAAAAAGTTATCAATTTCTACATTATAGGTCAATTTCAAAAGTCAACAAAAAGGCACTTTAAGTCAAAGACCATAACTTGAGATTGGTAAATCAAAATGACATGGGACCAAAGGCATTGGTTAGAGGACTTCAAGACCGTTCCAAAATTTCCAATAACATGTTCATAGGTTCAAAATTGAGCAAGATATGCATTGGAGAAGTTGGGAAATTTTTGGGAATTTGCAAAAGTCAACTTTGCCCAAAACACTTCATTTTTGCTAATGGGCCTCAAATTCTTTCTTGAAACATTGTCCAAGGCCTATGCACGACCCATTAAGCTTAAATTGATTAATTTTCTTATTTTTAATTAATTAATTGAATTTTTATTAATATTAATTCATTTAATTGATTTAATTGTAGGAAAAGTCAAAAGATATTGTTTTCAAATCTTTTGTGGAGCAAATATGACCAACACATGCTGAAGATTTCATTTGCCAATCAAGGGGACCAAAATATCCAATTTTAGTAAGGTTTCTCAATCAAAAAGATGCTAAAAGATTTGATTGAAAATCAAATATACAATCTTCAATACAATGGATTCCATGTGCAAGATTTACCCTAGTTTCATTCCACTATATGTACTGAAGGCAACCCTAAAGCCTTGGACGTGCAAGCTGCTGCAAAACACCATAACCAAATTCCAAAAAAATCAAGAAAACGTTGAAAACTGAATTCAACCTTCCAGGCCAATTCAAACCCTTTTCTTGATTCCAACACCTTGCTGGGACATTCAGGAATGCATAGCAATCACAAACAAGCCTTAACACTCAAGGAATCCTGAGATAACAGTTTCACGGTTTGAATTTTTTTTCATAAACACATACTTCGATTCATGCATCATTAACGTATTTTGTGGATTGTTTTGTGCTCACATGGACTGTACGAAGCTTTTGATACAATTTAATTTGATTATGGTGCCCTGAAACGAAAACTGCCATTGGAGAATTCTAGGTTTTTCAAGCTTCAAAATTAGGGCTTTACAGCATAAGCAAAATTGGACCTCATAACGCACATGGTTAAATTCGTCAAGGCCAGACGAATTCAACCCAACCATCGCGCCCTATTTATATGTACTGCACGCCTAATCTCTATTTTCTGTGGTTGCATTTTGTGGGGGTTTAAAACCCCCGCTATTTGATTGTTTTTGTTACAGGTCAAGCGAAGAAGATAATACGTGGACGTATATGGTTGGAGCATTCAAACAGATGCGCATTTTTTTTAATTCCCAGCATAATTGTTTTTTTTATATATTATTTTCATGGTCCATTATATTAACAAAGATAAGCGCTTGGCTCAGTGGAAAGGGACGTGTCTGGCAATCGTTGGGACCTGGGTTCGATTCCCAGGTCCCCCAAACCTTTATTCATTTTTTTCTAACAAATTCCTATGCAGCTTCACAACAATATTCCATCATGGACTCAAGCGCTCAGCTTGCCAAGTGTCTCAAAAGACAAATCCAAAGGCCAAAGGGTTATCCACACCATGCTCCAAGTCAAAGCACGCCCTAGTCAGTTCCCAGAAGTCAACAGGCCTAGAAGCTTAATGGGCCTGAATTCCCAAACATACCTCCATTATTGGGTCAACACCCCCACTGGTTTCTATTTCTTTTTTTATTTTCTTTCTCTTTATTTTCTTCTCATAATTATTATTACCATTATTTAATTAATTCCTAAATTATTTTTCATCATAAAATCAGAAACATAAATATTATTTATAATATTATTTATTATTATTATTTTGTAAATAAATTGTAATTAATTAAATTAGTTAAATTAGGTCAATTTTAATCTTTTTTCATAAATAAATAAAAATCATGTAGAATTAGGGTTTAACAATTTTCAATCATGTCTTCTTATTATCATTATTCTTATTTATGAGTTATTATTTTTGTAAATAAAATGTAAATTAATTAAATTAGTTAAATTAGGTTAACTTTAACTTTTTTTTACAATTAATAAAATAAACTTAGAATTAGGTTTTACTAACTTTTAATTTTAATTCCTTTTGTTTTATTTTACATAAAAAACATAAAAAACATTTTTTCTTAAATAATTAATTAGTAAATTAGGTTAATTTGAATTAATTACAAAAAAAAGGACCCAAACTAATTTCTTTATTTCTCAAAAAGGGTCAAAACCCTAAGGACGTCCTGATTAAATTTCCGTTGCGCATTATTCTTATTTTTTATGTATCTGCTCAGAGGATGTAATAGTTAATTAGGTTTACCGCTTTCTTTACTTTCCGCATTTATTTTCCAAAACGGGTTTTTGTTTTTGGCGATGTATAGACCCGCGCCTTGTAATAGTGTAGATTCATATTTCCGCATTTTATTTTCCGCACTCTTAACTGTTAATTATGCCTATAAGACTGTATGCCAAATAAAATAAAATCCGTAGCTCACAAATGCATGATAAAAGATAAACATTAACTGAAAAACAACACACATGCACATGCCACTCCTAGGGTACGCCTCACTGGTTGCCTCGAACGTGGTCGTCAAGTATAGGGTGTTTTAGAGGTCTCCCTCCTGTCTAAAGATCCTGTTGCCTCGAAACGGTTGGCTCAGATAAAAAAGGATCTAGGACATTAGGGTTACTTCTAAGGTGTCCTGCTATTGCTTCGGTGACCATACTGTCCCTTATAATCGAATTGACCCGAACACCTCCAACGACGGTGCTACCTACTTCTCAATAGTGGGATAGCACTGTTTAAAAGACTCTTACGCAGCCTAATTCCTTAGGGTAGGTAGATCTCATGGGTACTTGCTCTCTCAAAAACAAAAAAAAACAATCTTTTCACACTGACACTTTCAAAAGTTTTCAAACAAATTTTTCATACACTCTTGAGGACAGATACAAGAGTTACTTAGAAATTTTTCAAACGAAACTTTTTCAAAACCCACACACACTTGAAAAGCAAACATCTTTTGAAAACATAAGAGCAAGTACCTAAGAGCCCGTGGATAACCACGGATAGAAAGGGTGCTAACACCTTCCCTTTCTATAAATCTACCTCCCGAACCGAGAAACATTCTCAAAGAAGGAATTTTGCTGTGCTTTTGTCCTTTCCATGTCGGAGAACATAAAAGACGGTGGCGACTCTTGCTTACCGCGACATTTCACGAACCAGCTAAAAAACAGTCAGTTCTATTTCCACTGATCACAGGTGGCAAAGGTACCTTCGTGCATATCTGCCATAATCTCCTCTGCTTCATTCTTGTCTACACACCGAAGCAAAGTAGAATCATGGTTGCGCTTGTAGAGGACTCCCGTTATTGAGGAAAAACTTGGCAAATAACTTTCTTAGGAACTTCTTATCATTAACAGAAGCTCTCTCAAGATACTCTTGGGCTTCGAGGTATCTCTTCACTTCGTGGAACCAAGGTTTATCCACTACTTCTTCAGTATCAACCTCATAACAGTATGATGGTTCGTCCAATCTCTCAATATTGATCTGAGGAGCTTCATTATCCCATCAGACTTTAAACATGGATGGCATAGTAGCTAGTGCGTCTGCTAATTGATTTTATTCTCGTGGAAAATGCTCAAAGGTAACTTCTTTAAAGCGTGGAATCAGCGTCAACACATGCTCTTAGTAAGGGATGAGATTAGGATGCTTCATGTCTCATTCTCCTATGATTTGACTGATTACCAAGGACGAGTCTCCAAATATGCTCAAGAATTTGATTCTCAAGTCGATAACAGCTTTGAGGCCTATAATGCATGCTTCATATTCAGCCATATTGTTGGTACAATTGAAACATAGCCGGGCAGTGAAAGGAGTATGACAGCCTTCGGGAGTTATGATCATTGCACCGATGCCATTGCCAAGTTCGTTAGAATATCCATCAAAAAATAGTCCATCGGGAACCTTTTTTAGGTCTTTCGTCCAGTCCAGGTTCTTCACAATCAGTCACTAACATGATGTTCTCGCCCGAGAACTCAAAATTCATGGATTGATAGTCTTCCACGGCCTGACGAGCTAAATGATCAGCTAGTACACTTCCTTTTATTTCTTTTTGGGTAGTGTATTGAATGTCATATTCGGTCAGGATCATTTGCCATCTTTCTATTCTTCTAGAGAGAGCGGGCTTCTCGAATATGTATTTGATAGGATCCATTTAGATATCAATAAAGTGGTGTGGGTCAACATATACTGTCTTAGTCGGCGAGCAGCCCATTCCAAAGTGCAACAAGTTTTCTCGAGCAGTGATTATCTTGTTTCACAGTCGGTAAACTTTTTGCTAAGGTAGTATATTGCATGCTCTTTTCGACCAGACTCGTCATGCTTCCCCAACATACACCCCATTAAATTTTCTAATACTGTTAAGTACATGATCAAAGGTCTTCCTTCAACCGGTGACATCAAAATTAGAGGTTCTTGAAGATACTCCTTGATTCTGTCAAAGGCAGTCTGGAAGTCGTCATTCCACTTCACTACTTGATCTTTCTTTAGTAATTTGAAAATTGGCTCACAAGTAGCGGTTAGGTGGGAAATGAATCTGGAAATGTAGTTTAGGCATCCTAAGAATCCCCTAACCTCCTTTTTGGTGCGAGGAGTTGGCATCTGTGATACGGTGGGAGAACGGACTGTTGTACTAGTTTGCATTTGTATTCGCAAATGTTGCGGTAAGCAAGAGTCGCCACCGACTTTTCTTTTATCCAGTAAAGAAAAGGTGAAAAGAACAGGAAAGACCTTTGATAGATTTTGAGTTCGAGGGGTAAGTTATGAAAAGGGAAGGTGTTAGCACCCTTTTCATCTGTAGTTATCTATGGGCTCTTAATTGCTTGCTCACTTTTGAAAATTTACTTTGTGTGTGTGTGTTTTGAAAAATTATTTGAAATACCAATAGTAAGGCAACTTGCTTTATGATAACTTTTGTATCAGTCCTCAAGAGTGTTGATAAAGCATTTTGAAAATGTTTTTGAAAGTGTGGGGTGTGAAAAAGTGTTTTAAGTTGTGAGCAACCAATTAACAGTAACTTATCTACTTATACTTGAAAAGGTCGTTCTTTTCCTCCTAAACTTTAGACAGTGTTATCCTATTATTAGTGAGTAGGTAGCCCTATCGTTGGATATATGAGGGACAAGCGCGAGTCATTGTTATGGTCATAGAAGGCAACATATAGGGATACCTTAGCAGTTCGAAGGGACTGTCATCATATATTCGTAGGCAACATCGAGGGACAAGATCATTTCTCGTAGGCAACTTGAGCGACATTGAGGGACTATGATCTTTATGATGACTTTAACTGAGGGTCTTTGCTAAGGGTATCCCTGCGTTCGAGGGACATGAACATTGTTTTTCCGAAGGCAACAAGTGAGGTTACCCTAGAGGTGCAAGTGTGCAAATGATTCAGTTCAGTTATTTATCTTGAAATTATGGTTTTCTATCGTTCATTTTTATCTTTCCATACAATCCTATTAATCTAAGCATTTCATAAAATATAGTAGTTGAAGATAAAGGCGAAAATCTAAACCCGGGCTATTACAGAGCTTTAGGGCAGTTATATAATAGTGATAAGTGCGGAAAAGAAATCCTAAAACTAATACATCCCGGAAGCAATTACAAGATAATGATAAAAAAAGAGGGAAAAATAAAATTACGCTATTATAGTTGAACGCGCCCTAACTTTATCTAGGAAAATAAAAATAAGATGAAAATAACAAAGAAAATGTTTTGGTGATTTTTTAGGAAAAAAATGATTTATGATAATTAATCAAATAAACCTAAAAAACCTAATTAATTTTAATTAATAAAAAATGTTAATTTTGAAAAAAGTTAATTAAAATACCTAAAACCTAATTAATTTTAATTAAAAAAAAATTTAATTTAGAAAAAAAGTTAAAAAAACCTAAAATTAAATTAGGTTTTTTTTTGTAAAAAAAAAGGTTTGTGAAAAAAGTTGTGGTTAAGTGAATTTAGGGTTGGAAAAGACAAATTGATTAGAAACAAAAAAAATAATGAAAATGCCGGGGTGGATATTGAACCTAAAATCAAATAAAAACCTAAAATTAAATCAAAAACCTAATTAATTATCTGAGTTTATTAGGAAAAATCAAAGGTTTGTGAAAAAATGTTAGGTTTTATGAAAAAAGTTTTAAACAGAAAGAAGAAAAATAGGTAAAATAGGTAAAAGGATAAATAGAATGGAAGAAAACCAAAACCAATAGGGGTGAGTGTTGAACCTACGCTCTTAACCTTCTCAGGATGTCTGCCTTGCCACTGAACCATGCATTGGTTGTTGTTCTGATTTGGCCTCAGCGTTTTGTAATAAACCTACATGGGACCATTAGATGGTCCAAACCTGTAGTGTTGAATGTAACGCCCGTAATTTAATTAATTATTTAATTAAACTATTTTTGGGATATTTGTGAAGTAGTGTTGTGGTTATTGGATTTATTGATTTTATTAAGTGGTGAAATAATATTAGAAAGATGATATTATTTGATGTGGGCTTGTTTTAAAGGATAGAAGTAGAAATAAGGGGGTGTAGTAGTTTTAATCCCATTAAAGAACAAAGAGAATAATAAGTTATTTTATTATTGTTAGAATAAGGAGAAAATAAGAAGCATTAAGAAGAATAAGGTTTAGAAGAGGCAGAACGGGAATTCAATCGAAAAAGTATAGAGCAACCTTCAATCTAGGTAAGGGTGGGGTTCTGACTCTATAATAGGATTCATGATAATTGGTATGTGAGGTTAGAGGTGAAAATGTTGTTTTGTTCATGATTGAATTATATATGATGTTGTATGATGATAATCGATGAATTACAGATGAATAACGATGTCCCAATGTTGTATATTTGATGTAGAATCATAGGATAATTATAGTTGATGATTTTCTATGATTAGGAGGTGTTTTTAGGGCTTAAAGTATGGAACCCGTAGTGAAAATGCAGAGAAATCATAGAAAATATCCTTAGCAGAGCAGTATGTGTCGACCCCAAATGCTATGTGTCGATACAAGAAGGTTTAGAGACACAGTATGAGTCGACACGAAGGGGTCATGCATCGATACATGAGGGCTTTTAGACTTAGGATGAGTCGACACAAAGGAGCATGTATCGATACATGCAGTGTGACAGACTCAGTATGAGTCAATACAATGGAGTATGCGTCGGCTCATGTGGTGTGTTAAACTCAGTACGCGTCCACCCAAGGCATTACGTGTCGATCCATGTTGTCTGGTTTTTGGCAGAATCAGTTTGAGAATGTTGTGACTTGAGTTTTTGGACTCCGTTTGAGGTGTCATTCGAAGCGTTGAATAGCTAACGCAATGAAATTTATTCTTAAGGATTAAAATGAAGAATAGGAAGGATAATCATAGTATCCAAATTAGAACTTGAATTAGTTTCCGTGTTGATCGTTATGTTGATTTTGTGAAGAATGATGAGGATGAGATGTATATAGATTGTTGTTTGGTTTGTAACAGTAGGATTAATAATGATAATGATGTAGTATTATAGAATAGTAATATGCAGAGGTTTGGTAATTAGAGATAAGTCTTATATGATTAATTAATTATAAGCATTATCATGTTGTAGGCTTATGGCCAATGTTTCGAGATTGACGAATTGCTGTTGTAATATTGTTATGGCTGAATTGCTGTGAATTATGATGATATATGATGTTTGAAGAATTGAGATGATATATGATGTTTGATGAATTATGATGATATATGATGTTGATGAAAGATATTGAGATGCCTATAATAATTGGCAGCTATAAAGATGTAGGCTTATGGCCAATGATGATGTTGTGTTGAGATGTTGTCAATTATGGTGTTGTCATTACATTCATGATTGTGTTGCATACATTGCATTTCAAGATGGAGCTTATGCTCGTTAAGATGGCCTGTATTGGAGAATATTAAGATGAAGGCTTATGCCTTGTTGATGCCTCTATTTATTGGCAGATTTTTAAGATGGGAGTTCTGCTCCAATGGTACCACGTGCATTTATATAGTATTGAGTCGTATTATATGATTGCATAAAGAAGTTGTATATTAATGTTGTGAGTGCGTATTATTGTTGCAATTATTATTGATTATAAGATGAGAAGTGGTGATTTTATGTGATCTAATTCAATATATTAATTATCATACGCTTTATTATATTGTTAGATATCTCACCCCTTTTGTTTGAATATTGCCCTTATGTTGGTAACACGCAGGTAATCGAGAGTGAAGGTTGTATACCTTCAATAGTTCGAGTCGGTGTCATTGCTCTGATATGTAACACTCGGGAGGATGAACGCTTGTTGCTTTTGATTGTTGATTATTCAGTTGTTGAACTTTAAGTTGATTATTATTAAGTATATGTTGTCTTGAAGTTGTTGTAACAATGATAAAGATGTTATTAAGAATTCCGCTGCGTAGATGTTTAAATTGTTGAATTAAGAGATTAAATTGCTATGCTGATAGTTCATCTGAAGTTTTTAAGTGTTATGTATCCAAGATGAATGCAATGAGTTTTTAATGATGAATTTGTTGCATCCTGATTCATTTGCATGAATGATTTTATAACTCTGATTTATTTATATAATTTCTGGGTAGAATTGGGGTGTTAAAAAGTTGGTATTAGAGCAAAAGGTTGGTCCGACCTTGTCGTCGAGTCGTAGTTGTCTAACAATCAAGTATTATTAATTTGAGTTCTAACCGTTGTTTTTAATGTAGTGATAAGTTGAGATAGCTGTAAGGAATGATGTTGCACTTGTTGCTGCTCTAGAAGAAATGGCTCATGCGATGGAGAATCAGCCGAATGCTAACGGGAATGCTGAATCTCGTAGCTTGGTGACTTTCCAGAGAGAGAATTTTCCTACGTTCAAGGGAAAGTATGATCCGGACGGAGCATTGGATTGGTTGAAAGATATTGAGAGGATCTTCCGTGTGATGGACTGCACTCCAGCGCAGAAGGTTCGATATGGTACTCATATGCTAGCAGTCGAGGCTGATGACTGGTGGCTAGAGACTTGTCAGAGGTTGGTAGCTGTAGGTGAGAATGTCACTTGGGATGTGTTCTGTAGGGAATTTATGAGGAAGTACTTTCCTGAAGATGCCCGTGGTAAGAAGGAAATTGAATTCCTTGAGCTGAAGCAAGGTAATATGTCGATTGTTGAGTATGCTGCCAAGTTTTCTGAGTTGGCTAAGTTTTAACCGCACTATGTTGAGGCAGATGTTGAGTTTTCGAAGTGTATCAACTTTGAGAGCGGGTTGCGCCCAGAGATCAAGAAGGCTGTTGGATACCAGAAGATCTGTGTCTTTGCTGATTTGATTGATAGTTGCAGGATTTATGAGAAGGATAATAATGCTCATTACAAGATTATCAGTGAGAAGAGGGGTAAGCACCAACAAAATTGTGATAAGCCTTATGATATCCCAGCTGGTAAAGGTAAACAGAAAGTTGCTCAGGGTCAGAGGACTAGTGGGGGAGATGCTCCTGCTGGTGTGGTTTGTTTTAAATGTGGGAAACCTGGGTGTAAGAGTAATGTGTGTACTACTGAAGTGAAGAGGTGTTTCCGTTGTGGTAAGAACGGACATGTTGTATCTGAGTGCAAGCATAAGGATGTGATTTGTTTCAATTGTAGTGAAGAAAGGCACATTGACAGTCAGTGTCAGAAATCGAAGAGGGCTCAGACAAGTGGTAAGGTGTTCGCTTTGGTTGAGGATCAGACAACTATTGAGGACAGACTTATCAGAGGTACATGTTTCATTAATAGTACTCCTTTAATTACTATTATTAATACCGGTGATACTCGTAGTTTTATTGCTGCTGATTGTGTTGAAATATTGGGTCTTATGTTGTCTTCTATGAATGGATAAATGGTCGTCGATACTCCATCCAAGGGTTCGGTGACTGCTTCTTTTATGTGTTTAAAGTGTCCCTTGTCGATCTTTGACAGAGACTTTGCTGTTGATTTGGTTTGTTTACCATTAAGAGGTTTGGATGTGATTTAGGTATGAACTGGTTAGAGCATAACTGTGTTCATATTAACTGTTATGACAAGTCTGTGAGGTTTTCTACTTCTGAAGAAGAGGAAGGTAATATGTTGTCTGCTAGACAGTTGAGGAAGTTGATGCAAGAGGAAGCACAGATGTTCTCGTTGATGGCGTCTGTTGTACCCTAAAATTTGCCCTCTCATTTCTCAAAAGATCATCCTGGACCCTCAGTTTTGCTTCCATCCAATTTCAACCCTTGAATTACAATTTTTCAAGAAAATCACTCACAAGGGCAAAATGGTCAAAAGTACACTGAAAAAGTCAAACTTTGACCTTTAGATCAAAAACCAAGTTTCAACAATTATATTTCATCAAGACATGAAACTGGTTCATCAAAAATCAGAAGTCAGAATTTACTTTGAAAAAGTCAAATTTCTAAACGTTTAGAAAATTTTCTAAGTGTTAAGAGAATATGATACTTCAGAACTTCTGAGCCATCCTCCATGCAAGTGCAGTCAGAAGTTGAAAACATGGTTCAGAACATATTTCTTCAATCAGAACATGACTCTTCAGCGTATGCTTCGATCAGAGTATCACCCTTCGAGTTTCATTCTGGTCTTCTTCGATCAAAACATCACAAAGCCAAAGAAAACCTTGTTTGAACAACCTGTTGCACTGCTATGGCACAATCCTGTAACCAACTGTGACAACACTCAAAATTGTTGTTGATCTAGTCCACACCTGCATTTTTATCAAACCCTATATTTGCACCAAATTAGCATACAAAAACTGTGATTAAAAAGCAATGGAACAGTATACCAAAAGGGTTTAAATCCCATTTGTTTTTCCCCCCAAAACCACAGCAAAACCACATATAAATATTTGGCTCCATCACACATTCAAGGGGCTGGATTTTGGAGAGAGGGAATTGTCAAAAGAGAGAAAAGAAAGTTGTGAAACCTTCATAAAAAAATCCAGAATCCCCAAACAGAAAACCAAAACCTTTGTTCTTCCCTTTGAGTAAAAGAACTGGGCATTTTCTCTTCTGTAACTCTTGCTGATTCCAGAACATCTAAAGGAAGCAGTTCAAGTGCCAAGCACACGCTTTAGGATTCAAGGTAAGTTGTTGTACCCCAAAATTTTCCCTCCCATTTCCTCAACATTTTCTCACCACAAGACCCTTGGAGCTCAAGATCCAGTTAGGGTTTGCTCTGCTCAAGACTCCTCCTTGCACTGTTGACCCAAATTAGGGTTTGAGTTTGCACAAATATGTTTTGACCCAAAAGGCCCAAAGTGACCTTCATGCTTCATGTTGGACCCACAAGTTTATTCGTACCAAGTTTCAAGCCTTGATTCCAATCTTTGCCCAGTCAATTGGACAGTTGACCTAGAAATCAGCTATATTGGGGAAAAAGTCAACTATGGTCAATTGACAGTCAAACCTCATGAAATTTGACCCACATCAACATTATGAACTCATATGGACCATTTGATCAAGTTTGGATCACAATTCCACAAGAAATTTGATCAGATCACCAAAAGGGCAAAATGGTCATTTTTAGGGTTTTGACTGCACAAAGGCAATTTTTGACTGTTTGACCTAGCCAATGGCAAAACAAACTCACATATGGACTCAAGGACCCAATGGAATTGTCTTGACATGTTCAACAAGTTCAAAAGATCCCAAATGCACAAGATTGACAGATGAATTTTCCAATCAATTGAGCCAAATTTGACTGTATACTGAAAAGTCAAACTTTGACTTTTTGGTCAAAATCAAGTGTCAAGATTCATTTTTCATCAAGACATGTCAAATTATGAAACTTGTTCATCAAGAAATCAAAAAATGCAAATTAGGGTTTAGAATGAGAAAATTTCATAACTTAGAATTTTTCTAAGTTATGAAACTTCCTTATTTTTTCCTAACTTTGTCCCTTTTTTTCATCAAGATACATTTGGATTCAAGGAAAACTCAAAACATGAAAGTTATAGTACATTGTAAAATATACAACTTTGATTCACAAAGTTTCCTCAAAAGAATCTTGTAGCTCAAGTTATGATTTTTGGAACAAGGGTGCAAAACATTCTTAACTTAGAAAATGTTTGACCTATTTTAGGCAGGATTTTTGCCTAACTTCATGGCCACTTTTCACATGCTTCCACTTAGAATCTCAATTTTCCTTACAAATATGGATTATAGTACACATTCCAAGCTTTCCAAATTGTCCAAGAACTTCTCAAACACCCTTGTGGTTAGGGAGTTTCGAATTTGTGAAGATGGGCAAAAGTCACTTTGTTCATAAGCCATGTACATGTTCATAACTTGTGCATTTTTGAAATCAGCATGTGCAAGCTAGTTACAGTCCTCTAATCTCATTTACACTCAATAATTAAATGCCAATCCATTGTGTTCTAGCTTTATTTTGTGCATTTGGACTTTACATGAAGAATTAAGCCATATTTGGAAAAAGTGACTTATCTATTCTTGTAAAGTATGGCTTTATGTCAAAACATGAATCAAAGAAGTACAATGCATATCTTCTAGGCACAAGTTATTGAACTAATCCCACTGATCAAGACTAACATTGACAGCATGTTTAGGGGGCCTGCATAAGCTTGTAAACCAACTTGACAACTTTTGCTTACATTAGAAGAAACTTGCATTTTGAAACAACAACTAACATTTCTGTCAACACAAGCCTAAGCAAACATTGTGAACATTTTCCAAACAACAAACCAGACCTAAAACACGAACCAACCAAGTTTCAAACCTTCTCATTCATCAAAACACAGTTTTGTGGCAAAACAAGGTACCTGCTGCAGATTGAGGTCCACAACTCAATCCTTTCGTGCGCCTTGGCCAAAACCAGTTCAAACACACTCCCTACCACCTATACAAACTATCCCAAGCATTGGACACGAACTGTAACATCCCTAACATCATTTGCCATTTTCACTTTTCTCTCTTGCAGGTTGACTTCTGTAGCTTGATATAGCAAGATTCAAAGCACACCAAGCATTGGAGAAGCATCCCTGAACTTCAAGCAAGCTATACAAGTCCTCACATTGCATTGAAAGTACCTCCATTGTCATACACGAATCAAGCTGAACAGGTAAGTTTTTGAACTTTTATCTCTCTATCCAGGCATAGTTAGGCTTAAGTTTGTGAAGAAAACATGTTCTAATCATAGCCCTGAAGCCATCCATATAGTTACTTTACATTTATATTGTGTGTGCTAAGAGTATTTGGAACTTGAACATTAGGAAAAAGTTAGGTCAGGAATTGGGGGAGAAGAAATTCTCTCTCATTTCTGAGAGTTAGATCAAGTTCTTGGTATGTATGGATTCGTGATTTGATGCTTGACATTTTTTGTGTTATAAGTTTTGCTTGAAAGTCCAAGAATCAGGATGTTTGAATCAGCATGAGAAACGCGCGTTTTTTGAAACAAACTGGCTGGAGGTTGAAGAAGATAGACTTGGGCTGGGCCTGAGTTTTGTTTTCCTTTTTGCACCACTTTATTTCACATACACCCCCTTGGCCCATTGTGTTTATTTTTATCATTTTTTGACTTTTTCTTTTTGTTTCTGACTTATTATTTTTTGCCAAAATATTAAAAATATTAAAAATATTTTTTCAACCATTTTTGCATTTTATTTGGATTTTATTTGTTTTATTTGAATTTATACATGTAAATAAACATATTGCCTTTTATTCAAAAATACAAAAATAATACAAACACATTTTGTTTTCTAATTTTATTTTATTTTATCTTTTGAAAACATTTTCTAAAAATATACTTTTTTTTTGTAAATAATAAATATTTTATTTTTGTACATATTTGATATATTTAGTAAATAATATAAATACTTATATATTTATTTGAATATTTAGGAAAAAATACAAAAAAAATAATACATTTTTATTTTTATTAATATTTAACCTCAAATATTTTTTTACAATATACTTTCTTTTTATTTATTTTTGTACATAATTAATAAATGTTGTATATAATAAATAATTAATACAT
The DNA here is from genome assembly GCA_948472305.1 of Vicia faba. Classification (NCBI taxonomy): domain Eukaryota; kingdom Viridiplantae; phylum Streptophyta; class Magnoliopsida; order Fabales; family Fabaceae; genus Vicia; species Vicia faba. Next base: position 490,724,325 of record OX451737.1, read on the forward strand.
TTTATTTAGCAAATTAGGGTTTTGCCCTAAACATGAAAATACCCAAAAAATTAACCTTTTTATTTTTGTTTATTTGTCACATAAAAAACATTTTTACATACATATAAAAATCATTTTTTGCATCTTGCACATTTATTTTATTTTATTTTATTATTGTACAATTAAATACCTTGTAAATTCCATTTGGATTGTAATAGCTTAGATTTAAATTTCTTGCTAAATATCCTCATTTGAACATTTGTACCCCCCATCGCATAATTTGTGTTGTAATAATTTAGGATTTTATTTTTCGCATTTAAAATCTTTCTAAATATGCCATGATAGACTTAGGGTTTGTATGCAAAAATCAACCAAACAAATAGCTTGACCTAATTCAAAGATAACAAAGCATGAAAATGGACAACACCAATCACACTTGCACCCCTAGGGTTACTCCACTTGTTGCCTTCAATAATAGGCCATATTGCATGTTGGGTGTCTTTGGAAAAACAAAACAACATCAAATGATCATAGTCCCTCGATGACGCTTTCGAAAGTTGCCTAAAAAATGATCAAGTCCCTTAAAGGAAAAGTTGCCAAAGACACTTGGCACCATTGCAATCATAGTCTAAACAATTACCCGCGCCCGTCCCGTTCACATCCTAACACAAGATTGTCCACCAAATACAATGGTGGAACAAAATTGTTAAAAGGGTTAAAAACATAGGAAAGATCTTTGAGAAATTTAGGGTAGATAGCTCTTGGTTACTTGCCAACTTGCAAAACAAAAACACTTTCCTATTTTCTCAAAACCACACATCACAACACACTTTCAAAACCACTTTCAAAAACATTGAAAACTTTTTCAAAAGATAAGTACACCTTTGTATACATCCAAACATGGATCATTGCAAAGGTTGCCACCACATTGGCCTCTTTTCAAAACATTTTCAAACCCATACACAAAGCACCATTTCAAACAATTGAAAGCACCATTTCAAACAATTGAAAATCAAGGCAAGTTGATCTAAGAAAGTAACTAAGAGCCCATGGATAACCATGGATAGAAAGGGTGCTAATACCTTCCCTTTCTATAATCTACTCCCCGAACCCAAGAAAACATCTCAAAGGTTTTTGCTGTGCTTTTTAACCTTTCCTTAGGATAAAATAAAAAGTCGGTGGCGACTCTTTCTCAACCGAAACATTTGCGAAAACAAACGCAAAACCTCAAGTCAGTTCTCCCACCGTATCACAGAACTGGCGACTCTGCTGGGGAAAATTTTAAAAGTGGAGTAACCTTAGGGCTTAGATCACCCTCTTGCATGACTAATTGTTTGTTTTGATTGCTTTACATCTTGGCTCTCTTGTTTGGGTTTGAAATCCTACACCCGGATTTGGGGAAACATTCATAGATAGCAATACGTTGTGGAAACTGTGCGGGGTATACCGACATGGTCGAAGCAATAGCTATATTAGTGCGACATATTTGTGAGTACCGGTAACCCTTGAGTTCAATCAAGGAGAGTACGGGGCCGCTGAGTGATGTCACTAAGCACTAATGACCTAGAACCTTACTTGACCATCTTGGCCTTTCATTAGGGGTAGTGAGATGACTGGCTTTGGTACAATCCGAAGTTGGTAGATACTCGATACTACACTCATTGAGGATTATTTTCTTGGAATATTTTGGTCGCTAGTTAAGTGGCTAAACCAAAACAATGAACATGGAAAACAATCCAATGATATTGAGCTCCTTAGGACCCGGTTACTATTTATAGGACAGGTTTTTAAGCCAACTACACTCAAGAGGGTACTTACCTATGAAACCCCATGCAAGCCTGAAACTAGGGTTTTGTGTGAATTGCTTGTACATATGTTTGTGCATACATCATGAACATCATAAAGCATCATATGCATTCACTAACCATTTCAAGGGTTTGGATCTTCATCTTTGTTCTTGTTTTGTAGGTCATGGAAATTCTCCGCAGGAAAACTATCCAAGTCAACCTTGTGAGAATCCCTCCTCAACTCAAAGAGCTCACATCAAGAATTCCGGAAAGCTCTCCCTACAGTGAAAGACATGGTACACTGCTCAGCCTAGTCAACACCAGCATTTAAGAGGACATGGTAAAAGTGTTGTTCCAGTTCTTTGACCCCCTTCACCACTGTTTCACTTTCCCCGACTATCAATTGGTGCCCACATTAGAGGAATTTTCTCAACTCCTGAGAATTCCTATTCTTAATCAACTACCCTACAACGGTACGGAAAAAGAACCAAAGCCTGAAGATGTTGCTCAAGCACTACACTTGCAACCATCTGACATCAAGGGGCACTGGGAAACTAGAAGCGGTGTCAAAGGCTTCTTGGCAAAATTCTTGTTTGAGAAGGCACAAGAGTGTTGGAATTCTTTGGACCTACAAGCCTTTGAAGAAATTTTGGCACTCCTCATTTATGGGTTGGTCCTGTTCCCAAATCCTGACCAGCTTATAGATGTCAACACCGTCAAAATCTTCTTATCCAGAAATCCAATACCAACATTGCTTGGGGACATTCTTCACTCATTTTACACACGAACAATGAGAAAGAGGGGTGTTCTCATGTGTTGTACTCCCCTCCTTGCAAGGTGGTTTATTTCGCACCTTCCACAATCTGTTTTGAAGAATGACCAAGGCTTAAGGTGGTCACAACGGTTGATGACCCTCACTCACTCTGATGTACATTGGTGTTCTCGGTCCAGAGAAAATGTCATCATCATCGACCGTTGTGGAGATTTCCCTAATGTCCCATTACTTGGCATTAGGGGATGCATTACTTACAACCCTTGTCTAGCTTTGAGACAATTTGGATATGCACGGAGGGATGGCCCTCACGACATGTTGATTCCTGACCTAGTTTTTAACTTCGACAACGATGCGCAAGGACTTCGCCAAAGATTCATCAGGGCTTGGAGGATGCCTAACAAGGTAGACAGAAAGACACTGGGGAACAAGAACTCCATCCCTCTTGAGCCTTATCTCAAGTGGGTACGAACCCGAGCCCAGAGTCTAATGATGCCTTACCCTCATGTTCTCCCTGTGATTAAAGAGCCTGTTAAGGAAGGAGAGGTTCCCTATACCATCCTATATCCTGACATGCCTACATCGTGGGAGGAGATGCAGAAGAGTTGGATCCAACTCAAGGAGGAACGAAATACTTTTGAAGCCAACTTCTACGCCAGTGAGAAGAAGGTTTTAGAGCTTACCCGCCGACTCCATGAGGAAGAGACCCTCAACACCTACATCGCACCAAAGAGGATGCGCAACGTTTTTTTACCTTGAGAAGTTTTTTGTAATATTTGGCCCATGGGGCATTTATGTACTGACAAATTTCTTCTTATTAATATGACGTGCGTTCTTTTTGTTTGCAACAATTTTTAATTTGCTAAATCCTTGAATGCATTGCATACATAAGCATATCCTTCATCATACGCATAAGCGGGTCTCCACACCAGGTTTCCTTATCTTTCTGCTGTTTATTTCAGTAAGATGGATCTCGAACAGACGGTCAAGGACTTGCAGTCTCAGAACTCACAGTTTCAACATCTCCTGATGACCTTGGTTAAGGGTCAGGAGTATCTGAAAGCCCTGCTGGGAAACAAAGAGCAAGTGAAAAAGAAGAAGAAAAGAATCGGGGTGGCTACCCTAGGAAGAAGGTTTGAGGGTGAAGCCAGAAGAGTGCTTGAATTTTCCCCTACATCTGAAGAGGGAACCAGTAAAGGGAATGCGACTGCGGTACCTTCCGAATCCGAAGTTGAAGAAGAGGAGGCTGAAGAGGACGAAGACTACTCTGATCAACAATACCCGCCCGCTGATGATAAGTACAAAGGCTTGGAAGACAGGTTGGCAGCTATGGAGCTGCAGAGAGTTCCCGGCTTAGATTTCGAAGATTTGGGATTAGTTGGTGGAATTGTGATCCCCCCGAAGTTCAAAGTGCCAGTTTTTGCAAGATATGACGGGCTATCCTTCCCGAAGATGCATCTCAGATCATATGTAAGGAAGATCCAACCTTACACGGCAGACAAGAACCTTTGGATCCATTTCTTTCAGGATAGCCTTTCCGGGGCTCAACTCGAGTGGTTCTATCAACTGGATGGAGCCAGTATCCGAAACTGGGAGGACTTGGCTTCTGCATTTTATAAACAGTATCAGTACAATTCTGACCTCGCTCCCAAGCGTACCCAACTTCAGGGTATGTCACTGGGGACGGACGAAGGTTTTAAGGAGTATGCGCAAAAGTGGAGAGACTTCACTGGCAGGGTGCAGCCACCTTTGACTGACCGTGAACTTGTTGACATGTTCCTAGGGACCCTGTCTAGTCCGTTCTTCAACCACCTGATTGGTAATTCTTCTGTTGGGTTTACAAATTTGATCTTGACCGGTGAGAGGATAGAAGCTGGCATCAAGTCGGGGAAGATACAGAAAGGGGCCTCCGCGAATACTGAAAAGAAGCCCTTCAAGAAGGAAGCCAGTGCTGTTTATGGTCCCAGAAGACAAGTTAAGCCAGAACGCCACCAAGCTGTCAATGCATTGGTAATTTCAAAGCCTGTTGTTGCTCCTCAGCAATACAACCAACCAAGGGGTGAGAGGCCCAAAAGGCAGTACACTCGGCTCAGTATGACCCTGTCTCAGATTTTGCCGCAACTACTGTCAACCAATTTGGTAACTGTCAAAGAAGCTCCGAAGGTAGTGAACATAACTTCTCCAAAGTACAACCCCAACGCCCGTTGCGCTTATCACTATGATAGCCCGGGACATACTACGGACGATTGCTGGGCTCTGAGGAATAAGGTTCAAGACCTTATTGATACTAAAGAAATACAGTTTGAGGCGCCCGAAAGACCCAATGTTGTGACTGCTCCCATGCCCCAGCATGGAGTGAATGCTGTGGAAGAAGACCGGTATGTAGCCTCCGTGGAAGAGATTGTTACTCCGTTATCGACTGTTAAAAAGAACCTGTTGCTAGCCGGTTTATTTCCGGGATATGGTAAAGGTTGCCTTCTATGTGATGTTTCTCCTGTTGGTTGTCCGTTGCTGAAATCAGGTATCTAAAGCCTGATGGATAGCAAAGAGATCTTGTTCGAGAAGATTGTTGTTCCTGTTGTCCCTGCTGAAGACGTTTCTATTGTCACTATTTTCCACAAACCTCCTAAGGCTCCTTCGAAGAAGCCTGTCAAAATCATGTCCACTCAGAAGATTGCTCCTATCATCATCACTGTTCTGGGGCCTCTCCCTTATACATCCGACAAAGCTGTCCCGTGGCACTATGGGGCAGATGTTTATGTTCTTGGAGTAAAACAAGAGTTTGATACTAGTACCGGTGTCAGCAACATCACCGGGCCTGCCAAAGTTACTCGTAGTGGTAGGCTGTTCTCACTAGATATTACGCCACCAGCTATTCAGAAACCTCTTATCATCACACCTACAAGTGTGCCTGTTCCCCTTCCTAATCAAGTTCCTGTTTCTACCCCTGCTGCCGAGTCATCTGACGCTCGGGGCAAAGGGATTGCTACTGATTTGCCTGCCCTGACGGAGGCGCCGAAGACAACCACTATTGAAGCCTCCCAGCAAGAGATGGAGGAGATCCTCAAGATTATCAAGAAAAGTGATTTCAACGTAGTTGAGCAGCTGGGGCACACCCCATCAAAGATTTCTATGCTATCACTGTTGTTGTATTCAGAGGCCCATGCCAAGGCCCTAATCTCCTTCCTGAAGACGGCCCATGTGCCACAAGAAACGTCTGCTGATCAATTTACCGATTGTGTGGCCAACTTGACTGCTGATAATGGTTTGGGCTTTTCTGACGCCGATCTGACCGCCAAAGGAAAGAACCATAACGACGCCCTGCATGTCTCCATTGAATGCAGGGGCACTACTCTTGCCCATGTGTTGGTAGACACCGGTTCTTCATTGAACGTATTGCCCAAGAAGGCCCTAGACAGGTTGGATTGTGAGGGTTTGGAGCTCAAGCCTAGTAATATTGTTGTCCGAGCCTTTGACGGTTCGAAAAGGATGGTACATGGTGAAGTTGACATTCCAATCAGGGTTGGCTCTCAAGTTTTTGATTCTACTTTCTATGTGATGGATATCCGACCATCCTATTCTTGTTTGCTGGGTCGTCCATGGATCCACAAGGCTGGAGCTGTGACCTCCACACTACATCAGAAGCTGAAGTACCCGGTCAGAGGGAAGATTGTGACAGTTCAGGGGGAAGAAGAGTATATGGTCAGCCACCTCAACTTGTTCTGGTACATAGAGATGGATGGGGAGTTCATTGAGACCCCCTTTCAACACTTTGAAGAGGTGCCTCAGACACTAGCATCAGCTGAAACTGTGACTGAAGACCCTCCTTTGAAGATGGCTTCCTTAAAGGATGCCCGGGCTGTGATTGAGAAGGGTGAGTGTGCAAACTGGGGCCGACTTCCTGATTTCACTCCAAAGACTGACAAGTTTGGTCTGGGTTTCACTGCAGAAGCTCAGAGGGTTGTTCGTAAGGCAAGGATTGGAAAATCTCCTGTGTTCATCACCAACCCGGGAGTGAATGCTATTGAAGACGATGTGGAGGAATCTGAATTCGACAGCTGGATCTACCCAACAACCGACAGTGGACCAAGCAACTGGACTGCCAAAGACTTCACACCTATTACTTTTGTCACTCAGTAATGAACTCTTTTGTTTTGAATTTGTAACAAACAATATGTTGAAACTTTTATGGCTCGGTGTCCTACCCGGGGCACCGTGGCTTCATTTGTGAGGGCTTTTGTGTGTCATTTTCATATATCATCAATAAAAACATTGGACGTTTGTTGCATTTCAAAATCTTGCGCTCCTTTTCTTTCTTTATTATATATTGCAAAACAACTACATTTACACACACTCACTTATACAGGTTCCAATCCACTCTGGATCTCACTGGTAACGACTCTGCTACTGCCAGTTATGACTTTGAAAATCCGATCAACTTAGCCGAAGACGAAGGTGAAGATGATTGCGAAGTGCCTGGTGAACTTGCAAGACTGCTACTCCAGGAAGAGAGGGCCATTCAGCCACATGAAGAGCCAGTGGAAACGGTAAATCTGGGTACTGAGACAGACAGAAAGGAAGTCAAGATTGGTGCCAATCTAGAGCTCAGTGTGAAACAACGGTTGATTCAGATGCTGCATGACTATATGGAAATATTTGCCTGGTCTTACAAAGACATGCCTGGGTTGGATACTGACATTGTGGTTCATCACCTGCCTACCAAGGAAGATTGCCCTCCGGTAAAACAGAAGGTTCGCCGTATGCGTCCAGAAATGTCCGAGAAAATCAAAGCTGAGGTTATGAAACAATTTGATGCCGGGTTTCTAGCAGTGACTTCTTACCCTCAGTGGATTGCCAACGTGGTCCCAGTGCCGAAGAAGGATGGTAAGGTCCGAATGTATGTTGATTACAGGGATTTGAACAGGGCCAGCCCTAAGGATGATTTCCCTCTGCCTCATATCGACGTTCTGGTTGACAACACTGCTCAGCATAAAGTTTTCTCCTTCATGGACGGTTTCTCCGGTTATAATCAAATCAAGATGGCTCCGGAAGACATGGAGAAGACCGCTTTTGTTACTCAGTGGGGCACCTTTTGCTACAAGGTCATGCCTTTTGGGTTGAAAAATGCTGGGGCAACCTACCAACGTGCCATGGTTGCTTTATTTCATGACATGATCCATCACGAGATAGAAGTATACGTCGACGATATGATTGCAAGGTCCCAAACTGAGGAGGAACACCTTGACCATCTACGAAAGCTGTTTGACCGTTTGAAGTTGTACAAGCTGAGGTTGAACCCAAACAAGTGCACCTTTGGGGTGAGATCTGGAAAATTGCTAGGCTTCGTCGTAAGTGACAAAGGCATTCAAGTGGACCCTGCCAAAGTGAAAGCCATACAAGAGATGCCAACTCCCAAGACAGAGAAAGAAGTCAGAGGCTTCCTAGGACGGTTGAACTACATTTCCCGATTCATCTCGCATCTAACTGCTACCTGTGAACCAATCTTCAAGCTGCTGAAGAAGGATCAAGTAGTGCGTTAGAACGATGAATGTCAGGCCGCTTTCGAAAAGATCAAAGAGTATCTCCAAGAACCACCCATTCTTATGCCACCGGTTGAAGGGAGACCTCTAATCTTATACTTGACAGTACTGGACAACTCAATGGGGTGTGTGCTGGGGAAGCATGACGAGTCTGGCCGAAAAGAGCATGCTATTTATTACCTTAGCAAAAATTTTACCAACTGTGAGACCCGATACTCACTGCTCGAGAAAACTTGTTGCGCTTTGGTATGGGCTGCTCGCCGGCTGAGAGAGTATATGTTGACTCACACTACTCTGTTGATTTCAAAAATGGATCCAATCAAATATATATTCGAAAAGCCCGCCTTGTCCGGAAGAATAGCAAGATGACAGATGATCTTGACGGAATATGACATCCAGTACACGACTCAAAAAGCAATCAAGGGAAGTGTATTGGCAGACTATTTAGCACACCAGGCAGTGGACGATTACTAGTCGATGAACTTTGAATTTCCAGACGAGGATATCATGGTAGTGACTGATTGTGAAGTACCTGGACCGGATGAAGGACCTGAGGAAGGATCCCGATGGTCTATGCACTTTGACGGAGCCTCGAATGCTTTGGGTAATGGTATCGGCGCTGTAATCATATCCCCTAAAGGCACTCATACTCCACTCACCGCCCGGCTATGTTTCAACTGCACCAACAACATGGCGGAGTATGAGGCATGCATCATGGGTCTTCAAGCTGCAATTGATTTAAGGATCAAGTTTCTGAGTGTCTTCGGAGATTCCGCTCTCGTGATCAATCAGATCAAAGGCGAGTGGGATACGAAACACCCAAATCTTATTCCTTACAAGGAGTATGTGTTGACTTTGCTTCCCCACTTCGAGGAGATAACTTTTGAACACTTCCCAAGAGAGGAGAATCAGTTAGCAGACACACTAGCTACGATGTCTTCCATGTTCAAAGTCAAATGGGACAATGAGGCTCCCCAGATCATCATCTGGAAATTGGACGAACCTGCATATTGCTGTGATCTTGAGGCTGAAGAGGTAACTGAAAAACCCTCGTATCATGAAGTGAAGAGGTACCTGGAAGCTCAAGAATACCCCGAAGGCGCATCTGTTAATGACAAGAAGTTCCTGATAAGGTTCGCGGCAAAGTTCTTCCTCAGCAACGACATTCTGTACAAGCGGAACCATGATTCAACCTTACTGCGTTGTGTGGATAAGACTGAAGCAGAAAAGATCATGGCAGAACTACATGAAGGTACATTCGAAACACATTCCAGTGGACATACCATGGCAAAGAAAATCCTTCGGGCAGGATATTTCTGGTCCACAATGGAAGCCGACTGTTATCAACATTCTCGGACGTGTCACAAATGCCAGATCTATGCTGATAAGGTGCACATTCTTCCGGTTCCTCTGAACGTCCTGACAGCACCTTGGCCTTTTTCAATGTGGGGCATTGATATGATCGGTAAAATCAGGCCTACAGCATCCAACAGGCATCGATTGATCTTGGTAGAGATTGATTACTTCACAAAGTGGGTTGAAGCAGCTTCCTATGCTACCGTAACCAAGAGCGTCGTGGCACGGTTCATTCGACACAACTTGATCTGTCGAGACGGTGTACCCGAGAGGATCATTACGGATAATGGTACCAATCTTAACAACAAGATGATCACTGAGCTCTGCGAGCAATTCAAGATACAACACCACAACTCTTCTCCCTACCGGCCGAAGATGAATGGGGCTGTAGAAGCGGCGAATAAGAATATCAAGAAAATTGTGCAGAAGATGACAGTGACCTACAAAGATTGGCACGAAATGTTACCGTTTGCTCTTCATGGGTATCGTACCTCAGCACGGACGTCAACAGGGGCAACTCCCTTTTCCTTGGTCTATGGCATGGAGGCAGTCTTGCCTATTGAAGTCCAGATACCCTCTCTCCGGATAATGAAGGATGCAGCTTTGAGCGAAGATGACTGGATCCAGACTCGGCTTGATCAGTTAAACCTAATTGACGAAAAGAGACTCACTGCTATTTGTCATGGTCAGACGTACCAAAAACGGATGATCAGGGCATTTAACAAGAAGGTCAGACGACAAGAGTATCAAGTCAGAGACCTGGTAATCAAGCGCATCATTCTTCCTCAAAGTGATCCCAGGGGCAAATGGACCCCTACGTACGAAGGGCCCTTTGTGGTTAAACATATCTTCTCAGGAGGGGCTATGATTCTAACCACCATGGATGGTGACGACCTTCCTCACCCCGCCAATGCAGACATAGTAAAAAGATACTACGCATGAACTAAAGACCCCCTAGGTTGACACACCTAGGCAAAAATAAGGGTTTCCCGGCGAACCAAAAGGGTTCGGGCAAAAATAAGGGATGAAATGAAAAAAATCTGTACACCCGGCAAGTCGAAAACCTAAAAAGGCGGCTTGGGCAAAAATGGGTATCCCGGTGGACTGAAAACCCGAAAGGGCGGTCCAGGAAAAAGTTAGGGATAAAGCTTAATACTATGTATCGTAGGATCACCTTGCATCCAGATTCGGTATCAACTATCAGGCTCAGATGACTTCAATCAATCAGCTTCATCTTCAACTAAGCAGCAGAGTGATGAGACGCTTGAAGACATAAAGGCGATAGCAGAGTTGGAACCCAGTGGGATTATTTTTCACATAGCTGTTTTGTTTCTTTTCACAAAATTGTATAAACTCTATTTTGCTCGGTGGCGTTCTCTTACTAGGACGTCAGCCTCTTGTACATAAAATGCCTATTCACAGGCAAATTTCAAAATCAATACAAGTTTCATTTTCCAGACAAATTGCCATTTGTTTTGTTTTGCAAAGAACATCCAATGTTCATTTTTGATATATGCATTTGATATTAATTGCTAATCATGAATATTTGCATGTGAAACAAAGGATTAATTACAGACGACATCAGAAACAGGGGCGATTTAGAATTGTCTAAGCGATCTAGTTTCTCTGTCCACCAAGGTACCAAGGTAAGTTCAGCTGAAGAATTTGACCAGAATACCTTCACTCCCCATAGAGTAAGACCAGATTTCAGCAATACTCTCCCCAGGCAGAGTTGGTCTCCCATCAGCCCTAAAAAGGCACAGTATCCCTAGCAAGTCAGCAATACTCTCCCCAAGCAGAGTTAGTCTACTGTCAGCCTTAAGGAAATTGGATATCCCCGGAAGATCTAAACATTCCCCAGCGGAGTATAGACATTCCTCAGCAAGCATCCCCGGCAGTCTTAATATAAGATTGTTCCCCGGCGGAATACCAACACCCCAGTACAGTCTGAAAAGTTTCCCCAGGAGAGTTGAATCATCCTCCCCAGTAGATTCTGAAGCATATCCCCAGTAGATTCTGGAACCTTATCACCTGTAGAGTACGAATGCATCTCCCGGTTTCATTCAAAGGTTATTTCCCCACCAGGGTATAAATGGGTTATCCTCAGCTAATTACCACGTAAAATTCGTCCTCGGCGAAGTTCTTCCTATCCCCAGCGGAGTTCATCAAGTTCCCCAACATAACTTATCAGTGGAATCCCCAACGGAGCTCTCATCGAAACTCAGCAAAGTATCGCTTCCCACAGAGTAATTCCCTGCAGAGTAATCTCTCCAACAAGTTTATTCCCCAACGGAGTCATCTTCTCTTACTGGTTTATTCTTGCAATCATCATCCCCAGCGGAAACGAAAAACTCTACTCTTCAACATCAGCCTAGGATTCAATAAAGTTCCCGGCACTCGTCAAGGATTTATTTTCCTAGACGAAAATACATTCATAGACATTTCACATTTCATACATCTTGTTTACATATATGATAAAGTGCATACAACACTATCTCATTTTGAGCATCATGACATCATGCATTTCATACATCATGACATTACATACAACTGATGTTTTGCCTTTTCAGGAAAAGATCAATCCAAAGATGATTACTATCAACTATCGCAATTCCAGATTCGATTCCTGTATCTAGCCAGGGCACATCTGTGAGTGATTGATTGTAGATTCAATACCTGTATCTAGCCAGGGCATATCTGCATGAAGAGTTTGAAGATCAACCCCTGTAACAGGCCAGGAAATTATCTTTCATTCTCAGGTCAGAGGTTTACACCTGTATCCAGCCATGAAAGCTATCTCTACCAACCTTTTGCAAATTCCAGATTCGATTCCTGTATCCAGCCAGGGCATATCTGTAGACGATCAATTCTGGATTCGATTCCTGTATCCAGCCAGGGCATATCTGAAGATGACCAATTTCCAGATTCGATACCTGTATCCAGCCAGGGCATATCTATGAGTATTTGATTGTGGATTCGACACCTGTATCCATCCAGGGCATATCTGCATAAACAGTTTAGAGATTTGATACCTGTATCCAGCCAGGGCATGTCTGTAAGCAACCTTTTGAAGTTCCGGATTCGATTCCTGTATCTAGCCAGGGCATATCTGTGAGCGTTTGATTGTAGATTCGATACCTGTACCTAGCCAGGGCATATCTGCATGAAGAGACTGAAGATCAACACATGTAACAGGCCAGTAAACCATCTTCCTTTCTCAAAGTACGCAAGTTCTCGCTAAGGAATCTCTTACGCGATCAACACTTCCAAATGGCATCTATAAGCCCATTCCCGACAAGGTTCTGTCACACCTCCAGATGGCATCTATAAGCCCATCCTCCTATCCATCCTACTTCCAAATGGCATCTATAATCCCATTCCCGACATCACATTGCTGATACTCCACTATGTGAGTGCAAATTTCAGGGCACTCTAGTGTCCAATCTCCTTTTACCCTCGAGTCGCGAAAGGCAAACTTGCCAATCTAACTCTTCAGGTTCAAGAAGATTGAACAGGGGCAACTGTTGTACCCCAAAATTTGCCCTCCCATTTCCTCAACATTTTCTCATCACAAGACCTTTGGAGCTCAAGATCTAGTTAGGGTTTGCTCTGCTCAAGACTCCTCCTTGCACTGTTGACCCAAATTAGGGTTTGAGTTTGCACAAAGATGTTTTGACCCAAAAGGCCCAAAGTGACCTTCATGCTTCATGTTGGACCCACAAGTTTATCCATACCAAGTTTCAAGCCTTGATTCCAATCTTTGCCCAGTCAATTGGACAGTTGACCTAGAAATCAGCTGTATTGGAGAAAAAGTCAACTATGGTCAATTGACAGTCAAACCTCATGAAATTTGACCCACATCAACATTATGAACTCATATGGACCATTTGATCAAGTTTGGATCATAATTCCACAAGAAATTTGATCAGATCACCAAAAGGGCAAAATGGTCATTTTTAGGGTTTTGACTGCACAAAGGCAATTTTTGACTGTTTGACCTAGCCAATGGCAAACCAAGCTCACATATGGACTCAAGGACCCAATGGAATTGTCTTGACATGTTCAACAAGTTCAAAAGATCCCAAATGCACAAGATTGACAAATGAATTTTCCAGTCAACTGAGCCAAATTTGACTGTATACTGAAAAGTCAAACTTTGACTTTTTGGTCAAAATCAAGTGTCAAGATTCATTTTTCATCAAGACATGTCAAATTATGAAACTTGTTCATCAAGAAATCAAAAAATGCAAATTAGGGTTTAGAATGAGAAAATTTCATAACTTAGAATTTTTCTAAGTTATGAAACTTCCTTATTTTTTCCTAACTTTGTCCCTTTTTTTCATCAAGATACATTTGGATTCAAGGAAAACTCAAAACATGAAAGTTATAGTACATTGCAAAATCTACAACTTTGACTCACAAAGTTTCCTCAAAAGAATCTTGTAGCTCAAGTTATGATTTTTGGAACAAGGGTGCAAAACATTCTTAACTTAGAAAAATTTTGACCTATTTTAGGCAGGATTTTTGCCTAACTTCATGGCCACTTTTCATATGCTTCCACTTATAATCTCAATTTGCATTACAAAGATGGATTGTAGTACACATTCCAAGATTTCCAAATTGTCCAAGAACTTCTCAAACACCCTTGTGGTTAGGGAGTTTCGAATTTGTGAAGATGGGCAAAAGTCACTTTGTTCATAAGCCATGTACATGTTCATAACTTGTGCGTTTTTGAAATCAGCATGTGCAAGCTAGTTACAGGCCTCTAATCTCATTTACACTCAATAATTAAATGCCAATCCATTGTGTTCTAGCTTTATTTTGTGCATTTGGACTTTACATGAAGAATTAAGCCATATTTGGAAAAAGTGACTTATCTATTCTTGTAAAGTATGGCTTTATGTCAAAACATGAATCAAAGAAGTAGAATGCATATCTTCTTGGCACAAGTTATTGAACTAATCCCACTGATCAAGACTAACATTGGCAGCATGTTTAGGGGGCCTGCATAAGCTTGTAAACCAACTTGACAACTTTTGCTTACATTAGAAGAAACTTGCATTTTGAAACAACAACTCACATTTCTGTCAACACAAGCCTAAGCAAACATTGTGAACATTTTCCAAACAACAAACTAGACCTAAAACACGAACCAACCAAGTTTCAAACCTTCTCATTCATCAAAACACGGTTTTGTGGCAAAACAGGGTACCTGTTGCAGATTGAGGTCCACAACTCAATCCTTTCGTGCGCCTTGGCCAAAACCAGTTCAAACACACTCCCTACCACCTATACAAACTATCCCAAGCATTGGACACGAACTGTAACATCCCTAACATCATTTGCCATTTTCACTTTTCTCTCTTGCAGATTGACTTCGGTAGCTTGATATAGCAAGATTCAAAGCACACCAAGCATTGGAGAAGCATCCCTGAACTTCAAGCAAGCTATACAAGTCCTCACATTGCATTGAAAGTACCTCCATTGTCATACACGAATCAAGCTGAACAGGTAAGTTTTTGAACTTCTATCTCTCTATCCAGGCATAGTTAGGCTTAAGTTTGTGAAGAAAACATGTTCTAATCATAGCCCTGAAGCCATCCATATAGTTACTTTCCATTTATATTGTGTGTGCTAAGAGTATTTGGAACCTGAACATTAGGAAAAAGTTAGGTCAGGAATTGGGGGAGAAGAAATTCTCTCTCATTTCTGAGAGTTAGATCAAGTTCTTGGTATGTATGGATTCGTGATTTGATGCTTGAATTTTTTTGTGTTATAAGTTTTGCTTGAAAGTCCAAGAATCAGGATGTTTGAATCAGCATGAGAAACGCGCATTTTTTGAAACAAACTGGCTGGAGGTTGAAGAAGATAGACTTGGGCTGGGCCTGAGTTTTGTTTTCCTTTTTGCACCACTTTATTTCACATACACCCTCTTGGCCCATTGTGTTTATTTTTATCATTTTTTGACTTTTTCTTTTTGTTTCTGACTTATTATTTTTTGCCAAAATATAAAAAATATTAAAAATATTTTTTCAACCATTTTTGCATTTTATTTGGATTTTATTTGTTTTATTTGAATTTATACATGTAAATAAACATATTGCCTTTTATTCAAAAATACAAAAATAATACAAACACATTTTGTTTTCTTATTTTATTTTATTTTATCTTTTGAAAACATTTTCTAAAAATATACTTTTTTTTTGTAAATAATAAATATTTTATTTTTGTACATATTTGATATATTTAGTAAATAATATAAATACTTATATATTTATTAGAATATTTAGGAAAAAATACAAAAAAATAATACATTTTTATTAATATTTAACCTCAAAAATACTTTTTTACAATATACTTTCTTTTTATTTATTTTTTGTACATAATTAATAAATGTTGTATATAATAAATAATTAATACATTTTATTTAGCAAATTAGGGTTTTTCCCTAAACATGAAAATACCCAAAAAATTAACCTTTTTATTTTTGTTTATTTGTCACATAAAAAACATTTTTACATACATATAAAAATCATTTTTTTGCATCTTGCACATTTATTTTATTTTATTTAATTATTGTACAATTAAATACCTTGTAAATTCCATTTGGATTGTAATAGCTTAGATTTAAATTTCTTACTAAATATCCATATTTGAACATTTGTACCCCCCAGCCCATAATTTGTGTTGTAATAATTTAGGATTTTATTTTTCGCATTTAAAAGCTTTCTAAATATGCCATGATAGACTTAGGGTTTGTATGCAAAAATCAACCAAACAAATAGCTTGACCTAATTCAAAGATAACAAAGCATGAAAATGGACAACACCAATCACACTTGCACCCCTAGGGTTACTCCACTTGTTGCCTTCAATAATGGGCCATATTGCATGTTGGGTGTCTTTGGCAAAACAAAACAACATCAAATGACCATAGTCCCTCGATGAGGCTTTCGAAAGTTGCCTAAAAAATGATCAAGTCCCTTAAAGGAAAAGTTGCCAAAGACACTTGGCACCATTCCAATCATGGTCTAAACGATGACCTGCGCCCGTCCCGTTCACATCCTAACACAAGATTATCCACCAAATACAATGGTGGAACAAAATTGTTAAAAGGGTTAAAAACATAGGAAAGATCTTTGAGAAATTTAGGGTAGATAGCTCTTGGTTACTTGCCAACTTGCAAAACAAAAACACTTGCCTATTTTCTCAAAACCACACATCACAACACACTTTCAAAACCACTTTCAAAAACATTGAAAACTTTTTCAAAAGATAAGTACACCTTTGTGTACATCCAAACATGGATCATTGCAAAGGTTTCCACCACATTGGCCTCTTTTCAAAACATTTTCAAACCCACACACAAAGCACCATTTCAAACAATTGAAAGCACCATTTCAAACAATTAAAAATCAAGGCAAGTTGATCTAAGCAAGTAACTAAGAGCCCATGGATAACCATGGATAGAAAGGGTGCTAATACCTTCCCTTTCTATAATCTACTCCCCGAACCCAAAAAAACATCTCAAAGGTTTTTGCTGTGCTTTTTAACCTTTCCTTAGGATAAAATAAAAAGTCGGTGGCGACTCTTGCTCAACCGAAACATTTGCGAAAACAAACGCAAAACCTCAAGTCAGTTCTTCCACCGTATCACATAAGTCTTCCTGACTTTGCATCTTTTCATTCAGAACATCATTAAATATGTAAATATCATAGTACTGATGTTGTCCATATCATTGCATATTTAGTAGAAAAAATGTGGATCAAAACTTCTTGATTAAAGTTAGGCTTAGGATTAGGATTAGAACTTCTATAAACTATTGTGCTTTTGATTTGATATTAAGGACTGAATAAAATGCTGGTATGTTTATTAATATTAGGGAAAAGTTGACATGTGGCACAAAACCTTTGATATTCACTCACTTTTTTTTAACACAACACAAAACTTTTGAGTTCGTCTCACTGTTTTAACACACAGAACTTCTGAGTTCTTCTTACTGTTTTCCACACACAGAACTTCTAAGTCTTCTTACTGTTTTACACACACAGAACTTATAGGTTTTCTTACCGTTCCAACACACACAAAACTTCTAGGTTTTCTTTCTGTTTCAACACACATAACTTCTGATGTTTCCACTCATTATTTTAACGCTTAGAACTTCTGACTTTCACACTCTGATAATGCACAGAACTTCTGATTTTCACTCACTGCTTATCACAACACAAAACTTTTGACTTTTGGCTCACTGTCTAAACACCACCCAGAATCTCTGCGTTTTCCCTCTAACATTTTTTGCAGGACCTCAGAGTGTACCAATCCATAACTTATGATGCCCACAGACGTTTCTTTCTAAGTCATAGCACTCTTGGCATCAGAAATTCTGATTCCTTTTATTTTGCTGGAAGCAACACACTTATTCTATATCTCATTTATTTTCCTTTTTATCACTTTCAATATTAATACTCTTTTATCAATATAAAAAAGGCATAAAGTCCTTTTTCTTTCTTGCATTATTATTTCAATATGGTTGTAATAAATAATTAGGATTTATTTTCTTGCAATAAACCCCCATTTGTAAATTTGTATACCCCACCCCCCCTAATGTTTGTAAAAGCGTAGAATCTTTACTTTCCGCACTTTTATTGCTTTCATATATTGTTAGTAGGTAGGGTGTGTATGGAAAGACATGAAATAGACAAATAGATCACCCTAATCAAGATTAAAATGTATGAAATCAAAAGACACTTGCACACTAGCACCCTTAGGGTAATCCCACTTTGTGCCCAATCGGAAAAATAGTCATGTCCCTCGAACATGGGCGTTTTAGCAAAGACCCTCGATAAAAGATCGTAGTCCCTCGATGACCCTCAATGTTGCCTTCATTAAACAATCTAGTCCCTAAAAAATGACATTGCTAAAATGTCCCATAGGTTGCCTTCTATGA
Organism: Vicia faba; assembly: GCA_948472305.1. Lineage (NCBI taxonomy): Eukaryota > Viridiplantae > Streptophyta > Magnoliopsida > Fabales > Fabaceae > Vicia > Vicia faba. The sequence goes on from OX451737.1 coordinate 490,742,705, forward strand.
CTATACAAACGTCCCAACGCCCGTCCCTTCACATCCAACGATGGGGCTTCTTACCAAATCAATGGTAAGATAGCAACATCTAAAGGAGGAGGAAAAGAACATCTAAGACCTTTTGAGTAGGTAGATTTGCTCCTAGTTGCTCGCTTGCTCACCATGAAAACATTTTTATACACCCACACTCTCATTTTGAAAACATTTTCGAAAGACAGCACTTTGTACGCGTTCTTATAAGAGACGAGAACTATTACAAAGGCATTTTTTTAAAATCACTTTCAAAAACACATCTCACAAACACATCTTTGAACTATTTTCCAAACAAGCACTTTGTACGCGTTCTTATAGATACGAGAACCATTACAAAGATGTTTTCAAAATACTTTCAAAAAAACCACACCACAAGCACATTCAAACAAAAGCAAATGATCTAGCGAGTAACTAAGAGCCCATGGAAAACCATGGATGAAAAGGGTGCTAACACCTTCCCTTTTCATAATTTACCCCCCAAACTCAAGAAAACATCTCTAAAGGTCTTTCATGTGCTTTCTCACCTTTCCTTTTGGATAAAAGAAAAGTCGGTGGCAACTCTTGCTAAACCGCAACATTTGCAAAAACAAACAAAAAACAAAAGTCAGTTCTCCCACCATATCACAGAACTGGCGACTCTGTTGGGGAAATTAAATCTAAAAGTGGGGTTACCTTAGGGTTAGATCACCTTTACTTGTTTTCTTTGCATGCTTTATATTTTGTTCTTGGTATTGGGCTTGCTTTGATCCTCCACCCGGATCTGGGACACCTTTTTAGGTAAGTAGCAATAGATTGTGGAAATTGTACGACATAGACCGATATGATTGAAACAATGGCTAAGTTAGTGTGACGCATTTGTTGGTACCGGTATCCCTCGTGGTGAATTGAGGAGAATACGGGGCCGCTGAGTGGCGTCATAAAGAACTAATTGACTTTAGAACCCTAATTGAACAAACTTGGCCATTAGGACGTAGTGATATAATCGGTTTCAGTGTAGAGCTGAAAATTGGTTGATACTCGATACTACATTCATTGAGGCTAGAATTTTGGGATATCTCGGCCGCAAGAAAAGATTGATTGTGCTGAGACAATGCCTAAGAGAAAGGTCGGTGATATTGAGATCCTTTAGAACCCGATCACTATTAATAGGACAGGTTGAGCCAACTAAACTTCAAGAGGGTACTTACCTATAAAACCCCATGCAAGCCTAAAACATAGGAACTTGTTCGATGTGTGTGTATATACATAACATCATAAAAATCATAAGGATCATACGCATACTCACTAACCATTTCAAGGATTTAGAAATTTATCTTTGTTTTTATTTTGTAGGTCATGAGTTCCGTCCAAAGAAACACCATCCGAATCAGCTTTGTAAAAGCACACCCTCAGCTTCAAGAGTTAGCCTCAAGAGTGCTCGGGGATTCTCCTTTTACCAAGAAATTCAGTCGACTCCTCAGTTTGGCTACATCCAATTTCCAAGAAGAGATGATGTGTGATGTTCTAATTCTCTGATCCCGTACATCATTGTTTCACTTTCCCGGACTATCAGTTGGTACCTACACTGCAAGAGTTATCTCTACTCTTAGGGGTGCCCGTGCTTAATCAGATACCGTTCACCGGTCTAGAGGGGATTCCAAAATCTGAAGTCATTGCCAAAGCTTTGCATTTGAAAAGAGCTAACATCATAGCCAATTGTGATACAAGAAGCGGGGTTAAAGGTTTCCTAGCCAAGTTTCTATTGGAGAAGGCTCGTTCATTCTGGGACGACATGGATTTCCAAGCTTTTGAAGACACCCTGGCTCTTCTCATTTATGGTTTGGTTATGTTCCCCAACTCGTACCAATTCATAGATGTGAACACCATCAAAGTCTTTCTCTCTCGCAATCCCGTACCTACCTTACTAGGAGGCATCTTGCGTTGCCTTCATTCCCGTGCCATGAAGAAAAGAGGTACTCTCTTGTGTTGTATGCCCCTACTCGCTAAGTGCTTCACTTCACACCTACCTCAATCAGCATTGAAGAATGAGAAAAGACTGACATGGTCCCAAAGGATGATGTCCCTCAGCCATTCTGACATCCGTTGGTGTTCAAGATCCTTGGAAGATGTCTCTATCATTGACTGCTGTGGGGAATTCCCTAACGTCCCTCTGCTTGGTATTAGAGGAGGTATCACCTACAATCCCTGCTTAGCTCTTCGACAGTTTCGGTATGCCCGAAGAGACGGCCCTCACGAGATGCTCATCCAAGGTCTAGTGTTCGACTATGACAAGGAAGACCTAGGTTATTGCCAGAGGTTTACACGATCTTGGAGAATGGTGAACAAGGTGGACAGTAGAACTCTGGGACACAAAAACTCTATCCTGCTCGAGCCTTACCTTAGGTGGGTACGGGCTCGTGCTTAGAGTCTCGTAATGCCTTACCCTTCTATCCTCCCTGTTATCATAGAGTCTGTTGTTGAAGGAGACGTCCCATACGCTGTCCTTCATCCTGACATGCCTGCCTCTCTCGAAGACTTGCAGAAAGCTTGGGTTCAGTTGAAGGAAGAGCGAAACACCTTTGAAGCCCAATTTTATGCCAGTGAGAAGAAGGTTCTGGAACTCACCAGGCAGCTTCATGAAGAGCAGAATCTGAACGCCTACATCGCGCCTAAGAGGATGCGTTCAACCTTTTTGTCTTAGGAGTTTTTGTTATATTTTGTTTCTTTCATTGTAATCCCAAAGAGGCATGATGCACTCAAACTTGGATTTATTAATATAACGTGTGTTTGTTTTTTGGTCTGAACAAATTTAAATCTCTAATTTCCTTGAAATCATTGGCATATGCATCTTCATTCATCATAACATCATACAGGTTTCTTACAACATGTCTCCTTATCCCTCTACTGTTTATTTTAGTGAGATGGATATTAAACAGATAGTGAAAGATCTTCAGGCGCAGAACATTCAGTTTCAACAAATGCTCTTGACTCTGGCAAAAGGACAAGAGGAGTTGAAGACTCTACTGGCCAAAGAGAAGAAGAAGAAAGCGAAGTAACCACCCGATATTGTGATCATGGGAAGAAGGTTCAAAGGACAAGTCAGACGGACTTTAGACTTCACAACATCATCGGGCGAAGGAGATAATCAAGAAGACAAGACCAAGGAAGTGAACAATAACCCAAAATCCGAAGAAGAGGAAGAACTTGACTACTCTGAGGAACAATATCCTCCTGCTGATAATAATTACAAACAGCTAGAGGATCGTTTGAATGCTATGGAGGTCCAGAGGGTACACGGATTGGATTTTGAAGAGTTAGGACTTGTCTCAGGGGTTGTCATCCCGCAGAAATTCAAGGTCCCCACTTTCGCTAAATATGACAGTGTCTCTTGCCTGAAGCTGCATTTAAGGTCATACGTCAAAAAGATTCAACCCCATACGGCTGATAAGAATCTATGGGTGCATTTTTTCCAAGAAAGCTTGTCAGGAACGCAGTTGGATTGGTTCTATCAGTTGGAAGGGACTAATATTCACAATTGGGAAGATTTGGTTGCTTCCTTTTACAAATAATACCAGTATAATGCCGACTTAGCTTCAACTCGGACACAATTGTAAGGCATGTCTATGGGTGAAGATGAAGGTTTCAAAACCTATGCTCAAAAATGGAGGGATCTCACAGGCAGAGTCCATCCCCCTCTATCTGACAGAGAATTGGTGGATATGTTCTTAGGCACGTTTTCCGACCCATTCTTCAACCATTTGATCAGTAGCTCATCGGCTGGTTTTACTGAGCTGATATTAACTGGGGAGAGGGTAGAAGCTGGGATTCGGAGCGGTAAAATACAGAAAGATACCTCGTCAAGTTCAGCAAAGAAACCTTTCACTGGTAAGAAGGAGGCCAGTGCCATTTATATCCCGAGAGATCAGAACATAGCGGGATACCGTCCAACGGTAAGTGTTGTAATAATACCTAGGCCTGCGGCTGCCCCACAATGCAACAATCAGCAAAGGGTAAAAAGACCACAAAGGCAGTTCACCCGGATTAACATGACATTGACAGAAGTTCTACCCCATCTTCTGAGATCTAATTTGGAAACTTTAAAAGAGGCTCCCAAGAATCCTAATAACCCCTCTCCTCGATACAATCCAAACGCTCAGTGCGCCTATCATTCTGAGAGTCCTGGTCATGATACAAATGATTTCTGGGCTCTAAGAAATAAAGTACAAGATCTAATTGAAGCCAATGAGATTGAGTTCGATGCACCAGAGAAGCCCAATGTCATAACTGCTCCCATTCCTAAGCACAACCATGGAGTTAACGCCGTTGATACCAATCTGTTCGTGACCTCAGTTGATGAAGTTTCTACTCCTCTTATGACTGTTAAGAAGAATTTGTTGTTGGCCAGTTTATTTTTGGGTTGTGATGAAGGTTGTCACATATGTTCATCTTTGCCTTCTGGTTTCTATTTGCTGAAAACAGGTGTCCAACGTCTGATGGACATCAGACAAATTTTGTTCGAAAAGACTTTGATTGCAACCGTTTCGTGTGAAGATATTGCTATTATAATCATTTCCGGCGATCCATCCAAGGCATCCTCAAGAAGACCTATTAGGATTACACCCGCTGCTAAAATTTCTCCGTTAATAATCACATGTCCTGGTCCTGTCCTGTACGCCTCAGACAAAGCTGTCCCTTGGCATTATGGCGCTGATGTTTACTATCATGGCATTAAACAAGACTTGAAGACCGAAGAATCTGATCCTGATGTCGGTAACATTGTCGGGACCAGCTGTTGTACCCCAAAATTCTCCCTCCCATATTTCTCAAAACATTTCCAGAAAGGTCCTCAAGTTGCTCAAGGTAGTCCAAAGATTGACCAGACAAGCTCTCTCCTAAGGCAGTTTACCCCAAATTAGGGTTTTGTGTTGCATCAAGATCCTTGAGTCCAAATAACCTCAAGTTCTCTCCAATGTCCTAATATTTTCTCAAGATCATCCATGTCAAATTTCAAGCCTTGTAGAGGAAGTTTGCTCAGTCAATTGCTCAAAGGTCCAAAAATCGACCATGCTAGGGAAAAAGCCAACTGTGACCCAAATACAGTCAAACTTCAAGACTTTTTGTCAACATTCTCATTTTAAAGGATATTTCATAATTTGGTAAAAGGTTGATCATGATTCATCAAGGATTGCTCAAAATTCATCATGGTTCAAAAGTTGCTAAATTAGGGTTTTGTAGAAAAAGTCAACTCAACTTTGACCAAGCATAACTTTCTCATACTTTATCATAAATGACCCATCCAAAGCTCATTTTGAATAGTATGAAATTCCCTACAATCCATATTCATACCTCAAGATCCAAAAATGCACTCACAAGAAATTATGAATTTGGACATTATAGGTCATTTTTGAAAGTCGACAAAAACACCTTTTTTGTCAAAGCTTATAACTTGAGCATGGAATATCAAAATGAGATGAGACAAAAAGGGTTGGTTATAGGAAATCTCAAGATTTCTAAAAAGTCCAAGAACACCTCCAAAGAGTCAAAATTGAGGGAGTTATTCATTGTCAAAGTTGGACAATTTTTGAAAAAAATGCATGAAGCAAATATTGACCAAACTTGGATTTTTTCCAAATGGGCCTATATTTTCAAGTTTTAAACTCATTTCTAACATGGTCCACGACCTCTAAGACCACCCATACATTTTTCTACTATTTATGCTATTTATTTTGATATTTTATTCATTAAAATTCAGAATTAAATAAATAAATAATAGAAATAATGTAAATTTTGATGTGAATCCATTTTGGGAAAGTTTTATGCTGGTTTATGTCAATTGATTTCATACAATAACTTTTCAAATATGTCCAGGTTCATTCACATGTGAAAATGGCATAAAATCATCAAATATTGCATTTTTTTTCAAATCTTGATCATGGTCTTAAAACACAACATTATGAGGGAGATTCTTTCCATGCTTTCTTATCTCCTCATTCTCCTCTATAAATATAGAGTCATACAAGCTTGAAAGGGACGAAAAATCCTCTCTAAAAAGCTTTCAAAAAGCTCTCTAAAAGCTCTTCAAAAAGCGCTCTAGAAATCAAAGAATTGGTGCAAGTCATATCTCGAGGTTCCGGTCTCTCTCAATTGACATCAAGCCTCAAACCATCCTTTTGAAGTCCTCAAGAGTCTTACAAGGCCCAAGAGCAATCCATCACACGCCTAGCACACCCCCATTTGACGACACCGCTTTGGTAAAATTTTAAATTTCGAATCTCTAATTTTAATCACATTTTATAGTATGCTAACGTTTGCTTGAGTTTATATAAAACAGTTATGGATGTTTGAATCATAGGTTCCACACAAGAATAAAAAAACACCATAGTTAGAGCATGAAGCTTTTGAAGATTCGGGCCTAGAGATTTCTGATGATTGCACCCCCACATTGCAGGCCCAGTTTGCTTTTCTCTAATTCTTTTATATTTAAATTATTTCAATTTATTTATTTTACTAACCCATCAAATTATTTTCTTTTTTATCAAAAAATCACAAAACATTTTTCTATCCAATTAAATTCAAGATATTTATTTTTATTTAAAAAAAATTAATTAATTTAATTAGGTTATTAATTATTAGACAACTTTAATTTCTTTTTTACATAATTAAAATTAATTAGAATAAATAGGTTTTATTACTAACTTAATTATTTTATTTCTTTCCTAAAATAACAAAAACCCAAAAATATGTCATTTAATTATTTTCATTAATTAATTTAATAACCAATCAATTTTGCATTTAATTTAAAAATCTAATTTCTTTTCTTAAAAAAATATATTAAAAAACAACAAAAAAAACATTTTCTTTTTATAATTAGGATAGAAGGGTCAAAACCCTAATTTCTCGTTGATCTAATTTTTAATCGTGCGCTTTATTATTGTTTTGCCCAATTATTGTATCTGCTCACAGTTTGTAATAATTTAATTAGGACCTTTATTTACCTTTACCGCTTTTATTTATTTATTTTTTTACGATATTTAATGTAACTGCTCATGGGATGTAATAGTTTAATTAGGACATTTATTCTACATTTATCGCTTTTATTTTCAAAGGGTTACTTTTGGCGATGTAAATACCCGACACCTTGTAATAGTTAGTTAAATTTCCGCATTTTAATTCCGCAAATTATACAACTGCTAGATGTTTGATAATAGGGTTTACATGACAAGAATGAATGTATATTCTTAAAATCGAATTAGATCACCCTTAACATGTGCAAAGATAAAAATAACTGAAAACAACACACTCGCACATGCGCACTCCTAGGGTATACCCCACTTGGTTGCCTTCGTACACGGTCATTGAGTATAGGTCGTTTTAGAGGTCGTCCTCTTGTCTAAAAGATCATAGTCGCCTCAAAATGGTTGCCTCGAATATTGTTGCCTCAAACAAATGATCTAAGATATTAGGGTTACCGCTAAGGCGTCCTAACATTGCTTTAGTAACCGTATGTCCCTCATTCGAATTGGCCCTCAGACTCCAACGACGGTGCTACCTACTCACTAATAGTGGGATAGCATTGTCTAAAGGAAATTAGCATAGAACGATTCCTTTTTCGAGTAGGTAGATAGTTCTTAGATACTTGCTCATCCAAAACAAACTTTTTCTCACACTTACACTCCTTTTCAAACAAAGTCTTCAAAAACACTTCATTACACTCTTGAGGACAGAAGCAAGAGTTAAATCGAAGTTTTAAAACAAAAATTTTCAAACCCACAAGCACAAAGAAAACATTTTGAAAATGATGAGCAAGTACCTAAGAGCCCGTGGATAACCATGGATAAAAAGCGTGCTAATACCTTCCCTTTCTATAATCTACCCCCCGAACTCAGAGATAATCTCGAAAAAGGAATTTTTCTGTGCTTTTTTCCTTTCCTTGTTGGATAAAATAAAAGACGGTGGCGACTCTTGCTTACTGCGACATTTTGCAAAAAACAAACGCAAAACGCTAACCAACATTCCAAAAAACAGTCAGTTCTTTCTACCGTATCACAGAACTGGCGACTCTGCTGGGGATATTTTAAGTGGAGTGTACCTTAGGACTAGTTCATCATAATGTTTTCAATTGCTTGATTTGTATGCTTTATCTTTGTGGGTTTGAATCGGAGTTACTATAGATCCTAACCCGGATCTGGGGATACCTTTTAGGTAAGTAGCAATAGACTGTGAGGGAACTGTACAGCGTAGACCGATACGGTTGAAGCAGTAGCTACGTTGGTGTGGCACTTTAGTTTATACTGATATCCCTTATGGAGGAACAAGGAGAGTATGGGGCTGCTAATGGGTCATTTAGCATCAACTGACCTTAGAACCTATAATTTACCAACTTGGCCATAGAAAAGTAGCAGTATGCTACACTCATTGAGACCAAACTCTCGCGATGATTCCGACCACAAGAAAAGGGTGCTAAACTGGAATTATGACCGATCGAGGGTGGTCAGTGATATTGAGAACCTCTAGAACCCGGTTACTATTACTAGGACAGGTTGAACCAACTAAACTGAAAGAGGGTAATACCTAGACCCCATGCAAGCCTAAACTTAAGGCTGTTTGTGTGACTTGTGTGCTTTCAAACTTGAACTACTTGCACATTTTTGTTATCTGACAACATGAGTTCCTTGCAGGTTTTGTTTACAGTCCTTATCCAATAATTTGGATTTATTGCAGGGTTTACTGACATCACCTCACACTTTTGCTTAAACGCATAGCATACACATCATAACATCATGCCTTAACATTTCCTTAACCATTTCAAGGATATCAAGGGTTTGTGATGCAGGTTATGGTAAATCAGACGTCTAGCAAGGGGCAAAGAGGATTTATTTTCCTCTAGCCAATGTCTTCTAGAGATCAAAACACGATGACTGGAGTCGGGGGCTATGACCCACTCGATATGGTGAGCTCAACTCTTGAAGAAGGACTCTTAACAACGTTGAGTTTCTTCAATCAAAGCTGCAATCAAATTCTAACAATTTCTTGTTTACCCCGCGAGATCCTTGAAAACATTGCATACATATATACGTATCATTGCATAACAGGTCTCCCAGCACAGGTCTCTCATGTTCTCGCTGTTTATTTCAGCAATGGCTTTCCAACAAGACAACCAAGATCTTCAAACTCAAGAAGCTCAGTTCAGGGACGCATTCCTAAACCTATCCAAGGGGCAGGAAGAGTTGAAAACGCTCCTCGTCGGGAACTTGGTCAAGAAAAGTCCTAAAGACAATAAGGACGAACGACTGGAACAATTGCAAGCTGAGGTAGATGTAATAAGAACCCAAATGCTGGGGAAAATGGATTTTATCCAAAGCTTAGCTCGGGAACAAGAAAAGCTGAGAAGCATTATCAGCCAGCTTCATCAAGACAGATACAACAATATGAAGAAAATAATCGAGGCCAGGGACCAAGTCATTAATCAGCCTCCAAGAAGACAAGGGTCAGGTTTGGTGAAGAATGGACCTCTCCAAATTGCTACTACCTCACGGGTCCAACAAAAACCTTGCCATAAACAACGGGTTAATCAGAGGCCGTTTACCACGCTTAACATGCCGCTGTCCCAAGCTTTGCAACACCTGTTGAGATTGAATCTGGTGACGTTGGTAGGACCTCATCCGAATCCTAAGACTTCTTCACCCAACTACAATCCTGATGCAAGGTGTGCATACCATTCTAACAGCCCGAAGCATGACACTGACGACTATTGGAAGTTGAAGTACAAAGTTCAAAACCTAATTGATGAAGGAGCATTGGAATTCATGCAAGATGGTCAGGATGAGTTCTTCTACCATCACTCCAAGGCTCACCATTTGAAGTGACAAGTCCCGAGATGAGAAGAATTTTTGTTCATTAGAATTTTCAATTTGTAATTTTATTTTGATTGTTCAGACATTTATTCATGTCAAACTTTGTTACTTCATCAATGCATTGCGTATGTCTGTTTTGAATCAATCCATTCGTATTCACTATATATAAATTACTTTCATTTTTGTGATGTTCAACTCTCGATTAAAAAAATTCTAAGCCTTTAGAAGGAGGATGAAGAATATGATATCAAAAATCTCTACATTACGCTTTTGAACAGACCCTGCTGACGATGTACAGGTATTGTTTCAAATCCTAAACAGTGGAGTTATAAGGAAGATAATCCCTACTCAACCCCTTTGAGCCAAAGAAGTTGGAGTTTTTCTTTTCACAAATTAAAACCCTTAATTATAAAAGACGGTGATGGTTCCGTATAATCGTAAGGACAGGCAGTCATTATCTCTCAAAAATAAAAGCCCATTAAGTCAAAACATGTGAAGGAGACTTAAGAAAAAAACTGGGGCATCCCGCTGACTGTAATCACAAAAAGAAACAATTCAGGCAAAAGACAGGGATAATAAAATCAAAAAGAAAGAGATCCTACAAACTCTCAACAAAATGACTGTCTGTTCAAAATAAACTGTCAGTATCTGAATCATCACTTGAATATCAAAGCAAAGACTCAAACGGGGTCTAAATGCACAATTAACTGAGTTTAGGATCAAAGAACATCACGAAGAACGGGTGGGTACAAATACATTTTGAGCCTTTATCCTTTGTTTCTTGAACCGTGAACCAGGCCACGTTATAACCCTTAAAAGTCCTAGCTGAAGCATGAGTTAGTTCGAAAGCATACTGTTACAAAAGGTATCTTGACTCCTGTAGGGCTTGCTGTAAATCCTGAGTTGACATCACATTTTACAAAAATTCGCTTGTTTTACTAAAAATAACTGCATTTTCAAAACCTCAAGATAGACATAAGCTTTGCATTCTTGAAATAACATTGTTTGCATATGACTATTTGTTCAAACAACAGATAAGTTCACACGAAGAATATCTAGTGAACAAAAACCTTCTCAGTAAAACGGATCACTTCAAGTGGAAAAAAACTTCCAATCAAGGGGCACGGCATGATCACTGTCCATCATCTGGGGTAGTCAAGTCAAGATTCAAGGAATCTCTCAAAATGCCAAATAGCTAGGGGCAAATCTCAATCTGAATCAATTGGGGCATTGGACATGAATTCCAGCAACGAATCTTGCATGATCAAACATCTTCTGGTAATATGGCAACACAAAACTACTGACAGTGATAACTCCCTACACTCTGAGAGCGTGGACATAGTCAAAAAAGTACTACGCATAATCAAAGACCCGCTAGGTTGACTGGCCTAGGCAAAAATAAGGGCTTCCCGGCGAACCAAAAGGGTTCGGGCAAAAATAAGGGATGAAAATGAAAAAATCTGTACATCCGGCAAGTCGAAAACCTAAAAAGGCAGCTTGGGCAAAAAAGGGTATCCCGGTGGACTGAAAATCCAAAAGGGCGGTCCAGGAAAAAATTAGGGATCAAAGTGTACGACTATGTCCCGTCATCTTGTCACTTGCCTACCAGAAGAAGACTTGTCATTTCAATTGAAAGTTACCAAGCACCTCATAGGTTGGGATAATACTCGATCCGCAAAGCCTCCACAGGCACCTTCTCTCGCAGATATAGGGGCAGAAAAGTCTCGATGCAAAGCCATTATCATATCCTTAGCACGCATCCCAGTAATAGTCACTCCCCACAGAGTAAGAAAAAGACAGTAATGTTAGCTCTCCCCAGCTGAGACTCGCAACTGTGAATGAATCGGTAATATTCTCCCCAAGCAGAGTTTATCTATCGTCAACACTGAAAAAGTCTTATTATCCCCGGCGAAGTATAAAATATCCCCAGTGGAGTTTGAAAATTTTCCCCAGCGCAGTCTGAAAAAGCTTCCCCAGTGGAGTGTGGAGAATCATCCCCAGTAGACTTTGTAAGATTGTCCCCAGTAGAGTCTAAAAGGTTATCCCCAGTGAAGTCGCAACTGAAATATCATCCCTAGCGGAGTTCTTTCCTTTCACAAACAGGAATCCAATTCCCAACAGGATTCAGTATCACCAGCAACGGTAATTCATCCCCAGCTGAATTTATCAAGGGAATCCTCTACAGTGCATATTTTCCCTACAGAGTAATCTCCTCATTAGTTTATTCCCCAACGAAGTTATCCTCTCCTGCAGGTTTATTTTCACAATCATCTTCGTTCGCCATCCCCACCGGAAACAAAGAATTCAACTCTTTTTCTCCAGCAGCTATCCAGGATTTATTTTCCCCAGCTAAAAACATTACATTTCCATACATCATAACGCATGCATATATGCATCATACAACACAATCTCATTTATTTTGATAACATCATTGCTTGATACATATCATGCATTACATACAGCTAACCTTTACCTTTCAGGAAGGATGCGGTTAAATTCTCATAAAATTCAAAGCTATGAAGCTTTTACTCAGTCGAATTACTGACCAGTTCTTAAATCTCAACAGAATTATCCTCAGTTGAATTACATATAAGGTTCTAAATCTCGACAAGTTCCTCTGTCGAATTACAGACGAGTTCCTAAATCTCAGCAGAGTTTTCTCAGTTGAATTACGGGCGAGTTCTTAAATCTCGATGAAGATGTTTCCCTCAGTCGAATTACTGACCAGTTCTTAAATCTCAACAGAATTATCCTCAATTGAATTATAGATAAGGTTCTAAATCTCGACAAGTTCCTCCGTCGAATTACAGACGAGTTCCTAAATCTCAACAGAGTTTTCTCAGTTGAATTACGAGCGAGTTCTTAAATCTCGATGAAGATGTTTCCCTCGGTCGAATTACTGACCAGTTCTTAAATCTCAACAGAATTATCCTCAGTTGAACTACAGATAAGGTTCTAAATCTCGACAAGTTCCTCTGTCGAATTACAGATGAGTTCCTAAATCTCAACAGAGTTTTCTCAGTTGAATTACGGGCGAGTTCTTAAATCTCGATGAAGATGTTTCTCTCAGTCGAATTACTGACCAGTTCTTAAATCTCAACAGAATTATCCTCAGTTGAATTACAAATAAGGTTCTAAATCTCGACAAGTTCCTCCGTCAAATTACAGACGAGTTCCTAAATCTCAGCAGAGTTTTCTCAGTTGAATTACGGGCGAGTTCTTAAATCTCGATGAAGATGTTTCCCCAAGTCGAATTACTGACAAGTTCTTAAATCTCAACAGAGATGTTTTCTCAGTTGAATTACAGACAAGGTCCTAAATCTCGACAAAGTTCCTCCGTTGAATTACAGACATGTTCCTAAATCTCAGCAGAAAAGTTTTTCTCAGTTGAATTACGGGCGACTTCTTAAATCTCGACGAAGATGTTTCCCCAAGTCAAATTACAGACAGGTTCCTAAATCTCATCAGAGAAATTTTCTCAGTTGAATTACGGGCGAGTTCTTAAATCTCGACGAAGATGTTTCCCCTCATTTTAATTACGGGCAAGTTCCTAAATCTTGACACCTCAGTTGAATTACGGGCAAGCTCCTAAATCTCAACAAAGATCAGAATTCCCCAGCAGAATCTTCCTCAAACAATAGGTATACAAGCTCTCGCTAAGGAATCTCTTATGCGATCGACACTCTTTCAGATGGCATCTTTAAGCCCATCCCCTCGTCAGCAATCTCCAAATGGCATCTCTAAGCCTATTCCCGACATCACAAGGCAGATACCACTTCATGCGAGTGCAAATTTCTGGGCACTCTAGTGTTCAATCATCTTCCACCTTCGGATCACGAAAGGCACGAAAGCCAATCTACATCCTCAGGTTTAAGAAGATTGAACAGGGTCAGATATTGTACCCAAAATTTTTCCCTCCCATATTTCTCAAAACATTTCCAGAAAGGTCCTCAAGTTGCTCAAGATAGTCCAAAGATTGACCAGACAAGCTCTCTCCTAAGGCAGTCTACCCCAAATTAGGGTTTTGTGTTTCATAAAGATCCTTGAGTACAAATTACCTCAAGTGCTCTCCAATGTCCTAATATGTTCTCAAGATCATCCATTTCAAATTTCAAGCCTTGCAGAGGAAGTTTGCTCAGTCAATTGCTCAAAGGTCCAAAAATCGACTTTGCTAGGGCAAAAGTCAACTGTGACCCAAATACAGTCAAACTTCAAGATTTTTTGTCAACATTCTCATTTTAAAGTAAATTTCATTATTTTATAAAAGTTTGATCATGATTCATCAAGGATTGCTCAAAATTCATCAAGGTTCAAAAGTTGCTAAATTAGGGTTTTGTAGGAAAAGTCAACTCAACTTTGACCAAGCATAACTTTCTCATACTTTATGAGAAATGACCCATCCAAAGCTCATTTTGAATTGGATGCAATTCCATACAATCCATCTTCATACCTCAAGATCCAAAAATGCACTCATAAGAAGTTATGAATTTGGACATTATAGGTCATTTTTAAAAGTCAACAAAAATACCTTTTTTGTCAAAGCTTATAACTTGAGAATGGAATATCAAAATTAGATGAGACAAAAAGGGTTGATTATAGGACATCTCAAGATTTCTAAAAAGTCCAAGAACACCTCCAAAGAGTCAAAATTGAGGGAGTTATGCATTGTCAAAGTTGGACAAGTTTTGAAAAAAATGCATGAAGCAAATATTGACCAAACTTGGATTTTTTTTCCAAATGGGCCTATCTTTTCAAGTTTGAAACTCATTCCTAACATGTTCCACGACCTACAAGACCACCCATACATTTTTCTACTATTTATGCTATTTATTTTGATGTTTTATTCATTAAAATTCAGAATTAAATAAATAAATAATAGAAATAATGTAAATTTTGATGTGAATCCATTTTGGGAAAGTTTTATGCTGGTTTATGTCAATTGATTTCGTGCAATAACTTTTCAAATATGTCCAGGTTCATTCACATGTGAAAATGGCATAAAATCATCAAATATGGGATTTTTTTTCAAATCTTGATCATGGTCTTAAAACACAACATTATGAGGGAGATTCTTTCCATGCTTTCTTATCTCCTCATTCTCCTCTATAAATATAGAGCCATACAAGCTTGAAAGGGACGAAAAATCCTCTCTAAAAAGCTCTCAAAAAGCTCTTCAAAAAGCTCTCTAAAAGCTCTTCAAAAAGCGCTCTAGAAATCAAAGACTTGGTGCAATTCATATCTCGAGGTTCCGGTCTCTCTCAATTGACATCAAGCCTCAAACCATCCTCTTGAAGTCCTCAAGAGTCTTACAAGGCGCAAGAGCAATCCATCACACGCCTAGCACACCCCCATTTGACAACACCGGTTTGGTAAAATTTTAAATTTCGAATCTCTAATTTTAATCATATTTTATGGTCTGCTAACGTTTGCTTGAGTTTATATAGAACAGTTATGGATGTTTGAATCATAGGTTCTATGCAAAAATAAAAAAAACACCATAGTTAGAGCATGAAGCTTTCGAAGATTCAGGCCTAGAGATTTCTGATGATTGCACCTCCACATTGCAGGCCCGGTTTGCTTTTCTCTAATTCTTTTATATTTATATTATTTCATTTATTTATTTATTTTACTAACCCATCAAATTATTTTCTTTTTTATGAAAAAATCACAAAACATTTTTCTATCCAATTAAATTCAAGATATTTATTTTTATTAAAAAAAGTAATTAATTTAATTAGGTTATTAATTATTAGACAACTTTAATTTCTTTTTTACATAATTAAAATTAATTAGAATAAATAGGTTTTATTACTAACTTAATTATTTTATTTCTTTCCTAAAATAACAAAAACCCAAAAATATGTCATTTAATTATTTTCATTAATTAATTTAATAACTAATCAATTTTGCATTTAATTTAAAAATCTAATTTCTTTTCTTAAAAAAATATATTAAAAAACAACAAAAAAACATTTTCTTTTTTTAATTAGGATAGAAGGGTCAAAACCCTAATTTCTCGTCGATCTAATTTTTAATCGCGCGCTTTATTATTATTTTGCCCAATTATTGTATCTCCTCACAGTTTGTAATTGTTTAATTAGGACCTTTATTTACCTTTACCGCTTTTATTTATTTATTTTTTTATTTTTTTACGATATTTAATGTAACTTCTCATGGGATGTAATAGTTTAATTAGGACGTTTATTCTACATTTATCGCTTTTATTTTCAAAGGGTTGCTTTTGGCGATGTAAATACCCGACGCCTTGTAATAGTTAGTTAAACTTCCGCATTTTAATTCTGCAAATTATACAACTGCTAAATGTTTGATAATAGGGTTTACATGACAAGAATGAATGTCTAATCTTAAAATCGAATTAGATCACCCTTAACATGTGCAAAGATAAAAATAACTAAAAACAACACACTCGCACATGCGCACTCCTAGGGTACACCCCACTTGGTTGCCTTCGTACACGGTCATTGAGTATAGGTCGTTTTAGAGGTCGTCCTCTTGTCTAAAAGATCATAGTCGCCTCGAAATGGTTGCCTCGAATATTGTTGCCTCAAACAAATGATCTAAGACATTAGGGTTATCGCTAAGGTGTCCTAACATTGCTTTAGTGACCGTATGTCCCTCATTCGAATTGACCCTCAAACTCCAACGATGGTGCTACCTACTCACTAATAGTGGGATAGCATTGTCTAAAGGAAATTAGCATAGAACGATTCCTTTTTCGAGTAGGTAGATAGTTCTTAGATACTTGCTCATCCAAAACAAACTTTTTCTCACACTTACACTCCTTTTCAAACAAAGTCTTTAAAAACACTTCATTACACTCTTGAGGACAGAAGCAAGAGTTAAATCGAAGTTTTAAAACAAAAACTTTTCAAACCCACAAGCACAAAGAAATTATTTTGAAAATGATGAGCAAGTACCTAAGAGCCCGTGGATAACCATGGATAGAAAGGGTGCTAATACCTTCCCTTTCTATAATCTACCCCCCGAACTCAGAGATAATCTCGAAAAAGGAATTTTTCTGTGCTTTTTTCCTTTCCTTGTTGGATAAAATAAAATACGGTGGCGACTCTTGCTTACCGCGTCATTTTGCGAAAAACAAACGCAAAACGCAAACCAGCATTCCAAAAAACAGTCAGTTCTTTCTACCGTATCACAGAACTGGCGACTCTGCTGGGGATATTTTAAGTGGGGTGTACCTTAGAACTAGTTCATCATAATGTTTTCAATTGCTTGATTTGTATGCTTTATCTCTGTGGGTTTGAATCGGAGTTACTATATAGATCCTAACCCAGATCTGGGGATACCTTTTAGGTAAGTAGCAATAGACTGTGAGGGAACTGTACGGCATAGACCGATACGGTTGAAGCAGTAGCTACGTTGGTGTGGCACTTTAGTTTGTACTGATATCCCTTGTGGAGGAACAAGGAGAGTATGGGGCTGCTAATGGGTCATTAAGCATCAACTGACCTTAGAACCTATAATTGACCAACTTGGCCATAAAAAAGTAGCAGTATGCTACACTCATTGAGACCAAACTCCCGCGATGATTTCGGCCGCAAGAAAAGGTTGCTAAACTGGAATTATGACCGATCGAGGGTGGTCAGTGATATTGAGAACCTCTAGAACCCGGTTACTATTACTAGGACAGGCTGAACCAACTAAACCGAAAGAGGGTAATACCTAGACCCCATGCAAGCCTAAACTTAAGGCTGTTTGTGTGACTTGTGTGCTTTCAAACTTGAACTACTTGCACATTTTTGTTATCTGACAACATGAGTTCCTTGTAGGTTTTGTTTACAGTCCTTATCCAATAATTTGGATTTATTGCAGGGTTTACTTACATCACCTCACACTTTTGCTTAAACGCATAGCATACACATCATAACATCATGCCTTAACATTTCCTTAACCATTTCAAGGATATCAAGGGTTTGTGATGCAGGTTATGGTAAATCAGACGTCTAGCAAGGGGCAAAGGGGATTTATTTTCCTCTAGCCAATGTCTTCTAGAGATCAAAACACGATGACTAGAGTCAGGGGCTATGGCCCACTCGATATGGTGAGCTCGACTCTTGAAGAAGGACTCTTAACAACACAGAGTTTCTTCAATCAAAGCTGCAATCAAATTCTAACAATTTCTTGTTTACCCCGCGAGATCCTTGAAAACATTGCATACATATATCATACGTATCATTGCATAACAGGTCTCCCAGCACAGGTCTCTCATGTTCTCGTTGTTTATTTCAGCAATGGCTTTCCAACAAGACAACCAAGATCTTCAAACTCAAGAAGCTCAGTTCAGGGACGCATTCCTAAACCTATCCAAGGGGCAGGAAGAGTTGAAAACACTCCTCGTCGGGAACTTGGTCAAGAAAAGTCCTAAAGACAATAAGGAAGAATGGCTGGAATAATTGCAAGCTGAGGTAGATGCAATAAGAACCCAAATGCTGGGGTAGATGGCTTTTATCCAAAGCTTAGCTCGGGAACAAGAAGAGGTGAGAAGCATTATCAACCAGCTTCATCAAGACAGATACAACAGTATGAAGCAAACAATCGAGGCCAGGGACCAAGTCATTAATCAGCCTCCAAGAAGACAAGGGTCAGGTTTGGTGAAGAATGTACCTCTCCAAATTGTTACTACCTCACGGGTCCAACAATAACCTTGCCATAAACAACAGGTTAATCAGAGGCCGTTTACCAAGCTCAACATGCCGCTGTCCCAAGCTTTGCAACACCTATTGAGATTGAATATGGTGATATTGGTAGGACCTCATCCGAATCCTAAGACTTCTTCACCCAACTACAATCCTGATGCAAGGTGTGCATACCATTCTAACAGTCTGGGGCATGACACTGACGACTGTTGGAAGTTGAAGTACAAAATTCAAAACCTAATTGATGAAGGAGCATTGGAATTCATGCAAGATGGTCAGGCTGAGTTCTTCTACCATCACTCCAAGGCTCACCATTTGAAGTGACAAGTCCTGAGACGAGAAGACTTTTTGTTCATTAGAATTTTCAATTTGTAATTTTATTTTGATTGTTCAGACATTTATTCATGTCAAACTTTATTACTTCATCAATGCATTGCATATGTCTGTTTTGAATCAATCCATTCGTATTCACTATATTCAAATTGCTTTCATTTTTGTGATGTTCAACTCTCGATTAAAAAAATTCTAAGCCTTTAGAAGGAGGATGACGAAAATGATATCAAAAATCTCTACAGTACGCTTTTGAACAGTCCCTGCTGACGATGTACAGGCATTGTTTCAAATCCTAAACAGTGGAGTTATAAGGAAGATAATCCCTAGTCAACCCCTTTGAGCCAAAGAAGTTGGAGTTTTTCTTTTCACAAATTAAAACCCTTAATTATAACCTGGGGTAGGGTAGTTTTCTCAATTAATCCAGGTGCACAATGAATGGCATCAAAGTCCTCCCGAAACAAAAGACGGTGATGGTTCCGTATAATCGTAAGGACATGCAGTCATTATCTCTCAAAAATAAAAGCCCATTAAGTCAAAACCTGTGAAGGAGACTTAAGAAAAAAACGGGGGCATCCCGCTGATTGTAATCACAAAAAGAAGCAATTCAGGCAAAAGACGGGGATAATGGTGGATGGGGAGGTGGGCATCCCTGTCAAGGTAGGCTCTCAGACTTTCTAGACCACCTTCTATGTGATGGACATCAGGCCATCGTACTCTTGTTTGTTGGGTCATCCTTGGATCCACGAAGTTAGGGATGTTACTTCTACACTACACCAAATGTTGAAGTATCCGGTGGAGGGGAAGATAGTCATTGTGCGTGGCGAAGAGGAGTATATGGTGAGCCACCTGAACTCCTTCAGGTACGTAGAGATGGACAGAGAACTTATAGAGACTCCTTGTCAAAACTTTGAAGAGGTTCCCCAGATTCTGGCGTCAACAGAGACCACCACCAACACCAAACCTCCTTTAAAGATGGATTATCTCAAGGACGCTAGAGCAGTAGTTGAAGAAGGTAGGAGTACCAATTGGGGACGGCTTCCTGAGTTTATCCACAAAACTGACAAGTTTGGCTTGGGCTTTACTTCAGGGGCTCAGAGGGTTGTTCGATGTGCTCGAGTTGGAGGATCTCCCATACGCATCAGTAATCGAGGGGTCAATGCTATTGAAGACATTGAGGAAGACTTTGATATTGACAGCTAGATTTACCTAACTACCAACGGTGGATCGAATAATTGTTCGGCCAGAGAATTTATACCGGTTTCTTTTATTCCGCAGTAATTGTCTTACTTGTTTTCTAAGTTTGTAATGAATAATTTAAACTTCTTTTTGGCCTTGTGTCTTACCCGAGGCACGATGGTTCTATCTGTGAGGGTTATTATGTGTCATCTCATATATCATCAATGAAGCATTGGACGTTCTTTGCATACAAATTTTGTGCTCTCTGTTTTTCTTTTTGCCTTTACTTTATCAATGCAGCTATGCTCTTTCACACACTCACGTATCAAATTGAAGATCCATATCCACTATGGATCCCATTGATAACAATCCTGCTATTGCCAGTTATGACTTTGAAAATCCGATCAACCAAGCCGAGGACAAAGTTGAGGACGATTGTGAGGTGCCTGGAGAACTTGCTAGATTGTTACAATAGGAAGAGAGGGCCATACAGCCTCATGAAGAGCTAGTTGAGACAATAAATTTGGACACAGAGATAGACAGAAATGAAGTCAAGATCGGCGCGAATTTAGAGACCAAGATCAAACAGCGACTGATACAGATGTTGCACGACCACGTTGAAATCTTCGCCTGGTCATATAAATAAATGCCTAGTTTAGACACGGATATCGTGGTGCACCGTCTGCCAACTAAAGAGGATTGTCCTCCCGTTAAACAGAAGGTCCGCCGTATGCACCCTGAAATGTCAGAGAAGATCAAGGCAGAGGTCATGAAGCAGTTCGATGCAGGGTTCTTAGCTGTCACCTCCTATCCGCAGTGAGTTGCTAACATCGTTCCAGTACCTAAGAAGGACGGCAAGGTACGGATGTGCATGGATTATAGAGACCTAAACAGGGCAAGTCCCAAGGATGACTTTTTTCTTCCCCACATTAATGTGCTGGTTGACAACACTGTACAATACAAAATCTTCTCCTTCATGGATGGTTTCTCTGGCTACAATCAGATCAAGATGGCTCCTGAAGACATGGAAAAGACGAACTTCGTCACACAGTGGGGCACCTTCTGTTACAAGGTGATGCCTTTTGGGTTGAAGAATGTTGGGGAAACCTATCAGCGGGCCATGGTCGCTTTATTCCATGATATGATTAACCACGAGATCGAACTTTATGTTGATGACATGATAGCCAGGTATCAAACTGAAGAGGAATATCTCGATCATCTACAAAAGTTGTTTGGCAGGTTGAAAATATACAAGCTGAGGTTTAATCCAAACAAGTGCACTTTCGGGGTAAGGTCTGGTAAGCTTCTGGGTTTCATCCTCAGTCTCAAAGATATTCAGGTAGACCCCGCAAAGGTAAAATCCATACAAGAAATGTCGGCTCCCCGTACAGAGAAAGAAGTTAGAGGTTTCTTGGGACGCCTAAATTATATCGCCAGATTCATTTCACATTTGTATGCTACTTGTGATTCCATCTTCAAGCTTCTGAAGAAAGATCAAGTTGTAAAGTGGAATGATAAATTCCAAACTGCCTTCGAAAGGATCAAAGAATATCTTCAAGAACCGTCAATTTTGATTCCTCCGATTGAAGGAAGACCTTTGATATTATACTTAATAGTGTTAGACAATTCAATGGGGTGTGTGTCGGGGCAGCATGACGAGTCTGGTTGAAAAGAGCATGCAATATACTATCTTAGCAAAAAGTTTACCGATTGTGAGACAAGATACTCATTGCTCGAGAAAACTGGTTGCGCTTTGGCATGGGCTGCTCGCCGACTAAGGCAGTATATGTTGACTTACACTACTCTGTTGATATCTAAGATGAATCCAATCAAGTACATCTTTGAGAATCCCGCACTCTCCAGAAGAATAGCGAGATGGCAGATGATCTTAACCGAATACGATATACAATATACAACCCAGAAAGCAATCAAGGGAAGTGTATTGTCTGATCATTTGGCTCATCAGGCCGTGGATGACTACCAGTCCATGAATTTTGAGTTCCCGGACGAGAACATTATGTTGGTGACTGACTGCGAAGAGCTTGGACCAGATAAAGGACCTGAAGAAGGATCCCGATGGACTATGGTCTTTGATGGAGCCTAGAATGCACTTGGTAATGGCATTGGCGCTGTAATCATATCCCCTGAGGGTTGTCACACTCCTTTCACTACCCGACTATGTTTTAACTGCACTAACAACATGGCGGAGTATGAAGCCTGCATCATGGGTCTCAAATCCACTATCGATCTCAGGATTAAGTTCTTAAATATTTTCAGGGATTCAGCCTTGGTGATAAGTCAGATCAAAGGCGAATGGGATACGAAGCATCAGAATCTCATCCCATACAAAGAGCATGTACTGACGTTTCTCCCACACTTTGAGGAGGTAACTTTTGAACATTTCCCACGAGAGGAGAATTAGTTAGCGGATGCGCTAGCTACCATGTCTTCTACGTTCAAAGTTAGGTGGGACAACGAAGCTCCCCGAATCACCATTGAAAGGTTGGATGAACCAGCGCACTGCTGCGAGATTGATACTAAAGAGGTAGCAGACAAACCCTGGTTTCACGAAGTAAAAAGGTATCTCGAGGCTCAAGAGTATCTTGAAGGGGCATCTGTCAACGATAAGAAGTTTCTGAGAAAGTTCGCTACGAAATTCTCCCTCAGTAATGGAATCCTCTACAAGCATAATCATGACTCTACCTTACTGCGGTGTGTAGACAAGAGCGAAGTAGAGAGGATTATGACAGACCTACATGAAGGTACCTTCGGAACCCATTCCAGTGGATATACCATGGCTAAGAAGATCCTACGGGTAGGATACTACTGGTCCACTATGGAAGCGGACTGTTATCAGCACTCCCGAACCTGTCATAAATGCCAAATTTATGCTGATAAGGTGCATGTTCCTCCGGTTCCTTTGAATGTCTTGACAGCTCCGTGGCCCTTTGCAATGTGGGGCATTGACATGATCGGAGAAATCAGGCCTACCGCTTCCAATGGGCATCACTTCATCCTGGTAGCTATTGATTACTTCATGAAATGGGTTGAGGCTGCCTCCTTCGCTACCGTTACCAAGAATGTCATAGCGCGGTTTATCAAGCATAACCTGATCTGTCGGTATGGGGTGCCAGAGAGAATTATCACCGATAATGGTACGAATCTCAATAACACGATGATCACTGAGCTCTGTAAGCAATTCAAGATACATCATCACAACTCTTCTCCCTACCAGTAGAAGATGAATGGCGTTGTTGAAGCAGCTAACAAGAACATCAAGAAGATTATACAGAAGATAACAATGACATACAAAGACTGGCATGAGATGCTACCATTCGCTCTTCATGGGTACCGTACCTCAGCACGGACGTCGACAGGGGAAACACCTTACTCTCTAGTATATGGCATGGAGGAAGTCCTACCCATTGAGGTCCAGAGCCCTTCTTTAAGGATTATAAAATATGTAGGTTTAAACGAAGACGGCTGGATTCAGAGTCGACTTGATCAATTAAATTTGATCGATGAAAAGCGACTTACTGCCTGCCTGTCATGGTCAAATGTATCAAAAATGGATGATCAATGCTTTCAACAAGAAAGTCAAATGACAATAGTATCAAGTTGGGGATTTAGTGATCAAGCGCATCATACTTCCGCAAGGTGATCCCAAGGGCAAGTGGACTCCCACCTACGAAGGGCCATTTGTGGTTAAAAACATTTTCTCGGGTGGAGCCATGATTCTGACAACCATGGACGGTGACGACCTTCCTCACCCTGTCAATACGGACATAGTGAAAAGATACTACGCATGATAAAAGACCCGCTAGGTCGACTGGCCTAGGCAAAAATAAGGGCTTCCTGGTGAACCAAAAGGGTTCGGGCAAAAATAAGGGATGAAAATGAAAACAAATATGTACACCCGGCAAGTCGAAAACCTGAAGAGGCGGCTTGGGAAAAAAGGGGTATCCCGGTGGACTGAAAACCCGAAAGGGCGGTCCAGGAAAAAATTAGGGATGAAAAGCGTACCACTATGTCCCATTGAATCATCCTGCGATCTGACCTCAGTATCAACTATGAAACTCAAACGACATCAATCAATTTAATCAGCTTCGGACGAGCAGCAAAGTGAGGAGACGCTCGAAGGCATAGCGACAATAGCAGATTTGAAACCCAATGGGATTATTGCACGTAGCTGTTTTCTTTTTGTTGTACATAATACCGCATAGCTTCCATTTTTACGGAGGCATTCTCTTACTAGAGTGTCAGCTTCCTTGTACAAAAAACTCCTGTTACAGGCCAACTTCAATAATTAATACAAGTCATTTTTACAAAACTATTTTTTTTTCTTTTTCTGTTTTGTTTTTGCAAGAACGTCTAATGATTTATTCTTGACATATGCATTTGAATATGGTTACTGTTCACGAATATTTACATAGGAAAAAGAAAGGCAATTGCTCATAACTTAAGAAACAGGGACAAAAAACTAAAATGTCAAACCCGACAGTTACTCTGTCCAGTAGATATCGGGGGAAAGACAACTTTGGAGCACATTCATCAGTACATGTGACCTTGTAACATCTATATTCCCGACAGAGTAGAGGTAATCAAAGCATTGATATCAGTTATCTCAAAACAGGAAGTAATCTCCCTAGTCAAGGGTCGTCCAGAAACCTGACACCTATGTCCCCCAGTCGAATTTCATAATCGCGAGCAGATCATCATAAATATTTTAACTCCCCAAGAAAAGTTTATTGCTCTGGATATAGAAGCTCAATCCCCGACAGAGCCCATTACTTCAGCTACAAAAATTCACCTTCCAAGTTGTTCCCCGCAGAGTTATTCTCAAACAGAAGCTCTCCTTGACAGAAGTACAGTCACCTCCATTCACCATCCCCAGCAGGATTAGAAGAATCACAATTCTCTACAACAGTCAGGAATGTTATACTCTCCAGCAGCAGTCAGGGATTTATTTTCCCAGACTCGGATATGTCACAACGAGCATCCCATGCTCATATATCATGACATGCACATACATATCACATATAGCATAATCTCATTTATTTTGAGAACATCACCTCACAACGTATTTCATGCATCGCATATAATTAACCCTGTTATCTTTTCAGGAAAGATAGTTATCACTAACAATTCCAGCAGTTATACTTGTCATATCTGCAGACAGCTAACGAAAAATCGGTTCCCAAAACTAAACGGGTCAACTAATCTACATGATCAAGCTAAGTAACCCTAATATCCAAGTTCCTTTCCACAAGCCCTACTACCCAGGCTTTCATTTCGAAGTAACCCTACTATCCAGGTTCCTTCCCACAAGCCCTACTACCCAGGCTTTCATTTCAAAGTAACCCTACTATCCAAGTTCCTTCCCACAAGCCCTACTACCCAGGCTTTCATTTCGAAGTAACCCTACTATCCAGGTTCCTTCCCACAAGCCCTACTACCCAGGATTTCATTTCTAAGTAACCCTACTATCCAGGTTCCTTCCTACAAGCCCTACTACCCAGGCTTTCATTTCGAAGTAACCATACTATCCAGGTTCCTTCCCACAAGCCCTACTACCCAGGCTTTCATAAGTAACCCTACTATCCAGGTTCCTTCCCACAAGCCCTACTACCTAAGTTTTCATTTCGAATTAACCCTACTGTCCATGTTCCTTCTCCCTTATCTCTAGATAACTGTTTATAACATTGTAAGGCCTGGGCCCGACCAGATACGGTCGGTTTCATATTTCCCAGTAAGTCGCAGCACAGCCTGGACCCTGACCAGGTATACATTCTACTTTCACCTCCTCAATCAAGAGTTAATTCCCCATTAGAGTAATGGACAACCGAAGCTCCTAGACTCTACTTCCCAGGACATAAACCAACATTCCCCGGTGAAGTCCTCCTTGACAGCAAATACAGGAATTCTCGCCAAGGAATCTCTTATGCAACCAATCTTTTCTGGATGGCAACTTTAAGCCCATATCTGTTGATTTCCCGTCGCCTTCCAAATGGCATTGGTAAGCCCATCCTCGACATCACCGATCAGTATTACTTCATGCGAGTGCAAATTTCTGGGCACTCTAGTGTTCAATCATCTTCCACCTTCAGATCACGAAAGGCTGACCAGCCAATCTACATCCTCAGGCTTAAGAAGATTGAACAGGGGAAACTGTTGTACCCCAAAATTTTCCCTCTCATTTCTCAAAAGATCATCTTGGACCCTCGGTTTTACTTCCATCCAGTTTCAAGCCTTGAATTACAATTTTTCAAGAAAATCACTCACAAGGGCAAAATGGTCAAAAGTACACTGAAAAAGTCAAACTTTGACTTTTAGATCAAAAACCAAGTTTCAACAATTATATTTCATCAAGACATGAAATTGGTTCATCAAAAATCAGAAGTCAGAATTTACTTTGAAAAAGTTAAATATCTAAACGTTTAGAAAATTTTCTAAGTGTTAAGAGAATATGATACTTCAGAACTTCTGAGCCAGCCTCCACGCAAGTGCAGTCAGAAGTTGAAAACATGGTTCAAAACATAGTTCTTCAATCAGAACATGACTCTTCATCGTATTATTCGATCAGAGTATCACCCTTCGAGTTTCATTATGGTCTTCTTCGATCATAACATCACAAAGCCCCAAAAAAACCCTGTTTGAACAGCCTGCTGCACTGCTATGGCACAGTCCTGCAACCAGCTGCCACAACACTCCAAATTGCTGCTGATCTAGTCCACGCCTGCATTTTTCTCAAACCCTATATTTGCACCAAATTAGCATACAAAAACTGTGATTAAAAAGCAATGGAATAGTATACCAAAAGGGTTTAAATCCCATTTGTTTTCCCCCCCCAAGACCACAACAAAACCACAGCAAGGGGCTGGATTTTGGAGAGAGGGAATTGTCAAAAGAGAGAAAAGAAAGCTGTGAAACCTTCATAAAAAAATCCAGAATCCCAAACAGAAAACCAAAACCTTTGTTCTCCCCTTTGAGTAAAAGAACTGGGCATTTTCTCTTCCGTTACTCTTGTTGATTCCAGAACATCTAAAGGCAGCAGTTCAAGTGCCAAGCACACGCTTTAGGATTCAAGGTAAGTCTTCCTGGCTTTGCATCTTTTCATTCAGAACATCATTAAATATGTAAATATCATAGTATTGATGTTGTCCATATCATTGCATATTTAGTAGAAAAATTGTGGATCAGAACTTCTTGAGTAAAGTTAGGCATAGGATTAGAACTTCTATAAACTATTGTGCTTTTGATATGCTGTTAAGGACTAAATAAAATGCTGATATGTTGATTAATATGAGGGAAAAGTTGAAATGTGGCACAAAACCTTTAATCTTCACTCACTTTTGTTAACACAGCACAAAACTTCTGAGTTCTTCTCACTGTTTTAACACACAGAACTTCTGAGTTCTTCTTACTGTTTTACACACACAGAACTTCTAGGTCTTCTTACTGTTTTACACACACATAACTTCTAGGTTTTGTTACCATTCCAACACACACAGAACTTCTAGGTTTTCTTGCTGTTTCAACACACATAACTTCTGATGTTTCCACTTATTGTTTTAACGCTTAGAACTTCTGACTTTCACACGCTGATAACGCGCAGAACTTCTGTTTTCACTCACTGCTTAACACAAAACAGAACTTACGACTTTTGGCTCACTGTCTAAACATCACCCAAAACTTCTACGTTTTCCCTCTAACATTTTTTGCAGGACCTCAGAGTGTACCAATCCATAATTTCTGATGCCCACAGACGTTTCTTTCTGAGTCACAGCACTCCTGGAATCAGAACTTCTGATTCCTTTTGTTTTGCTGGCAGCAGCACACTGATTTTATATCTCATTTATTTTCCTTTTTATCACTTTCAATATTAATACTCTTTTATCAATATAAAAAAGGCATAAAAATATTTTCTTTTTACTAGCTAATTCATTCTTTTTTTTAATTCGTTAAGACAAAAAAAACATTTTTCCAAATAAAGTCCTTTTTCTTTCTTGCATTATTATTTCAATATGGTTGTAATAAATAATTAGGATTTATTATTTTGCAAAAAACCCCATTTGTAAATTTGTATATCCCATCCCCCATAATGTTTGTAATAGCGTAGAATCTTTACTTTCTGCACTTTTATTGCTTTCATATATAGTTAGTAAGTAGGGTGTGTATGGCAAGACATGAAATCGACAAATAGATCACTCTAATCAAGATTAAAATTCATGCAATCAAAACACACTTGCACACTAGCACCCTTAGGGTAATCCCACTTTTTGGCCGATCGGAAAAATAGTCATATCCCTCGAACAAGGGAATTTTAGCAAAGACCCTCGATAAAAGATTGTAGTCCCTCGATGACCCTCAATGTTGCCTTCGTTTAACGATCTAGTCCCTAAAAAACGACAATGCTAAAACGTCCCATAGGTTGCCTTCTATGACTATACAAACTTCCCAACACCCGTCCCTTCACATCCAATGATGGGGCTTCTTACCATATCAATGGTAGATAGCAACATCTAAAGGAGGAGGAAAAGAACATCTAAGACCTTTTGAGTAGGTAGATTTGCTCCTAGTTGCTCGCTTGCTCACCACAAAAATATTTTTATACACCCACACTCTCATTTTGAAAACATTTTCGAAAGATAACACTTTGTACGCGTTCTTATAAGTGACGAGAACCATTACAAAGGCATTTTTTTAAATCGCTTTCAAAAACACATCTCACAAACATATCTTTGAACTATTTTCCAAACAAGCACTTTGTACGCGTTCTTATAGAGACGAGAACCATTACAAAGATGTTTTCAAAATACTTTCAAAAAAACCACACCACAAGCACATTCAAACAAAAGCAAGTGATCTAGCGAGTAACTAAGAGCCCATGGAAAACCATGGATGAAAAGGGTTCTAACACCTTCCCTTTTCATAATTTACCCCCCAAACTCAAGAAAACATCTCTAAAGGTCTTTCTTGTGCTTTTTCACCTTTCCTTTTGGATAAAAGAAAAGTCGGTGGCGACTCTTGCTAAGCTGCAACATTTGCGAAAAAAAATGCAAAACAAAAGTCAGTTCTCCAACTGTATCACAGTGTCGCTATCTGTAGAGACTCAAGCTATAATTGAGGAATTGCAGGTGGTGTGTGAATTTCCTGAAGTTATCCCGGATGAAATTCCTGATGTACTGCCGGAGAGGGAAGTTGAATTTTCTATTTATCTTATACCTGGTACCAGATGTCTATGGCACCATATAGGATGTGTGCATCTGAATTGTCAGAGTTAAAGAAGCAATTGTAAGAGTTACTTGAGAATAAGTTTGTAAGACCAAGTGTATCACCATGGGGAGCTCCAGTGTTGCTAGTAAAGAAGAAAGATGGAAGTATGAGGCTTTGTGTTGATTATAGACAGTTGAATAAAGTGATGATTAAGAACAAGTATCTGCTTCTAATAATAGATGACTTGATGGATCAATTGGTGGATGCTCGTGTGTTCAGTAAGATTTATTTGAGGTCAGGTTACCATCAGATTAAAGTGAAGGATGAAGATATACAGAAGACAGCTTTCAGAACGCGTTATGGACATTATGAGTATTCGGTGATGCCTTTCGGTGTTACTAATGTGCCATGAGTATTCATGGAATATATTAATCATGTCTTTCATACTTATTTGGATCGGTTTTTAGTGGTGTTCATTGGTGATATTTTGATTTACTCTAAGTCAGAAGAAGAGCATGCAGAACACTTAAGAGTAGTATTACAAGTTTTGAAAGAGAAGAAGTTGTATGCAAAGTTGTCCAAGTGTGAATTCTAGTTAAAGGAGGTTAGTTTCCTTGGTCATGTGATCTCAGGTAGTGGCATTGCTGTAGATCCATCGAAGGTTGATGTTGTGTTACAATGGGAAACTCTGAAGTCAGCTTCTGAGATTAGAAGCTTTTTGGGATTAGTTGGTTATTATAGAAGGTTTATCGAAGGTTTTTCTAAGTTTGCACTTCCGTTGACTAAGTTGACTTGTAAATGTAGAGCTTTTGTATGGGATGTTCAGTGCGAAGAAAGTTTTACAGAATTGAAGAAGAGGTTGACGTCGACTCTGATTTTGACGTTGCCTAATCTAGGAGAGCCTTTTGTGGTGTATTGTGATGCTTCTAAGACGGGTTTAGGAGGTGTGCTTACGCAGAATGATAAGGTAGTTGCTTATGCGTCAAGGCAGTTAAGGACTCATGAGAAGAACTATCCTACACATGATTTAGAACTTGCTGCAGTTGTTTTTGTGTTGAAGATTTGGAGGCATTATCTTTATGGTTCTATATTTGAAGTGTTTAGAGACCATAAGAGTTTGAAGTATCTTTTTAATCAGAAGGAGTTGAATATGAGGCAACGAAGGTGGTTGGAATTGTTAAAGGATTATGATTTTTGTTTGAATTATCATCCAGCAAAAGCGAATTTGGTAGTTGATGCGTTGAGTCGAAAGACTTTACATATGTCGGAAATGATGGTTAAAGAGTTGGAATTAATTGAACAGTTCAGAGATATGAGCTTAGCTTGCGAGGTTATGCCGCAAAGTGTTATGTTGGGTATGTTGAAGATTAATAACGAATTTCTAGACAGTATTAGAGAAGCTCAGAAGTTGGATGTGAAACTGGTAGATTCGATGGTTGGAATCGATCAGTCTAAGGATAATGATTTTAAGCTAGATGTGCAGGGTGTGTTAAGATTTCGTAACCCAATTTGTATTCCAGATGATGCTGAGATGAAGAAAGTGATACTTGAAGAGAGTCATAGAAGTAAGTTGAGTATTCATCCAGGAGCTACGGAGATGTATCAAGATTTGAGAGGTTTGTTTTGGTGGCCTGGAATGAAGAGTGATGTGGCTCAGTTTGTGTATGCATGTTTGACTTGTCAGAAGTCGAAAGTTGAACATCAAAAGCCAGTAGGGTTGATGCAACTGTTAGAAGTTCCCGAATGGAAATGGTATAGCATTTCAATGGACTTTGTCACGGGGTTACCTAATACCTTAAGAGGATATGATTCGATTTAGGTGATTGTTGATAGGCTTTCTGAGTTGGCTTATTTTATTCCTATTAACATCAATTTTCCAGTGTCGAAGTTGGCTGAGATTTACACTAGTGTGATTGTGAAGCTACATGGTCTTCCTTTGTGCATTGTGTCAGATAGAGATCCAAGGTTTACTTATGATTTTTGGAAGAGTTTGCAAGAAGCGTTGGGTTCTAAGTTGAGGTTGAGTTCAGCGTATCATCCTCAGACATATGGTTAGACTTAACGGGCTATTCAATCGTTGGAAGACTTGTTGACGGTATTTTTTCTTGAGCAGGGAGGTTCGTGGGATACATAACTTCCATTGATAGAGTTCACTTATAATAACGGTTACCATTCCAGTATTGGGATGGCACCTTTTGAAGTGTTGTATGGTCGAAGATGTAGAACTCCTTTATGTTGGCATCAATCTGGTGAAAGTGTAGTACTTGGACCTGAACTTGTTCATGAGACTACTGAGAAGGTGAAGTTGATTCAAGAAAAGATGAAAGATTCCCAAAGTAGACATAAGAGTTATCATGACAAGTGAAGGAAAGATTTAGAATTTCAAGCGGGTGACCATGTGTTTTTGAGAGTTACACCTGTGACTTGTGTTGGGTGAGCGTTGAATTCTAAGAATCTCACTTCTCGTTTCATTAGACCATATCAGATTTCAGAGAGAGTGGGGAATGTTGCTTATAGAGTTGCCTAATCTTTAGAATTTGCATGATGTGTTTCATGTGTCGCAACTCCGGAAGTATATTTCAGATCCATCTCATGTGATTCATTTGGATGATGTGCAAGTACGGGATAATCTTACGGTGGAGACGATGCCTGTACGGATTGCGGATCGTGAAACAAAGACTCTGAGGGACAAGGAGATTGATTTAGTTAAAGTGGTTTGGCTAGGAGTTGCCGGAGAAAGCATGACTTAGGAGTTGGAGAGCAAGATGCGAGACTCCTATCTTGAGTTGTTTGATTAAGGTAAATTTTCAAAGACAAAAATATTCTAAGTGGGGGAGAGTAGTAACACCCGTAATTTAATTAATTATTTAATTAAACTATTTTTGGGATATTTATGAAGTAGTGTTGTGGTTATTGGATTTATTTATTTTATTAAGTGGTGAAATAATATTAGAAAGGTGATATTATTTTATGTAGGCTTGTTTTAAAGGATAGAAGTAGAAATAAGGGGGTGTAGTAGTTTTAAGCCCGTTAAGGAACAAAGAGAATAATAGATTATTTTATTATTGTTAGAATAAGGAGAAAAGAAGAAAAAGTAAGAAAAATTAGGGTTAGAAGAGGCAGAACGGGAATTCAATCAGAAAAGTATAGAGCAACCTTCAATCCAAGGTAAGGGTGGGGTTCTGGCTCTATAATAGGGTTCATGATAATTGGTATGTGAGGTTAGAGGTGAAAATGTTATTTTGTTCATGATTGAATTATATATGATGTTGTATGATGAGAATCGATGAATTACAGATGAATAATGATGTCCCAATGTTGTATATTTGATGTAGAATCATAAGATAATTATAGTTGATGATTTTCTATGATTAGGAGATGTTTTTAGGGCTTAAAGTATGGAACCCGTAGTGAAAATGTAGAGAAATCGCAGAAAATATCCTTAGTAGAGCAATATGTGTCGACCCCAAATGCTATGTGTCGATACAAGAAGGTTTAGAGACTCAGTATGAGTCGACACGAAGGGGTCCTGCGTCGATACATGGGGGCTTTTAGACTCAGGATGAGTCGACACGAAGGAGCATGTATTGATACATGCAGTGTGACAGACTCAGTATGAGTCGATACAAGGGAGTATGCATCGACTCATGTGGCGTGTTAAACTCAGCACGCGTCGACCCAAGGCATTACTCGTCGATCCATGTTGTCCGGTTTTTGGCAGAATCAGTTTGAGAATGCTGTAACTTGAGTTTTCGGACTCTGTTTGAGGTGTCGTTCGAAGCGTTAAATAGCTAATGTAATGAACTTTATTCTTAAGGATTAAAATGAAGAATAGAAAGGATAATAATAGTATCCAAATTAGAATTTGAATTAGTTTCCGTGTTGATCGTTATGTTGATTTTGTGAAGAATGATGAGGATGAGATGTATATGGATTGCAGTTTGGTTTGTAACAGTAGGATTAATGATGATAATGATGTAGTATTATAGAATAGTAATATGTAGAGGTTTGGTAATTAGAGATAAGTCTTAGATGATTAATTAATTATAGACATTATCACGTTGTAGGCATATGGCCAACGTTTTGAGATTGACAAATTGCTGTTGTAATGTTGTTGTGGCTGAATTGCTGTGAATTATGATAATATATAAATGTTTGAAGAATTGAGATGATATATGACGTTTGATGAATTATGATGATATATGATGTTGATGAAAGATGTTGAGATGTCTCTAATAATTGGAAGCTATAAATATGTAGGCTTATGGCCAATGATGATGTTATGTTGAGTTATTGTCAATTCAGGTGTTGTCATTACATTCATAATTGTGTCGCATACATTGCATTTCAAGATGGAGATTATGCTCGTTAAGATGGCCTGTATTGGAGAATATTAAGATGAAGGCTTATGCCTTATTGATGCCTATATTTATTGGCAGATTTTTAAGATGGGAGTTCTGCTCCAATGGTACCACATACATTTGCATAGTATTAAGTCACATTATATGATTGCATAAAGAAGTTGTATATTGATGTTGTGAGTGCGTATTATTGTTGCAATTATTGTTGATTATAATATGAGAAGTGGTGATTTTATGTGATCTAATTCAATATATTAATTATCATACGCTTTATTATATTGTTAGATATCTCACCCCTTTTGTTTGGATGTTGCCCTTATGTTGGTAACGTGCAGGTAATCGAGAGTGAAGGTTCTATACCTTCAATAGTTCGAGTCAGTGTCATTTCTATGATATGTAACACTCGGAGGGATGAACGCTTGTTGTTTTTTATTGTTGATTATTCAGTTGTTGAACTTTAAGTTGATTATTATTAAGTATGTGTTGTTTTGAAGTTGTTGTAATGACGATAAAGATGTTATTAAGAATTCCGCTGCGTAGATGTTTAAATTGTTGAATTAAGAGATTAAATTGTTATGCTGATAGTTCATCCAAAGTTTTTAAGTGTTATGTATCCACGATGAATGTAATGAGTTTTTAATGATGAATTTGTGGCATCCTGATTCGTTTGTATGAATGATTTTATAACTCTGATTTATTTATATAATTGTCGTGTAGAATTGGGGTGTTACATTGAATCTCATGAACACATTAAACAAATTAGTATACCATGAAACACAAAGAAAATAAATATATGAAGTTTTGTAATGTAAAAACTAATATAGCATATACGAATGCTTCTACACCCTTTTGATCATAGAGATCAAACCAGCCTTACCCTTACTGGAGAATGAGATAGCTTGTTTTTAATGAGATGAGGGTTTGTAAAAAGGATTTCAAGATTTCTAGGATTCTTGAAAGAATTTGATATTTTAACAAGGTTGTGGCAAAGGTTTTTTTCCCGTCTTGTTTGTGTGAAAATAATGAGATTATGTAATAGAAATTAGAACAAAGATATGAGCTTTGAATGTACAATAGTTTAGATTTTTATTCACTTGAGTCTGACACGTTCCATGCTAAATCGCAGGGACTTCAATAACCACAAGCAATAGTGCAGATTTTTATTCACTTGAGTCTGACACGTTCTAGGCTAAATTGTAGGGACTTAAGTGCAATTTTTGAAGTTGAAATGTGAAAACAAAATGTAGCCGACATCGAGAACAAACTCCTGTCTGGAAATGGGCTCAATCGAATAAACAATGAATTAGTTATGAATTTTTGAATTTTCGCCTCAAACAAACTTATTTTGGACTCTAGTGTCAACTCTGACACGTTCTTCAATAAAACACTGGTACTAATCGGAGCATAACATAGTATCGACTTTGGAAGAAAATTTGTAGATCTCTGAGTCAGTGACCTTGTGTAAAAAGATGGGCCCGGTCCAGTAAAAATTGATCGAGTTTTGAATTTTCGAAGTTTTGACCCAGATGAAATAATATTCAGCATTCAGGATTTTCGGTGCGTCATGCGCACTCTGGGTAAAAAACGAAGGCCTTTTGGATACTGTTCGAACTCGATACCTCCTGTAAAAACATAGCCAACTAAATTTTTGAAATTTTGGAACTGGAACCAGCTCGATACGATGAAAATCGACCAAGTTATGATTTTCTGAACATGACGCAAATAAACTTCTATCACAAATTTTCTGTACGAAAATACTTGATAAATCCGTATTTTTGAAGACCTTATGATCGAAATAGGCTTCTAGCCGTGAGAGATGAAAACTTAGATAACGTTAAGACATAATTTTTGCCACTGGAACGGGTTCAAAATGAGCCACGGGCTTCAAGTTATGAATTTTTTAGTGCGTAAAAGCTACACTTTCAGCATACTTTTTCACCATATTTCTTCGAGAAAACTCGCACATTCAGAGACCTTCTTTAAAGAATTGGATCTCGTGCCGAAACTGAATTTGAGAATATGTCACAAGGGATATCTTGGCGAAAGAACACCCGAATATGACGCGCCGATTGGACTTGTGAATCTTTGAACCCCGAATCGTTGCGAAACGGCGAACCGATCTTCAGCACGGAAAATAGTCTGAGAACATCCATTGGCAAAATAAACGTCACTTGTAACCTGATAAAGCTTGCTAAATATACCTTGATTCCATAACCATAAAACCAATGATATGCGTGTATATAATAATGAAAATAAAGAGGGTAAATTTTTGGGTACAACAGCTGCCCCTGTTCAATCTTCTTAAACTTGAGGATTTAGATTGACTTGTTTGCCTTTTGTGATCTGAAGGTGAAAGATGATTAAATACTAGAGTGCCCAGAAATTTGCACTCGCATGGAGTAACACTGATAGTTGATGATGTCGAGAATGGACTTACAGATGCCATTTGGAAAAGATGACAGAGAGTTGTCAGAGATGGGCTTAAAGATGTCATCCACAGGTGATGCTGACTTCATAAGAGATATCTTTATGGGGATTCTGGTTCCTGCTGTCCGAGGAGAAGTCCGTTGGAGAGTGTGGTTTTCTGTTGTTCTCCTGTTTGAGGAAAACTTTGTGAGGAATAGAGTCTAGGAACTTCAGTTGTCCAAGGCTCTGTTGAGGAGTTATCTCTGGTTAGATGAAAGTTGAAGAAGTGAAAAACACAAGAGGGGGGGGGGGGGGGTGAATTGAAACTTAAAATCAAAAGTGCAGTAGACACGATATTTTTATCCTAGTTTGTTTGATCTAAAACTACTCCAGTCCACCCGCCAAGGTGATTTCGCCTCTCTCCAACGAGGACTTAATTCACTAATCAAAAACTGATTACAACACTACTTTGACAACTGCCAAAGTCTTCTTGAGTACAACCATAACCCGATTAATCTCAAGGAAAACTAGCTTAATCAAGATAAAAGAATATACTGTGTACTATTGTTTTTCCTTACAAAAATTATATCACAACTGTGATATTTTACACAATTTTGAGCGTATATATGAATATGTAATATTGCAGCGTTTGAGAGGTATATTACAGTAGTGTCAAAATCGTAAATGATTTGTCCTCTAAGCTTGTTTAAATAGGTGTGGAAATCTTGTCCAACATAAAGCGTGATAATGGATGTTCAATGCTATTTCCATATTGAGAAGATTCTTATCTGAATGAAGCCATTGCATATGATGTTGTCTTAATTGAAACATAACGCTTCAGAACTTAAAATTTTGCATGCTGCAATTGCTTCAGATCATTGATGACTCAGATGTAAGGATCTAATGGTATATTAAACTTCTGTTCAGAATCAGAGTATTCTTCACTTCAGCGTAGATTTTGATCATCGTTCTTTAGTGCAGCTTCTGATTACCTCAGCTTGAAAGCTTCTGTAGCTTAATTACTGATGTTGTTTTGGTCAGAACTTCTGCATAAAAAATAACACAAATTTAGAGTTCATATTTGTTCTTTGTGTTTGTTATCATCAAAACTCTAATTGAGGGTTGTAGAATCAAACTATGTTCTAACAATCTCCTCCTTTTTGATGATGACAAAACTCAGATTTTCAATGAAAAATATAGAACAAAAAGCTTAAGAGAGTCTCCCCCTGAGTTGATTACTCAGATAGAGATGAGTTACTTCCCTGAAGTTCCTTCTCGTCAGAGCTTTTGATGCATCTCCTTCTGTCCTTATTAGAATATGTTCCTGTTCAAGCTTTTCAGAAAATATAGAGGTTAAGATATTCAGAATGTTTGAGACTTTGTCCCAGTATACTGTTATTGAAAATATCTTACTTTCTCCCCCTTTTTGTCAGGTATCAAAAAGCAATATAATCAGAGTCAAAAAGATGATTTATATTGAAAACAGAATGCAGTGACAATTTTTAGAAACAAAGAGGATAAGATGAAAAAATAAAAATACTGATAAACATTTAAAGAAAATCTAAGAAGGAGGGGGAAGACGTGTGAACAATGCTTCCAAAAAGCTCTTAATCTGAGTGCTTGATTCTTCCTGCTTTCCCATAATGTCTTTGATTTCTTTTGTTGTATCTTCTTATTTATCAAAAATACCCTTGATCTCTTTGTTGGTGTCTTCTTGCTTATCCAGTCTGGCATTGATTAAGGTGTTCTCCTTCTTTAACTCTTCCAGAGTTTGCATCACTATAGACGAAGCTGGTGTATCTTCATGGGTTACATGTCGTTCAGAACACTCTACAGCCTCTTCTGATTGAAGAACTTCTTCTGTTGCAATCACCTTTTCAAGAGCAGTGGTCAGAGGGTGACTGTTAGAATCTAGTTCAGTGGCTTCTGAAGGTTGGTGCTCTTTCTAGGGAGCATTATCCAGCAGAAGAATTTCTTTCTTGTACCATTGGCTTAGAACTTGATCTTTGAAGGCTTTCAGCTGATCACTGAAGTTCTGCTGAGCTCTTTCATAGCTCAATTCTTTCAGCTTCTGGGTTTCAGAGTTGAGCCATTTTCTGAATATTTCCCACAGAGAATCAGAAGCAGCAGGATTAGAAATCTCTTGACTTTCTTGCTTCAAAGAAGTAATCCATTCTTGTATTTCCGTCTCAAAAATCAATAGATTCTTACCAACATCTGATTTGGTTAAGGTTGGTTTAGGTTTGGTAGTGGCAATTTTGTTTGAGGTGGAAGCTAGTTGGTCTAGCACTTGTGGATCAATGACAAGTCTGAGGTTGTCAGTTGGACGGTTGATAGGTGAGGGAGTGGAAGAGTCAGAAATCAGGATTGGTGAGTGAGGGGTGTTTGGTGGTGTAGATTCATATGGTGAAGGGATTTTTGGAATATCATGAATGGTAAGAGGTAAACGAACCGTAAGAGGTTCTGTTATCCCAGGAATTGGGATATTGGTATCAGAATCTAAAAGGGAGTCTTCTGATAGGTTTGCGGTAGCATGTTGAATTTCTGGTTCAGGTATTTCAAAAGATGGGTTTTCAGATTGAGGAGTGAGAGGGTTTTCATTTTCTAGTTGAGGTGAGTTGAGGTTTTGATGTTCTGGTTGAGGAGAGTGTGGTTGTGGATTTTCTGGTTGTAGAGATTGAGTGTTAGGATTTTCTGGTTGTTGAGATTGAGTATTTGGATTTTCTAGGAGTGGTGAGGAAAAGTCCTGATCAAATAATTCAATATTAGAGAGAACTCTAGCAAGTTCTGGTTGATGTTGTTCTGGATTTGGATTTGGATTGGGGGAGTGAGGTTCATTTAAGAAATTTCTAAGAGTTACAGATGGGTCAAGCTCTATGTCAAAATCCTCAAATGTTTGGGGTGAAGGATTTTCTGTTTGTTGAGGGGGAATGGTTTCAGATATTGGAATAACTATTGATTCTACAACAGAAACAAAACATGGGTTACCTTTCTTTTTCGCAGCCTTTGGTGTCCTCTGAGAGGATCCTTCTCCTACTGCCTTCCTCTTTTTTGATTTCTTTAGCACAACCTCTGGAGCTGGCTTGTGCAGATCTTGGATGTTGATTTCTGGAATAGTCCCATCAGCCTTGCAAGCTTCAAGGTATCTGACTATGATCTCTGGAGAGGCATCTATCTCAGAAAATAGTGGAAAATACTTCAGAGGGATTCTCCTAGAAGTGATGACCTCATGAGAAGAAATGGTTGGTTCCTTCTTAATGTTTTCAATAATCTTCATTTTCTTCAGATTCTTGGCATTCAAGGGTTTCCCAGCAGTTGCTTCCAGAGTACTGATTTCTTGAGCCTCTGTCAGATGTTCTATCAGCCTGTTCTCCGTTAGAATATCTAAAATCAATCTTCCTAGAGGAATCCAATCCCTCCTAGTTCTTTCTTCTTCTCTTGTCTCTTTCACACTTTTTTTGAGATGGTTGGAGAGCAAGTGTGGAAGATTTATCTTGGTCTTCTTTGCAATGAAGTAAATCAGAAACTGCTGATCAATATTGATGTAATCAGGGGAGCTTGTAGGCTTCCTGTGATTGATACATCTCAGAATTATTCTAGCCCAAATTCTGTAATGATCCTTCAAGTCTCTGATCTTGCTGGATGGCTGTCCAGAAGTGAAGATCTCCCTAGCAATGGATTTTAGGTCAGAGCACCTATCAGCCATATCAATGCATCTGACTCCACTGCCATTGTATCCAATGAGTTTCCCAATCAAATCTTATGTAATCACTATCTTCTTCTCCATAACATATGATGTAACCTGGTGATTGAATGAAGTAGCATGAATCCAAAACTCTTTAACAAGAATGGGAAAAGTTAGACCCAACAGACGATCAAAGTATTTGTTCCATCCATGTGAAGTTACATCTTCATATAGATTAAACCCATTTTCTTGTAAGCTTTCGAAATCAACAATCAATTCATAGAGAACTTCAAGGTTGTCAACTAGAGTGAGTAGTGTTCTAATGGGCTCTTCATATTGTTCAGTAGATGAAGATTCAGGAGCACTGTTGAGATTCTTGAGACTTGATGATGATGTCATTATTCACACGGATTCTTTGAAGAAAAATGATGAAAAGGGTTTTTGAAAAAGAAACTATAACAAGAGAGAATATTGAAGATGGTAAAACGTGAATGAATGAAATAGTAAATTGAGTTTATATAGGTTTTTAGAAATGTAATCAGTAAGAAAGAGAAAATAAGTAATGATTATATGCATTAATGACACCTGAAATTAGGGGATTTAGAGAGATATTGAACAGTTACCAATGACAAGTGTTTCAATGCATTCAATCAGAGCCTTAGACCCTTCAGAATTTGAACGTGTGTTCAGCCTCAAAAGGTATCTTGTGAGAGGATGACAGATGTTTGATGGTGTGAACTTCACGCCTCTATCCATGAAATGAAACGTTCAGATCTTCATAGATAAATTCTGAGGCAACTGTACTTCTAACTTCTGAAGACAAGTTGATCAGATGTTCACAGAAAATAATAAAGTTCTGAGGGTTAGGATATGCAAATAAAACATTTTATTCTGGACACAATTTCATGCTGAGATATTTCGGAATGAAATTGAATCTATCTTCAGAAAGGGGTTTTGTAAATACATCATCCGATTGATGGTCTGTGTCAATAAATTTCAAAGTAAGAATTCATTTCTGAATATAATCCCTAATAAAGTGATATTTTATTTCTATATGATTAGCCCTAGAATGCAAAATGGGATTTCTAGAGAGACATATGGCAAAGGTGTTATCACAAAAGATAGGAATGTTACTCTCAAATATGTTGAAGTCTTCAAGTTGACTTTTCATCCAGAGCATTTGAGTGCTACATCCAACAGCTGCTATGTATTCAACTTCTGTTGTTGACAATGCTATTGTGGACTGTCTCTTGCTTCTCCATGAGATCAGATTGTCTCCCAGAAACTGGCAGCTTCCAGAAGTGCTTTTACGCTCTACTCTTTCTCTAGCAAAGTCAACATCACAGTATCCTACTAAGCTGTATTCATTGGATTTTCTATAAAACAAACCCAGATTAGTAGTACCTTTCAGATACTTGAAAATTCGCTTAACTACTGTTAAGTGAGATTCTCTAGGATCTGATTGGAATCTAGAACATAAGCAAACACTGAATAAAATATCAGGCCTTGAAGCCGTCAGATAAAGGAGAGAACCAATCATACCTCTGTAGATTTTCTGTTCTACCTTTTTACTTACCTCTTCCTTTTCCAGAATGCACATGGGATGCATTGGAGTCTTTGAGGGCTTACATTCTGAGAGGTCAAATTTCTTCAGAAGTTCTCTGACATATTTTCTCTGATGAATGTAAGTTCCTTCTGGCGTTTGGTTTATCTGAATGCCCAAAAAGAATTTGAGT
This sequence comes from Vicia faba, assembly GCA_948472305.1. Lineage (NCBI taxonomy): Eukaryota > Viridiplantae > Streptophyta > Magnoliopsida > Fabales > Fabaceae > Vicia > Vicia faba. Next base: position 490,784,150 of record OX451737.1, read on the forward strand.
TCCCCCATTAAGCTCATCTCAAATTCTGCCTGCATGCACTTAGCGAATTCTCTTCCCAGAGAAGGTTTAGTGGATCCAAAAATGATATCATCTACATAAATCTGATAAACTAGAATGTCATTATTAAATGTCTTGCATAAAAAGGTTGTGTCCACTTTCCCTCTGGTGAATTCCTTTTCTAATAGGAAGTTACTTAGTCTTTCATACCAAGCTCTGGGAGCTTGTTTCAAACCATAGAGTGACTTCTTTAGTTTGAAAACATATTCTGGGCGTTTGGAATTTTCAAACCCAGGGGGTTGGTGCACATATACCTCTTCATCTGTGTATCCATTTAAGAATGCACTTTTGACATCCATCTGATACAAAGTGATGTCTTTGTTTACAACAAAGGAGATTAGGAGTCTGATAGATTCTAACCTGGCGACTGGAGCAAAGGTTTCTGTATAGTCTATCCCCCCTATACCTCTTCATCTATGTAGACATTTAAGAAGGATTCTGGCTATACCTCTACAATGACTAGTGAATTGGTTTAATTCCTCCTGCATTTCCAGAATCCAATCATTATCCAGAAGAGCTTCATCAATAGTTGTTGGTTCAATCAGAGAGACTAGTCCCATGAGGGATTCTTCAGAGTTTCTGAATGTTGATCTTGTTCTGATTGGATCATCCTTCTTTCCCAGGATCTTATCTCCTGGGTGAGCTATGCTGCTTCTTGATAACCTTTTTTGGATTTGATCAACAGAAGGTACAAGATCACTTGTAATATTTCTTTCTGAAGTTGTAGGAGCATCTCTGTTGGGAACTTTTGATGGGTTGTCTTCAGTACCTATGAATTCAACTTCTATATCTACAAAAGATTCATTCTGCTTTGACTTTTGAGGGTCAAGCTTATCATCAAATATAACACTGATTGACTCTTTAACAATCTGTGTTTCTGTATTGTATACTCTATACCCTCTTGAGCGTTCAGAGTATCCTAACATAATACACTTTTGTGCTTTAGAGTCAAACTTGTTCAGATGATCTTTAGTATTCAGAATAGAACAGGTGCATCCAAAAGGATGGAAATAAGAAATGTTGAGCTTTCTGTTCTTCCATAATTCATATGGAGACTTTTCCAGAATAGGTCTTATAGAGATTCTATTCTGAATGTAACACGTTGTGTTAATTGCTTATGCCCACAAGATCTTAGCAATGTTAGTCTCATTGATCATGGTTCTGGCCATTTTTTGCAATGTCCTGTTCTTTCATTCTACAAATCCATTTTGTTGGGGAGTTCTAGGAAAAGAGAAGTCATGCAAGATGCCTTTTTCATTAAAAAATGTTTCAAATTTTTTATTTTCAAATTCTCTACCATGATCACTTCTGACTTTGACAATTCTAAGATCCTTTTCATTCTGAACTTGGTTACAGAATGCAACGAACACAAAATGTGACTCGTCCTTGTGTCTTAAGAACTTTACCCATGTCCATATGCTATAGTCATCTACGATCACTAACCCATACTTCTTGCCACTAACAGACGCAATTTTACTGGTCCAAATAAGTCTATGTGCAGAAGTTCTAATGGCTTAGAGGTGGAATCAACAATTTTAGATTTAAAAGCAGGTTTTGCAAATTTTCCTTTCTGACATGCTGCATACAGAGCATCTGAGCTGAACTTCAGATTAGGAAGTCCTCTGACCAGATTGAGTTTGTTAATCTGAGATATTCTTCTCATACTAACATGCCCCAATCTTTTGCGCCAGACCCATTTCTCATTGTTAACAGAGAGAAGACATTTTACATTCTGACTCTTTAGTTCAGAAAGTTTTATCTTATAAATGTTATTTTTCCTCTTTCCATTAAAAAGGATAGTTCCATCTTTCTGACTAACAGCTTTGCATGAATTTTGATTAAAGATTATATCATAACCGTTATCACTTACTTGACTTATGGATAACAGGTTATGTATTAATCCATCAACTAAAAGCACATTATTGATAGAAGGAAGATTACTGTTACCTACTGTTCTAAAGCCAATGAACTTCCCTCTTTGGTTGCCTCCAAAGCCCACGTAGCCTCTAGGTTTAAGTTCCAGGCTTTGGAACATATGCTTTCTTCTCGTCATGTGTCGCGTGCATCCAGAGTCCAGGTACCATGACTGGTGTTTTAGCCTTGCTGCTAAAGATATCTGTTACATATATAATTTTGTCCTTAGGTACCCATATCTTTTTGGGTCCTGGTTTGTTAGTTTTACCAAAATTCTGGTTGAATTTTGGTTTGACAGAGTAATCATTACTAGTGTATTTTAGGTCATGTGTGTGCCCATATGTGAAGTGTGATTTTCGTGGTGTGCGTTTTATAACAAGGTCCATGACTTTCTTAGGTGGAGATACCTTACCTTGGTATCCTATTCCTTTTCTGCCATTCCTGCTAACTCCATAGATCATTGAAGCCATCTTGTTTCTATCTATGTTTTTAGCCAGAAACTTCTGAAAGTTGTGATCATATTCTTTGATGATCTTATCAGCATTACTGGGAGTCTCTTTGATTATTTCTTTCTGAGAGTTTTGTAAATCATTTTCTAATTTTAAAATCTTTTCTTTTAACTCAAAATTCTCTAATCTAAGACTCTCAAATATTTCAGAGTCAGAGACAAGTTCCCTTTCCAGGTTCTTGAATTTGACTCTGATCTGTTGATACCTTTCCAGAATTTCATTCAGGCTTTTTGCAAGTTCAGCCTTAGTAAAATTGACAGTGAAATCAGGGAATACCTCTTTTGTGTCTGATTCTGAGTCTGAACCAGAAGCTTCACTGTCTTCTGACACATTTTCCATGAGAGCTATGTTGGCTCTTTCATCACCTGACTCTGAGTCGGCATCAAAAGTGTCTGAATCGTCCCATGTTACCATGAGGCTTTTCTTCTTCTCCTTGAAGAACTTCTTTTTAGGCTTCTCCTTCTGAAGCCTTGGACAATCACTTTTGTAGTGCCCTTACTCATTGCACTCATAGCAGATGATGTCCTTGTTATTTGACTTTCTATGTCCTGAAGAAGCTTCAGATTTTCTGTGTCCAGAGGAGGACTCAGACTTTCTGTATCGAGAGGAGGATTCATTTTGATTCTCTGATCTTCTCGGGTTTATGAATTTCCTTTTTCTATGCTTCCACAGTTGATTGACTCCTCTGGAGAGAAGGGACAATTCATCTTCTTCTGATGAGGATCCATCAGAAGTTTCTTCCATAGCCTGCAAAATCTTAGAATCAGATTTTTTGTTAGATTTTAATGCTAGAGGCTTACCTTGATTTTGAGGATCATCTTCTTCTAGCTCTATCTCATGACTTCTGAGGGAGCTGACAAGTTCCTCCAGAGATATCTTGTTGAGATCTTTAGCTAACTTAAGTGCAGTGACCATTGTCCTCCATTACTTGGGTATACTTCTGATGATCTTCTTTATGTGATCAGCAGTAGAATATCCTTTATCAAGAACTTTCATCCCAGCAGCAAGAATCTGAAATCTTGAGAACATTGCTTCTATGGATTCACTGTCTTCCATCTTGAATGCTTCATATTTCTGAATGAGCGCAAGGGCCTTGGTTTCTTTGAATTGTATGTTGCCTTCATGCGTCATTCTCAGAGAGTCAAACATGTTTTTGGCTGTCTCTCTGTTTTAGATTTTCTCATATTCTGAGTATGAGATAGCACTGAGAAGTATTGTTCTGGCTTTATGATGGTTCCTGAAATCACATTTTTCCTGGTCAGACATCCTTTTTCTGTCTATCTTCTGACCACTTTCATCCACTGGATGTGTGTATCCATCAATTACCATGTCCCATAGATCAGCATCATGAACCAGAAAGAAGCTCTCAATTTTGTCTTTCCAGTAGCCAAAATTTTCTCCATCAAAGACTGGAGGTTTGCCCCTGATTTTGTCCTTGTCCTTGTGATAGTCATTGCCGATGTTTTGGATTGGTCCCACCATAGTGTTTTTCTAAAGCTTGGATCTTGTACTGACACGGTTAAGTGTATGAACTCAGAACCAGACGCTCTGATGCCAATTGAAGAAGTGAAAAACACAAGAAGGGGGGGTTGAATTGAAACTTAAAATCAAAAGCGCAGTAGACACGATATTTTTATCCTTGTTCGTTTGATCTCAAACTACTCCAGTCCACCCGCCAAGGTGATTTCTCGTCTCTCCAACGAGGACTTAATTCACTAATCAAAATCCGATTACAACACTACTTTGACAACTACCAAAGTCTTCTTGAGTACAACCACAACCCGGTTAATATCAAGGAAAACTAGCTTAATCAAGATAAAAGAATATACTGTGTACTATTGTTTTTCCTTACAAAAACTGTATCACAACTGTGACATTTTACACAATTTTGAGTGAATATATGAATATGTAAGATTGCAGCGTTTGAGAGGTATATTGCAGTAGTGTCAAAATCATAAACGATTTGTCCTCTAAGCTTGTTTAAATAGGCGTGGAAATCTTGTCCAACATAAAGCGTGATAATGGATGTTCAATGCTATTTCCATATTGAGAAGATTCTTGTCTGAATGAAGCCGTTGCATATGATGTTGTTTTAATTGAAACGTAACGCTTCAGAACTTAGAATCTTGCATGCTGCAATTGCTTCAGATCATTGATGACTCAGATATGTGAGGATCTGATGGTATATTAAACTTTTGTTCAGAATCATAGTATTCTTCACTTCAGCGCAGATTCTGATCATCATTCTTCAGCACAAATTCTGATTACCTCAGCTTGAAAGCTTCTGTAGCTTAATTTTTGATGATGTTTTGGTCAGAACTTCTACATACAAAATAACATAAATTTAGAGTGCATATTTGTTCTTTGTGTTTGTTATCATCAAAAGTATAATTGAGAGTTGTAGAATCAAAATATGTTCTAAGAGAAAGTTTGTTATTTTCTGGTTGAAATCCCTGGATATAACTTGCTGGAGATAATGGAATTAACTGTTATCTGAGAATATATTAGAAAGAGCCTGTGTAGGGCTGTTTCAGGATGAGTCCGTTTTAGCCTGAATCCAGAGATATATGAGAAGGAGCTTGGGTATGGCTGTTTTAGGAGATATATGAGAGGGAGCCTGGGTAGGGTAGCTTCAGGATGAGTCCGGGTAAAACTGCATCTAGAAATTGTAAGAAGGAACCTAGGTAGGGTTGCTTCAGGATGAGTCCGTGTAAAACTGCATCTAGAAATTTAAGAGAAGGAACCTGGGTAGAGTTTCCTCAGGATGAGTCCGTGTAAAACTACATCTGGAGATTGTGAGAAGGAACTTGGGTAGGTCGTTTCAAAATAAGTCTGGGTAAAACTGCATCTGGAAATTTTAAGAAGGAACCTGGGTAGGGTTGCTTCAGGATGAGTCCATGTAAAACTTCAAAAGGAGGGAGAAGGAACCCGTGTAAGGTTGCTTCATGAAGAGCCCATATAAAGTTGTATTTGGAAGTCAAAAGAAACCCGTGTAAGATTTCTTCATGATGAGCCCGTGTAAAGCTGTATTTAGAAGTCAGAAGAAACTCGTGTAAGATTTCTTCATGATGAGCCCGTGTAAAGCTGTATTTGGAAGTCAAAAGAAACCCGTGTAAAATTGCTTCATGAAGAGCCCGTGTAAAGCGGTATTTGGTCGCACAGATAATTACTATGTTTTGTTTCAGGAGCTAATTCTTGACCTATTGAAAATTGTTGATGATAAATATTTGTTGATTGATCTTTCATGAAAAGGTAAAGCGTTAGCTGTATGCAATGTCATGATGTATGAAATGGATTGTGTAATGGTGTTATCAAAATAAATGAGATTGGGATGTATGCATTTGTACTGCAGATGCTATGACATTTGTAGAATTATGTATGAATGTAATATGTGAATGTATCAGTTGTTCTATTGCAACACTATTGAATTAGGGAAAATAAATCCCTGATTGCAGATGGCGATGAAGAATGTAGGTCTTCAGATTTTGTTGAAGCTCAACTGCTGGGAGATGATCTTCCGTTGTTAGAGAAATAAACTCTGTTAGGGAAGGAAATCTATGTGCACTGCATGAGGATTTTGTGAAATCCTAAGAAGTTTGATGACTTTACTGGGAAAAACCTGATGTCGGAGCAGTAGTTGGAAATTCTTGTTCTGTCAGGGATACAAAAACACCTGACATCACTAGGTTGTAAGCTAAGGATATGGCGGTGACTTTTTAGTAAGATGCCCCTGCCTCTGTACCTGCTGAAGAAAGTACATGCGGAGACTTTGTGGATGGTTTGAGCGTCATCCCAACTCCCGGGGTGTTTGGTAAATGCTAATCAGGATAATAAGTCTTCTACTGATAAATAAATGACAAGATGACGGGACATAGTCATAAATTTTTAATCCCTAACTTTTTCCTGGATCGCCCTTTCGGGTTTTCAGTCCACCGGGATACCCTTTTTTGCTCAAGCCGCCTTTTCAGGTTTTCAACTTGCCCGGTGTACAATTTTTTTTGTATATATCCCTAATTTTTCCCGAACTCTTTTGGTTCGCCAGGATGCCCTTAATTTTTCCTAGGCCTGTCAACCTAGCAGGTCTTTTTCATGCATAGTATTTTCTGACTATGTCCGCGCTTATAGGATGTGCAGAGTTATCACCGTCTATGACAACAAGTGTTGTAGAAATTCTAGAAAATGTTTATGTGATTGCATGTGCCCTTTCATACATGGGAGCCTGTGTTGGGATGCTTCAGGATGAATCTGGTGCACCTGATGTTTAATCAAGTTTCTGATAGTCTTGAATTTCCTAGGTATCTTTTCTAAGAATTGTCATGGAAGGATTCGAAGACATGATACTAACACCATCTAATACTATTGGCATAGACAAGCAATTTGGTGGTACCAAAGATTCAAATTTCACAGTGATTTTCTGTTGGAATCCCTGATTAATGTAACAGCCCCCGAGTGATTCAGATGGAGATCTGCCCCTGGCTATTCAACATTTTTGGAGAGATTCTTTGCATATTGACTTGATTGCCCCAGATTAATTATACACCATGTCATGGCCCTTGATTATGAAAGGCTTGTTATTGGGAATGTTTTTTCCGTCTGAGGTGATTTTGTCCATTGTGGGGGTCTTCGTTCACTGAATATTCGTTGTCTGAATTTCTCTGCCATTTGAACAATTAACCATATGCAAACAATGTCATTTAAAGAATACAAAGCTTATGCCTGTCTTGAAATTTTTTAAAATGCATTTTTTGTAGTAAAACAAAATTTGCAAGAATGTGATATCAACTCATGATTAATAGCAAACCTTACAGGAGTCAGGATACCTTTGTAACAATATGCTCTCAAACTAACCCATGCTTCAGATAGGACTTTTAAGGGTTTTAACGTGGCCTGGTTCACGGTTTAAGAAACAAAGGATAAAGGCTCAAAATTTATTTGTACCCACCTGTTCTTCGTGATGTTCTTCAGTCCTATGCCCAGTTAATTGTGCATTTAGATCCCAATTGAGTCTGGAATCTTTGCTCTGATACTTGGTGATGGTTCGGAAATTGAATATTTGTTTGAGAAGGCAGTCATTTTTATAACATTTTCTTTTTATTGAGGATTTTTAGCGACCCTTTTTATTTTTATGATCCCTGCTTTTGCCTGAACTGTTTCTTTGTGTTTACAGTCAGCGGGATGCCCCAGTTTTTTTTAAGTCTCGTTCATAGGTTTTGACTTAACGGGCTTTTATTTTGAGAGATAATGACTTCCGATTTTAATGATTATGTGGAACCATCACCATCTTCTGATTTGGAAGGACATCTTTTGATGCCAATCATTATGTATGAAGTGGAAGATTGCGACTGAATGCGCATCTGAATTAACTGAGAAAATTACCCTGCCCCAGGTTATGATTAAGGGTTTTAATTTGTATGAAAAGAAAAACTCCTACTTCTTAGGCTCAAAGGGGTTGACTAGGGATTATCTTCCCTATAACTCCACTGTTTGGGATTTGAAATAACGCATGTACATCGTCAGCGAGGTCTGTTCAAAATAATACTATAGAGATTGTGGTATTGTTTTTGTCATCCTCCCTCTAAAAGCTTACGACTTTCAACCGAGAGTTGAATATCATAAAAAGGAAGTAAAATCATAGCTTCAGCATAGTGAAAACGAATGAAATAATTCAAGACAAACATATGCAATACATTGATGAAATAACAAGGTTTGACATAAATAAATGTTCGAACAATCAAAAGAAAATTACAAATTAAAAATTCTAATGAACAAAAGCCTCTTTGTCTGAACTTGTCACTTCAGATAATGTGCCTCTGAGGGATGGCCGAAGAATTCAGTCTGGCCATCTTGTGTAAAATCCAACACTCCTTCGTTGATCAAGTCTTGAATCTTATTTTTCAATGCCCAACAATCATTCGTATCATGTCCAGGACTATTGGAATGGTAGGAACATAATGCATCAGGATTGTAGTTAGGGGAAGAAGTTTTGGGGTTCGAATAAGGTCTTATCAACATAACCAAATTCATCCTCAACATATGTTGCAATTCCTGAGACAATGGTATATTGATTTTGGTAAACTGCCTCTTGGGCTTGTCTTGCCTTTCCTGATTACCCCGTTGTGGTTGGCGAGGTTGTGGTTGGATCTGTGACATAGCATCAATTTGGAAAAATCCACTCCCCACCAAACCCACTTCTTGTCTCATCAGGGGCTGATTAATGACTTGATCCCCAGTCTCGACTGTTTGCTTCATACGGCTGCACCCATCTTGATGTAGCTTGCTGATGAGAAGCCTTAACTCTTCTTGTTCCCGAGATAAACTTTGGATAAGAGCTATTTGATTACTCATCTGGATTCTCATTCTTTCCATTTTAGCTTGCAGTTGTTTCAACTAGTCATCGTTATTGTTGTCAGGATGTTTCTTGGTCAAGTTTCCGTTGAGGAGTGTTTTCAATTCTTCCTTCCCCTTGGATAGGTTGAAGAACATTTCCATGAACTAGGCCTTTTGAGTTTGGAGATCTCTGTTGTTCTGTTTGAAAGCTATTTTTCCTTGCTGAGATAAACAACGAGAACATGAGAGACCTGTATTGGAAGACCTGTTATGTAATGACATGCATGATGTGTAAATGTTTTCAAGGATCCCGCGGGGTAAACACAAGAAACTGTTAGGAGTTTACTAACACTTTGATTGAAGAACTTCATATTGTTGAATGTCCTTCTACGAGAATCAAGCTCACTATATCGAGTGGGTCATAGCCTCTGACTCATGTTATCGTGTTTTGATCTTTTGACGGCATTGGTAGAGGAAAATAAATCCCTTGCCCCTTACTAGACGTCTGGTTCATCATAACCTGCATCACAGGCCCTCGAGATCCTTGAAATAGTTAAGGAAATGTTACGGTATAATGCTATGATGTGTATGCTAAGCGTCAAGCAAAAATGTAGGGTGATGAAGACAAGTATGTCTTGCAGGAAATCCAGGTTATTGGATAATGACTCATATCATCAGATAATAAACAAAACCCTGCAAAGAGTTCAAGTCGTTAGATAGTGAAAGCAAGGAAGTCACATAAATAGCCTTAGGTTCAGGCTTGCATGAGTTCTATAGGTAAGTACCCTCTTGAAGTTTAGTGGGCTCAACCTGTCCTATCAATAGTAATCGGGTTCTAGGGAATCTCAATATCACTAATTTTCCCCACAAGTTTCATTCCAATCGACAACTGACTTGCCACCAAACAAAACTCAGGAGTCAAATCTCAATGAGTGTAGTATCAAGTATCAACCGACTTAGGACTACACCAAAGATGTATATCTCACTACTTCCTAATGGCCAAGTCGTTCAATTAAAGGTTCTAAGGTCAGTTGATGCTTCATGACACCACACAACAGTCCCGTATTCTCCTTGACTATTCAAGGGCTACCGGTACCAACCAAAGTGTCACGTCAACGTAGCTATTGCTTCAACCGTGTCGGTATACCCCGCATAACCCCCACAATCTATTGCTACTTACCTAAAAGGTGCCCCAGATCCGGGTGTAGGATCTATAGTAACAACCCAAACAAACCCTCCAAGAATAAAGCATACAAACAAGCAATTAAAATAGTTTTAAAATGAACTAACTCTAAGGTAACCCCACTTTTTATAAGTCCCCAGCAGTGTCTCCAGTTCTGTCATACGGTGGGAGAACTGACTGTTGTACTAGTTTGTGTTTGTATTCGCAAATGTTGCGGTAAGCAAGAGTCGCCACTGACTTTTCTTTTATCCAATAAAGGAAAGGTGAAAAGAACAGGAAAGACCTTTGATAGATTTTGAGTTCGGGGGGTAAGTTATGAAAAGGGAAGGTGTTAGCACCCTTTTCATCCGTAGTTATCTACGGACTCTTAATTGCTTGCTCACTTTTGAAAATTTGCTTTGTGTGTGTTTCGAAATATTATTTGAAATGCCAATAGTAAGGCAGCTTACTTTATGATAACTCTTGTATCAGTCCTCAAGAGTGTTGATAAAGCGTTTTTAAAATGTTTTTGAAAGTGTGGGGTATGAAAAAGTGTTTTAAGTTGTGAGCAAGTAATTAACAGTAACTTATCTACTTATACTTGAAAAGGTCGTTCTTTTCCTCCTAAACTTTAGACAGTGCTATCCTACTATTAGTGAGTAGGTAGCCCTATCATTAGATATATGAGGGACAAGCGCGGGTCATCGTTATGGTCATAGAAGGAAACATATAGGGATACCTTAGCAGTTCGAAGGGACTGTCATCATATATTTGTAGGCAACATCGAGGGACAAGATCATTTCGCGTAGGCAACTCGAGGGACATTGAGGGACTATGATCTTTATGATGACTTTAACCGAGGGTCTTTCCTAAGGGTATCCCTACGTTTGAGGTACATGACCATTGTTTTTACGAAGGCAACAAGTGAAGTTACCCTAGAGGTGTGAGTTCGGTTATTTATCTTGAAATTAGAATTTTTCTATCGTTCATTTTTATCTTTCCATACAATCCTATTAATCTAAGCATTGCATAAAATATAATAGCTGAAGGTAAAGGAGAAAATGTATATCTAGGCTATTACAGAGCTTTGGGGAAGTTACATAATAGTGAAGAGTGTGGAAAAGAAATCCTAAAACTATTACATCCCAGAAGCAATTATATGATAATGATAAAAAAAAAAGCGGGAAAAATAAAGCTATGCTATTACAGTTGAACGCATCCTATACACTTTATCTAGGAAAATAAAAATAAGATGAAAATAACAAAGAAAAGGTTTTGGTGATTTTTTATGAAAAAAATTATTTATGATAATTAATTAAATAAACCTAAAAAACCTAATTAATTTTTATTAATAAAAAATGTTAATTTTGAAAAAAGTTAATTAAAATACCTAAAACCTAATTAATTTGAATTAAAAAAAAAGTTAATTCAAAAAAGTTTAAAAAACCTAAAATTAATTAACCTAAAAATTAAATTAGTTTTTTTTTGTAAAAAAAAAAAGATTTGTGAAAAAAGTTTTGTGGTTAAGTGAATTTAGGGTTGGAAAAAAAATTGATTAGAAACCAAAAATAAACAATGAAAATGCCGGGGTGGATGTTGAACCTAAAATTAAATTAAAACCTAAAATTAAATTAAAAATCTAAAATTAATTATCTGAGTTTATTAGGAAAAATCAAAGGTTTGTGAAAAATGTTAGGTTTTATGAAAAAGGTTTTAAAAAGAAAGAAGGAAAATATGTAAAAGGATAAATAGAATGGAAGAAAACCAAAACCAATACGGGTGAGTGTTGAACCCACGCTCTTAACCTTCTCAGGATGTCTGTCTTTCCAATGAACTATGCATTGGTTGTTGTTCTGATTTGGCCTCAACATTTTGTAATAAACCTGCATGGGACCATTAGATGGTCCAAACCTGTAGTGTTGAATCTCATGAACACATTAAACAAATTAGTATACCATGAAACACAAAGAAAATAAATATATGAAATTTTATAATGTTAAAACCGAAATGGCATGTATGAATGCTTCTACACTCTTTTGATCACAGAGATCAAATCAGCCTTACCCTTACTGGAGAATGAGATGACTTGTTTATAGTGAGATGAGGGTTTGTACAAGGATTTCAAGATTTCTAGGGTTCTTGAAAGAATTTGATATTTTTACAAGGTTGTGGAAAAGTTTTTTTTTCCCGTCCTGTTTGTGTGAAAAGAATGAGATTATATAATGAAAATTAGAGCAAAGATATGGGCTTTGAATGTGCAATTGGGCCTCCAATAACCACAAGCAATAGTGCATATTTTTATTCACTTGAGTCTGACACATTCCAGGCTAAATCGCAGGGACTTAAGTGAAATTTTTGAAGTTGAAATGTGAGAAAAAAAATGTAGTCGACATCGAGAACAAACTGCTGTAAAAAAATGGGCTCAATCAGACAAACAACGAATTAGTTATGAATTTTTGAACTTTCGCCTCAGACAAACTTATTTTCGGCTCCAGTGTCAACTCTGACACATTCTTCAATAAAACACTGGTATTGATCAGAGCAGAACTAGGTCTCGACTTTGTAAGCAAAGTTGTAGATCTCTGATTCAGTGACCTTGTATAAAAGGATGGGCCCGATCTAGTAAAAATTGACCGAGTTATGAATTTTTGAAGTTTCGACCCAGATGAAATAATTTTCAGCATTCAGGATTTTCGGCGCGTCACACGCACTCTGGGAAAAAAATGAAGGCCTTTTGTATACCATTCGAACTCGACACCTCATGTGAAAACGTAGCCAACTCAATTTTTGAAATTTTAGCGCTAGAACCAGCTCGATACGATGAAAATCGACCAAGTTATGATTTTCTGAACACGACGCAAATAAACTTCTGTCACAAATTTTCTGTACGAAAATACTTGATAAATCCGCATTTTTGAAGACCTTCTGATTGAAATTGGCTTCCACCCGTGAGAGATGAAAACATAGATTATGTCAAGACGTAATTTTTTCCACTAGAACAGATTCAAAACGAGCCACAGGCTTCAAGTTATGAATTCTTTAGTGCGTAAAAACTACACTTTTAACACACTTTTTCACCATATTTCTTTGAGAAAACTCGCACATTCGGAGACCTTTCTTTAAAGAATTGGCTCTCGAGCCGAACCTGAATTTGAGAATATGTCACCAGAGATATCTTGGTGAAAGAACACCTGAATATGACGCGTCGGGTTAGACTTGTGAATATTTAAACCCCGAATCGTTTGGAAACGATGAACCGATCTTCAGCACGGAAAATACTCTGAGAACATCCATTGGCGAAATAAACGTCACTTGTAACCTGACGAAGCTTGCTAAACATACCTTGATTACATAACCATAAAACCAATGATATGCGTGTATGTAATAATGAAAATGAAGAGGGTAAATTTTTGGATACAACAACATCTCTTGAATAGCTTTAACCTCCACAAGATCTACTTCAATACCTTTGCCTCTGACAACGAAACCTAGGAGCTAACCCGATCTTACTCCAAAGGTGCACTTGTTCGGATTCAGCCTTAACTTGTACTTCCTCAGTCTTTCAAACAGTTTCTGCAAGTGATCCAAGTGCTCTTCTTCAGTCTGAGACCTGGCTATCATATCGTCAAGATAGACCTCTATTTCGTGATGGATCATATTGTGAAATAAGATTACCATAGCACGCTGATAGGTTGCCACAGCATTCTTCAACCCAAATGGCATAACTTTATAGCAAAAGGTGCCCCATTGCGTGACGAAATTCGTTTTCTCCATATCTTCAGGTGCCATTTTAATCTGATTATACCTGGAGAAACCGTCCATAAAGGAGAATATCTTATGATGTGCAATGTTGTCAACCAGAACATCAATATGGGGAAGCGGAAAGTTATCCTTGGGGATCGCCCTATTCAAATCTTTATAATCCATACACATACACACCTTGCCATCCTTTTTAGGTACCGGTACCACATTTGCAAACCATTGTGGATAAGAAGTAACAGCTAAGAACCCAATGTTAAACTGTTTCATAACTTCAGCCTAGATATTTTCTGACATCTCAGGTCGCATACAACGAACCTTTTGCTTCACTAGAGGATAGTCTTCTTTTTTTGGTAGACAATGAACCACAATATCAGTGTCCAACCCCGACATGTATTCGTATGACCAGGCAAAGATCTCAATGTAGTCATGTAATATTTGGATTAACCTCTCTTTGACATTATGCTCCAAGTTGGCACCTATCTTGACTTCCTTTTTATCCTCTTCAGTACCCAAGTTTACCGTCTCGACTGGTTCTTCATGAGGCTGTATTTCTCTTTCCTCCTATTGTAATAGTCTAGCAAGTCCTCCTGGTACTTCACAATCTTCCTCACATTCGTCCTCAACTTGGTAGATCGGATTTTCAAAGTCATAACTGGAAATAGAAGAACCGTTATCAATGGGATCCAGAGTGGATATGGATCTACAGTTTGATATAGGGTGTGTGTAAGAGAGTATAGCTATTTTGATAAAGTAAAAGCAGAAAAGAAAGACAAATAGCATAAAATTTGTATGCAAAACATCCAGTGATTTATTTATGACATATGAAAGTGAAATTATAACCCTCACAAATAAACCATTGTGCCTCTGGTAAGACATTTGGCTTTAAAGTTTAAATTGTTCAAATATTACATATGCCAAAAAAACAAAAACGACAATTACTCCTGGATAAAAGTAATGGGAACAAAGTCTCTAGTCGTCCAGTTATTGAGTCCACCGTTGGTAGTAGGGAAGATCCAATCGTCCAGGTCACAGTCACTGTTAGTGTCTTCTACAACATTGACTTCATGGTTGCTGATGCGTAATGGTGGTTTTCCGGCGCGAGCACGACGAATAGATTTTTGAGCTCCTTCTTCAATTACAGCCCTAGCGTCTTTTAGAGAAGCCATCTTCAGTGGAGGTCTGGTAATCTCTGAAACAACGGTGGCAACTTTGGTAATAGAACTTTCCTGAGGAACCTCTTCAAATTCTAGCAGGGATCTCGATGAACTCGCCGTCCATCTCGATATATCGGAAAGAGTTCAGATGTCTCACCATATACTCTTCTTCGCCATGGACTGTAACAATATTTCCATTAACCTGATATTTTAACATTTAATGCAAGGTGGAAGTGACAGCCCCAGCCCCATGAATCCAAGGGCATCCCAACAAACAAGAGTAATACGGGCGAATGTCCATCACATGGAAAGTGGAGTGTAAAGCTTGGGAACCAACTTTAATAGGAATGTCCACCTCCCCGTGTACCATTCTCTTGAAACCATCAAAAACTCTCACCACAATATTATTGGGCTTCAAAGTCAGTCATTCACAGTTCAATCTATCTAAGGCACCCTTGGGTAGAACATTTAGCGATGAACCCATATCAAATAGAACATGAGCCAGGGTAGTGCCCCTGCACTCCATAGAGACATGCAGGTCATCATTATGCTTTCTTCCTTTAGACGTCAAATCAACATCGGAGAAACCAAGTCCATTGTCAACAGTCTGACTAGCAACATAGTTCTTGAATTGGTCGATAAAAGTCTCTTGCGGCACATGAGAAGACTTCAGGAACTTCACCAAAGCCTTAGCATGGGCTTAAGAGCATAATAACAAGTCCAGCATTGAAACTTTTGAGGGTGTATGCCCCAATTGTTCTACAATATTATAGTCACTCTTCCGTATGATTTTCAAAACTTCCTCTATTTCTCGTTTGGAGGCTTCAGAAATGGCTTCTTTGGGTGCCTCCGTTCGGGCAGGCTCAACCAATACTTTTCCCCGAGTCTCATCTGACTCAATAGCAGGAATAACAATAGGAGCGACATGTGTTTTAGTAGGAATAACCAAAGGAGTGGCAACAATCTTTGGAGATATCTTCAGTAACTTCATTCTTAATGGCCAGGAGGTCCTGCTTGACGCCATGATAATAAACGTCAGCTCCATAATTCCAAGGAACAGCTTTGTCAGAGGAATATGGTATGGGTCCTGGAACGGTGATAATTAAAGGAGAAATCTTATGAGTGGATGTAATCCTGAAAGGTCTTTTGGAGGAGACCCTGGGAGGATTATCAGAAATGGTAATAATTGACACATCTTCACATCTTGAATCTTCACATAGACCTTTCATAGAGGGAGTCTTTTCAAACAGAATTTCCTTGTTGTTCATCAGGCGTTGGACACATATATTCAACAAAAAACAACCATTGGGTAGAGACGCATACGGGTGGCAACCTTCACCACATCCCGGAAATAAACTGGCTTATAATAGATTATTCTTAATAGTTGGTAGAGGGGTAGTCAAATCATCCACAAAAGAAACAAAAAGAACATCAACAACAACATTAATACCCTGGCCATGCTTGGGCATTGCTGCAGTTATCACATTGGGGGTTTCAGGAGGGTCAAATTCAATCTCCTTTGCCTTAATAAGATTCTGAACTTTATTCTTCAGAGCTCAACAATCATTCGTATCAACCCCTGGGCTATTGAAGTGGTAGGCACATCGAGCATTTTGATTATAACAGGGAGATGTAGTGTTTGGATTTTGAGGAGGTTCTTTTAGAGTGACCAAGCTAGCTTTCATTATATGTTGCAATACTTGAGATAAGCGCATGTTGAGTCTATTGAATTGTCTTCTAGGCGCATCCTGCCTGCGCTGATTATTTTGTCATTGAGTCGATACAGGGTTGGAGATTATTACAGCTCCTACCGTTGGACGACGTTCAACTTTACCCTGATTTCTCTGGCCATAGGCAGCACTAACTTCCTTCTTCGCACTGAAAGGCTTCTTTACAACACTCGAAGATGCAACCCCTTGAATTTTCCACTTCTGTTGCCAACTTCTACCCTCTCGTCTGTCAATATCAGCTCGGTGAACCCAACTAAAGAGCTTCCGATCAGATGATTGAAAAATGGGCCTGACAAATTTCTCAAGAACATATCTACCAGCTCTCTATCAGACAGAGGAGGATGGACTCTTCCTGCAAGATCTCTCCACTTCTGGGCATAATCTTTGAAGCCCTCACTAGAACCCATAGACATGCTTTGAAGTTGAGTATGGGTTAGAGCAAGGTCAGCATTATATTGGTACTGCCTGTAGAAAGTAGCAGCCAGATCTTCCTAGTTGCGGATGTTGGCTCCCTCCAGCTGATAGAACCATTCCAATTGAGTCCCTGATAAACTTTCCTGGAAGAAATGCACCCACAAATTCCTATCAGCGGTGTGAGGTTGGATCTTCCTGACATAAGACCTCAGATGCAGCTTAGGACATGAAACTTCGTCATATTTAGCAAATGCGGGAACCTTAAACTTCGGTGGAATGACCACTCCAGAAACCAACCCTAATTCTTCAAAATCCAGACCAGGTACTCTATGAATTTCCATGGTGTTGAGACGACCCTCCAGCTATTTATATTTGTCATCAGTAGGAGGATATTGTTCTTCAGCATAGTCAGCCTCTTCTTCACCAAACCTTGGACTGTGGTCCTCTTCTTTTGTCTTCTCTTCATGATTGTCCCCCTCATTTGACGGAGTTGCAAATTCTAGAGCTCGCTTTGCTGGTTCTCTGAATCTCCTTCCCATATTTAGGACACCCACTGGTTTCTTTGTCTTTTTCTTCATGTCTTTGAGAATGAGAGCCTTCAGGTCCTCTTGTCCCTTAGCCAGAGCTAGGAACATCTGTTGGAGTTGAGAATTCTATGTTTGAAGATCCTTCACTGTTTGTTCAATATCCATTTTACTGAAATAAATAGTAGAAAGATAAGGAAATTTGTTGTGGAAAGCCTGTTTATGTTATGATGCATGAAATTGCATATGCAAATGATTTCAAGGACTTAGAAGATTTAAATTTGTTTAGACAAAAGGGAACAAACATTAATTGTATTAATAAGTTAAAATTGATTACAACATGCCTATTGGGCTTACATTGAAACAAAATAAACAAATGAACTAAAATACAATAACAATGGCTCAAATTTCCTATGGATGCTTCCTCTTTGGAGAGATATAGGAATTCAGGCTCCTCTCCTCATGAAGTTGTCTTATGAGCTCCAAAACCTTCTTCTCACTTGTGTAGAACTGGGTTTCAAAGGTGTCTCGTTCATCTTTGAGTTGAATCCAAGATCTTTGCAACTCCTCGAGACTAGTCAGCATGTTAGGATGGAGAATAGTGTAAGGAACATCTCCCTCGACAATAGGCTCCATGATGATAGGTAGGATGGTTTCATAAGGCATCATAAGGCTTTGAGCGTGAGCTCGCACCCACTTGAGATAAGGCTCCAAAGGAATGGAGTTCTTATGCCCTAACATCTTTCTAACAACCTTGTTAACCATGCCTCAAGCTCGTATGAATCTCTAACGATAACCTTGGACATCGTTCTCGTAGCCGAATGCAATTCCTTGGACAAGTGCATCTTGAGGGCCATCCCTCCTAGCATATCCAAACTATTGCAAAGCCAAACAAGGGTTATAGGTGGTTCCTCCCCTAATTCCTAGGAGAGGGACATTAGGGAATTCCCCATAATGATCAATGATGGTAACATCCTCCAAAGATCGAGGACACCACTGAATATCCAAATGTGTGAGCGACATCAACCTATTAGACCATCTTAAGCCTTGCTCGTTCTTCACAATAGATCGGGGTAGGTGCGAAATAAACCACCTAGCCAACAGAGGAGTGAAACACATAAAAAGTCCTCTTCTCTTCAGGGTGCGAGTGTGAAGAGAGTGCAAGATATCCCCAAGTAAAGTAGGCACCGGATTACAAGATAGAATTTTTTTTACTGTGTTCACATTTATGAGTTGGTCAGGATTGGGAAATAGAACCATCCCATGGATGAGAAGAGCCAACACTTCTTCAAAGGCTTGTAAATCCATAGCATCCCAAAAATTTGGCTAGAAACCCTTTGACACCAATTCTTGTTTCCCAATTTTCCACAATGTCGGACCATTGTAAATTTAGAGCTCGAGCAATATCCTCTGGTTTTGGGTCTCTTTCAATACCGTTGAAGGGTAGTTGATCAAGAATAGGAATTCCCAAGAGTTGAGAGAACTCTTCCATAGTAGCCATAAGTTGGTAATCAGGAAAGGTAAAGCAATGGTGTTTAGGGTCAAAGAATTGGAATAACACTTTCACCATATCCTCTTCAAAGCTTGTTGTAACCAAGTTGACAAGACGACTGTATTTCTTGGTGAAGGGAGAATCATTAGGGACCCTAGATGCCAATTCCTTAAGTTGAGGAGGCATTTTGATGAGGTTTATTTGGACAGTATTCCTGCGAGTGGGAGCCATGTCCTACAAAACTATACAAAGATAAATCTCTAGGTCCTTGAAATGGTTAGTGCAAAATGCCATGGTATGATGCCATGATGTTATGTACAAACAAAAATATACTCACAAAGAAAATAAGTCCTTAGGTTTAGGCTTGCATGAGGTTCGTAGGTAAGTACCCTCTTGAAGTTTAGTTGGTTCAACCTGTCCTAGAAAGTAATTGGGTTCTAGGGAATCTCAATATCACTGATCTTTCTTCACCGGGCATTGTTTTAGTGAAAGCCTCTTTATTGGCGACCGAAATATCCCAAAAGTCCAATCTCAATGAGCGTAGTATCGAGTATCAACTAACTTCAAACTACACCATATCCATCTATCTGACTACTTCCTAATGGCTAAGTTGTTCAATTAAAGGTTCTAAGGTTAGTTAGTTCTTTATGACACCACACATCGGCCCCATATTCTCCTTGACTAAACTCAAGGGCTACCGGTACCAACAAATGTGTCACACTAATGTAGCCATCGCTTCAACCATGTTGGTATACCCCACATAGTCCCCACGATCTATTTCTACTTACCTAATAATGTTCCTCGATCCGGGTAGAGGATCAATACAAACCCAAACAACGACCCATAATGTAAAGCAAGCAAGTCAAACAATGAAAGAAATAAAATGTGATCTATCTCTAAGGTAATACCACTTTTAAGTATAGCCTCCCCAGCAGAGTCGCCAGTTCTGTCACACGGCAGGAGAACTGACTCGGGATGTTTTTGCGTTTTTATCACAAATGTTGCAGATAGCAAGAGTCATCACCGACTTTTCTTTTATCCAACAAAGGAAAGGGTGAAAATAATGGAAAATACCTTTTGAGATATTTTCCTGAGTTCGGGGATTAGGTTATGAAAGGGGAAGGCATTAGCACCCTTTTCATCCGTAGTTATCTACGGGCTCTTAGTTGCTTGCTAGATCGCTTTAAAATTTCTTTGTTTGAAATGTGTTTGTGGTGGGTTTTGAAAGTATTTTGAAAATGCCTTTGTTTCGGAAAACTTTGTAACGATTCTCGTCTCTATAAGAATGTATACAAAGTGCTAGGTTTGAAAATAGTTCAAAGAGATGTTTGTTTTTGAAGGTGTTTTGTAAGCGTGAGTGCGGAACTAGTTTTTAGTTTGTGAGCAAGCAACTACGAGCGTCCTACCTACTCAAAAGGTCTTTGTTATTTTTCTCATCCTTTAGATGTTTCTATCTTACCATTGATTGGTAAGAAGCCTCATCATTGGATGTGAAGGGACGGGTATGGGTCAATCGTATAGTTATAGAAGGCAACTTATGAGACGTTTTAGCAATTTTCATAAGGGACTAGATTGTTTACCGAAGGCAAAATCGAGGGACATTGAGGGACTACGGTCTTTTTTTATCGAGGGTCTTCGCTAAAATGCCCATATTCAAGGGACATGATTATTTTCCGAGGCAACAAAGTGAGGTTACCCTAGAGGTGCTTGTGTGAGTTGTGTTTTGATTGCATGCATTTATTGTCTTTGAAATTAGGGTTTTCTAACGGTTGATTTTATCTTTCCATACACACCCTAATTACTAACAATTTATTTTAAAGCGGTAAATTGCGGAAATTAAAATCCTAAGCTATTACATCATTATGGGAGTGGGGGTACAATTTACAAATGGGGATAAAGTAGAAACTTAAGTATTACAACCATATCGAATAATAATGAAGACAATGTAAAAACAATGTAAAATAAAGGAAAAAATGCATTTTGAACTGCTATGTGTTGATACATGCTTCTATGCATCAACACATAGCTTTCCTTGCTCTTGCCAAACCAAACCAACTCAGTATGAGTCGATGCATAAATGTATGTGTCGACTCATGTACCTGTTTGTATCGACACATACACGTTTTGTGTCGAATCATGCACCTTTCACCTTTCTGTTTTGGGGCCTGGATAACGGTATGAGTCGATGCATAAGGCTATATGTCGACTCATACCCTGTTTTGTCACTAGAATGAGTCGACCCAAGTGGGTATGTGTTAACTCATGCTGCAGTTTTTTGCCTTAAACATTGTTTTATTGTCTGTTTGGGTCAGTTTACAGTATGTAATTGATAAACATAAACGACAAGAAAATGGTTAGCTTAAAGGGGGTAATGATCACTCCCTTTTATCTTCAAAAATAAATCATGTATGAAAAATGAAAATCTCAAAGTTAAGAAGACTTACCTTGGGACTTCACTTGGTGTTTTAAGCCTGAATACTTTTCCAACTGTTGTGATGGCTCCAATGAATCTCCAGGAAGCTATCCCAAACTATTGAATCACACTAACTCAGTCAAGTTGTACAATATTGTTTTTGTGTTTGGAGGGTGAAGATAATGACACTACAAAAACTTTTCTTGTGTTTGAACAATCTCTATGTGATAAGGTGTTTGGTTTATGGGAGAGTTTGTAAGGTGGAATAATGGATTGAGGGTCTCTGTTTTTAATGAAAGTAGAGATGTTTTTTTTAATGAGCAAAGATTACAAAGAATACTGTTTTTCTGCTCAAAACTCTCTATTCTCTCTCTAAAAGCCAACCCCTTGTAAGTTGTGAAAATAATCTATTTATAGAAGATGTTTTGCTGGGATTTTGGGAGGGAAACAAATAAAAATTTGAACTATTTGGGTATGTTGTCTTCATAGCCTTTTTTGATGCAGCTCTTATGTGCTAATTTGGTGCAAATATGGGGCTGAGATAATGCAGGCTTAAACTGGGTTGATAGTAGCATAACAAGGCAATTTTTTTTGCAGCAGTCTTGGAGTGTTGTGGCAATGTTTAGAGATGGCATAGCAAGACTATTTTGCTCAGGACAACAGATTGTCTTCTAAACATGATTTTGAGCTGTTATGTGGGCAATACAGCAGGCTTGGACAACATTATTTGTAGCATGATAGAAAATATGGTTTGTGGACTAATTTATGCAGATTGTATCAAAAACAAAGCATTGTGACAAGGTTTTGAGTCAAAGGAAAAAGTTAAAACAAGACAAAGTTTAGAATTTGTGATCTTGCAAAAATGCCACCTTGTAATAACTTGAATTGATTGTAACATCTTGAATTATTTTGAATTATAGTGAAAAAGATGTCATGAAACAATGAAATTAACAAGTATAGAAAATACTTAGAAAAATTTCCAAGTCTTGCAAAAGTTGGATTTTTGACTCTCTTGATTTTTAATGATCAAATTTCATAATTTGGATGTCTTGATGAAATGTGACCTTTGGGACTCAATTTTGGTCAAAAAGTAAAAGTTTGACTTTTTAGTGTATAATTGACTTTTTCCACCAGTTGACCGAATTTCGTCTATCAATCCGCTGATCTTAGGAGATGAATTGAAATATGTGATTAGGTCAAAATGATGCGCTAGGATCCTTCAGATTATGCTTCGAACCAAAAAGTCAGGTATTAGGTCAAAAATCAAAGTTCGGTCGTTTCCAATCAAAACCTTAATTTTGCCCATTTTGCCCTTTTGATAATTCGAATGACTCTCTTGGAAAATTGTGATCCAATACTTGAAACTTGACAGAAGCAATCCTTAGGGTCCATAATGATCCATGGAAGTCATTTGAAACATTATAAATCCAACTGCCTTTGTACAAACTCAAACCCTAATTTGAGGCATCAGTGTTGAGGAGATTGTTTGACCTAGTCGATACTTGCGCAAACTTGAGGCATTGAAAATATTTGTAGAAAATATCTTGAAAAATGAAAGGGCAAATTTTGGGGTACAACAGAGTGATTATAAGATCATCAATCAGTTGGGCCAAACACCGCCTAAAATTTATATTATGGCTTTGCTTTGGGACTCTAAGTCTCACTGTAATGCACTGATGAAGTTGTTGGGAACCTCTTTTGTTTCAAAAGAAATTTTCGTGAATCTGTTTGAACGAATTGTAGTCAGTATTACTACAAGAAATGGTTTGGGGTTTATTGATTTTGATTTGCCTCCCGAGGGGATGAAGCATAACAAGGCTATACACATATCCATAGAGATTGCGGGTACAAATTTGTCTCGTGTGCTGGTTGGCACGGGATCATTGTTGAATGTTCTTCCGAAGTCTGCTTTGATGAAATTGGACTATGAAGGGGTTGTGTTAAGGCCTAATGATCTAGTTGTGAAAGCATTTGATGGATCGAAAAGATCAGTTTTCGGCGAAGTTGACTTTCTAGTGAAGATAGGCCATCATACCTTTAATGTAATGTTCTTTATCATGGATATAAATCCTTCTTATTGTTTCTCGATGGGGCACCCCTGGATCTATGGGGCCAGTGTCGTGACATCCATGTTGCACCAAAAGCTGAAGTTATTGGTTAGAGATAAAGTTGTCAATGTATATGGTGAAGAAGACTAGGTGGTTAGCCATTTGAGCACCTTTCGATATGTTAAAGTCGAAGGCGAAGTGCATGAGACCCCGTTTCATGCTTTGGAAACTGTACAAGTTGTCAAAACTCCTCATCAAGATGTCAGTAAGCCAGAGGTATCCATGAAATCTTATAAGCAAGCTCAAGTGATTGTATAATCAGGGCACCCCAAAGGATGGGGTAGAGTTTTGGATCTTCCTACGCAAAAAGATAAGAAGGGTTTGGGTTTCATGGCAGGACGAAGTGCACCGGTGACCATTCCTCCCAAGATTCAAGGTATTTCCGCTCTGATTAAGTTTATCAACGGTGGCGTCATTCATGAAGAAGCTCATGCTGTGAGTGATGAAGGAGGCAGTGATTGTGATATGGATAATTGGATCCGTCCGGCTGTTCCAGAACAAGAGCCTTCCAACTGGTTTTCTGAGGACGTCGCCACAGTTACCCGTTATCAAGAGTAATTTTCTTTTGTTTAACCATGCAATAATTTCTACGTTCTCTCCAAGACGTAGTGAACATATTTGTAGGGTCACAACGTTTTTCTTTTCAAAACTTATCATCAATAAAAGACGTTTTTACATTCAAATATTTCTCTCCTTGTTTCTACTTTTATTTTTCAGTTTTTTTTATAAAAACTGGCAATGTGTTTTTATTTTTCTTTTTAAATCTCAAACTAAAATAAAAATAAAACCATCAATCATGCAGAAACAGTCCTCCATTAATCCAGGATTTCATTGATAGCGATTCTGCTATGGCTCACTATGACTTTGATAATCCAACCTATCAAGCCGAAGAAGAGGCTGAGGAAGATTGTGAACTTTTCGAAGAGTTGGCCAGATTATTGAGGCAAGAGGAAAGGGTTATTCAGCAGCACCAAGAGACTCTAAAAGTGATAAACTTGGGTACTTACGAGGTAAAGAAAGAAGTCAAGATTGGGGCCGCTTTAGAAGAAAGTGTGAAGCAGAGGTTGATTGAAATGCTTCAAGAGTATGTTGATATCTTTACTTGGTCATATGAAGACATTCAAGAATTAGACACAAATATTGTTGTGCACAAGTTGCCTCTTAGAGAAGATTGTCCTCCAGTCAAACAAAAGCTTCAAAGAACTCATCCAAGGATATCTAAGAAGATTAAAGAGGAGGTCCAGAAACAATTTGATGCGGGTTTCTTGAAAGCTATCTCCTATCCTTTGCAAGTTGCAAACATTGGGCCAATGCCGAAGAAAGATGGCAGAGTCAGAATGTGTGTTGATTATAGGGACTTGAACAGAGAAAGCCTTAAAGACGATTTTCCGCTTCCTCATATTGAAATTCTAATTGATAATATTGCTAAGTCAAACGTGTTTTCCTTCATGGATGGTTTTTCTGACTATAATCAGATCATGATAGAACAAGAAGACATGGAGAAGACAACTTTCATTACACCTTGGGGAACATTTTGTTACAAAGTGATGCCCTTTGGTTTGAAAAATGCAGGGCAACATGTCAGCATGCTATGGTCACTCTCTTTCATGACATGATACATAAAGAGATTGGATTTTATGTTGATGATATGATTGTTAAATCCTAGATAGAAGAGAAACATTTTATCCATCTGTTGAAATTGTTTGAAAGATTGAGGAAATTCAGACTGAGGCTAAACCCTAACAAGTGCACCTTCGGGGTGAGATCAGGGAAGTTATTGGGTTTTTTTGTAAGCAAAAGAGGAATTGAGGCTGATCCTGTTAAAATAAAGGCAATTTATGAAATGCTTGAGCCAAGAAGAGAAAAAGAGGTTTGTGGTTTTCTCGGGAGGTTGAACTACATTGCTAGATTCATCTCTCATCTTATAGCCACGTATGAACCAATATTCAAGCTATTAAAAAAGATCAAGTGGTCAAGTGGAATGACAATTTCCAAGTGGCATTTGATAAAATAAAAGAGTATATGCATGAACCTACAATTCTTTCGCTTCCTGTGGAAGGAAGGCCTTTGATAATGTATATGACAGTGTTGGAAAATTCCATGGGTTGCATACTCAGTCAACATGATGAGACGGGTAGGAAAGAGCATGATAATTACTACCTGAGCAAGAAATTCACAAATTGTGATTCCAGGTACTCATTGCTGGAAAAGACTTATTGTGCACTCGCGTGGGCAGCAAAACATCTCATACAGTATTTGCTGACTCATGTAATACCCCAATTCTACCCGGCAATATATCTATAAATCAGAGTTATAAGAATTCTACAACAGAATCCGGATGCCACAAATTCAACTTAAAACAGCGACATTCATTACCGATACATAACATATTAAACTTGGATGAACCAACAATAAACATAATTCAATCTTAAAAAGAAACATCAACCTTCATAACTACGTAGCGGAGTCATAATATTCAACTTAAAGAAATGTAATATCTTGTCCCACTAAGACAACTTCAAATAACAATCATTTAAAGAACAACAACTTAAAGTACAATCAACCGAAATAACAACTATAAAACAACAAGCGTTCACCCCCCCAAGTGTTACGTATCAGAGCAATGACACCAACTCGAACTACTGAAGGTAAACCGCCTTCACTCTGGATTACCTTCACATTACCGAAATTGGTGTAACATTCAAACAAAAGGGGTGAGATATCGAACATTATAATAGAATGCATGATAAATAAAACATTAGAATCAGTTCATACATATTCACCACTTCTCATATTTTTAACAACATAAGCAAAATTAGATCAACCATACGACGACTCAGAATGCAACACATAATGCAACTCATCTTTATGCAAATACATGTGGTACCAATGGAGTAGAACTCCCATATTAAAAATCCTACCAATAAATAGAGGCATCAACAATGTATGAGCCTTCTTTGGAGTTTTCCAATCCAGGCCGTCACAGAGTATGCAAATGTATATGACTCAATAAATGCACTATCACATACTCATATCACTCATCATTCATCGCAAGGCATAAGCCTACATCACCATTATTACCAGTAAATAGAGGTAACTCATCATCATTTAAAATTCCCTGCAACCTCGCATTATCAACAAGAATTCACAACAACAATCACAACAACACAACAACTCAACATAAATCAAAATTGGCCATAAGCCCACCACATCAATCAATGATTCAATCATTAACATAATCAGATGGCAACTTAACAATAATTTGCAAAGCGCTAGTAACGACCAAAACATAACATGTACGGGCAAAAAAGGATAGGGAACTACGTTCCCCTCGACATGCATAGCAACTAGGACAGCATCACGACCAATTCATACTCCTCTACATGCATGGAGAAAACAGAACAACAACTAACTTATGCTCCTCTGCACGTCCTGCGACCTAATATCGCTCGACAATCCAACACATAACTCCTGGCACGCCTTGCAGCCTAAATGTCACTCGGTACCTAGCACCATTAGCATCCTCCTCGACCACTAGTTCGGCCAACAACACAGACACAATACAACATCTTAACAACCACGCCACTACAATTTATAATTTCCGGCCAACCACTCAAAATAACACGGTAACTGGAAACTATATTTCCTATCAACAGATTCATTAGTCATATAAGACATGTCACGCAGAAACCTCCCTAAAACGACCACTTCAATAATTTACTATTTTTCCCGCCAACCGCTCGAAATATCCTAACATCCTAACGACCACGTCAACCAGTGATCAACTATCCTAACCTATAAATCGATTAAACTGGGAAGTCACATAGATAACTCAAAACATCCACAACAAACAACCGGGCAACTTCGATAGCAAATTCAGAAACATCAATGCACAACATGCCTACAACGACCAATTCCCACGTGATACACATTATAAATCCCATTATAAGGTCAGGACCCCACCCTTACCTAGATTGAAGGTCGCTCCACCAAAGCTCCGACTGTAATCCTTGATTTGCTCTGCTCTACACCAGGCATCTTGCTCCTCTTCCGGACAGCTCTTCCGGTCAACATACAGAACATTCTATTCTCCAACTAAAACAAATCCTTGTGTTAGCTTAACCTTATATATCAATCCTATTGGGCATAACATACACCCCCACTTTACTACTTCCAACCAATAACATAAGTCCAACACTATATATTCCAACATTATTATTATTATTAATCAACTAATAAATTAATTAATAATAATCCAACAACTTATACCAATAATTCTCAACATCTCGCAACTTCGACAAATAATCCAAAAATAATTTAATTAAATAATTAATTGAATTAACGGGCATTATAACTCTCCCCCACTTAGAATATTTTCGTCCTCAAAATCTTACCTCATTCGAACAACTTTGGATAGGAGTCCCGCATCTTACTTTCCAACTCCCAAGTCATGCTTTCTCCGACAACTCCTAACAAGATTACTTTCACCAAAGCAATCTTTTTGCCTCTCAGAGTCTTCATTTCACGATCCGCGATTCGTACAGGCATCGTCTCCACAGTAAGATTATCCCGTACTTGCACATCGTCCATATGAATCACATGAGATGGATCTGAAATATACTTCTGGAGTTGTGACACATGAAACACATCTTGCAAATTCGAAAGATTAGGCGGTAACGCCACTCTATAAGCAACATTCCCAACTCTTTCTGAAATCTGATACGGACCAATAAAACGAGAAGTGAGCTTCTTAGACTTCAATTCTTTCCCAACACCAGTCACAGGTGTAACTTTCAAAAACACATGGTCACCTGCTTGCAATTCTAAGTCTTTACTTTGCTTGTTATGATAACTCTTTTGTCTACTTTGGGAAGCTTTCATCTTTTCTCGAATTAACTTCACCTTCTCAGTAGTCTCATAAACAATTTCTGGTCCCAACACTATACTTTCTCCAGATTCATGCCAACGTAAAGGAGTCCTACATCTTCGACCATACAATGCTTCAAAAGGTGTCATTCCAATACTGGAATGGTAACTGTTATTATAAGTGAACTCTATTAACGGAAGATAAGTATCCCATGAACCTCCCTTTTCAAGAACACATGCTCTCAATAAATCTTCTACCGACTGAATAGTCCTTTCAGTTTGATCACTCGTCTAAGGATGATACGCCGAAATCAACCTCAACTTAGAACCCAACGCCTCTTGCAAACTCTTGCAAAAATCAGACGTAAACCTCGAATCTCTATCTGACACAATGCACAAAGGAACACCATGCAACTTTACAATTACACTAGTGTAAATCTCTGCCAACTTCGATACTGGAAAACTGATGTTAATAGGAATAAAATGAGTCGACTTCATAAGCCTATCAACAATCACCCAAATTGTATCATGTCCTCTCGAAGTATTAGGTAACCCCGTCACAAAGTACATCGAAATGTTATCCCATTTCCATTCTGGCACTTCTAACAGTTGCTCAACCCTGCAGGCTTTTGATGTTCAACTTTCAACTTCTGACAAGTCAAACATGCATACACAAATCGAGCTACATCACTCTTCATTCCAGGCCACCAAAAAAAATCTTCAAATCCTAATACATCTTGGTGGCTCCCGGATAAATGCTCAACTTGCTTCTATGACTCTCTTCAAGAATCACTTTTTTCATCTCTGCATCATCCGGAATACAAACCCGATTACGAAATCTTAACACACCTTGCACATCTAACTTAAAATCACTATTCTTAGACTAATCGATCCCAACCATCGAATCTACCAGTTTCACATCTAACTTTAGAGATTCTCTGATACTCTCCAGAAATTCATTATTAATCTTCAACATTCCCAGCATTACGCTCTGCGGTGTCACTTTGCAAACTAAGATCATATCTCTGAACTGCTCAATTAATTCCAACTCTTTAACCATCATTGCTGACATATGTAAAGTTTTTCGACTCAGTGCATCATCTACCATATTCTCTTTTCCTGGATGATAATTCAAACCGAAATCATAATCCTTTAACAAATCCAACCATCTTCGTTGTCTCATATTCAATTCCTTCTGATCAAACAAATACTTTAAACTCTTATGGTCACTAAATACTTCAAATCTAGAACCATAAAGATAATATCTCCAAATCTTCAACACAAAAACAACTGCAGCAAGTTCTAAATCATGCGTAGGATAGTTCTTCTCATGAGTCATCAACTTCCTTGATGCATAAGCAACTACCTTTTCATTCTGCATAAGCACACCTCCTAAACCCATCTTAGAATCATCACAATATACCACAAAAGGTTCTCCTGGATTAGGTAATATCAAAATTGTAGCCGACGTTAATCTCTTCTTCAATTTTGAAAAACTTTCTTCACACTGAACATCCCATACAAAAGCTCTACCTTTACAAGTCAACTTAGTCAACAAAAGTGCCCACTTAGAAAAACCTTTGATAAACCTTCTATAATAACCAGCTGATCCCAAAAAGATTCTAATCTCGATAGCTGACTTTGGAGTTTCTCATAGCAACACAACATCTAACTTTGATGGATCTACAGTAATGCCACTACCTGATATCACATGACCAAGAAAACTAATCTCCTTTAACCAAAACTCACACTTAGACAGCTTTGCATACAACTTCTTCTCTTTCAAAACTTGCAATACTATTCTTAAGTGTTCTGCATGCTCTTCTTTCAACTTAGAGTAAATCAAAATGTCATCAATTAACACCAGTACAAATCGATCCAAATAAGTATGAAAGATACGATTCATGTATTCCATTAATACTCCTGGTGCATTAGTAACACCGAAAGGCATCACTGAATACTCATAATGTCCATAACATGTTCTGAAAGCCGTCTTCTAGATATCTTCATCCTTCACTTTAATCTGATGATAACCCGATCTCAAATGAATCTTACTAAACACACGAGCACCCGCCAATTGATCTATCAACTCATCTATTCTTGGAAGTGGATACTTGTTCTTGATCGTCACTTTATTCAACTGTCTATAATCAACACAAAGCCCCATATTTCCATCTTTCTTCTTTACTAACAACACTAGAGCTCCACACGGCGATAGACTTGGTCTCACAAACTTCTTTTCAAGTAACTCTTCCAATTGTTTCTTTAATTCTGACAATTCAGATTCAGACATCCTCTATGGTGCCATAGACATAGGTCTGGTACCAGGTATAAGATCAATAGCAAATTCAACTTCTCTCTCTGGCGGTACATCAGGAATTTCATCGGGGAAGACTTCAAGAAATTCACACACCACTCGTAATTCCTCAATTATAGCTTGATTCTCGACAGATAGCGATGCCATCAATGAGAAAATTTGAGCCTCTTCTTGCATCAACTTCCGCAACTGTCTAACAGATGACAGACTATCTTCCTCTTCTTCAGGAGTAGAAAACCTCACAGACTTGCTATAACAGTTAATATGAACATGATTATGCTCTAACCAATTCATACCCAGACTCAAATCCAACCCTCTTAAAGGAAAATAAACCAAATCAACATCAAAGTCTCTGTTGAAGATCGACAAAGGACACTTTGAACACACAAAAGAAGTAGTCACCGACCCCTTGGCTGGAGTGTCGACGGCCATCTCTCCATTCATAGAAGACAAAAAAAGACCCAATCTTTCAACACAATCAGTAAAAATAAAACAATAAGTAGCACCAGTATCAATAATAGTAATTAAAGGAGTACTATTAATAAAACATGTACCTCTGATGAGTCTGTCCCCACTAGCTGTCTGATTCTCAGCCAAAGTGAATACCTTACCACTGGTTTATGCCTTATTTGGTTTCTGACACTGACTACCAATGTGTCCTTCTTGACCATAATTGAAATAAATCACCTCCTTATGCTTGCACTCAGATACAACATGTTCGGTCTTACCACAACGGAAACACCTCTTCACCTCAGCAGTATACATATTACTATTGTGCCCAGGTTTTCCATATTTGAAACAAACCACACCAGCAGGAGCATCTCCCCTACTAGTCCTCTGACCCTGCACAACTTTCTGTTTACCTTTACCAGCTGGGGCATCATAAGGCTTACCATAATTCTGTTGGTTCTTACCCCTCTTCTCACTGATAATCTTATAATAAGCATTATTATCTTCTTCATAAATTCTGCAACTATCAATCAAATCGGCAAAGACATGAATCTTCTGGTATCCAACTGCCTTCTTGATCTTTGGGCACAACCCATTCTCAAACTTGATGCACTTTGAAACTCAGCGTTTGCCTCACTATAGTGTGGATAAAACATAGCCAACTCTGCAAACTTTGCAGCATACTCAACAACCGACATACTTCCTTGCTTCAGTTCAAGAAATTCAATTTCCTTCTTACCATGAACGTCTTCAGGGAAATACTTCCTCATAAATTCCCTACGAAACACAGCCCAAGTGACATTTCACCTATAACTTCCAACCTCTGACACGTCTATAGCCACCAGTCATCAGCTTCGACTGCTAGCATATGAGTACCATATCGAACCTTCTGCACTGGAGTGCAGTCCATCACACATAAGATTCTCTCAATCTCTTTCAACCAATCCAACGCTCCATCAGGATCATACTTACCCTTGAAGGTAGGCGGATTTTCCCTCTGGAAAGTTGCCAAACTATGAGATCCAGCATTCCCGTCAGCATTAGGCTGATTCTCCATAGCATGCACCATCACTTCTAAAGTAGAAGAAAGTGCAGGGCCATTCCTTCCAGCCATCTCAACTTATCACTACAACATAAACAACAGTTAGAACTCAAGTTAACAATACTCGATTGTTAAACAAAACTACGACTCAACAACTTGGTCGGATGGACCGACTTGCTCTGATACCAACTTTGTATCACCCCAATTCAACCCGACAATATATCTACAAATCAGAGTTATAATAATTCTACAACAGAATCAGGATGCCACAATTTCAACTTAAATCAGCGACATTCATTACGGATACATAACACATTAAACTTGGATGAACCAACAAAAAACATAATTCAATCTTAAAAAGAAACATCAACCTTCATAACTACGCATCGGAGTCATAATATTCAACTTAAAGGAATGTAATATCTTGTCCCACTAAGAAAACTTCAAATAACAATCATTTAAAGAACAACAACTTAAAGTTCAATCAGCTGAAATAACAACTATAAAACAACAAGCGTTCATCCCCCCGAGTGTTACGTATCAGAGCAATGACACCGACTCGAACTACTGAAGGTAAACCGCCTTCACTCTGGATTACCTTCACATTACCGACATCGGGGTAACATTCAAATAGAAGGGGTGAGATATCGAACATTATAATAGAATGCATGATAAATAAAACATTAGAATCAGTTCATACATATTCACCCTTTCTCAGATTTTTAACAACATAAGCATAATTAGATCAACCATACAACGACTCAGAATACAACACAGAATACAACTCATCTTTATGAAAATGTATGTGGTACCAACAGAGTATAACTCCCATCTTAAAAATCCTACCAATAAATAGAGGCATCAATAAGGCATAAGTCTTCTTTGCAGTTTTCCAATCTAGACTGTCACAGAGTATGCAAATGTATATGACTCAATGAATATAATATCACATACTCATAACACTCATCATTAATCGCAATGTATAAGCCTACATCACCATTATTACCAGTAAATAGAGGTAATTCATCATCATTTAAAATTCCCTACAACCTCACATTATCAACAAGAATTCACAGTGACAATCACAACAATACAACAACTCAACATAAATCAACATTGGCCATAAGCCTACCACATCAATCAATGATTCAATAATTAACATAATCAGAATGCAACTTAACAATAATTCACACATCACTGGTAACGACCAAAACATAGCATGTACAGGCAAAAAGGGATAGGGAAATACGTGCCCCTCGACATGCATAGCAACTAGGACAACATCACGACTAATTCATACTCCTTGACATGCACAGATAAAACAGAACAATAACTAACTTATGCTCATCGGCACGTCCTGCGACCTAATACCACTCGACAATCCAACATATAACCCCCGGCATGCCTCACAGCCTAAATGTCGCTCGGTACCTAGAACCATCAGCATCCTCCTCGACCACTAGTTCGGCCAATAGCACAAACACAATACAATTTATTAACGACCACATCACTACAATTCATAATTTATGGCCAACCGCTCGAAATAACAAAGTAACGGGCAATTATATTTCCTATCAACAAATTCATTAGTCATACAAGACGTGTCACGCAGAAACCTCCCTAAAACGACTACTTCAACAATTTACTAATTTTCCTGCCAACCGCTCGGAATATCCTAACGTCCTAACAACCACGTCAACCTGTGATCAACTATCCTAACCTATCCATCGATTAAACCGGGCAGTCACACAGATAACTTAAAACGTCCACAACAAACAATCAGACAACTTCGATAGCAAATTCAGAAACATCAATGCACAACAGGCCTACAATGACCAATTCCCACGTGATACACATCATAAATCTCATTATAAGGTCAGAACATCGCCTTTACCTGGATTGAAGGTCGCTCCACCAAAGCTCCGGCCGTAATCCTTGATTTACTCTGCTCGACACCGGGCAGCTTGCTCCTCTTCCGTGCAACTCTTTCGGTCAACGTACATGACTTCTTATTCTCCAACTAAAACAAATCCTTGTATTAACTTAACCTTATATATCAATCCTATTGGGCCTAACCTACACCCCCACTTTACTACTTTCAACCAATAACATAAGTCTAACACGATATATTCCAACATTATTATTATTATTAATCAACTAATTAATTAATAATAATCCAACAACTTATACCAATAATTCTCAACATCTCGCAACTTCGAAAAATAATCCAAAAATAATTTAATTAAATAATTAATTAAATTAATGGGCATTACAACTCACACTACTCTCTTGATTTCAAAGATGGATCCAATCAAGTACATTTTTTAAAAGCCTACTCTCACATGAAAAGTAGCCCGTTGGCAAATGATTTTAACTAAATATAATATCTAGTATACTACCTAGAAATCTATCAAGGGTAGTGTATTGGCGGATTATATTGCTCACCATCCTATGGAAGATGACTATGGGGCGGATGAAGTTTGAGTTTCCAGATGAGGATATTATGTACATACGAGATTGTAACATTCTCGACCCAGAGGAAGGACCCGAACCAGAATCACGATGGACGATGGTGCCTCGAATGCATTAGATAATGGTGTTGGTGCTATTATTACTTCTCCCGAAGGTTTCCACCCTCCTTTCACTGCCAGAATCTGTTTTGATTGTACCAATAATATGGATGATTATGAAGCTTGTTTTCGGATTAGAAGCTACTATTGATTTGTGAATCAAGATCTTAGAAGTCTATGGGGATTCAGCTCTAGTAATCAGTCAGATCAACAGAGATTGGGAGACTCGTAACCCTAATTTGATTCCATGTTGAGAGCATGTTATGAAGTTAATCTCGTACTTCAATGAAATCACCTTCAAGCACGTCCTGAGGGAGGAGAATAACTTGGAAGATGCTTTGGCTACTCCGTTATCCATGTTTAAAGTCAGATGGGTAAATGAGCCCCCCTCTATCACTATCTTGAGGATGGATGAGCCAACATTTTGTTATGCGATAGAAGAAGAAGTTGATTAGAAACCTTGGTTTTATGATATCAAAAGATATCTTGAAACATGAGAATACCCATAGGATGCATCCGTCATAGATAAGAATACTTTGCGAAAGTACTCAGCTAAGTTTTTCCTCAATGGTGGGATTTTGTATAAAAGGAACTATGACTTTGTTTTTCTCAGATGCATGGATAGACACGAAGCAAATAACATCATAGAAGAGATACATGAAGGTTCCTTCGAGACGCATTCCATTGGGCACACCATGGCCAAGAAAATATTGAGAGCAGGTTATTGTTGGTCTACTATGGAAAACGATTGCTACAATCACTCCAGAATCTATTACAAGTGTTAGATAAAATACATGTGCCACCCAGTCCGCTAAACATTTTAACTTCTCC
This sequence comes from Vicia faba, assembly GCA_948472305.1. Classification (NCBI taxonomy): domain Eukaryota; kingdom Viridiplantae; phylum Streptophyta; class Magnoliopsida; order Fabales; family Fabaceae; genus Vicia; species Vicia faba. The sequence goes on from OX451737.1 coordinate 490,819,792, forward strand.
TTGGCCCTTTAAAATGTGGGGCATTTAAATGATTGGATGCATTGATCCGACTGCTTCCAATGGGCATCACTTTATTCTGGTTGCCATTGATTACTTCACCAAATGGGTCGAAGCTGCATCGTATGCCAACATCACCAAGCAGGTGGTTACTTGCTTTATCAAGCAGAATATTATTTATCGTTATGGGATTCCCGAGAAGATCATTATTGATAATGGATCGAATCTCAACAATAAGATGATAAAAGATATGTGTGAAAGTTTCAAGATAAAGCATCACAATTCTTCTCCATGCCGTCCAAAGATGAATGGTGTTGTTGAGGCATCAAATAAGAACATTAAGAAGATTGTGTAGAAAATGGATGTGACCTACTAAGATTGGCATGAAATGTTATCATCTGTGCTGCATGGTTATTGTACTTCGGTGCATACTTTGACTAGGGCAACCCCCTTCTCTCTAGTATACGGTATGGAAGCAGTCCTGCCCGTGGAAGTGGAAATTCCTTCTTTAAGGATTATGACAGATGTACAGCTTGATGAAGCTGAGTGGGTTCAGAATAGACTTGATCAATTGAATCTCATCGATGAGAATAGATTAACATTTATTTGCCAACGGAAGTTATATCAGAGGAGGATGAAGAAAGCTTTTGACAAGAAAGTGCGTCCTCAGAATTTCCAAGTTAGAGATCTTATGCTGAAGAGGATCTCGTCTCCCAATAATACAGATGCTCGGGGAAAATAGGCTCCGAATTGCGAAGGACCATATGTTGTAAAGAAGGTCTTCTCAAGAGGTGTTAGTTCTCTTGTTTTAGGATTGGCTTAATTTTTGTAAAAAAAATAATAAAAGAAATAATGTAATGTAGAATAGGATGTATAAACTTGCTAAGTAGAACATGTACAACAAGAAGTCCTATTACAATTTCAGAACATGTTGTGTTGAACTTTTCCAACAACTGGAATAACATGTCAAAGAAGATGTCATGACATCACGCCTGCTGAGCTGGATTAATGAGATTCAGTTTCTTCTTAACATAGGCATAATATTCAGGAGAATATTATGCATCCTATGTGGCACATATTTAAATACATAGAAAATTCAATCAGAAATCAAGGAGAATGAATACTTTCTAAATAAGGAGATTATTTAGGAAAGTAAAGATTGAAGACCTTTTTTGGGGCAGAAGTTTCTACAGTTTGTTACAACTGATTTGCTGTGATTGAAGGCCCAAAACAAGTTGGGTAATAGGTTATAAATAGAATGGTTTGTAATGTAGAAAATATACAACTCTAGATGTAAAAGTCTAGGGTTTTGTCAAGGTAAACCTCCTGGGTTGTGGGAAGGTTACCATGTTCACCTCAAAGCCTGTAGGTAAGAGGTGTGTTGTTCTTAGAGGAAGCTTTGAAGCAACTCCACAATGTGTTCTTAATTAGGAGAAAAGCTAACAAGTAGTGGACTTTGGCTTGGAAACTTAGCTAGATTGTCATGGAAGTGTGTCTTCCAAATTTATATCTGTATGATCAGAATCTTGGTGAAGGGCGGTTGATGCAGTGACTGAGATGTTGAATTCTAGACATCATTGCGATGATTGGAAGTGGAATGGGGATATTCCATATCTATGGAGGACCTAGGTAGAAGGGTCATTGGGTAGTGATTAAGTACGTAGATCGTCAACGGGAGTTTTGTCTATAGGATCTGCAAATTGATACTGCTGATAGTGGACTTCATTCTTGGCTTGGTAGCCTCCAGAGTAGGTGTTGTTGTACACTGAACTGGGTAAACAATTCTAGTGTGTTCTTTATTTTTTCAGTACTATTTTATCTTTCCTATATGTTATTTTTTCTGATGTACCAGAATTTCAATTGGTATCAGAGCAGGCACCCTGTTCTACTTTGGGTGAGATCCTGGGAAGGTACTTTATGGTTATGGGAAAGGAAGAAAGTATTTACTGAAAAGAGGTATGAACTTTGTTGTACCCCAAAATTTGCCCTCTCATTTTATCAAGATTTCCCCTCACAAGACTCTTTGAACTCAAGACCAAGCTAGGGTTTACTCTGCTCAAGACATCTCCTTGCATTGATGACCTGAAATTAGGGTTTAAGTTTTCACAAGGATTTTTGGACTTCCAATGCTCAAAGTGACTTTCATACTTCATGTTGGACTTATAAGATGGCCCATACCAAGTTTCAAGATTTGAATCAAATTTTTGCCCAGTCAATTGCACAGTTGACCTAGAAATCAACTGTATTGGGGAAAAAGTCAATTGTGGCCAATTTACAGTAAAAACTCATAATTGTTTTGATCCACGTTAACATTATAGACTCATATGAACCATTTGATCAAGTTTGGACCACAACTCCTCAAGAAATTTGATCAGATCATCAAAAGGGGGAAAATGGTCATTTTTAGGGTTTTGACTGTATAAGGGCAATTTCTGATTTTTCACCTAGCCAATGGCAAATTGGGTTCAAGAATGGTTTCAAGGACTCAATGGCATCATCTTGACCTAACCACAAGGTTCAAAAGATCCCAAAAGCATTGGATTGACAGATGAATTTTTCAGTCAACTGATCAAAAATCAATTGTACACTAAAAAGTCAAACTTTGACTTTTTGGTCAAAATCAAGTGCCAAGGGTCATTTTTAATCAAGATATGCCAAAACATGAAACTTGTTCATCAATAAACTTAATTTTTCAAATTAGGGTTTAAGATTGAAAAAATTTCATAACTTAGAATTTTTCTAAGTTATGAGATTTTCTTATTTTTTTCCCAACTTTGCCTAACATTTTCACCATGATGAAATTGGATTAAAATAAAACTTCTAACATGAAAGTTGTAATCCTCCACAAAATATACAACTTTGATTCACAAATTTTTCCCAAAAGATTCTTGTATCTCAAGTTATGATTTTTTGAATAAAGGTCCATGAAACTTTTAACTTAGTGAAATTTTGCCCTAGTGTAGGCAGAATTTTGACCTATCTTCATGGCCATTTTTCACCTAGTTCCCATTGGAATTTAAAAATGAATTTCAAATATGGATTGTAGAGAATGTTACAAGATTTCCAAAATGTCCAATAACTCTCCAAAATCATTTATGGTTAGGGAGAATCGAAGGTTTGAATTTGGCAAAAAGTCACTTTGATCCATGGCATTTTTCATGTTGCTACAAATTGCAAATTCTATCCAGCCTTACTTGTACTTGCTCACATGTCTCTAAACCATTCTGCACTTAAAAATTGAATTCAAACTCAATGGATTGAAGCTTTGTTCTGATCAATAGAGGTTTACACAAGGGATTAATCCAAAAATAGCAAAAAGGCAACATTGCCATTTTTATAAAGTTGGCTTTATGTCAAGTTGTTCCTCTTGAGCCTTGAACCATTTCTTTTGCAGAAAACAAAGTTCACTAATATTAGGCAATTTTTACCAACTCTTGGCAGACCCTAAGCTAGATGATACAACCCTTTGCATTGTCATTTCACACTTTTCTTAAAAAGCCAAGTGAACTTGCAAAAACAAAGAGAACTCTTGTATCTGATAAAACCAACTCTTGTAAACATTCAAAACAAGTTTTGCATGTTTCCTTGAGCAAAAAACACGAGCTATCCACTTCCCAAGCCTTCCAAAACACAAAAACACAATCTTCTTGCAAAATAGGGAAGCTTCTGCAGTTGCACCTCCATATCACAAACCACTCGTGCATTTTTCCCCAAACCTCTTCCAATACACTCCATACAACCCACCTAAGCTCTCCTAACAATTGGCCAGTAACTGTAACTCCATTTACACCCTTCACCATTTCTGATTTCAGCTTGTGCAGGTTGACTTATACAAGCTTATTCACGAAAGTTCAAAGCCAACTAAGCATTGGGGAAGGTCAGAGGAGGTTCAAGCAAGCTCACAAACATCTCAGGCCTCACTAAAAATCTCTACATTTCCATACTCGAGTTCAACTGAAACAGGTATTTTCCAACTTTCTATCTCTCTATTTAGGAATCATTAGGCTTAGGTTTGTGAATAAAAAATGTAGTACTCATTGCCCTTAAGCTGTACATATGCATAGATTTTATTTAAGTTAATTGTGTTGAGAGAATTTGATTGATGAACTTCCTGAAAAAGTTAGGTTAGAAATTAGGGCCAGAGAAATTCTCTCTGATCTTTGAGAGTTAGATTAAGTTCTTTACATGGTTGGAATCATGTTGAAAAATGCTATAACTTTCATGTTGCAAGTTTTTGTTTTTAAGCACAAATGCAGGATTTCCAATTTTGAATATAATACGCGCGCGTTTCCTTGTGCTGGAAGACAGGGACGAAGAGGAACCTTGGGCTGGGCTTGGATTGTGTTGCTTTTTGCACCCCCTAGGCCTACAGTTTACACCGCTTGGCCCATTGTTTTATATTTTTCATTTCTTTTTTTAATTTATGATTTTATTTCATTTTTCTAAACACTAAAAAAAATACCAAAAACATTTTCATAAATTTTCACATTTTATTTTATTATTTTTATTATTTTTTGGACATAGAAATAATTATTAAATAACATACTTTTATTTTCTTAATAAAAACTAGAAAATAATACATAAAAATATTATATTTTTATTTTTATTATTTACATACTTAAATAATATTTTTTCTTATCTATTTTTATTTTTGACATTTGTATATATTTTATTATTTTATTTGATTGTATATAAATAATATAACTAATATATATACTTTCTTAAAACAAATTAGGGTTCCCACCTTAATAAAAATAACCTTTTATTTTCTTATGTTTAATGCATTAAATATTTTATTTTTACATATATAAAAATAATACAAAAACATTTTTTTTTGCATATTTATAATATATTGCATATTTATTTAATTTTCCATTTAAATATTTGCCTATTTATTTATTTGCCAATTAATTCAATTTGGTTGTAATAATTTTAGGGTTTCAATTTCTTGCAAATATCCCTTATTCAAAATTGTACCCCTCCCTATATCAATGTTGTAATAGTTGTAGATTTACTTTTACGCATTTATAGCTTTCAAATATGCATGATAGAGATTAGGGTTTGTATGCAATATCCAAAATCAAAACAAATAGCTAGACCTAATACAAGACATAAAAACATGTAAATTGACAATACAATGCACACATACACCCCTAGGGTTTCATCCACTTGTTGCCTTTAAAATGGCCATGGTATGCATGTTGAGTATCTTGGCAAAAAAAAAAAAGATCATAGTCCCTCGATGACGCTATCTTAGTTGCCTAAATAATATGATCTAGTCCCTTAAAAAACTTGCATAAGATACTTAGCACAATTGCTATCATGGTCAATACGATGACCCGCGCCTGTCCCGTTTAACATCCAAATACAAGGTTGTTTACCAAATACAATGGTAAAACAACAATATAAAAGGGTTAAAAATGTGTAGGAAAGATCTTTGAGTATATAGGGTAGATGCTTTTAGTTACTTGATCAAACTTGCAAACATCCTTGCTATTTTCAAAAATACATCACAACATAATTTCAAAACATTTCCCAAAACAAACTTCCAAACTTTCAAACATTGAAACATTTTTCAAAAGGAAATACACCTTTGTATACATTCAAACAAGAATCATTACAAAGGTTGCCACAACAATGGCCTCTTTTCAAAAAATTTTCAAAACCACACACGAAGCACCATTTCAAACAATTGAAAAGCAAAAACAAGTGATCTAAACAAGTAACTAAGAGCCCATGGAAAACCATGGATGAAAAGGGTGCTAGCACCTCCATTTTCATAATTTACCCCCCGAACCCAAGAAAACATCTCAAAGGTCTTTCCTGTGCTTTTTGACCTTTCCTTTGGATAAAATAAAAAGTTGGTGGTGACTCTTGCTAAACCGAAACATTTGCGAACACAAATGCAAAACCTCAAGTCATTTCTCCCACTGTATCACAGAACTGGCGACTCTGCTGGGGAGTATATAAAAGTGGGGTTACCTTAGGGTTTAGATCACCTTTACATGCTTACCTTGTTTGCTTTGATTGCTTTACATTTGGTTCTATTGTTTCGGTTTGAAATCCTCTACCCGGATTTGGGAAACATTCATAGGTAAATAGCAATACGTTATGGAAACTGTGCGGGGTATACCGACATGGTTGAAGCAATAGTTATATTAGTACAACATATTTGTGGATACCGGTAGCCTTTGAGTCAATCAAAGAGAATACGGGGCTGCTGAGTGATGTCATGAAGCACTAATGGACTTTTAGAACCTTTACTTGACCATCTTGGCCTTATTAGGGGTAGTGAGATGACCGGCTTTGGTGCAGTCCGAAGTTGGTAGATACTAGATACTACATTCATTGAGGGTTATTTTCTTGGAATATTTTGGTTGCCAGTAAAGTGGCTAAACTGAAACAATAAACACAGAAAATAATTCGGTGATATTGAGCTCCTTAGAACCCGGTTACTATTTATAGGACAGGTTGATTTGCTTGTGTGATTTGCTTGTACATATACTTGTGCATACATCATGAACATCATGAAGCATCATATGCATCCACTAACCATTTCAAGGGTTTGGATTTTCATCTTTGTTCCCGTTTTGTAGGTTATGGAATCACTCCACAGGAAAACAATCCAGGTCAACCTTGTGAGAATCCCTCCTCAGCTCAAGGAGCTTGCTTCCAAGATTCCAGAGAATTCTCCCTTCACTGAAAGACATGGTAGACTTCTCAACTTGGTCAACTCCAACATTTAAGAAGACATGGTGAAAGTTCTCTTCCAGTTCTTTGACCCTCCACACCATTGCTTTACATTTCCTGATTACCAACTAGTACCTACTTTGGAGGAATTTTCTCAACTCTTGAGGATTCCTATTCTCCATCAACTACCCTACAACGGTACAGAAAGAGAGCCAAAGCCCGAAGATGTTGCTCAAGCCTTACACTTGCAACCATCTGATATCAAAGGTCATTGGGAAACCAGAAGTGGTGTCAAGGGTTTCTTGGCAAAGTTTCTGTTTGAGAAGGCACAAGACTGCTGGGATTCTCTAGATCTGCAAGCTTTTGAGGAGATTGTAGCACTTCTCATCTATGGATTGGTCTTGTTCCCAAACCCTGACCAGCTTATAGATGTGAATGCTGTCAAGATTTTCATATCTCGGAATCCTGTGCCTACATTGCTTGGGGACATCCTACACTCATTTCACACACGAACAATGAGGAAAAGAGGTGTTCTCACGTGTTGTACTCCTCTTCTAGCAAGGTGGTTTATTTCTCACCTTCCCCAGTCAGTCTTGAAGAATGAGCAAGGCATGAGGTGGTCACAATGATTGATGACTCTTACACATTCTGATGTTCATTGGTGTTCTCGGTCCAGAGAAAATGTCATCATCATTGATCATTGTGTGGAATTCCCTAATGTTCCATTACTTGGCATTAGGGGAGGTATCACCTACAACCCCTTCTTGGCTCTGAGACAATTTGGGTATGCCCGAAGGGATGGCCCACATGACATGCTGATTCCAGACTTGGTTTTTGACTTTGACAACGATGCTCAAGGACTTCGACAAAGGTTTATCCGAGCTTGGAGGATGCCTAACAAGGTAGACAGTAAGACACTGGGACACAAGAATTCCATCCCCCTTGAGCCTTACCTCAAGTGGGTACGAACCCGTGCCCAGAGTCTTATGATGCCTTACCCCTACATTCTCCCTGTGATCAAAGAGCCTATTATGGAAGGATAGGTTCCATACACCCTCCTACATCCTGACATGCCAACATCACTTGAAGATTTGCAAAATAGTTGGATACAACTCAAGGAAGAACGACACACTTTTGAAGCCAGCTTCTGCGCCAGTGAGAAGAAGGTTTTAGAACTTACTCGTCGACTCCACGAAGAGCAGACTCTCAACACCTACATCGCACCAAAGAGGATGCGCAACGTCTTTTTACCTTAGAATTTTATATTATTTTACCCATGGGGCATTTATGTACTAATAATTCTATCTTATTAATATGACGTGCGTTCTTTTTTATTTGCAACAAATTTGAATTTCTGAATCCTTGAATGCATTACATGAATACATATCATTCATCATATGCATAAGCAGGTCTTCGCACCAGGTTTCCTTATCTCTCTGCTGTTTATTTCAGCAAGATGGATATAGAGCAGATGGTCAAAGACCTACAAGCGCAGAATTCACAGTTCCAACAACTACTCATGACCTTGGAAAAGGGTCAGGAGGATCTTAAAGCACTACTGGAAAAGGAAAAGGAAAAGGAGAAAAAGAAAAAGAAAAGAGTTGGTGTGGCTACTATGGGAAGAAGATTTGAGAACCAAGCTATAAGGGTCCTGGATTTCCCCTCAACATCCGATGAAGGGGTAGGAAAGGGAAAGGGAGCTGCAGTGCCCTTCGAGTTTGAGGAAGAAGAAGAAGAAGAAGAGGACGAAGACTACTCTGAGCAGCAGTACCCTCCTACAGATGACAAGTACAAGAATCTGGAAGAGCGTCTGACTGCCATGGAGGTACAAAGAGTGCCTGGGCTGGACTTCGAAGAGCTAGGGTTGGTTGATGGGATTGTGATTCCCCCTAAATTCAAGGTACCTACATTTGCTAAATACGATGGTTTGTCTTGTCCGAAGATGCACCTACGGTCTTACGTCAGAAAGATCCAACCTCATTCTTCTGATAAGGATCTGTGGGTCCACTTTTTTCAAGATAGTTTGTCGGGTACGCAATTAGATTGGTTCTACCAGCTTGAGAGATCTGATGTGCACAATTGGGAGGATTTTACGGCTTCCTTCTACAGACAATATCAATATAATACGGACTTAGCCCCTACTCGTACTCAATTACAGAGTATGGGTATGGTCTCTAATGAATGCTTTAAAGAGTATGCCCAGAAATGGAGGGACTTGGCTGGAAGGGTGTAGCCACCATTGTCTGAGAGAGAGCTTGTGGATATGTTTTTGGGGACCCTGTCAGGTCCATTCTTGAATCACTTGATCGGGAGTTTGTCTGCGGGGTTCACCGAGTTAATTCTGACTGGTGAAAGAGTTGAAGCTGGAATCAAGAGCGGTAGAATTCAAAAGGATGCATCTGCTTCCGCTGCTATCAAGAAGACCTTTCCAGCCAAGAAAGAGGTGTCAACTGTTTACTCTCAAAGAGGTCGAGGAAGAGTTGAGCATCGGCCAACGGTAGGGGCTGTAATGATTTAAAAGATTGCAACTGATCAGCCTAGAAGCAATCAACCCAGGACCAACCAACAAAGAGCGGAAAGGCCTGCTAGGAAGTTCACCAAAATAAACATGACGCCTGTCCAGGTTCTCCCCCATCTCTTAAAGTTAAACCTTACAACCCTGAGAGAGGCACCGCAAAATCCGAATACAACTTCTCCTTTTTACCATGCCAACACCAAGTGTGCCTATCATCCAGATAGCGTGGGGCACGACACCAACAATTGTTGGGCCCTCAAAAATAAGATCCAGGATTTAATAGATGCCAAAGAGGTAGAGTTTGACGCCCCTGAAAAACCTAATGTGATCTCTGCCCCAATGCCAAAACATGGTTCATAATGTCCATACTGTTGAAGAAGATCTTTATGTTGCATTGTTGATGACTTAATGACTCCATTACCAATAATCAAGATGAATCTGTTGAAAGCCGGGATTTTCCCGGGCTCTGAAAAAGATTGCTACTGTTGCTTGTCCTTACAATCCGACTGTCCGTTGTTGAAGTTAGGCATCCAAGGCCTAATGGATAATTAAGAAATCCTCTTTGAGAAAACTCTTGTTATACTGTCTCCTGTCAAACATGTTGCTATAATCACCATTTCCGCCAATCTTTCCAAGGTCTCCAAAAGTCCTGTTAAGATTAAACCCGATCCAAAGATTGTACCTCTAAAGATAACTATGCCGGGGCCTATCCCATACAAGTCCAACAAAATAATATCGTGGAATTATGGAGGAGAGATCTTCTACCACGGTGTTAAGCAGATTGAATCAGTTGAAGAAAGTTCCGATGAAGAGACTCCTGACATAGGAAATATTGCTGGGACGAGTAAAATTACCCGCATCAGAAGAATTTTCTCTCCGGAGATTGCTCCTCCAAGGGCAATCTTCGGACCCTCAAGTGCTCCAAAGGTTACTCCTGTGTCGGTCAACATCTCTGTGCAAACTCCAGTGATTGAAGAAATTGTTACTCCCGTAGTTGTACCCTCTGCTGTCGCTGCTGATAAAGGTAAGGGGATCCAAGAAGCGCCCGTCATAACGAGGGCTCATCCTTTAGTCATCCCTAATACCACTCAAAAGGAAATGGAGGAGATTTTAAAAATAATTAAGAAAAGCGACTATGATGTCGTAGAACAACTGGGGCAAACCCCTTCAAAAATCTCTATGTTGGCCTTGTTGCTCTGTTCCAAAGCTCACGCCAAAGCTTTGATCAAGTTCTTGAAGACGGCCCATGTGCCTCAGGAAACCTCCGCGGACCATTTCCAGGAGTGTGTAGCCAGCCTAACAGCCGATAACGGTCTTGGATTCTCCAATGCCGATTTAACATCTAAGGGGAGAAAGCATAATGACGCGCTGCATGTCTCGGTGGAATGCAGATGGACTACTTTAGCTCACGTTCTGGTTGATATCGGGTCGTCTTTAAATGTCTTGCCAAAGAAAGCATTGGATAGACTAGGTTGTGAAGGTCTAATTTTGAAGCCCAACAATGGCATCGTCAGAGCCTTTTATGGTTCTAAGCGGATGGTCCACGGGGAGGTGGACATCCCGATTAAAGTGGGTACGGAAACTTTCAACTCCACATTTTATGTCATAGACATCTGTCCCTCCTACTCTTGCTTGTTGGGAAGACCCTGGATTCATCATGCTGGAGCCGTTACATCTACTCTACATCAGAAGCTTAAGTACCCTGTCCAGGGGAAATTATGACAGTTCGCGATGAAGAGGAATACATGATAAGCCATCTTAATTCTTTCCGCTATGTGGAATTGGATGGTGAATTCGTCGAAACCCCCTTTCAGCATTACGAGGAGGTAACTCAGGAAGTTGCAGCAGTGCCTTCTGTACCCATCATTACCAAACTTGTGTCCCGGATGTCATCCCTTAAAGATGCAAAGGCTGTGATTGAGGAAGGAGGAAGCACAGTATGGGGTCAGCTGCCAGATTTTCCTTACAAGACAGATAAATTCGACTTGGGTTTCACTGCTTCTGCTCAAAAGGTTGTACGCCACTCCCAGGATGGAGGGCCACCATTGAAGATCACTCATCATGGAGTTCATGCTTTGGAGGATGGTGAAGATGAGAGCAACTTTGAAGATTGGATTTTCCCGACCGTTGAAGGAGGACTATGCAATTGGGAGGCAAAGGATTTTGTTCCCATTACTTTCATCAATCAGTAATTTATCTTTCGAACATTTTCCGTTGGTCTATAATAATTCTTAAACAATTCGTACACTTTTTGCCTTATGCCTTACCCGAGGCATATAGGTCCATTTGTAAGGGCTTGATTTTTTTTCATCTTCATATGCCATTTTAATGAATCATGGACATTTTCATATATAAACTTTTATGTTCATTGTCTTTCTTTTTACATTTTATCTGTTTAAAGATGGCTATTCCTTACACACACCCACACTCAAAAAATGCAGGTACCCATCCACTCCGGATTCCATGGGTAACAATTCTGCTATGGCCTTCAGTGACTCTGAAGATCTGGTCAATCATGCCGAATACGAAGGTGATGAAGACTGTGAAGTGCCTCGAGATTTGGCTAGACTGCTGCAACAGGAAGAAAGGGCTATTCTACCTCATGAGGAGTTGTTAGAGACTATCAACTTGGGAACAGAGGAAGACAGAAAAGAAGTTAAAATGGGTGCCAACCTAGAGCCAAATGTCAAGGAGCGCTTAGTTCAGCTGTTGAATGAATATGTTGAGATCTTCTCATGGTCATACGAAGACATGCCGGGACTGGATACAGATATTGTGGTTCACCGTCTCCCTATAAGAGAAGATTGTCCACCCATCAAACAGAAAGTCCGCCGAATGAGGCCCGACATGTCTGAAAAGATCAAAGCTGAAGTGATGAAGCAGTTCAATGTTGGCTTCCTTGCTGTTACTTCCTATCCACAATGGGTTGCTAACATTGTGCCTGTGCCTAAGAAGGACGACAAAGTCAGGATGTGCGTGGATTACAAAGATTTAAACAGGGCTAGCCCTAAAGATGACTTTCCACTACCACACATTGACATCTTGGTTGACAATACAGCTCAGCATAAGGTATTTTCTTTCATGGATGGATTTGCAGGGTACAACCAGATTAAAATGGCCCCTGAAGACATGGAGAAAACTACTTTTGTTACACAGTGGGGTACGTTCTGTTATAAAGTGATGCCATTCGGACTGAAGAATTCCGGGGCAACCTATCAACGCACCATGGTGGCTTTGTTTCACGATATGATACATCATGAGATTGAAGTCTACGTAGACGACATGATAGCCCATTCACAAACTGAAGAAGAGAACCTCGACCATCTGCAAAAGCTATTTGTCAGATTGAAAGAGTACAAGCTCAGACTGAACCCTAACAAGTGCACTTTCGGAGTCAGGTCCGGTAAACTCTTGGGATTTATTGTCAGTAACAAAGGCATCGAGGTTGATCCTGCCAAAATCAAAGTTATATAAGAAATGCCTGCCCCTCGCACTGAGAAGGAGGTCAGAGGTTTCTTGGGACGCCTAAACTACATTGCAAGGTTCATCTCTCACCTAACATCTACATGTGAACCAATCTTCAAGCTGTTGAAGAAAGATCAGGTGGTTAAATGGAATGATGACTGTCAAGTTGCTTTCGATAAAATCAAGGAGTATTTGCTGGAACCTCCTATCTTGATTCCACCCGTCGAAGGAAGGCCGTTAATCATGTATCTGACCATTCTGGAGAATTCAATGGGGTGCGTACTGGGCCAACATGACGAGTCTGGCCGAAAAGAGCATGCCATTTATTACCTTAGCAAAAAGTTTACCGACTGTGAGACTCGCTACTCACTGCTCGAGAAAACTTGTTGCGCTTTGGTATGGGCTGCTCGCCAGCTAAGGCAGTATATGTTGACACACACAACTTTACTGATCTCTAAGATGGATCCGATCAATTACATCTTCGAGAAGCATTCTCTATCCAGAAGAATCGCTAGATGGCAGATGATCCTCACCGAATATGATATACAGTACACGACCCAAAAATCCATAAAGGGGAGTGTGCTGGCCGATCATCTGGCCCATCAAGCTGTCGAAGATTACCAATCCATGAGGTTCTACTTCCCCGATGAAGATATCATATCTTTGAGAAACATTGAAGAAAACGGACTGTATGACAAACCTGAACAAGGATCCCGATGGACTCTATACTTTGATGGTGCCTCCAACGCACTTGGGAACAATATCGGTGTTGTGCTCATCTCTCCACAAGGTTGCCATACACCTTTCACCGCTAGAATCTGCTTCAGCTGCACCAACAACATGGCCGAGTATGAAGCTTGTATCTTTGGTCTCAAGGCTGCTATTGACTTGGGAATCAAATATTTGGTTGTGTTTGGGGACTCAGCTTTGGTTATTAGTCAAATCAAATGAGAGTGGGATAATAAACATCCTAATCTCATCCCATAAAAAGAGCACGTCTTGACATTGCTACCTCACTTCGAGCAGATCACCTTTGAGCACTTCCCGCGAGAAGAGAATCAGCTAGCAGATGCGCTAGCTACAATGTCATCCATGTTTAAACTTAACTGGGATAATGAGGCTCCTCAAATCACCATCGAACGGATGGACGAACCCGCACATTGTCACGAGATTAATACCGAAGAAGTAGTGGAACGACCTTGGTTTCATGACGTCAAAAGGTATCTCGAAGCACAAGAATACCCTGAAGGAGCTTCAGTTAATGACAAAAAGTTCTTAAGGAGGTTCGCGACAAAGTTTTTCCTAAGCAATGGTATCCTATACAAGCGCAATCATGATTGTGTTCTGCTCTGTTGTATGGGCAAGGTTGAAGCTGAGCAGATCATGGCCGAATTGCACAATGGTACATTTGGCACCCACTCGAGCGGTCATACGATGGCTAAGAAGATTCTAAGGGCGGGCTATTATTGGTCTACCATGGAAGCTGACTGTCATCAACATTCCCGTACTTGTCACAAATGCCAAATCTATGCTGACAAGGTACATATTCCTCCAATTCCTCTCAATGTCCTAACAGCTCCTTGGCCATTCTCTATGTGGGGAATCGACGTGATTGGAGAGATCAAGCCTACAGCGTCCAATCGACACCGCTTCATCCTGGTGGCCATTGATTACTTTACCAAGTGGGTCAAAGCAGCTTCCTTCGCATCCGTTACAAAGAATGTGGTTGCTCGCTTCATCAAGCAGAATCTCATTTATCGGTATGGCATCCCTGACAGAATTATCACTGACAACGGTACAAACTTGAATAACACTATGATCACCGCTATGTGCGAGCAGTTCAAGATTCAACATCACAATTCATCTCCCTATCGGCCAAAGATGAACAGTGTTGTTGAAGCTACGAACAAAAATATCAAGAAGATCATTCAAAAGATGATAGTCACCTACAAGGACTGGCATGAGATGTTACCGTTTGCTCTGCACGGGTACCGTACCATGGCACGAACATTAACTGGGGCAACACCCTATTCTTTGGTATATGGCATGGAAGCTCTCTTACTTGTCGAGGTTCAGATTCCTCCTTGAGAATCATGAAGGATACTGGTTTGAGTGAAGACGATTGGATTCAGACCCGGCTTGATCAACTTAACTTGATTGACGAAAAGCGACTTACTCCTGTTTGCCATGGTCAGGCGTATCAGAGACGTATGATCAAGGCCTTCAACAAGAAAGTCAGGCGCCAGGTATATCAAGTCGGGGACCTTGTAATCAAGCGGATCATCTTTCCGCGAAGTGATCCCAGGGGAAAATGGACTCTTACTTACGAAGGACCATTTGTGATCAAAAACATATTTTCTGGTGGGGCAATGATCTTAACCACCATGGACGGTGATGACCTACCGCACCCTGCGAACGCAGACATAGTCAAAAGATACTACGCATAAACGACCCGACAAGTTGAAAACCCGAAAGGGCGACTTGGGAAAAAATGGGCATCCCGGTGAATCGAAAACCCGAAAGGGCGGTTCAGTAAAAAATTAGGGATAAATAAAAAAAATAATCTGTACACCCGGTAAGTTGAAAAACTGAAAGGGCGACTTGGGCAAAAAAGGGTTTCCCGGTGGGCTGAAAACCCGAAAGGGCGGTCCAGGCAAACGTTAGGGAATTAAAGCGTATGACTATGTCTCGTCGGAACACTTTAAGGACAATCTCTTCACCAGACAAGCCCTGGGCTTCTGATCAACTCAATCATCATCGGACAAAGCAACGAATGGACAAGATGTCCAGAGTTACGAAGGCTATGGAAGAATGGGAACCCCATGGAATTTTTACACATAGCCACCTTTCTTTGTATAATTTTTTCTCATTTTTTATGACAACATTCTCTTACTAGGATGTCTGTCTCCTTTGTACAAAATACTTACACAAAGTTAATACAAAGATACTTCAAAGTGCAGAAAATTATTTGCCCTTTCTTTCTTATACTTGTGTTTTATTTGAAAACGTCCAATGATTTATTAAATGAGCATATGCATTTGAATATAATCACTGTTTTTAAATAAACGAAATGGGAAAGAATAATTATTGATAGGTTGGAATTATAGGAAAACGTCTTTAGGCTATTCCAAGTGAAATCCCCTGCAGTACATCATCGAGGTCCCCAGTGGAGCCAAAGCCTTGAAATACATGCCCCCCGCGGAGTTAAATTCAAAATCCCCACCAGAACTAAGTTTCCAAACTCCCAATCCCCAGCGGAGCAAGAAAACTTTGAACTGCAGATCCTCAGCAAAGATGAAACTTTCTTCCCCAACGAAGTCCAAAACTTCAACCCTTAAACCCCTGTGGAAGACCATTCGGTTTCCTCCGATTCCCCAGAGGTATATCTTGAAACCAGAAAACTCCCCTGCAAGTTATCTTAGAACCTGACAGCTAACCAGGCAACAGCTTCGGATAATTCCTCAATAAATTGGCATACAACCCAAGATTTTGAAAACTCTCCAACAGAATAAACTTTCTCCCCACAGAGTTATTTCCCAACGGATTGAAGATTCTCAATCCCCAGCCACAGTCATCAAGTTTCTCGGGACTCCCCAAGCAGGTTTCTCAAGCAGCACTCGACATTATTCTTACAACGGAATGTCTATCATGTTCCAACATCAAAGGACTTGAAGGATCCCTATATCCCCAGGAAAGTTGTGAAGCATTCTCACATTCCCATAGAAGTTGTCCAAGTTTTGATAATCCCTGCGAGTTGCCAAGGATTTTATATCCATAACAACAGTCGAGGATTTATCTTCCGTGACAGCAGTCAAAGATTTTATTATCTCCAGTTATCAGGGATTTATTTTCCTCAGCAAGACAGCTAATCAGCTTACATGCACATACATTACATTCACAAATCATGAACATTGATAAAACACATATATTGCATCATACATTTCTTGTAACATAAATTTGTGTTTCAGCTAACATTTTACCCTTTTCAGGATGAGATTAGCAGCTATCTTTAACAAATATTCAAAGCTCAAATACAGTTTAGAGATGCTCCAGATACGGATGCTATTCTATTGCTTATTCAAATCAATGCTCTGATTCCTGTTCCATTTCAAAATTATGAAGCCCAGATTCGACCGAATAATATCTTGATCATACTGAAGCCCGGAGATCGACCGAAGAATAGTTGAATCCCCAGCGAGTTTTTGTGAAGCCTGGATTTTGACCAGATAGCAATACAAGACTGTGAAGCCTGAATTTTGACCAAATAATAGTAAATTACACTGTGAAGCTTGAATTTTTACCAAATAACAGTTTACTCGGCCAATTGCTTTGAAACCCGGATTCAACCGGATATTAGTAGGCCCCAAAATCAAAGGGAAGCCCGGAGGCGACCAGATAACCATTTGTTTTCCTTCTGAAGCCTGGATGTTGACCAGATAAGAAGTAAGGTATCATGAAGCCTGGATTTTGACCAGATAGCAATACAAGACTGTGAAGCCTGGATTTTGACCAGATAACAGTGAGGTACACTGTGAAGCTTGGATTTTGACCAAATAGCAGTTTACTTGGCTAATTACTAAGAAGTTTGGAGTCAACCAGATATTAGTATGCCTTAAATTCAAGTTGAAGCCCGGAGGCGACCAGATAACAGCTTAATTCCTTCTAAAGCCTGAAGCACGACCAGATAAGAATTGATAAATTGCGAAGCCTGGAGAACAACCAGATAGCAAGTCTAAACTCATCCCCCAAGTAAGTCACTGAAGAGCCTGGAGCACGACCAGATGGCAGTGCATTTTCACCTCTTCAGACCAAGAGATGATTCCTCAGTAGAATAACCGATGACTGAAGCTCTTAAAATTCTATTTCCACCACGACAAAGACCAGCATTCCCCGACATGATCCTCCTCAACAACAGGTATACGAGTTCTCGCAAAGGAATCTCTTATGCGATTGACACTTCTTGGATGGCATCTTTAAGCCCATCTCCCGCAAGATTCTATCATCACCAAATGGCATCTTTAAGCCCATTCCTTCAACCACGTCTTGACGAGTGCAAATTTACGGGCACTCTAGTGTCCAATCCTCTTTTACCTTCGAGTCACGAAAGGCAAACTCGCCAATATAACTCTTCAGGTTCAAGAAGATTGAACAGGGGCAGCTGTTGTACCCCAAAATTTTCCCTCTCATTTTATCAAGATTTCCCCTCACAATACTCTTTGAACTCAAGACCAAGCTAGGGTTTGCTCTGCTCAAGACATCTCCTTGCATTGATGACCTGAAATTAGGGTTTGAGTTTGCACAAGGATTTTTTGACTTCCAATGCTCAAAGTGACTTTCATACTTCATGTTGGACTTATAAGATGTCCCATACCAAGTTTCAAGCTTTGAATCAAATTTTTGCCCAGTCAATTGCACAGTTGACCTAGAAATCAGTTGTATTGGGGAAAAAGTCAATTGTGACCAATTTACAGTCAAAACTCATATTTTTTTGATCCACATCAACATTATAGACTCATATGAACCATTTGATCAAGTTTGGACCACAACTCTTCAAGAAATTTGATCAGATCATCAAAAGGGGGAAAATGGTCATTTTTAGGGTTTTGACTGTATAAGGGCAATTTCTGATTTTTCACCTAGCCAATGGAAAATTGGGTTCAAGCATGGTTTAAAGGACTCAATGGCATCATCTTGACCTAATCAAAAGGTTCAAAAGATCCCAAAAGCATTGGATTGACAGATAAATTTTTTAGTCAACTGATAAAAAATCAATTGTACACTGAAAAGTCAAACTTTGACTTTTTGGTCAAAATCAAGTGCCAAGGGTCATTTTTCATCAAGATATGTCAAAACATGAAACTTGTTCATCAAGAAACTTAATTTTTCAAATTAGGGTTTAATATTGAAAAATTTTCATAACTTAGAATTTTTCTAAGTTATGAGATTTTCTTATTTTTTCCCAACTTTGCCTAACATTTTCACCATGATGCAATTAGATTCAAAAAAACCTTCCAACATGAAAGTTGTAGTTCTCCACAAAATCTACAACTTTTATTCATAAAGTTTTCCCAAAATATGCTTTTATCTCAAGTTATAATTTTTGGAATAAGGGTCCGTGAAACTTTTAACTTAGTGAAATTTTGCCCTAGTTTAGGCAGGATTTTGACCTATCTTCATGGCCATTTTTAACCTAGTTCCCATTGGAATTTAAAAATGCATTTCAAAGATGGATTATAGATAATGTTACAAGATTTCCAAAATGTCCAAGAACTCTCCAAAATCATTTATGATTAGGGAGAATCGAAGGTTTGAATTTGGCAAAAAGTCACTTTGATCCATGTCATTTTTCATGTTGCTACAAATTGCAAATTTTATCCAGCCTTACTTGTACTTGCTCACAGGTATCTAAACCCTTCCACACTCAAAAATTGAATGCAAACTCAATGGATTGAAGTTTTTTTATGATCAATAGAGGTTTACATAAGGGATTAATCCAAAAATAGCAAAAAGGCAACATTGTCATTTTCATAAAGTTGGCTTTATGTCAAGCTGTTCCTCTTGAGCCTTGAACCCTTTCTTTTGCAGCAAACAAAGTTCACTAATATTAGGAAATTGTTACCAACTCTTGGCATACCCTAATCTAGATGGTACAACCCTTTGCATTGTCATTTCACACTTTTCTTAAAAAGCCAAGTCAACTTGCAAAAACAAAGAGAACTCTTGTATCTGATAAAACCAACTCTTGTAAATATTCAAAACAAGTTTTGCATGTTGCCTTGAGCCAAAAACACGAGCTATCCACTTCTCAAGCCTTCCAAAACACAAAAACACCATCTTCTTGCAAAACAGGGCAGCTTCTGCAGTTGCACCTCCATCTCACAAACCACTCGTGCATTTTTCCCCAAACCTCTTCCAATACACTCCATACAACCCACCTAAGCTCTCCAAACCATTGGCCATTGACTGTAACTCCATTTACACCCTTCACCATTTCTGATTTCAGCTTGTGCAGGTTGACTT
This sequence comes from Vicia faba, assembly GCA_948472305.1. Classification (NCBI taxonomy): domain Eukaryota; kingdom Viridiplantae; phylum Streptophyta; class Magnoliopsida; order Fabales; family Fabaceae; genus Vicia; species Vicia faba. The sequence continues at coordinate 490,839,479 of OX451737.1, forward strand.
CTACAAGCTTATTTAAACAAGTTCAAAGCCAACTAAGCATTGGGGAAGGTCAGAGGAGGTTCAAGCAAGCTCACAAACATCTCAGGCCTCATTGAAAATCTCTACATTGCCATACTCGAGTTCAACTGAAACATGTATTTTCCAACTTTCTATCTCTCTATTTAGGAATCATTAGGCTTAGGTTTGTGAATAAAAAATGTAGTACTCATTGCCCTTAAGTTGTACATATGCATAGATTTTATTTAAGTTAACTGTGTTGAGAGAATTTGATTGATGAACTTCCTGAAAAAGTTAGGTTAGAAATTAGGGCCAGAGAAATTCCCTCTGGTCTTTGAGAGTTAGATTAAGTTCTTTATATGGTTGGAATCGTGTTGAAAAATGCTATAACTTTCATGTTGCAAGTTTTTGTTTTTAAGCACAAATGCAGGATTTCCAGTTTTGAATACAATACGGGCGCGTTTCCTTTTGCTGGAGGACAGGGACAAAGAGGAACCTTGGGTTGGGCTTGGATTGTGTTGCTTTTTGCACCCCCTAGGCCTGCTGTTTGCACCCCTTGGCCCATTGTTTTATATTTTTATATTTTTCATTTCTTTTTTTAGTTTCTGATTTTATTTCATTTTCCTAAACACTAAAAAAAATACCAAAAATATTTTCATAAATTTTCACATTTTATTTTATTATTTTTATTATTTTTTGGACATAGAAATAATTATTAAATAACATACTTTTATTTTCTTTAATAAAAAATTGAAAATAATACATAAAAATATTATATTTTTATTTTTATTATTTAGATACTTAAATAATATTTTTTCTAATATATTTTTATTTTTTGACATTTGTATATATATTATTATTTTATTTGATTGTATATAAATAATATAATTAATATATATACTTTCTTAAAACAAATTAGGATTCCCACCCTTAATAAAAATAACCTTTTATTTTCTTATGTTTAATGTATTAAATATTTTATTTTTACATACATAAAAATAATACCAAAACTTTTTTTTTGCATATTTATAATATATTGCATATTTATTTAATTGTCTATTTAAATATTTGCCTATTTATTTATTTGCACAGTTAATTCAATTTGGTTTTAATAATTTTAGGGTTTCAATTTCTTGCAAATATCCCTTATTCAAAATTGTACCTCCCCTCCCTATATCAATGTTGTAATAGTTGTAGATTTACTTTTACGCATTTATAGCTTTCAAATATGCATGATAGAGATTAGGGTTTGTATGCAATATCCAAAATCAAAACAAATAGCTAGACCTAATACAAGATATAAAAACATGTAAATTGACAACACAATACACACATACACCCCTAGGGTTTCATCCACTTGTTGCCTTTAAAATGGCCATGGTATGCATGTTGAGTATCTTGGGAAAATAAAAAACAAAACAAAAGATCATAGTCCCTCGATGACGCTATCTTGGTTGCCTAAACAATATGATCTAGTCCCTTAAAAAACTTGCTAAAGATACTTAGCACAATTGCTATCATGGTCAATACGATGACCCACGCCTGTCCCGTTTAACATCCAAATACAAGGTTGTTTACCAAATACAATGGTAAAACAACAATGTAAAAGGGTTAAAAATGTGTAGGAAAGATCTTTGAGTATATAGGGTAGATGCTTTTAGTTACTTGATCAAACTTGCAAACATCCTTGCTATTTTCAAAAATACATCACAACATAATTTCAAAATATTTCCCAAAACAAACTTCCAAACTTTCAAACATTGAAACATTTTTCAAAAGGAAATACACCTTTGTATACATTCAAACAAGAATCATTACAAAGGTTGCCACAACAATGGCCTCTTTTCAAAACATTTTCAAAACCACACACGAAGCACCATTTCAAACAATTGAAAAGCAAAAACAAGTGATCTAAACAAGTAACTAAGAGCTCATGGAAAACCATGGATGAAAAGGGTGCTAGCACCTCCATTTTCATAATTTACCCCCCGAACCCAAGAAAACATCTCAAAGGTCTTTCCTGTGCTTTTTGACCTTTCCTTTGGATAAAATAAAAAGTTGGTGGCGACTCTTGCTAAACCGAAACATTTGCGAACACAAACGCAAAACCTCAAGTCATTTCTCCCACCGTATCACAGAATTGGAGACTCTGCTGAGGAGTATATAAAAGTGGGGTTACCTTAGGGTTTAGATCACCTTTACATGCTTACCTTGTTTGCTTTGATTGCTTTACATTTGGTTCTATTGTTTGGGTTTGAAATCCTCTACCCGGATTTGGGAAACATTCATAGGTAAATAGCAATACGTTGTGGAAACTGTATAGGGTTTATTTTTTCAATCCCAGGGTGCCATGCTTATACTTGAATAGTGGTGTAAGCATTGTGTATGAATATTGTTGAGGAGTTCGTTATATTTCGCTGCATGGTTTCTGATATAACCCTGAAATTATGGGAAGGATACTAGGGTTGTTACCCTCAACAAAATATATGCTGACATTTTCAACTGTATTAAAAGTGTCAAGATACTTGATATTTTCCTCAAGTCCACTCATAAAGACATTTATCAATAAGGTTAATGAGAATCAATTGATCAATGATGCTCATATACATTTGCATATTGACCTTGAAGACTGTCAAGGATGGTGTGTTCCAAGAAGAAGGAACTGATGTTCTATGGGATGTTAGAACATTATTTCAGCAAGTATGCAACTACCAATTGAAGAACAGATGCTTTGGGTGCTGAACAAAAATGTTATGAATACTTTTTGTTTGGAACCTACTACTGATCTGGAAGAGGAGGCATATGGTTTGTGCAGGTTGATCAGGACACGATCAACAATTTATCTACTCCACGTGTCAGTTTATTTTTTACCAAGGCTTATGGGAGTATAGAGGTTGAGCTCCATGTTCTTGAGAAGAATCCATAAAGGAATCTCCACCAGATCCTTTATTTATATGAGATGAGCTCGTATCTGGAAGATCCTTCTAATCAAAGGTACCAGATTCATGGAATCCTATTTGTGGCCATATAACAGATTATGTTTGAAGAGGAGTATTGTGATCCAACCATAGTATTTGATGCTCCTGAATATTGTTTTGATTTCCCCTGAGGAAGAGAATTTGTGATTCTCTTTGTGTACCATCATAAGTTGTTGAAAAAGATCCCCTTGTCAAGGGTTGATATGATGTCAGACAGAATGTCGTGATATCTTTGAAGATGTTAAAATTTTAAGGGCATTGTTTTTAAAGAATCAAGGGAAACAAATGCTTTTGAAAAGTACAGAAAATTGAATCCATCATCTCAAAGTCAGACATGAGGTCTAAAGAAAAGCTTATTGAGATATGGCTCGTGCAATCCTCTACATGTTGGTAGTTTGATCCTGAAGATTGATCAGTTACTGTTGGTTTGTTTCCTTGTGTTAACCCCCACAAGAGTTGATTATAAGTTACTATGGAGGTTACCCCCAGAGCCATAATAAGAATGGATGATGTCGTATCTAATGTCGGGACATTATCTCTAGGTGTGTGTTTCCTCTAAAAAGGAAGTTGTAAATCATGAGGTGAGTATTGTTGTTCACCAGTGAAGTTCAAAGTTGGAATGTTTAATCATGATGGAGCCGAAGACCAGGCTCTGACCAAGTATGGAATGTTGAAAAGGAGTATCATTTGCAGTTGTGTGTGGGGGGAAGTTTTTTTTTATGACAAATATCCTGTAGGGAGATGAGTACTTATTTGAGGTATGGATGCAAATCTACTATCTGAATTGATGATTCAGATATTGTTGAGAGTTTATTTCTCTCTATGGTGATCGGGTGGCTGTATCAACCTGAATGAGTCGTAGAAGATGTAATCTTTTGTGATCTTCTCCTAAAAAGACTATCAAGCTTAATATTCTCTTTGGTTGATAAAGCAAGAACTGAAGAAAGGTTGATATCCTAAATGATGTTGTAACATCATTTTATAAAGGAAGGTTTGGGATTATGATTATGGAAGATTGAGGATCAACATGGTCACAACTTTGTGGATTAAAAGATACCGATCCTGATCCTGTCTTTAGTAGTATGCTTGGTGACTACATAACTACTATGTTGAAGACTTCACTAGTACCAGCAATTGCTAGTGATTGTTCGAGCAAAGGTATATGAAGAAGGTGGTTTTCCTCTATTTCAAGTATGCTTAAAACAAGCTATTTGAGGGCTTGTGTTTGTATGATGTCCAAGTATGTGTTCACGATATCTTGGCTATCCAAAGAGTGAGTGCGTGAAGTCTCTTATTTTTCTTCTGGTGTCCAAGTGTTCATCCTCAGCAGAAGCCTTGTTTGTCTATGATAGGGGGAGCTTAGAACCTATATATGGTTATTGTTGAATAAGTTATGGAGCTTGCGTGTAATTCAAGCTTGTGAAGATTACATGCAACATGATGTGACATGTGACTACTAAGTGTAGCTGTCTATGCCCTTGTTGGGTCTATGTGGTTCTAGTCAGGAGAAGCTAGTATATTATGTTTTTCTCCAAGGGTTGAGGTTAAGGTCAAGTCACTAACCTAACCTAGAATGTTTTGGTTACCATGATTGGATGTCTTGTCGAAGATTCAACAAGTATCACAGGTGTGAAGAAGAAAGTTGTCAGTTTTACCTAGTGTGAGAAGCTTACTAAAAAATATAGTGATAGAATATTTTTGTTGTGTGGTTAATCTAAAGATGAGACCTTGTGAGATCCTCTTGTGAGAATGGGGAGTTTTTTAAAGGGCATGGATGGAAATAAGTCCCTTGGATGATGATTCTAGAACCAAAGCAAATAAGCTCTATGGTAATGTTACTGATGTCTCAAATGATGTTGGAACACCATTTTTGATGATAGTCTATTAAAGATACTAGGAACTATGAATCTCAATATTCAAACTCCACACTCATTAGTGGCATTTCTATCTATGGTGTTGAATAAGGAGATTCTGATTGAAGGATAAGTATGCTTAAGTAATGTCAGCAAATAGTAGTAATATGAAGTAGGAGGATTTAATCAACATGTTGGTTAAGGGGTACTCCTTCTGTTGGAGAGTCTAAATCTTAGTAAAGATTTTAAGCACACTAAGAAATGGTTGAAAGTTGGTTTCAGACTATGGTTGCATGACATCTTAGCCATCCAAAGAGTCATGATAATATGTGTGAAGGTGCAAGGGCATGAATTAGAGGTGTGCTTGTTATGTGACTAGTTCAGGGTACTTGGAGTTATTCCCAGTGAACTAGTGGGTGTTTAGTGTTTTGTTTTCTCCATAATTAAGTTTTGATTGTCCATGACAGGAGGAGTCAGTGGAGAAATTGGTTTGTTTGGAGCTTGTGATGTTCAAGCATATAAAGTTATTTCCCTACAATAAGGATGATGTTGGACAACATGCTGAGACATAATGCTACAAGATATAGCTGTTTATGTCCTTATGAGTCTCTAAAGACTCTATCCAGATGTTGCTAGAGTATACCACCCTTCTCCAAGAGGATGTGCTGGTTCTACGAGAATTTATTTTTCTCTGTAGTAGTGAATGGGATGAAGAAGACTATTCTGCTGGTTGTTAGAAGATGTTGACTCTGGTTATGATGTCGAGGATAATGTCCTGGACATCTCTCCTTTGAAGAAGTCTACAAGCAAGAAGCTTTCTGTCATGGTTCCTGATGCTTCTCTTGACAACATTTCCTTCCATTCTATTGGCAGTGCTGAAAAGTGAAAATATGTGCTTCCAAGAAGATTTTCCCTTGAAAGAGAATTGGGAGCAGGTGCACTAGAGTGCAAAGAGATTATGGAGATGATTCCTTTTGCTGGCTTGTGCTGATCACAAAGGTAAGGAATATAGGAAGGTGTTTGTGTTAAATTTTCCCTTGATGTCATCAATAGTTATCTGGGCAGGAACCTGCGCACCGGCTGTGTGTTCTAATGGGAGCTTCTTAAAGGATTTATATGCATAATGAGTCCTTTAAATGATTGATCAAGAACCAGTTTGATTAGGTTCTATGGTGTTGGTGTACCACATGATGTCTTAACATCATGATTGTCGATGGCTGTTTTGTTTAATGCTTGGGATTGTTCATGTGAAGTTGGATGCTTAAGCATTATTGTGAGAAGTGGCATTTCTGACTATGTGGATTAGAATAAGGAGAATATAATCTTGTCTACAACAGCATGCTTGATGAATGAATTACTACCTTGTTGAAGACTCCACTAGTATCAGTAACTACTAGTGGATATAAAGGCAAAAGGCTGCTGACAGATACTGAAGTCTGAGCAGAGCATCTTGAACTGGTATTTTTTTGCTACAAGTCACTCTAGAAAAGTTTTGGTGATCTGGATATTAGTAAAGATTTTAAGAAAACTAAGAGTCTTTTGGAGTTTGTGAGTGACTTCACACCTAGTATGAATGACATCTTTCCTATTCAAAAGGTCATGATACAGAGTGTGGTTATGAAAATACAATGATCAAATGTGTCCTTGTGTTATGAAGAAGTCAGGGTTCCTAGAAGTATTCTCAAGGAGTCAGAATGTCTGACTCTGGTTTGACTCTACTGAGGGAGTCAAGGTTCAGCATATGCGGGAAGTGCTGGATTTTTTCTTCTTCTAGTACCTAAGTCTTCATCTTCAGTTGGAGCATTAGTTACTCATGACAAAGGGAGTCATGTGGATATATGTAAATTGTTACTGCAATGATACAGGTATTGTCAAGCCAGAATATTGTTCATTTTTTTGTAAAGGTTCTATGAGGAAATAATGTCGAAACAATATGTTATGACATTATGAAGTTATGGACTATGAGAAGCTCAGTGAAGATCAGAAGTTCACATATCTCTTAGAAGTTTAATGGGAAGTCTGGGAAAATTTATTTTTCTCTATAGATTTCAAAAAGACTCCTTGAGGGTCTATATTATGAATTGGTGTCATAAGTGTGATATTTTGATATCTTAATGTATGTCACTAAGTCTAAGTGAAAGAAGAACAGTTAGAATCCAGTATGAACAGGTGGATATTCTGGTGAAGCATCCTTGATTGGTGGAAGAAGATGTGTTGATCACTGAAATAAGAAGACAATGTCTGACTAAGTGTCAGGACATTATATAGGATATGTTCTTGCATGGTCAACATAGGGTGGAGTGGCCTATGTGTTAAAACACGGGGATAATTTTTTTCTGACTATGCATGTGTATGTACAGGAAGTAACTACAGAATTCAAAGCTATTATGGACGGTGCACATTGATACTTGAAGTTTTCTCCTCAAATATCGTTTCTTTTGACCAAGATTGGTGCTACAATCTAGGATCTTTATTATCCAAGTAAAAATCCCAGTTATTTATAGAGAGTTCTACATATCTTTGTAACCCCGTGAGCTTCTTGAGTCCATAATTCTTATTGTTTTTATTCGGTTTTGGGTAAGTTGTGCTTGGGTCTGGTATTGTGAAGGTCTCTTTTGCCAACTTTTGGCTAAAAAGGGGGAGAAAGGTGAATTAACTCAGATGTTGCTGCTTCCACAAGTGGTTATTATGAATGTACACAGATGTCAAAATAAGATGTCAAGTGGTTATTATTTTCGTGACATATGTTTGTGACCTGTGATCTAAGTTATGAACATAGTTGTGACCTGTGTTCTGAGTTATCAGGGGTGGTGGTTGATTTGGTCTGAAGGAGTTATTGAGATTTATCTTATTCTACCATTGGTCTTCTATGTTTAGAAGACGCTCCTTCATTTAGGCGGAGTACAAGTTATCTTCTGCTATCTTCTTCCTCGTGTGCATCAACCAAACTTCAGGACTTTCCTTCCTTTTATCCTGAAGCCGATGTTTGTTGGTGCTAATGCAAATTGAGTTCTTCAGAGTGCTGCAAAGAAGATGTCGAACAAGATGTTGAGACATTATCTTCAACTGAAGATCTATTGTTGTGTGAAGTAGATTCTGAACACTACTGCTGAAAGTTATATTTTTGTATTGTTTTAGTCTCCTAGATTGCAATTGTTTTTAGATTATTTGTTTTAACCAAAATTTGCCAAAGGGGGAGATTGTTAGTTCTCTTGTTTTAGGATTGGCTTAATTTTTGTAAAACAAATAATAGTAGAAATAATGTAATAGAATAAGATGTATAAACTTTCTAAGAAGAACATGTACAACAAGAAGTCCTATTACAATGTCAGAACATGTTGCGTTGAACTTTTTCAACAACTGGAAGAACATGTCAAAGAAGATGTCTTGACGTCGTGCCTGCTGAGCTGGATTAATGAGATTCAATTTGTTCTTAACATAGGCAGAATATTCAGGAGAATATTATGCATCCTATGGGGCGCATATTTAAAGACATAGAAAATTCAATCAGAAATCAAGGAGAATGAAGACTTTCTAAATAAAGATATTATTTAGGAAATTAAAGATTGAAGACCTTTCTTGGGGCAAAAGTTTTTGTAGTTTGTTACAGCCGATTTGCTGTGATTGAAGGCCCAAAACTAGTTGGGTAACATGTTATAAATAGAAGGGTTTGTAACCTATAAAAGATACAACTCAAGATGTAGAAGTCTAGGGTTTTGTTAAGGTAAACCTCCCGAGTTGTGGGAAGGTTACCATGTTCACCTCGAAGCCTGTAGGTAAGAGGTGTATTGTTCTTGGAGGAAGCTTTGAAGAAACTCTAAGATGTGTTCTTAATTAGGAACAAAGCTAACAAACAGTGGAGTTTGGCTTGGAAACTTAGCTAGATTGTCATGGAAGTATGTCTTCCAAATTTATATATGTGTGATCAGAATCTTGGTGAAGGGTCGTTGATGCAGTGACTGAGATGTTGAATGCTAGACATCATTGCGATGATTGGAAGTGGAATGGAGATATTCCATATCTAGGGAGGACCTAGGTAGAAAGGTCATTGGGTAGTTATTAAGTGTGTAGATCGTCAACGAAAGTGTTGGTTGTAGGGTCTGCAAATTGATACTGCTGATAGTGGACTTCATTCTTGGCTTGGTAGCCCCTAGAGTAGGTGTTGTTGTACACTGAACTGGGTAAACAATTTTGGTGTATTCTTTATTTTTTCAGTACTGTTTTATCTTGCCTGTGTGTTATGTCAGATCAGATGTCTCAACATCCTTATAGGACATCTGAGTCTGTGTATAAAAATTTCAAGAGGATCCATGATGCTTACAACTATGGACGGAGAGGATTTCTCTTATCCCGTCAACATAGACGTAGTTAAAAAATACTTCGCATGAAATGACCCACTAAGTTGACGGATTAGGAAAAAAAGGGCGTCCCGTAGAACCATAAAAATTAATAAAAAAAGGTTCAGACAAAAATTAGGGACAAAAAAAAGAAGAAGTTAAAAGAATAAAAAAGAATTGTGTACACCCGCTAAGTTAAAAACCTGAAAAAGGCAGCTTAGGAAAAAATTGGTATCTCAGTGGATTGAAAACCCGAAAGGGCGATCCAGGCAAAAGTTAGGGATTTAAAGTAAATGACTACAGTTTGCATTGCATCTGTAACACTATTATTTATCACAGTTTGGTAACTTGGAAGGATAAGGAATCAGTCTAATCAGTTTCTTCAGAAAGCAAGATATTAAGGAGCTTTAAGGTTATAAGAGTCATAGTAGAGGCGGAACCCGATCGAAATTCATCTTCACATTACCATCTATGTATCTCCTTTTTATGTTTGGTATGTAATTACCTCTTTTTTGGAATTGCTTCTTGATGAAAATTCCTATTTACAGGCCAATCAATAAAATTCTCTTTTATCTAAAAGTTGCATTTTTTACTTTTACTGTTTTGATAGCAGAAATGTCCAATTTTTGATAAACTTTCGCATTTAAAAATATTGAAGCTACGCAAATCATGATATAAACAATTGAAATTACTTGAGATTTCAGGTGCCTTGGGTGATGGCCAAAGTTTTCCATTTCCTACCTGGGACGTGTTGTTGTGATTTTGTTTTGCAGGTACCTTATGTCCGCTCATGACAAATAGGGTACGAGCAGGAAAGCAGAGAGTATTCAAGGTTGTTACCCACACAAAAGGCTTGATGGGAATAATGTTTCTTCAAACAGAATCTTTTCCCAGTGAGGTTTGGTACCTCCATCTTTATCTCCAATAAGGCCTGGTACCTTTGTTTATCCCCAAGTGTGATTCGCTATATCCCCAATGAAGTTTGCACCTACTTCCCCAATGAAGTTGGCACTCGTCTGCCTATGAAGTTTGCACTCATCTCTCTGGTGTGGTGTGCGTCTGTTTCCCTGAGTATGGTTAGCATTTATTCTCCACCAGGGTGATCTTCATCCTCTAAAAGACTCTTGTAAGGTTTCTTTATTAGTAAGAGATCATTCTTATCTCCATGAAGTTAGTTGTTTTTCCCCAGTAGAGCGGGCTTTCTCCCTAGTGAGATTATATGGCGGTGGGTATCCTAAGTTTGGCATCCCCAATGTTGTGAATGCTTATGTGAGTATGGAATCTCTTATTCCCAATAACGTAAGAGGTTATTTTTATCTCCAGTGGAATTTGAACTTTGATGGTTCCTGGTTTGAGATTTCTCTCCTCCCCGTGAAGCGGTTTGCTTTTCCCCAATGGAGCTTGCACTTGAATTCACTCCCCATTGGTATTGTTCAAGAGTTCGTCTTCTTCTCCCCAGTGAGGTTGTGATTGGGTGAAAGCCTTCAGATGTTCACTTCCCAGTATGGCCCGCACTTGTAAGAGTTCTCGTAAGGATTCTCTTATTCTTCAGTGATGGAAGTTGTTGTGTTATCCCCAGTAGAAGTTGCTTTCTGTCAAGGACTCTATGCAGGGAGACCTGTTTTCCCTCAGTAAAACATTTCTTCTCAAAGTGAAGATTTATTCTCCAGCGGAGTTTGTCATTGAGTTTCTTTTGTTTAAGAATTCTCGTTATCCATGCTTGAGTTTGCTTATCCCTGGTGAAGTCTGCTTTCATCAAGAACTCCATGCAGGAAGCTCCTTATTTTCAGCAGGAAGCTAATTGATATTTTCTCGGGGAAGTTAAGAGTTATTTGGAGTCAAAGATATCTCCTCAGTGAACTGAAATTTATTTTTGTAGTGTTCTCTTTAAAGTCCACTTTTCAGTGGCATCCCTCCTCGGAGTTGGCGTGTTTGAATTGCAATCTTGTATCACAGTTCATCCCTAGTGGTCATCAGTTTAGAATGGTTATCCCTCAATTAAGTCCAACTTCCCAAGGATGATTTCTCAAATGTTCTTGGTTTTCTCAGTAAGTCATTCGTGATATTTCCATTCCTTAGTGAATCATTTAAATATGCATCGTTATTATTGCATCTACCCTCAAAAGTAAAATAATTGAAACATGCATTAAAGCATAAGCTTATTTTGGGTTGATTACCTGCATTTTTTGCAGACTTTATCTCCAGCAGTGATGGTTTACTCTAGGTTCCGATGTTTATCTTCGGGTTGTTGTCACCTTTCGTGTGATCCTTGTGGTATTCTTGGGATGAGTCAAGTGTGACTATTTCCATTTTGACTTCTGCCCTTTTTTGTCTTTTGAAACTTTTGTTGGTATTCCCCAGCTAAGTTTGACTTAGTTCGGAAAACCCCCAATTGAGTCCCTTTGGTTGGTCTCTTCATGCCCTCTGTTTTCTTTCTGACCGCTTGGATGGAATTCCTTGGTTAGGTCTTTGTTTACCATTTCTCACCTCGTATATTTCCTGGTAAAGTCTTTATTGGGTTATTCCCCTCAGAGTCATGTGTGGATGTTTCTCCTTTGGATAGGTTCTGCTTAATCGGTTCCTTATCTTTTCTTTACCTGCTTAGTCGAGTTCTTCTTTCGTTATCTTAGCTAACATTGTTTGCTTGGGATATGCTTAGTCATTTCCTCTCCTTTAGATATGTTCTGCTTAGTCGGTTCCTTATCTTTAGTTTACCTGCTTAATCGGCTTTCCTTCCGTTAGCTTAGCTAACATTGTTTGATTGGGTTATGCTTAGTCATTTCCTCTCATTTAGATATTTTCTGCTTAGTCGATTCCTTATCTTTGGTTTACCTTCTTATCCGAGTTCTCCTCCCGTTAGCTTAGCTAACATTGTTTGGTTAGGATATGCTTATTCATTGCCTCTTCTTTGGATAGTTCTACTTAGTCGGTTCCTTATCTTTGGTTTACCTGCTTAGTCAGGTTTTTCTTCTGTTAGCTTAGCTAACACTAGTTGGTTAGGATATGCTTAGTCGTTTCTTCTACTTTGGATAGTGTGATACGGTGGCAGAACCGACTGTTATACTGGTTTTTCGTTTTTATTCGCAAATGTTACGGTAAGTAAGAGTCGCCACCGAGTTTTCTTTTATCCAACAAAGGAAAGGGTGAAAAGAACAGAAAAAGACCTTTTATGATTATTTCTGAGTTGGGGGGTAGATTATGGAAAGGGAAGGTGTTAGCACCCTTTCCATTCGTAATTATCTACGGGCTTTTAGATGCTAGCTCATTTGAAAATACCTTGTGTTTGTGTGTTTGAAAAAAAGTATTTTGAAAAGACGCCTTAGTGCGGCAAACTTTGTAATGTTTCTCGTATTGTTGACAACGTCTACAAAGTGTTTTTGAAAATATTTTTGGAAAGGAGTGTAGGTGTGGAAAATGTTTTGTTTTGAGCAAGCATCTAAGAACTATCTACCTACTGGAAAAGGTTTGTTCTTTTCCTCTTTTCCTTTAGACATTGTTATCCTACTATTGGTGAGTAAGTAGCCCCATCGTTGGATGTTTGAGGGACAATCGAGGGTCATCATACAGTCACAAAGGCAACTTGGAAAGATACTTTAGTAACACCCCTAAGGTTTTAAGAACATGTACTGAGGCAACATCGAAAGTGTCATTTTATGATCTTTGAACCAAAGGGTTCCCACTAAAATCCCTCATGTTCGAGAGTTGTAACTGTTTTATTCTGAAGGGAACCGAAGTGGGAGTACCCTAGAGGTGCACATGTGCGGGTGTGTTCTATTTTAGTTATTTGTGTTTGATGTTTAAGTTTGCTAACATTTACTTTTAATTTTTATTATGCAATCCTATTAGGCATACATCTAACAGTTCAATATATATACAAGTGCAGAAAGTTTAAAGTGCGGAATTTAAACTAACTATTACATGGCTTCGGGGAGGGGGAAATTACATGTCCAAAACTGGGGGTAAAAATAGTAAAGAAATCCTAATTTTAAACTATTACAAACCATGGGCAGATACAATATTTCAAAAGTAATAATGCAGAAAATAAAGAACGTGCAAAGATTAAGAAGGAACGTCTAAAAACCAAAAAAAAGTTCTAAGCAAATTAAGACATTTTTTGTTGTTTTTGTTTTGTTTATTTTTAAAAAAAAAATATTTAAATTAATAGAAGAAAATGAACGTTGATTAAAAATTAACTATAGAAGAAAATCTAATATTATTTTGTTTTTTATTATTATTAAGAAAAATATTTGAAATTAAATTAATCCTAATTCTAATTGATTAATTAATTAAAAAAAAGGTGATTAAAATAACTAATTAAAATTAATTTAATTAATGAAAATCTAAGTCTAATTATTTTTGGTTTGTTTGATTTTAAGATGTCTTTTATGACTTTTTAATAGGAAAAGAAATTATTGAAATAAAAGAGACAAATGAAAATGAAATAAAGCAAAAAATAATAATAAATGGGATATATGCTACGAATCCAACCATGGTACTAGTTTGGTCTGAAATGTATCATAGTGTTGGATCTGAAACTCAATAATTCATGAGCCATAACAATTGCAGAACTAGATTCATGCGTCAAAACTCAAAGTCAATGGTTCTAAAACAATCCAAGCATCAGTGTGAACATGTATGAGTGTTTAAAAACAATTTATAACGTGAGAATTAAAATTTTTGAGATTGAGAAATTTACCCAACCAGAGCAACCTCGTAGGCATATTCTAGCGTGCTTCAATCTACAAGAAGGATGGGAATGAGATCCTTGGAGCTTCAAAGACATGATGCAAGGCTTGGTTTTTATGAATATGGGCTGAAAGTTTGAGTTTTGAATTTTGCAATCCTTGAGAATTTTGTGAAAATTTTGAGAGCTTCTCTAGGCAGTTTTGGTGTGTGTTTTCTAGGTTACAATGTCATGTATGTATAGAGGGAAGAGAGGAGTGTAAACCATCATGGAAAGAATCAAGCCATTAACCATGGCCTTAAAACAAAAATTCAAAATTTGAAAAGTTTCCAAACTTCATGATCCCTTGCCATTTTTGTTTGATTCTTGCCCTTTTCAAATTTTGCATGAACCTAGACACTTTCTATGTATCTTGCATGAATTATTTGGCTTTATGATGGATCAAGCCAAGCCCATATGCACTAGCCCATTAGTTTTCATATTTTATTTGATTTAATTCATATTTAAATGAATAAAAATTCAAATAAATCAAAATCAAAATCAAAATAATGCATGGATAGATTTAGAGGTCCTTGGACATATAATGAGTATGTTTGAACTCCAAAAAGTTATGCCCAATAACTTAAAATCACAAATTTGCTCAATTGAGATTTCATGCATTTTCTTGAAAATTTCCCAACTTGTAAACTTTATAACTTGCTCAAATTTTATCTTTTGAAGATGATCTTAGACTTTTTAGAAATCCTAAGATGTCGTATACACTTTATCTTTTAATCATTTTTGCATTTGGAGACATTATCTTGATGTAAGTTGCCTTGACAAAAAGTGTCTTTTGTTAACTTTCTGAAAATGACCTGTAATGTATGAGATCATATCTTTCAAATGATTCATCTTTTGGACTTGAGATTAAAAGAAAGGTTGTAGGTAATTTAATTTTCTTCAAAATGGGCTTTTTTTGGGGAAAATTGATGAAGCATGTGAAAGTTATGCCTGGTCAAAGTTCAATTGACTTCTCCTAAGGAAACCCTAATTTGACAATTCTTGACTTTTGATGATCTAAGGACTTTCCTTGAGGAATCATGACCAACCCTTGATCAAATGATGAATATCACTTAAAAATGTTGAGGTTGACCAAAAATCTTGATGTTTGACTGTATATTTACCATAATTGACTTTTTGACCAATATACTTGATTTTCAAACATTTGAGTCATTGACTGAGCAAACTTGTGATACAAGGCATAAAACTTGGCATGGATATTCTTGAGGACATATTAGGAACCATGGAAATCACTTGAGGCCTTTGAAACCCAAACTTCTTTGTGAAAAGTGAAAGCCTAGTTGGAAGTCCATTGCTTATGAGGAGAATTTGTCTGGTCAATTCTTAGACAACCTTGAGCATCTGGGGACCTCTATGAGTATGTCTTAAATAAAATGAGAGGGAAAATTTTAGGGTACAACAGATAGGTTTTTCTTAGTCGGTTCCTTATCTTTGGTTTACCTACTTAGTCGGTTTCTCCTTCTGTTAGCTTAGCTAACATCCTTGTTTGGATTGGCTTTGATTGACGTTCCTTGCAAGAGTCCTCCTTGGGTTTTGGTCTCTCTGATTTTGGTTTTCTTTGTTTGGTTTCGCTTCGATTGGCATTCCTTGTTAGAGTCTGCTTTGTTCAGTCTCTTTCTTATAGGTGTTTAATCCCATTCTGACATGTATCCCCTAAGATTATCTGGGTCTCTCGTATGTCTAAACCTGGTCTGATGTATGCTTCTAAAATCTTCCCCTCTGACAGTCATTTTCTATAAAACAACAAAAAATAGAAAATACAAAAACCAAATATTCAATCCCCTTCTACCTTGATTATTCGAAAGGCTAGCGCCAATCTCACCCTCAGGTTAAAGAAGATTGAATAGGGGAAGTTGTTGTACCCAAAAATTCGCCCTCTTCATTTTAACCATAATTGTATTATTTCTTCTTTTACATATTCATGCATACATATCATCACTTCCATGGTTACAGGATCAAACCATTTATTTTGCACCAAGTTAACAGAAGATGATTGTTCGTCAAGTGATACAAAGCAGAAACTTAGGGTTTTCAAGATTAACGTGTGATCCGCATATTTTTCGAAATAGCGAGTCGTCAAGTCATCATCATGCCAAGCTCTCATGTGTTTGTCACGCTTTGAATTGCAGAGAAATTCAAGTGTTCCAATTGATTTGAGATAGTTCAAGCCGAAAATCAACATTTTACGGTTCGAGGTCAACATTTGTAACTTTTGACTGGAAAATGGTTTGGGAATTGTTACTCAGGCTTTAGAACCATCTCTTTATCTCCTCCAATTGACCTCTTCAGGTTGAAGGTTAATTTTTTAAGGAAGATCTTCAAAAGTGAAAATACCTGAAATCATGTTATATAGTGGATTTGTTGGTCAATTGTTTGTTCGGATGTTTGAAAATGTGTAACTTCTGACCAGAAAATCATATTTGATTGGTTCTTGGAGAATTTGAACTGGCTTGGTATTTTCTTCAGTTCATATGTTTGTGTCAGAAGCTGATTCGGTGAGGAAGACTTCCAAAAATACAAATTACCTGAGACTGGTACCCTGAAACATTATGTTGATCCACTATTTTTCGGATGTTCAAAAACTCATAACTTTTGTCCAGTTCGAAGTTTTTGAATAGTTCTTTGAGCATAAAATCCTTCTTGATATTTTCCTCAATTTGTATGTTCGGGTCAGAAGTTAATTCTTTGAAGAAGACCTCTGAAAGTGTGAATTACTTGAGAAAGTTGCATCCCGAGATGGTTATTTGTTGACTGTTTCGCCGATATTGCAAAAATCATAACTTTCTGAATTTTCATCATATCAAGACGATTCTTTCAGTATGGTGCCACAAATTGTGTTAGCTACAAGTTTGCTTCAGGGCTCGAGATTGGATTATACTCATAAGACTTCGTTTTATGGTTTGTTTCCAAAGTCGTACACCGAAATAAGATGAAAAATCTGCATATAGGGTTTTCTGTCTCAAGTTTCTCGCCATTGGGAAATTCATAACTTTCTCGATTTTTATCGTATCAGGGTGATTCTTTCGGCACTGTATCACAAATTTCATCATCGATGATTTTATTTCAGATTGCACGTCAGGATTATGCATCGAAAGTGGTGAGCTTGTGGGTTGTTCTCGCACCGTACACCGAAAAAAGCTGGAAATTCTGCATTATTCACAAAAAATAAGGGAATTTGCATTTTTTACCATTTTCCAAACATGGTCTTAGCTTACTTCTAGAAATTGTTTCCATTCAATTTCATAATCACTTTTTCCATTCTACACAAAATTCTCTCAAGTTTCTCTCTTCTCTCTCAAGAACACAAGAAGAACACAAGAGCAAATTCATCAAGATCTTCAATCCCTCTCTCTTCCTCCCACTGCCGGCCACCCCTACCGACCACCTTTCCCGCCACCGTTCTGCCTCCTATCTGGCCAAGCATGTCCGAGCAAGCCGTCATACCTCCCTCCCGTTCTGGCCAATCGCGTAGATGCTCTTTCCTCGTGGCCCCCTCCATCACTCTCCATCTCCTCAGCGCAAAGCTCCCTCTTCTAGACCTCCCTTTCACGGATATCTTTGACTCGCAACCTCTTACCCATTACGATCAAGCTTTCGATGCGCACTTTAGGTAACAATTCTTGATCTATTTGTTTTGTGCAATTTAATTTTTGAATTTACTTGAGATTGCATGAGTTAATCATTGAATTAAATTGGGAATTTTTGTTGTTTAACATAGATTGGATCTTGAATTGTAAAGATTAAGTGCTTATTAGAATTAAGTGATTTTTCTTAAATCGATTTTTGAGATTTAATTGATTCTTGAAGCTTGATGGTGAATAAATGCGAAATCAGTTGATTTAATCGTTGTTGACTGTTGAAAATTATGCGTCGGAATTAATTGTTCAATTGTGTTGTGATTTACGCGTTTTAATTTGTTTTCGATTCGATACTTGTTGAAACTTGTTTAAATTCATGAGTCGGAATCAAATTTTGAATTTTTTACTTGTCTTCGACGCATAATTATTTTTGCCTTCTATACTTGGAATTGTTGCTACTGGTACCGTTTTCTTTGATACAAACTATTTTTGAATTCCGCTTGATTGCTCATGTGTTGATGCTTAGCTTTTGTGCCTTCTAATGTTGTTTTTGAATCGACTTTTAGCAAGCATCGATACATATGTGATGGCTTCCCGGAGCTCACAAATGTGTTGTAAATTGAGTTTTAGTTGTTGCTCGATGCATAAGTGGCATTGTGTTGATAATTGCTTGATACCGGTAGCAAGTTTGATTGATTTTAAATCAACTTTTTGTGCATTTCATTTGTTAATTCCATGATGTCCGGAAAATGATTTTTGAATCTACATTGTGATTTAATTCATAATTAATGCATACTTGAGTTTGTTGGCATATTTGGTTGATACCGGTATTGAATTCGGTTTTTTTTAAGCTGACTTTTTGAGCATTTTGTAAGGTGCAATGTTGTTGTTCGGAGATGGTAAGTGGTGCTTAGTTGGTGATTTAATTCCAACTTAATGCATGTTTGAGCTTGTTAGCATGTTTGGTGGTTACCGGTACCGAGTTTGACTGATTTTATTCCAACTTTTTGTGCAAACTTTCACGTGTTAATGTGTTGCTGCCCGAAAATTCATTTTAATGTTCCAATTCATGTTTGCATCTTATTTCTTCATGATTCGATCTTGATTAAATTTGTGATGTGAATACTTGATTCTGTTTATGCCTCCTTGTTATTTCTAACTCTTTTGTTGACTTGTGTAAGGAATTTCAAGAGAGATTTCAATTGTTTAATTAATTCTCGGTTATTTGATTGAAAATCATTTTATTCCACTTTCATTGTGGATTCGAGTTCGCTTCCGACGCGCTTGATTTTCATTCTATGAGATATATACATTTCTTGTGTTTTTGTATGGATATGTATTTTTTGTGCAGGTCTATGGTTTGTCATGTGGATGTCTTCACATGTGATTTATTTTTACATTGTATATGCTTTGGCTCATATTCTGACACCCAATTTCTAATTATTTTGTTTGTTGATGCTAGCTTGCACAAATACCATCGGGTTTCTTTTGTTTTGATATTTCTTTGCTACGGACATTATTGTTCGTTTGGTATTGTTTCTGATTCTGGTTTTGATTCCTCATTGTATTTTCTTTTCCTTGCCATGAGAAGTAGGAATATAGATGCATGATTGGGAGTCCCTACTTTAGGTGGACAATTCTGTTTAAAGTCCTCAAAGGAGGCAATGTCTGTTTTGTTAAAAATCCTCAAAAGAGGCTCTGCTTGTGTTTGTTTGTGTGCAAAAGTCCTTAAAGAAGGAAATTCCCCTCCTCTTTTACTTTGTGCTTGCTATCGATTCAATAAGTGGAGCACATGGCTCGCAATCTCCCCCCAACACTTTCTAGTATGTGTCGTTCTTGGCTCGCGTCATACATTGATGCTTTGAACTGCACTTATTCTTGTCCATTGAGTCAAATAAAGTAGAAAAGCGTACGTAACCAACCCCCATACTTTTTCATTTGTTTCGACGATGTTAGCTTGTGTTTCTTTAAATGTTGACACTTTGAGTTGTTACTCGATACCAGTGTTTGAGAAAATCAAGTGGAAAGAGTTCCTTTCTTCCACTTTGAAATCCATTGGATTCATTGTTTGTTGCTAGCTTGCATTTGATCTTTGTTTTGGTTTTAGTTCGACTTTGTTCGATTGCACTCGTGTTTGTGCTTTTATTTAGACCTTTGTATGCTCCCTTAGGATTGCTTGTTTCGTTTTCGACTCAAGTTAGACATTAGGTCTTTACCTTTGCATTCTCCCTTAGGATTGCTTGTTTCGTTTTTGATTCAAGTTGGGCATTAGGTTGTGATCTTTGCATGTTCCCTTAGGATTGCTTGTTTCGTTTTTTATTCAAGTTGGACATTAGGTTGTAACTTTTGCATTTTTCTTTAAGATTGCTTGTTTCGTTTTCGATTCAAGTTGGACATTAGGTTGTAACCTTTGCATGTTCCCTTAAGATTGCTTGTTTCATTTTCAATTCAAGTTGGATATTAGGTTGTAACATTTACATGTTCCCTTAGGATTTCTTATTTCGTTTTCGATTCAAGTTGGACATTAGGTTGTAACCTATGCATGCTAGCTTAGGTAGAGACTTCCCTTTGTTATCCAAACCTTAGGACCATCATTGTATGATAATATTAGGGGTAGATATAGATAGTCTCCCTTATACTTTTTCATTCCCCTTTTGCATTCTTAAAACTAAAACTCTCTTTTTCTTTGCTCAAACTTCAAAACACTCTAACATTAGTAAACCCTTTTCAAGGTACAAAACACCAACCAATGCAAACCTTTTTGTCTTTGAACTTTTTCTTTTAAAACCTTTTCAACAAGGACATGCTTCGATAGCATCATTCATAAAAAACATGCAACCAACCAAAACTTTTGAGGTGAACTACGAGTGCCTTGATCCCCATTGCACGGACGGTGGTATGTAGGATCAAAGGTTCGCAACCAAGGCAGGAACAACTAATAAAACATTTCCTTTTTGTACATAATACTTTGTATTCATGCATTCCATTTACAGTCTAGCTTTAGATTTAAACACATCCTTTAGATTAGACAACAAGAGTGGATCTCGTGGAGTACCACGGACGTGAGGCATTAAAATACATTCCCCTTGCATAATCGACTCCCTTATTCATTCTCTTGGTCGCAAGACCTTGATTTCACCATCTTCAATTTTTCTTCGGCGTTTTCCTTTCCCTTCTTGTGGGATAAATAAATGTCCAATGGCGACTTCATTGTTTGTTTGAGAGATTTGTTTTCTCGGATTGCTTCATAAAGGTATTGTGGGGAGGCACTACCGGAGAGCAAATGACATGGGAGTTGGAAAGTAGAATGCGAGAGTCGTATTCGGAGTTGTTCACATCAGGTAAATTTTCGCTGATGAAAATGTCCTAAGTGGGGTTAAGTTGTAACACCCCGATTTATTTAATTAATTATTTGTGATTAAATTGTGTAATATTGTATGTTTTTTGGTGTTTTAGTATGTTAAGGGACCCTTAGGTGTATGGCAATAACCTTAGAGATTAGAAATAGAGGTGTTGAGAGTATGCGAGCAAAAGTGTAGAACATGGGGGTGAGAGAATGTTATTACTATTATTATTTAAACTAGAATTTATTAGATAAAATAATGTTAGCAGTAATGGATTTAAATAAATAATTAGTGAACATATTATTTATTTAATTAGTTGGGATTAATAATAATAATAATATTATAATAAGAGAAATAAGGAATTAGTGAAAACAGAGAAGAGAAGAGCAATGCAAAGCTAGGGCTCAAGGGGAAAAACTTCATTGTTAGAGGTTGAATAACTCTTTGCTAGGAATACCAATGTAAGGGTGGAGTTCAAATTCTATAAGGGTTTGTATAATGATTTGTGGGTTAGGGTTATGATTTCTCTTGTTGGATTACTCTATCTTTATGCTTATATTTATCTATTTTGGTTCTGAATAGATGGATATATGATAATGTGTTGTTTGCATGTTGGATGAATTGGTATTTGGTGAATGTTTGTGATGTTGTGTATTGATGGGACTAAATCTTTAGAATCTGAATATGCAATATTTCATGAAAATTGGGATGAGACTATTTTTACTACACCGACACAATAGTAAGTCTGCTACTATCGCATTGATAATCGGCTACGGGAATTCGCATAATCGGTTACAGTTGCGACAACTTTTAAAAAATGGGATTTTTTTAGTGTAATCAGTTACCAGGTATGGTGTAGCCGATTACAGCGACAAAATTTATAAAAATTGGGTTTCTGGGAAAGGCTTAATCGATTATCACTTTTGGCGTAACCGGTTACCATTGCAAAAAATTGAGTATTCAGGCTTCTGTGAGTGTGTGTAATCGGTTACAAGTATTGGTGTAACCGATTACCATTGTTCTGATAGGATTTTTATAAAACTTTAAAAATTCATATCTTGAGTTTCGGATATCTGATTAACGTGCCGTTTGAAGCTGTAGAGAGTTGAGATAATTTAATTTTATTTAAAAATAGTTTCATATTTATGAAAATAATTTAAATGATGTTTAATGGTGTTGTATGGTGTGTAATTGTATGTTTCAGTATGTGTTGGTGTTTGGAACGTGTGTGAATGTATTGTTGATGTTTACTATACTGTTAAGTGTTATTGCAGAATGATTATAGCATGTGTTTTGTGTATGGTGGCCAGTATTGGCATGGTGATTAAGGTGAAGGTCAATGTACTTGTGGTTGTTTTTGCATGTCTATTATATATCATGTATCATTAGTGTTTGGACGATGGTCAGTTTTGGTGAGCCTCAATCCTAGTGGAGATTGAGTTTTAATAGCTGATTCCAGGTAGGAATCAGTGAAGTGTTACCTACGGTGATGGTAATAATTTTTTGTGTGCTCGGATCCTATGGTAGGAATTAGGAGGGAGTGAACCTGAGAGTTTATGTATTGGTATCACATGCATTGAGTCATGATGTTGAATCTCATTATATTAAATATTTGTTATGTCGTTGTGTGTTTGGATTGTATGGAAGTGTGATTGGTAAAATGGGTGCAGGATTGGTCCAAACAATTTCGAGGCCCTAATCTAATCTTTAATATTGGGCCCTAATAACAAATACAGAAAAATAGAAAATAACAATTGTATTTAAATTGTAAATATTATTAAAAATTATAGTTAAAAATAATTTTAAAAATAAAGTTCAACGATAATACATCTTTAGAAAAGTTCTATCTCTTTTTTTTATGACAAAGATCAAGTTACAAATGATATGGTATGATAATTTATCATAACAATCTAATAACAAATAAATGAGTTCTTTGATTGATATTTAATATTATCTAAAAACTTAAAATAACAAAAATAAAATTAAAATAGTGATTATTCTCTTTCATCTAAATTTTGTATAGTGAAAAATTTTATATCACTTATTCACAATATATAACATTAAATATATAAATTATGTTTTCCACAACTATAATTAAGTAACAAAGTGGTATAGTTGTTTCGTGGTGGAAATAAAGTTTGGCCAGTGAATCGTCCCTCTGAATGACGAAATCAGTTTAATCAGTTCTCTAAGTGGATTGGAACTAGTTTGCTAAACAAAAAAATGGTGTGGTTGTTAAACTATATATGTATTTTACTATGAAGAGTGGGGTTTGATTCATTTCTAAAGCAGTTTTGTGATTTAAAATAAATCAAAACTTTGGAAAGGTTAAGTCGAACTCGCACCATGCACGTCAAAATATTAACACAATTTTGTTAGGCCACTATGCTAATACTGTTAATTTGACTAACAATATATATATATATATATATATATATATATATATATATATATATATATATATATATATATATATATATATATATATATATATATATATATATATATATATATATATATATATATATATATATTATTTTAAAAATTTGAGGCCCCCTAACTTTTAAGTCCCTGTGTGGTGACACACTTTGCACACCCACAGGGCCGATCCTAAATGGGTGATTATGCATGAAATAATATGATGCTTATTTGTTTTATATAATTGTGATGTCTCACTCCTTCTGTTTGAATGTTTCCTCCACGTGGATAACACCACATGATCCGCAATGAAAGTGTAGATGTGAATAGAAGAGAGTGCTCTTTATTATGCTTTTATCGAGTCGACGTCTGCTTTGATATGTAACATTGGGGATTGAATGTTTGATTTTTTACTATGCTTGTTGGAGATTTTATATTACTCTTATGTTAAAATTCTTTTTAATTACTTTATACCATGTTCTGTTTTGGAACAAGTAATTGAATGACTTGTTGATGCTTTCCAATGCAATAAAATGAAGTTAAATATGATGATGTTCATTATAGTTATTATTATTAATTTCAAAAAGTTGTATGTGTTACATGTCATATGATATGAGCAGGTTTAAATGGATGAAAATAGCATCCTAATTTCATGAACAATTTTAATTGACTATGATTTTTAATTATAATTGTGCGGGACATTGTAACCTGGTGGCTGGAATGATTCTATTTGGTATATGAAATTCCATCGATGAACCCTAATTTATTTTTGAACATGAGAGCAAGTTTCAGGGATCGGGACCAAGAATGAAAATTCGAGTTGTTGAGAGGAGGTGTGACAATCGCCAAACCTCGGTTATCACTAGGATACATATAGTAAGGAGAAATCATATCTTGTTGGAACATGCGAGTGGTAGAATAGTGATTGTCATTGTTGTTCTTTTTCGGTGAGTTCTCTGGAGTAGGTTGTTTGTTGGAATTATGCATGGTGAAAACGATGAAGATGGATCAAGAAACAAAATTTGCAGGTAAGAATCGAAAGGGGGGATGAGGATGGAAAAAGGGAAAAACACAAGAAACACGAATATGAAACGATAAAGTATCGTTAAAGGAAAAAGAAAAGCAAGAAGCGGTGAGAGATGAATACGAAGACTAGAATTATTAGAGAGCAAAGTAAAAAAAAATTGGAGCGATAAAGGTTCGTTCAAATGATAGAACAAGAAGAGTGTACATGGTGGAAAGAAGGTGGTGAAAAGGATAAGGTGATAGTGGGATATCATAGCAATATCTAAGCTCCTGATACCATGTTAACATGTGTCAGTGAAAAAACCATTTGATCCATCAATATGAAGAACTAGATATTATTATTATTGTGGAAAATTACAAATTAGTGGAAAGCAGTCAGTGCTATATATAGCTCAACTAGTCGTTACAAGGTTAACCTAAAAACTAAGCAATGGGTTTAATATAAAGAGCATAAATAATAATGTCAGTTGGGATTTGGATAAAAGGGCCTATGTATGTTAATAGATTATTCCACCTTGTGATTTGATTTGGAGAAAATTGCCTTCTTTAAAGATTTATATTTTCTTTTGAAGACTAATTTAATACAATCTTCATATATGAATAATTTATTGCACTTAAGCAACATCGGTACATAGTATTCTTATTATCACAATGAGTGTGAAATTGAAGAAATCGCATAATATTTATTAATTGATTGCAAATTTTCTAGTAGAGTTTGGTACGTAAGTTGAACTTTAGGAAATTCAAGCACTTCATAAAATAATATTGTTCATCCTATTTAAAAACTTATTTGAAATTCTGGTATTCAGATCTCAAATGTCCTAAGATATATCAAGATATTGATCTCTGAACAATAATACAATGAACAATTTCATACAATAAAACAGTGCAGAAAATTAAAGAAACACAC
This sequence comes from Vicia faba, assembly GCA_948472305.1. Classification (NCBI taxonomy): domain Eukaryota; kingdom Viridiplantae; phylum Streptophyta; class Magnoliopsida; order Fabales; family Fabaceae; genus Vicia; species Vicia faba. Next base: position 490,864,664 of record OX451737.1, read on the forward strand.
AAAATTGTTAACCGAGTTTGATGTAAAACAACACCTACTATGGGGGCTACTAAGCCATGGAGGAAGTCCACTATAATAGTATCAATTTGAAGATAAAACCCCACATTTATAACTTCTCACTTAATCACCACCCGTGCTTACTTCTACCTAAGATTCACCTAAGTATGAAACTCTTCTCACATCCCTTACAGTCACAAAATAGTGACAAGAACACAAATTAAAAGACTTTAGAAGACAAACTTCAAAAACACACAGTCACTCAATACTCAGAAGCTTAAGAGTGATTTACAATACTTACAACTCAATAGAGACAATCCTACTCTTCTACCAAAGTGATATTATAGAGGATCACAATAAACAAAACAATTCTAATAAGTCACTTAGACTCAGTGTTCTATCAACACATAAGAACACACAAAATCACATTTTGCGACGCTACAAAATGAACTATTTTTCACACATGTATTAGGGTTGAAGCCTTATTTTTATAACCTTGAATGAAATGGATTTGGGCTTAAAAAATGTAGCGAATCAGCTGCTAAAAATCTGCAGAAACTTCTGCATAAAAATAGGACTTCAATCATTAGTTTCCTAAATTATCTCCATAATTAGAAACTAAGAGTACTCCTTGAATTCAGCTTGAATCTCTTAATCCTTAAACTGAGCGCCACATAAGATAACATAATATTTCCAGAATATTCTGCATATGAAATAAACTAAAACATCCAATTGTCCAATTGTACACATGCACGATGTTGAATGATTATGCATAGGATATCTTGTGCAACATGCTTCTCCAGTTGATAGACTATCTTATTTCAACATGTTTATACTAAGTTAGTTTTACCAAACATAATTCCAACCACAGAAATAGAGAATTAACAATCTCCCCCTTTGGCTTATTTTGGCTAAAACAACTTAATATTCCTTCCACAGATAAACAACAAAGCAGCCCAGGTTTGAAGATAAATCAAACACACATAATCAGAGGTGCAGCAGCCAACACAAACATCAGAAAGTTAGCAGTAGAAAAACAGTTTTATCAGAGTACAGTGGAAGCTACTTATTACAAAAATGAGAAAAAAAATAAATTCTCAACATGTCAGGACATCATGTTTGACAACTCTTCACAGCCAGTCTAATCCAGAGCCAAACATCCCTTCCAAAACTGATCAAAACTTAGCAGAGAATTAGTAGATTCTCCCCCTCAATAGCAACACCACAGATTCAACAGAGAATCGAGATTCACCTCCTTTTTGGAAAACTTTTGGCTAAAACACCCCTTCCATAGATACACTGAAGAGGGAGACACAACACATCACATATATAACACCAGGAAGACACGACATCAGTTATATCTTATAGATGATGTACATGAAGAAGAAGATAACCAAGATTTTCAAACACACAAGATACTCCCCCTAAACTCAGAACCAACTCTTGTCACAAAGCCCCATGATAATTTTCCTGTAGCCTCAAGAAACCAAAAAGAATTCTAAATTAAATAATCCAAGTTAGAAGACCATGTGACAGAAGCAACACAAATTAGAAGATCATGTTACAGAAGAAAAAAGTACACACCACACCAAACAAGCAACAAGTACACACCACACCAAACAAGTGTCGTACCCCAAATTTGCCCTACCTTGACGATTATATTTTCAAGATTTAAATATAGAAGAAGATATCTTAATTAAGGATGGTTCAACAATATATGATGACTCATTCTTAAATCCAAGACAACCAGGGGTGCATTTTAATTCAAGGGAATGGGGATTTCTAAATCGGGAAGACGCATATACCCGTAAACCCATTCGCGAAGCATGTTGGCCAATGGCCCATGAGATTCGAAAATGGAAAATTATTTCAAAATTAATAATTAAGTTTTAGTTATTATTAAGTCCATTAGGATTTGTTGTTGTTAGCAAAAATAGGTGGTGAAGTTTCAATTTGCATGCTTATTTTTGGTTGGCCCATTTCTTTGGGGGGGGGGGTATATGGTAAAAGAAGGTGCAGTCATGAATAACAGGCCTGTTGTGTTTCCACCGGCCGATTTGTTGTTTTGTTTTAGAAGAATTATTATGTTTTAATAGCTAATCCCATTTAAGTATTACACTTTTAGTAAAGAAAGGGGGTGAAATTGCAAAAAGAAGTTCATAAGAAACCGCATGCCCACTGAGTTTTGGCCCAATGGACAGCCATTACTGTTTTATTTTAAAAAGAGAAAAATATTGTCATTATAATTATTTTGCTGTCTATCATTAAATGATTTTTGAAACATCTTATTAGATTTCTTTAATAAAGAGTTGTTGAGAAAAAGATTTGTGGGATCAAATATGGATGCTAGTCTGGCCCAGTTTGTGTTGGAAAAACGCATGTTGGATAAAATAAATAAGTAACGATGCAAAGCCCAATTATTAAGCAACGCACTGGCCCAAATTAAATAACAACTACTGTATCAATCATATCCAAAATATGTGCTTGTTTTTCTCAATTAACATTTACTATAGAAATCCAAATCAAATCTAAAACCTTTTTTTTCTTCTGCAAATCAAATAATACTAAATCAAGTAAAACTAAAAATACAGAGCCAATACAAACCAGTCCAGATCAAATCCAATTAAACTATAAATCAACTACGATTACAATAATCAGAATTAATTTCAATCTATTTTATAGAACACAATCCGAATTTTACAAAAGAAGGAATCAATTATACAGATCTAATCCCTAATTCTTTCTAATTTCCTAAATCTGAGCTAACAATTCTATAACAGCAATTCACAAACTCTAAATAATTAACCCTATAAATATGAAGCTAAATTAATAGAAAAAGGGGGCTTGAAGACAGAGAGGGATACAATACAGAACGAAACCGCGAGTGGACTTTGAAGATAGAAAAGAAGAAATTGATTGAAGACGGAGACGAACAAAAGAACGAGCACCAATTTGAGAAGACGAACAAAGGACGATTAGGGTTTCAACATCTAAAACCCTAATTGCCATATCTCCGCCACCATCCACCATCATCCTCAAGCTCCTCCAGAATCTGCAAAATCAAAAAGAAGATCAGAATCGCACTGAATCAAAAGCCAAAGTCAGAAGAAACGAAATCGCACGAAAGGGGTAACTTAGCTTATTATTCTTCTTGATTGTTGATTTTGGGGATTGGTTGGGGCGGTTCATGTTAGGGTTTCGGTAGGGTAGCGCCGCCGCGGTGGGCGTTTGGGTTTTAGGGTTAGCGGGGAAGAGAGAAAGGTTTGAAAGCGAGAGAGAAAGATGAAAGCTTTGCTGTAAGAAAAGAAAAATGTTTTGTAAAATAATGATAAAAACAATCTTATGTTCTTTTTAATTCCAATACCCGCGCGCCTACGGTTGTTAACGTGTACCCTTCATCATGACTGGTCGATCACCAGTGGACGGCCATAAGGTCGAGTCCACCATAAATCTTCATACGCCCTAACTCACGCAATCTATCAGGCCCCTCTCAAACAAGTTTTAGGCCTAGACCCAATCACTTTTCACACCTCTCTTGTGCCGAATTACTGAAGCAAAGCCAATGCTACACCCCCCCCCCCAGTCTTACTGGGCCTGAACTGAATTCAGGCTTGACTTTTTGCACCCAACTCTTTTACTACATAACTTAAAACGCACCCCCTGATTTAATTAAATTGTTATTTTTTTATTATTTATTTTATATTATATTTTTTATCTATTTTTTATATATATTATATTTTTTATTCTTCTTCTTCTTCTTATTATTATTATTATTTATTTATTTTTATAATGATTATTATTTAGTACTTTATTTTATTATCATTATTTATTATCATGTAAATAAATTATTTTTATTCAAAACTCATGAACATATTTTCTATATTATTGCATTAAAATATTTGTATATCATGCATTAATTAGAATTTTTGCAATTAATATTATTAGAAAATATATAACAAATCTCAAACTATTTTCGTAATAAACTAATCTAAACAACTTTTTTTTGCAAAAGGGTTCCAAATGAATTTTGACTAATCGCGCGTTTAGCCAAAATTCCGCAATCTCTACAACCGATCAAAATGCGAGGCGATTCAAAATACTTTTGCAACCACTAAGAAACACAAACCCCATACGAACTACGAATTGGGACTCTGATTCCTCATAAGAGGATACGTAGGCATACGATTAAAATTGTGGCGAGTTCCCCTATAAAAATCTAAAACCTAATATCCTTAAGAATAAGGTAGACAAAAGGTGCCTAACACCTTCCTTTCGTCTAATGAGGTCCGAAACTTAGAATCTCTGTTTCAAAATTTAGGGTTTCCCATTAGATGCCCTTCCTTAGCATAAAAACTAGTAGTGGCGACTCTCATTTACAAACCAGTCACAACAGCTGGAGACTCTGCTAGGGATCTCAACTTTAAGTTTTAGGTTTTATTTTGGGTTTTTACTTTTATTTATTTATTTGCATTTATTTATTTATTATATTTATTTATTTCTCGTCTATTTTTCTTTATCATTATATATTTTCTATGTGGCGGGAATTTTATTTCAAAGAAATATTTTCAAATAAACCTTAGCAAGAAGGTTCGTCTATTAGCTTAGGGGATACATCATCTCTGCGAGTTTATGTGACGACTTCGCCTAGAGTGGGTGGAATTCCGAAAAAAGGAATACTTATCGAGAGATATCATCTTGATGAGTAGGACTTTCGAATGCTACCCATGACTCTTTGTAATGACCTTAACCTAAAATATCATGGCGAGACCTCTCACGACTTTGAGACGAAAGTCTCGATGCGTAAAGAGGCTCCACCTAAGGGAGGCCCTTGTGCCTTTTCCCTCTGGTGTTATTCATGATACCCTTAAGAAATCCACCTTTTGGGGAGGGTAGACTAACCGCAGGTCAAAACTAGGAGCCCTACCTTCTAAAGATATCATTCATATAATCCCATTTCCATTATCCCTAAACCTGCAAGGGTTACTTCCGGTATACTATAATCCCTAGCCTATATGGTCTATCTTTCATAAGTCAAAACCCATAGCATGTAGGGATTCTTCAACCTTTCATTAGTCTATTACAATCCCTAGCTTGTAGGAATTCTCGTCCCTCAATTACCATCTATAGCTCGTAGGGATTCCCCTTCGTCTTTTATGGTCCTTAATCCCTAAGGAGTTCCTATCTGACTCAATCTCTGAGTCAGTGTAGGGTATCCTCATTTCCATGTCTATCATTATCTTCGCCCTTAAGAAGTTCCTATCTGTCTCAATATCTGAGTCAGTGTAGGGTACCCCCATTTACATGTCTATCATTATCATCGCCCTTAAGAAGTTCCTATCTGTCTCAATATCCGAGTCAGTATAGGGTACCTCCAAATCCACATCAAACTATTTTCGTCCTTAAGGAATTCCTATATGTTTCAATCTTTGAGATATTGTAGGATATTATCATTTCCATATCAACCATTAAACTTGTGCATGGTATCCATACGTCTACCCACATGCTACGTTTGCATCACATTGCATATCCATAAAAAAATTTGCATACCCTAAAGCCAGCCAAAAACATTTTTGCATACCCATGCATTCACATACATTCATACATTTGCATCTCATGCATTTCCACCTTCGCCATTATCCAATTATCATCTGCTAGCAGGTTTCCCGATACTCACAAGTGAACTAAAAGAGCTATGGATAAATTTAAGAGACACAAGTCTTATTGGAGAGAGAAGGCATCCCTTCACAGTGTCAACAACACAGTCCTACATAGCGCCTCAAATATCGTTACCATTGGTGATTCTTCTACATTAAGAGAAATTGCCCTATCAACGAAATAAGTATGCCCAAGAAAAGCCAAGGGTTATCCCCATGCTCTGACAAGTCAAAAATCAATAAGCTCTCCAAAAGTCAAGGGGATCAATAAAGAAGATTTTATCTAGGATCAATAGGACTTTATAATTTCATTTTGTAATTTCATTGTTGCTAAGTTGTGATTATTGTAAACTTGTATCTTTGGATCAATAATTCTAATAAAATAAGCATGCATGTTTTTGAAATTGATTCAATCCACAAAAATCAACAACTTTCTGTTCTCACTCTTTTCCATTTTCAAATTAACAAACTTCGAAGGAGAATGATGAAAATCAAATAACTGGATTTTTCTAAGTTATACTTTCAATGTAAGACCGAGCTGACGATGTAAGGCAGTGTTTCAATTTCTGAACAGTGGAGAAATAAGGAGTTAATCCGTAGTTAACCCCCTCGAGCCAGAAGTCGGAGTTCTTTCTATTTTCTATAAAAAAAACCTTAATCTTAACCAGGGGCCGGGTAGTCTTTCAATTAATTCAATGGTGCATTTTATTCTCAAGAGAATCAAGTCCATCCAACAAAGGTTCAAGCCTATCTCCTTCCTCAATACATCATTGAGGAAACAATCTAAGAAAAGATTCAAGCACATCGTCTTCCTATTGCACATCAATAAAGATTGAGGAAGCAATCAATAAAGACAAAGCTCTCAAAATCTTCTTCCTCAATACATCATTCAAAATCGAGAAAAATGATGAAGACAAAGCTTACAATAATCAGCGTGGCAGTCACAAAATTTCAAAATCAAAAGCAATCAAAAATTTCAAAAAAAAAAAGAGAGAGCCCGCTAAGTCAAAAACAAAAAGCAAAAAATTTTGACTTAGGCAAAAGTTATGGCATCCCGATGGACTGGAAAATTAAATAAAAATTAGTCCATGCAAAAATAAGGGATTGAAAACAAAATTGGAGAAAAATATTGTGACTTCCACCTCAAAGGCTTCTCATAAATGCTTGGATCTTATCGATGCTTGGATCTTATTAACGCGTCTCATCATCTGCACGACTACGAAACTTCTCTTGGGGATTGAACGCATCTGTTGGATTAATTGAACTTAGGATTGAAGAACATCAAGGAGAATGGGGTGGGCTAAATAAATTTTGTTTGAGCCTTATATCTTTTTTTCTCAAACCATGAACCATGGCCATGTTACAACCTTCAAAAGTCTTAATTGAAGCAAGGTTAACTATGAAAGCATACTCGGAAAAATTTGTGTTAAACTGACTCCTATGTTTGTTAAATTTATTACTAATCACTTCCCTTCTTCGAATCTTCATCTCTAATAATCCATTTCTAGTCAAACTTCGATTTCAAATTTTGCATGTACATCACTAAGAATTATTTTTTCAAAATGTACAATTTTATCTACGAGTTAATACTTAGCCTCAAGGATATTTCAAATTGGTCTGATCAAAGGCAACATGTCCAAGAAGCTTCTAATAAGGGGAAAAGAATCTAAAAGGATCCCTATATACAAGGGCAAATACTAATGATCCTGGGGGCATCACATGAAGATGCTATTAACAAAGGGAGATCATTCCAAGATTCAATCGACTCAGGTCAAATTTCAAAGCACTGTTTAATCAGGGGCATACCTTTCGAAGGAGCATTCTTTAATCAAGTCATACCATAACAGGGTATGACTCAGTTCCCTTGTTTTAATAAATTTCTCAAGGCTTCAATTCAAGGGGAAATTTTCCAAGATTTAAATGTTGGGGCAATCTATATCAAAGTTCATGGTGAGGTATAAGTTCTTTCTGAGGGTACTTCCTCCAGGTCAGGAAATGGAGGGGCACCTCTTTCAAAATTCGAATGGTGGGGCAAACCACTGCGAGGCTCATCAAAAGTAGTTGGTTCAAAAAGTAGCCCATCAAGGACAAACCATCCAAAAGCCCATTAGTCAAAGGCATGATGTTTCAAAGTGTAAAATAGTGGGGTCATCCATATTATGATCAAACTATTTCCAAGCGCATATCAATGAGAATCTCCTCCAACACCCTACCAAAAATTAGGGAAAGACAATCCACATGGAGGCAAGCTCCCCGCGTACTTTCATAATCTCTAATGGACCTTTCTTCTACATCAGCAATCTTCCGAGTTCAAAACGAGTATCAGGAAATCATGCAAGCATAACATTCAACCATCACGTGACAAGAAACCTTGTTACATAGTCAAACCTCTATGCTTAATCATGAATGACCCATCACAGGGGCACCATTCAACAAATCACGCGAGTCATAATCATAAAGCATAAGTCTGCATAAATCATTATCATACATTCATTAGCATACTGCGATCCGAAATCAAGCTACACCTATCATCTCATTCAGTTGACGAATTCTGAAAGCATGGATCTAATAGAGAGTCCAATTCTCATTGGCACATCAAAATTTCAACATCCATTGATGCATATCCAAGTCATCCATTACATGCATTGGTTAGTCATTCTACACATTAACACCTGCATCTGCATGCATGCATAACATATCATAGCCCGAGACTTAGGACCCCCGTAAAAATATAGAGTCAACTTCTAGGAGAGTCTCTATTATAATCTCTAACATCCCTCTAACTATCCCTTTGAGTAAGTCTATGATGCAAGCATTCTCCGTCAAACTAAACCATAAGCAGCCTTACGTAAAAGACATGAGCATCCTCACACTTTCCAATTAATGTCTCTAGGTAACCTTACCAATATTAGCGACCTTCCTATGCGTCTCACCTTTCCAAGCCACCGAGTTGATACTATTCAAGAAACCATATGGATATGGTGCAAAGACCAGTTCCCGTCTGGCCCATCTTTTCAAAAGCCCAGTTCCTGTCTGGCCCATCTTTTCAAAAGCCCAGTTATTGTCTGACCCATCTTTTCAAAAGCCCGACCCTAATTGACATGGCTTCTCAGAAAGAATAAGTCTTGGATAATAGTCTACCTTGATCATTGGTTCCGCAGTTCAAATAACAAGGGCATTGCACTTATTAATCATCACATCATTTCAATTCATAACATTATCATATCAAGCATACATACCATATATCATGCATACATCAAGCATAATCATATCAAACATGCATACATGCATTACATTCAATCATACATGCCTATAGAAAATTGTAGAAAAATCTCAAGGCATGACTACCAGCTAAGACAAACTCAAATTTAAATCCAAGCTCAGCATTATCCATTCACCTTGCTATAGCTACCTCGGTTGACAATGGACACAATCGTCAAAGGTGCCATTATCAAAATATCACTAGGCAGATTACCTATGATTCATATCCACGTCTATGTCCATATACACGCCTATTTCTACGACCACGCCTACACTTACGTCTACGTCTACGCATGCGCCCATGTCCACACCTACGCCCACGCCTACGATATAAATGTCAAGACACTCTTCATCATGTCCACACCAATTTATCATGTTAGGGAATTGATAACTCAAAACCAATGGTTTAGCAAAGGAGAATTATCAAAAACATTTTCAAACTATCGGGGGCATACACACTCAGCGAACATACACTCAGGGTTCCATATCAATATCAAACATTCAATACACATACACTCAGGGTTCCATATCAATATCAAACATTCAATACACATACACTCAGGGTTCTATATCAATATCAGAAATTCAACACACATACACTCAGGGTTCCATATCAATATCAAACGGAATACGCATGCATCATACAACAAACAATATCACCCTCGATTTAGCCATCTAAGGGTCAGTCATCAAAGCACACTTTTTCTACAAATACAACCCATCACCTAAGACTCCATGCAGTGATGTGTTCAGCCTATCACCGAAGACTCCATGCAGTGATATGTTCCTTATAACATAGCATTACCTAAGTCTCCATGCAGTAATGTACAAAACCCAGTACATTGCCTAAGACTCCACGCCGCAATGTCCAGAAAGCCAAATAGGATCCACCACCTAAGACTCCATGTTGTGACGTATTCGGCTCATCACCTAAGACTCCACACAGTGATGTTTTCCCTCTACAGTGTAGTTTATTACCTAAGACTCCATGCATTAATGTACGAAGCTTGGTACATTGCCTAAGACTTCATGCAACAATGTATTCCCCTCATCTTACCCATTACCTAAGACCCTAGGCAGTAATGCGCAAAACTTAGTTCATTTCCTAAGACCCCAGGCAGCAGTGCAACATAACCCATTGCCTAAGACTCCATGCAGCAATGTGTTTCCCTCTCTTCACCCATTACCTAAGACTCCACGCAGTAATGTGTGACACTCCCACCATTAGATCATTGCCTAAGACTCCATACAACAGTGTTCGAAACCCAAATTTAGCTCATCACCTAAGACTCCATGCAGTGATTCGCAAACCTAACCCATTTCCTAAGACTCCATGCAGCAGTGCGTTTCCTCATTCTGTTACATAGATCATTGCCTAAGACTCCATGTAGCGATGCTCAAAATCCAAAATCTAGTTTATCGCCTAAGTCTCTATGCAGCTATTCGCGAATATAACCCATTTCCTCAGTCTCTAAGCAGCCATGTGTTATCCAGTAATGTCTTATTCATCCCCCCCAAATGGATGAATAAGCTAAAGCAAACTAAGACCTATAATATTTTTCTCTCAAGCTCAAGACTATCTGCCTCGTCATCAAACCCTGGTAAGTGATATATCATCAGCTTCGCATATTTCCTCAAGACTCTTAAGGGTATGTTATATTAGCGTAACCTTATGTTTGTCGGACAAATTTTGGGATATTCCAAGTATTCAATAAACTCCCAATCAAAAATGCGCAAGACTCGTGTTTTCTCATGCTATTCGATTAGAAGATAATCGAATAGGGGCTGCTGTCATACCCCAAATTTACCATACCTCGATGATTATATTTTCAAGATTTAAAGATAGAAGAAGATATCTTAATTAAGGATGGTTCAACAATATCTGATGGCTCATTCTTAAATCCAAGACAACCAGTGGGTGCATTTTAATTCCAGGGAATTGGGCTTTCTAAATCAGGAAGACGCGTATACTCGTAAACCCATTCGCGAAGCATGTTGGCCAATGGCCCATGAGATTCGAAAATGGAAAAGTATTTCAAAATTAATAATTAAGTTTTAGTTATTATTAAGTCCATTAGGATTTGTTGCTGTTAGAAAAAATACGTGGTGAAGTTTCAATTTGCAAGCTTATTTTTGGTTGGCCCATTTCTTTTGGGGGGTATATGGTAAAAGAAGATGCAGTTACGAATAACAGACCCGTTGTGTTTTTAGCAGCCCATTTCCTATTTTGTTTTAGAATAATTATTAAGTTTTAATAGCTAAGCACATTTAAATATTACACATTTAGTAAAGAAAAGGGGTGAAATTGCAAAAAGAAATTCATAAGAAACCGCATGCACACTGAGTTTTGGCCCAATGGAGAGCCATTACTATTTTATTTTAAAAAGAGAAAAATATTGTCATTATAATTATACTGTTTATCAATAAATGATTTTTGAAACATATTATTAGATTTCTTTAATAAAGAGTTGTTGAGAAAAAGATTTGTGGGATCAAATATGGATGCTAGTCTGACCCAGTCTGTGTTGGAAAAAATGCATGCTGGATAAAATAAATAAGTAACGATGCAAAGCCCAATTATTAAGCAACACGCTAGCCCAAATTAAATAACAACTACTGTATCAATCATATCCAAAATATGCGCTTGTTTTTCTCAATTAACATTTACTGTAGAAATCCAAATCAAATCTAAAACTTATTTTTTTCTACAAATCAAATAATACTAAATCAAGTAAAACTAAAAATGCGGAGCCAATACAAATCAGTCCAGATCAAATCCAATTAAACTATAAATAAACTACGATTACAATAATCAGAATTAATTTCAATCTATTTTATAGAATAAAATCTGAAATTTACAGAAGAAGGAATCAATTATACAAATATAATCCCTAATTCTTTCTAATTTCCTAAATCTGTGCTAACAATTCTATAACAGCAATTCACAAACCCAAAATAATTAACCCTATAAATACAAAAATAAATTAATAGAAAAAGGGGGATTGACGACAGAGGGGGATACAATACAGAATGAAACCGCGAGTGGACTTTGAAGATAGAAAAAAAGAATTTGATTGAAGATGGAGACGAACAGAAGAACGAGCACCGATTTGAGAAGACGAACAAAGGACGATTAGGGTTTTAATATCTGAAACCCTAATCGCCATATCTCCTCCACCATCCACCATCATCCTCAAGCTCCGCTGGAATCTGGAAAATCAAAGAAGAAGATCAGAATCGCACTGAATCAGAAGCCAAAGTCAAAAGAAACGAAATCGCGCGAAAGGGGTAACTTAGCTTTTTCTTCTTCTTGATTGTTGATTTTGGGTATTAGTTGGAGCGGTTCATGTTGGGGTTTCGGTAGGGTAGCGCCGCCGTGGTGGGTGTTTGGGTTTTAGGGTTAGCGAGGAAGAGAGAAAGGGTTGAAAGCGAGAGAGAAAGATGAAACTTTGCTGTAAGAAAAGAAACTGTTTTGTAAAATAATGATAAAAATAATCTTATATTCTTTTTAATTCCAATACCTGTGCGCCTACGATACCCAACGTGTACCCTTTATCATGATCGGTCGATCACCAGTGGACGGTCATAAGGCCGAGTCCACCATAAGTCTCTATACACCCTCACCCATGAAATCTATCAGGCCCCTATCAAACACGTTTTGGGCCTAGACCCAATCACTTTTCACACCTCCCTTGTGCCCAATTACTGAAGCAAAGCCAGCGCTAAACCCCTGATCTTACTGGGCCTGAACTGAATTCAGGCCCTGACTTTTTGTACCCCACTCTTTTACTACATAACTTAAAACACCCCCACTGATTTAATTAAATTGTTATTTTTTTATTATTTCTTTCATATTATATTTTTTATCTATTTTTATATATATCATATTTTTTATTCTTATTATTATTATTATTTATTTCTTTTTATAATGATTATTATTTAGTAATTTATTTTATTATCATTATTTATTATCATGTAAATAAATTATTTTTATTCAAAACTCATGAACATATTTTCTATATTATTGCATTAAAATATTTTATATCATGCATTAATTAGAATTTTTGCAATTAATGTTATATATATATATATATATATATATATATATATATATATATATATATATATATATATATATATATATATATATATATATATATATATATATATATATATATATATATATATATATATATATATATATATATATATATATATATATATATATATATATATATATATATATATATATATATATATATATATATAACAAATCTCAAACTATTTTTCGCAATAAACTAATCTAGACAACCTTTTTTTGCAAAAGGGTTCCAAACGAATTTTGACTAATCGCGCGTTTAGCCAAAATTTTGCAATCTCTACAATTGGTCAAAATGCGAGGCGATTCAAAATACTTTTGCAACCCCTCAAAAACATAAACCCCATAAGAACTACGAATTGGAACTCTGATTCCTCATAAGAGGATACGTAGGCATAGGATTAAAATCGTGACGAGTTCCCCTATAAAAATTTAAAACCCTATTTTACCCGAAACCTAAACCTAAAACCTAATATCCTTAAGAATAAGGTAGCTGAAAGGTGCCTAACACCTTCCTTTTGTCTAATGAGGTCCGAAACTTAGAATCTTTGTTTCACAATTTAGGGTTTCCTATTAGATGCCCTTCCTTAGGATAAAAACTAGTAGTAGCGACTCTCGTTTAAAATCCAGTTGCAACAACAAGATGTTAAAACATCTGGTATGACATCCTGTATACACCCATAAAATAAGTACCATCAGACAAAGAAACAGAAAACCCTTATGATAGGTGGTCATACTCCCCTTAAATTATTGCATGCAATCACAACAAGACTAAACAAGACTCAATAACATTACTACAACACCTACTTATCTCCTCATTTTTAGCCAAAAGATGACAAAGACCGAGTTTGAGAATGAAGGCAAAGAAGGCACAAACCTTAATAAAAGACTCAACAAACAATACTGAAAGGAAATAAAAAATAAGACAAATAGACGAGCAACCAAAAACTTGAGGGGAAGAACAAGTAAGGGGTATTTATATACAAGGAAGGTTACCATGGTTTGTAACGATGCCTAGTTTGTAATGACACTACCAGTTAAATCATGAATTTTTCAAGAAAATAAAGTCATCCTTGTTAACGGTGCACCACTCATTTTAGGAGAGAGACGTGGATCTGTTCAGTTTCTCTCTTTCCAAGCCTTGATCGCTGACATGTTCCAACATTAGGTGTGACATTCTCCATACAAAAAAATACGTTTTTCACATGTCACTAGATGAAGAGAAATTATAGTCATACTGACCACAAGAGCCTACACTCATTCTTTAGACGTGCAAATCCAACCTACCCTTCAGAATAACTTACTTCTCATGCCATGATCAACACACCTCCTAGAGTTTTCAAACATCCTTGGAACCTTAGACTAAGCTTTCCATAATACAATGGCATGACATCTGGTTGATTCTTTAAACATCAAAATCATTGAGAGTTCAGACTCCATTCAACCTTAACCATAGTCAAACAAAATACACATATAACTACAATTAAATGAGGAGTCACAAAGAGATATTATCCATAGACATTGTGTGATCGGTGGATCTGGAACTGACTGTTTAACGCTGGTTCGCGAAATGTCGCGGAAGCAAGAGTCTCCACCGTCTTTTATTTTCTCCAAAGGGAAAGGACAAAAGCACAGAAAAATTCCTTATAGAGATTGCTCTCGGTTCGGGAGGTAGGTTATAGAAAGGGAAGGTGTTAGCACCCTTTCTATCCATGGTTATCCATGGGCTCTTAGATACTTGCTCATTTGTGTTTTCAAAAATGGTTTGTTTGCTTTTCAACTGTGGGTTTAAAAAGGTTTCTTTGAAAATTCCAGTTCGACTCTTGTATCGGTCCTCAAGAGTGTTTGAAAAATTGCTTTCGAAAGCTTTTGAAAAGGTGTCGGTGTGAAAAGTAATTTTTATTTGTTTTGAAATTTAGAGCAAGTATCTAGAGTCGTCTACCTACCCTAAGGAATTCGTCTGTGTAGATGTCCTTTAAAGTAGTGCCATCCCACCATTGAGAGGTAGGTAGCACCACTATTGGAGTTGTTCGGGTCAATTCGAGGTTCGGGACATGGTGATCACCAGAGCAATAGGAAGATACCTTAGAAGCTACCCTCATGCCAGGTTCCCGGATCATGAGGACTTACTAAAACATCCTCTACTCGACGATCACCTTTCGAGAGGCAAGGCAACAGTGAAGCGTACCCTAGGGGTGGTGTGTGATTTGTGTGTCATGTTCATTAACATTTATCTTGTTCATGTCGGGGGTGATCTACGCGTTGCTTTTATTTTGACATTCATTCTTGCATGCAATTATTAACAGTTTAAAAGAGGCGAGAATTAAAGTTCCTAAACTATTACAAAGGCGCGGGTCCACATCGCCAAATTAAATCCAGGACCCGATTTGACATAAAAATAAAGTAAAGTGCGAGAAATATAAATATCGAATTTACATGGCTTTGGGAGAATTACATAAAAGGAGGAAATAAAATAAACGCGCGAATTGGAATTACGATCGAATGCGAGGGCGTTGGACCCTTTTTAATGAAATTAAATTATGATTAACAGATTAATTAAATTAAAGTAAAAAGAAAAGATTTTTGAGTTTTTGTGTTTATGGATTTTTAATAAGAGAATTAAATGAAACTAAGAAATTAATTAACCCTAATTCTAACTATTTTTATTTATTAAGAAAAAATATTAAAATTGAACCTAAAATTAAACCTAATTAATTAATGCAATTTTATTTACAAGAGAATAATTAATAATTAATAATGATAAAAGAAAAGAAAAAGATAAAAGTAATTAAAACCTAATTCTACAAATTTTAAATTTATTAAGAAAATGTTAAAGTTAATCCTAGAATAAAAAAACTAATTAATTAATAAGACCTTTTTTACAAAAAATAAGATTAAATGAAATATATTTTAATTTTTATGACTTTCTGATTTTTATTATTTTTTTATGTTAGTAAAATATGTTAATTTAAAGAATTAAAAAAAGAAATAATTGAATTAACACAAATAATGGAAAATAAAAAAAGAAAAGAATTGCAAACCCTTGGGGGGTGCTGACCCCAATTGGGAGGTATCATCAGCATTTTTGGCCCATTGAAACCTTGGCCTTGTTGACTTTCTGAGCCACGTACGTATGCGTTGACTGGTGCCCATGGTACTCTTCAAATCAGGACCCTTGGATTGCCTTCAGTGGCCATGTGGCGTGCCTGGATTATGAGCGTATGGTGGACGCTTGGAGAGAGCGCTGCATAGGAAGATGTAATGGAAAATAATATGAGAAAGAGAGGGGGACCTGGGATTCGAACCCAAGTCCCAGTGCCTTATGAGACAACGCCTTAACCATCTGTACCAACCACGCGCTTTGTTTATTATATGACCAACAATCAATATGAGATAAAACAAGAGTTAGTGGGACATTTTCGCGCGAATTTCAAACGCTCCACTCCTTGGCCTACACATCACCATCTTCTCCAATGGCTTGCTGTACCTGCAAAAAAAAAACAGATTGAATAGCGGGGGTTTTAAACCCCCACTAAATGGTAAACAGGATAATAGCGATTAGCACATGGTGGCTCATAAATTGAGCGCGACATGTGTGTTCGATTCACATGAAGCTTCTGAATCCAATAGCCTTGGTCTCGTGGTCTAATTTTTCTGGACGAGGAAACCCCCAATTTTTCAGTTTCGTAACCCTAGTAAGCTTCCATGGTGATTTCGCGTATAGGCCAGCAAAACTCAATCAAAACATATGGTTAGCTTTAGAATGATCCAATTAACATAAATCAATAAAGAAAATGCAATGAAGATGCTTAAAAACTGAAACACGAATATGCATATTTTCATGAAAAGTGAAACATATTTCTACCAATTCTTTGTGTTAAAACTAGTGGCTTTGATCCAGGAATGTTCACTGATGCTTCAGGAATGTAATGGAGTCAATATTTTGCCTTGAAACTCCTTGAAATCGTGATTTCAGTTTTTGAAAATTTGGAAAAAATGCCAACTTTGTTCTTCAGATGGGGCGCAGCTTAGAGGTTTTTGTGCATTAGGTTTTGATCACACTTATATGAGGATGGATTAGGGTTGAGTTTTTGATCCAAAGAATCCTTGCATTGATGGAATAAATATTTGATTTTCATGCATAATTCTTTCAAATCTTTTCCATGCATATTTGATACCAATCATGTCCAATCTTCCCCATTTGAGTTGTGCACGAATCTTGAGTGAATTATGAGTGATTATACTGCATAAAAAGATTTGATCACATTGGTTTAGTATTTTTTTCACATTTTAATTAATTAAATGAATTAATTGTAATTAAAAATTCAAATAAATAATAAAAATGATGAAAAAAAAATCCCCTTTGGGCCAAATGGTCGTGCATATGCATTGGATGATGAATTTTGGAAGAAAATGTGGCCCATTAGCAATTTTAAGGCATTTGAAGCAAAGTTGACTTTTCAAAATTCCCAAAAATTTCCCAACTTCCACAAGGCATATCTTGCTCAATTTTTAAGCTTTGGTCATGTTCGTGGACATTTTGGAAAGGTCTTGAAGTCCTCTAACCAATTCCTTTGGTCCCATGTAATTTTGATTTACCAATCTCAAGTTATGGCCTTTGACTTAAAGTCCCTTTTTGTTGACTTTTGAAAATGACCTATAATGTTGAAATTGATAACTTTTTGTGAGAGCATTTCTTGGACTTGAAGTGTGAAGAGGAGTTGTAGGAAATGTCCTTCTATTCAATATGAGCTTTGGATGGAATTTTTCTGATAAAACATGTGGAAGTTATGCCTTGGTCAAGTTACAGTTGACTTTTTCAACTATCCAAATATGGAAACTTTTGCATCTTGAGACTTTTTGAGCCAAGCTTTGAGAATCATGATCAAGAATTGATCAAATGATGTTTGTGGCTTCAAAATGAGATGTTGACCAAAAATTTGAACTTTTGACTGTCAAATGACCATTTTGCCCCTACAGTTGACTGTAGTGCAATTAGGGTTTTTGACTGTGCAATTTTGTGCTGTAAGTATTGAAACTTGGTGTGAGGATGCTTGACCATGTTTATAGGCATGTGGGACTTGATTGGACTCTTGGAAACTTCATTTTCTTTGTCAGAACTAAAACCCTAGTTTTTGACTGTTAGGAGGCCCTTGAACTGTGCAACCCTTGGGGAGTCTTGAAGCATGCTTTTGGCAAATCTTGAAGAATATGGGAGGGAAAATTTTGGGGTACAACACATTGACTTCACCAAAAACTAAATCTCAATCAAGTGGAGACCAAAACAAAGAACTCTCTTAGATTCACATCTCTGAACACAAAGACAATAAGCAAAGATGGTTAGAAAGTTTTCAGATATAGCTCCTCTAAACTCCTAGAGTCTCAATATGTTGAGATGATGTCCCAACATTAGCTTGGACATTAGTATTTTTCTCAAAGGCCATACCAATGGACTTACTTTTGAGGATTCCATCTATAAATATCCAACACACATAAAGTTCATCTTGCCTTGTCCTTCCATGTTACATCTTGGAGAACCATTCTGATTATTAAACACATGGATAACCAAAACATTTCATGATAAACCACCTATAGCAGTTGGCTTCTACACAATAGTGAACAACCATTATCCCTTAGAGGAATCAACTTCTATACCATGATCACTTACCTAAAATATTCTCCCCTTAAGAGGAAAATCCAAGACATGATAAAATCCAACGTATCAAACCAATATGAACTACCCAAGTTCACAAATTAGGAAAGATATCATAGCATTTGGTAGGATATCATATGCACACACACATACCAGCTATCAGCAGTAGTAGTAGAAGCACACTATAGCGTAGGGAACAAAACAATCTTGTTCATATCCAGGTGGTCTCCACCTCTTTCCCCTATCAAATAACCTCCTGCACTCCTTGAATCTATCACATGTTTTAGGAGTTTTACCACTGACCTTCCTTGCCATCACCTCAGGAAATGTCTTCTTCAAATCAGCTCTTTGCAGAGATCTTTTATTCCATCCTTTAACAGTTTTAACCATAGCAACATGGAGGAAAAATAGAGAATATGTTGCATTCCTCCCCATCTGTAATTTCTATAAATCCTTAAAGACTTCAATGCCATTTGATTTTTCTTTGATAAAGTTCATCTAAGCAAATTTTGAAAAATCATCAACAACCACACCGACATATCTCTTTCTACCAAAATTGTCAACCTGCATAGGTTCCATTAACGCCATATAAAGAATTTATAACCCCTTGGAAGTAATTTGATATTTGGATGTGACATCATGGTTTACTTCCCTATTTGACACTTACCACATATTTTTCCTTCCTCAATTTTCAACTTGGGAATACCTCTGATTGCTTCCTTTGACAAAACTTTCTTCATACCTTTCAGATGTAAATGGCCAAGTGTAATACGGTGGGAGAACTGACTTGAGTATTTTGCGTTTTATCGTAATTGTTATGGATAGCAAGAGTCACCACTGACTTTTATTTTGTCCAATAAAGGAAAGGGTGAAAAGAACGGGAAAGACCTTTTGTGAATTTTCTTGAGTTCGGGGGGTAGGTTATGAAAAGGGAAGGTGTTAGAACCCTTTTCATCTGTATTTATCTACGGGCTCTTAGTTGCTAGCTCACTTTGAAAGGCTTTGTGAAATGTGTTTGTGTTTGTTTGAAAGTATTTTGAAAACGCCCTTGTTTCGGCAAACTTTGTAATATTTCTCGTCTCTATAAGAATGTATACAAAGTGTTGGTTTTGAAAATAGTTCAAAGAGACGTTTGTTTTTGGAAAGATGTTTTAAAAGTGTGAGTGTGGAAATGGTTTTAGTTTATGAGCAAGAAACTACAAGCGTTCTACGTACTCAAAATAAATCTTTGTTATTTTCCTCCTCCTTTATATAGTGCTATATTACCATTGATTGATAAGAGGTTCTATCATTGGATGTGAGGGACATGCACAGGTCATCGTCCAGTCATAGACGGCAACTTATGAGACGCTTTAGCAATTTTCATAAGGGACTCAGATCATTTTACCAAAGGCAGCATTGAAGGGTCATTGAGGGACTACGATCTTTTTTTATCGAGGGTCTTTGCTAAAGTGTCCCATATTCAAGGGACATGACTGTTTTTCCGAGGCAACAAGCGAGGTTACCCTAGAGGTGCGTGTGTGAAAAGTGTGTTTGATTCAACTTGTCTTAATTAGGGTTGTCTAGCGGTTGATTGTATATCTTGCCATGCACGCCTAGTTACTATACAATATAAAGGAAAATAGTAAATTGTGGAAATTAAAGTTCTACGCTATTACAAATTTTTGGGAATGGGGGTACAAATTTACAAATGGGGAAGAGTAAAGTCTAATTAAACTATTACAAACTGTAAACAGTTACAATAATCGAAAAATGCGAAAATAGTAAATTACACGAAAGAAGAAAAAAAAAGGGAATTTTTTTGTGATATTGTCAAATAAGGGAATTAAATAAAAAGTTATGAACGAAAATTTAAGAACTAAAATTCTAAATAATATTTTTGGTATTTTGTTTGTGAGAAAATTCGAAAATAAAATAAAGACCTATTCTATTATTTTTTTGGAATTTTTGTTTATCATGAAGAAAATAAAATAATTAGAAGAAATCGACTAAACGATGTTAAAAAAAATAGACTAAAATGTTAACTAACGAAGTTGATTTATTCACAAAAATCTTAAACTAATTTTTTTTAAAAGTAAGATAATTAAGAAAATTATCTAGTTAAGAAACTATATTGATTCTTAAAAAAAGGTTGATTAAACTAATAAAACTAATGAAAGAATTTATATTTTTTTCTTTGAGTTTTAAACATTGAAATTAAATAAAATAATAATTAAAAGAAATAAATGAAAAAAATAATCGAAAACGGGGGGATAAAAGTGAAAAGGGTGTTGTTTGGTGATGAAATTAGGTTAAGGGATAAAGGCCCAAAATGCAGGTTCTCCTGGATTAGGTAACGTCAAAATCGGAGCCGATGTCAATCTCTTTAATTCTGTAAAACTTTCTTCGCACTGAACATCCCACACAAAATCTCTACCTTTACAAGTCAACTTAGTCAACGGAAGTGCCAACTTAGAAAAACCTTCGATAAACCTCCTATAATAACCAGCTAATCCCAAAAAACTTCTAATCTCAGTGGCTGACTTCGGAGTTTCCCATTGCAACACAGCATCAACTTTCGATGGATCTACAGCAATGGCACTACCTGAGATCACATGACCAAGAAAACTAACCTCCTTTAGCCAGAACTCACACTTAGACAGCTTTGCATACAACTTCTTCTCTTTTAAAACTTGCAATACTACTCTTAAGTGTTCTGCATGCTCTTCTTCTGACTTAGAGTAAATCAAAATGTCATCAATGAACACCACTACAAACCGATCTAAATAAGTATGAAAGATATGGTTCATGTATTCCATGAATACTCCCGACGCATTAGTAACACCGAAAGGCATCACCAAATACTCATAATGCCCATAACGCGTTTTGAAATTTGTCTTCTGGATATCTTCATCCTTCACTTTAATCTGATGGTAACCCGACCTCAAATTAATATTACTGAACACACGAGCATCCACCAATTGATCCATCAAGTCATCTATTCTTGGAAGCGGATACTTATTCTTAATCGTCACTTTATTCAACAGTCTATAATCAACACAAAGCCTCATACTTCCATCTTTCTTCTTTACTAACAACACTGGAGCTCCCCATGGCGATACACTTGGTCTTACAAACTTCTTTTCAAGTAACTCTTCTAATTGATTCTTTAACTCTGACAATTCAGATGCAAACATCATGTATGGTGCCACAGACACAGGTCTGGTACCAGGTACAAGATCAATAGCAAATTCAACTTCCCTCTCTGCCAGTACATCAGGAATTTCATCAGGGAAAACTTTAAGAAATTCACGCACCAACTACAATTCCTTAATTAGAGCTTGAGTCTCGACAGATAATGACGCCATCAACGACAACATCTGAGCTTCTTCTTGCATCAATTGTCGTAATTGTCTAGCAGACAACAGACTATCTTCCTCTTCTTCAGGAGTAGAAAACCTCACAGACTTGTCATAACAGTTAATATGAACATAGTTACGCTCTAACCAGTTCATACCCAGAATCACATCCAACCATCTTAAAGGCAGACAAACCAAATCAACAGCAAAGTCTCTATTAAAAATCGACAAAGGACACTTTAAACACATAAAAGAATTAGTCACCGAACCCTTGGTGGAGTGTCGACAACCATCTCTCTATTCCTAGAAGACAACATAAGACCCAATCTTTCAACACAATCAGCAGTAATAAAAAATGAGTAGCACCAGTATCAATAATAGTAATTAAAGGAGTACTATTAATGAAACATGTACCTCTAATAAGTATATCCTCAACAGCTGCCTGATCCTCAACCAAAGAAAACACTTTACCACTTATCTGTGCCCTCTTTGGTTTCTGACACTGACTACCAATGTGCCCTTCCTCACCACAATTGAAACAAATCACCTCCTTATGCTTGCACTCAGATACAACATGTCCAGTCTTACCATAACAGAAACACCTTTTTACATCAGTAGTACACACATTACTCTTATGCCCAGGTTTTCCACATTTGAAACAAACCACACCAGCAGGAGCATCTCCCTAACTAGTCTTCTGACCTTGATCAGCTTTCTGTTTACCTTTACCAGCTAGGGTATCATAAGGCTTACCACGATTTTGTTGGTGCTTACCCCTCTTCTCAATGATAATCTTGTAATGAGCATTATTATCCTCTTCATAGATTCTGCAATTATCAATCAGATCAGCAAAGACAAGAATCTTCTGGTATCCAACTGTCTTCTTGATCTCCGGGTGTAACCCATTCTCAAACTTGATGCACTTTGAAAACTCAGCATCTGCCTCACCATAGTGCAGATAAAACTTAGCCAACTCAGCAAACTTTACAGCATACTCAACAACCGACATACTCATTTGCTTCAGCTTAAGGAACTCAATCTCCTTCTTACCACGAACATCTTCAAGAAAATACTTCCTCAGAAATTCCCTACGGAACACAACCCAAGTGACATTTTCACCTGCAACTTCAAACCTCTGACACGTCTCTAGCCACCAGTCATCAGCTTCGACCACTGGCATATGAGTACCATACCGAACCTTTTGCACTGGAGTGCAGTCCATCACACGAAAGATTCTCTCAATCTCTTTCAACCAATCCAATTCTCCATCAAGATCATACTTGCCCTTGAAGGTAGGCAGATTCTCTCTCTGGAAAGTTGCCAAACTATGAGATCCAGCATTCCCGTCAGCATTCGGCTGATTCTCCATCGCATGCGCCATTGTTTCTAAAGCAGCAGCAAGTGCAGCATCATTCCTTCCAGCCATCTCAACTTATCTCTACAACATAAATAACAGTTAGAACTCAAATTAACAATACTTGATTGTTAACTAAAACTACGACTCGACAACTTGGTCAAACGAACCGACTTTGCTCTGATACCAACTTTGTAACACCCCAATTCTACCAGACAATTATAAATGTAAATCTAAGTTATAAAATTCATACAATTGAATCAGGATGCCACAAATTCAACTTAAAAACCATTGCATTCAACATGGATACATAACACTTTTAAAACTTCGGATGAACCAACCACAAAATAAATTAATCTCTTAACTCAACAGCTTGAACAACTACGCAGCGGAATCATAATAACATTCCATGTCCAACATTAAAGCAACTTCAAAGTAACACATACTTAGCAACAATCAAATTAAAGTTCAACAACTGGAATAACAATAACTAAAAGCAACAAGCATTTATCCCCCCGAGTGTTACGTATCAGAGCAATGACACTGACTCGAACTATTGAAGGTAAACCAACTTCACTCTGGATTACATGCACATTACCAACGTAAGGGTAACATTCAAACAGAAGGGGTTGTATATCTAACAATATAATAAAATGTATGATAAATAATATATTATATCAGATCATATGATATCACCACTTTACATCTTATAAGCAATAATAATCGCAACGGAACACCAACAATATACAACATTACCACATCAATGCACAACTTCTTTATGCAATCATATAATGCGACTCAATACTATGCAAATGCATGTGGTACCATTGGAGCAGAACTCCCATCTCAAAATAATTTCCAATAAATAGAGGCATCAACAAGGCATAAGCCTTCATCTTAATATTCGCCAATACAGGCCATCTTAACGAGCATCAGATCCATCTTGATATGCAATGTATGGGACACAATCATGAATATAGGAACAACAACCATAACTAACAACATCTCAACACAACATCACCGTTGGCCAGAAGCCTACAACTTAATAGCTGCCAATTATTAGAGGCATCTCAACATCATTCATCAACATAATTCATCAACGTAATTCATCAACATAATTCATCAACACAATTCATCAACATAATTCATCAACATAATTCATCAACACAATTCATCAACATAGTTCATCAACATAATTCCACAGCAACTCAGCCATAACAACATTACAATGATAGATCGACAATCCCTCAACGTTGACCATAGGCCCCCAACAAGATAATGCCCCTATTTAATTAATCATCTAATGCTTATCTCTAATTACCAAACCTCTACATATTATTATACTACAATTCTACATCACTATTATTATTAATCTTACTGCTATGAACCAAGCAATAATCTAAGATCGTCTTATCCTCATCATACTTCACGAAATCATCATAGCGATTAACACGGGAAGCTAACTCTATCATAATTTTGGTACTAGGATTATTCTTCTTATCCTTCATTTTAATCCTTAAGAATGAAGTTCATCATGTTATCTATCCAACGCTTCAAACGGCACCTCAAACGGAGTCCGAAAACTCAAGTTATAGCCTTTGGAAAAATCTGTCAAAAATTGGATTGCATGAGTCGACGCATGTCTCTTTGAGTCGACGCATACTGGTATAGAATCTTGTATGAGTCGAGGTGTAATCCTATTGTTTCGAATCATACTGAGTCTGCAACAATGCATGTATCAATGCGTGATCCTTCGTATTGACTCATCCTGAGTCTTAAATCCTGCATGTGTCGACGCATGGCCTTTGAGGTCGACTCATACTGATCTGTGTTGAATATATTCTGCGATTTCACTATGTTTTCACTGCGATTTCCCTGCCCTAGGTCCTAAAAACATCCTCTAATCATAGGTAATTATCAATTATAATAATCCTATGTTTCTACATCAATTATACAACACTAGGGCATCATTATTCATCTCTAAATCATTGATCCTCATCAAACAACAACGATATATATATATATATATATATATATATATATATATATATATATATATATATATATATATATATATATATATATATCAATCATAAACAAAACAACTTTTCAAATCCAATCCAACATACTACTCATCATAAACCCTATTATAGAGTCAGAACCCCACCCTTACCTTGGATTGAAGGTTGCTCTACAATTTTCCAATTGAATTATGTTTTGCCTCTTTTCCTTCTTTTCTGCAACTTCCACATTCTCTTTTTCTCTTCCAACCCTTATTTTCTTTTCTTCTCACTGTTACTTATTTTTCCTTATTATTTCTCAATAACAAATATAATAACACTATAAATCTCATTATGTCTTAATGGGCTTTAACTCCTACACCCTCCTTTCCACTACTTCTAATCCTTAAAAATAAGTCCACGTCAAATAATAGTATTATTCTAATATTATTCCACAACTTAACCAAATAAATTAATTCAAATAATCACAACACAACATCTATCATCATAATTCAACATCACAATAATCCAAAAATAATTTAATTAAATAATTAATTAAATTACAAGCGTTACAGATGGCATCTATAAGCCCATTTCCAATAACTCTCCATCATCTCTCCAAATAGAATCTTTAAGCCCATTCCCTACACAATCAACCACCACATCATCGAGTGCAAATTTCTGGGCACTCTAGTGTCCAATCATCTTCCACCTTCAAGTCATGAATGACGGACTCGCCAATCTAACTCTTCAGGTTTAAGAAGATTGAACAGGGGCAGCTGTTGTATCCCAAAATTTGCCCTCTCATTTCTCAAGGCATTTCTCACAAGGATTCTCAAAATTCAAGCTTGCACAATTACAATTGGATTTTCCAGCATCAAGTTAAAGAGGAAATTGTTAAAAAAAAAGGGGAAAACAGATAAAAATAATCTTTTTACAAAATTTAAGGAAAAACAAGTTTCCTTCGATTCACATCCTCTGGTTGGACTTATGGCCTCTTTCGATGCAAGCTTGCCTTGCATACTTCAATTGGGCGTTGGCCTCTGACGCGCTGGCTTTGATTCACAAGGCAAGAGCTTCCTGCATGCAACCTTCGATTGTAACATTTGCCTCACATAGTTCACAATGTAATGGTGGCCTGCATACCTGCTTCGATTGGACATTTGATGCTTGCATACCTGTGTTGATTAGACAAATAATTCCCTCCATGCTTGCTTTGATTCACAAGTCGATGGCTGGCTGCATACAGCCTTCTATTGAGCCATAGATTCCTTCTTGTACGCAAGAGGATCCCACCAGGCCAGCAGGCACAAGGCAAAGAGCCTTCTGTAGCCTCCTTCGATTCAAAGAGGAAAAGCCTCCTGCACGCAAGCTTCGATTGCACCATTGGCCCCTTACATGTTTGCCTTGAGTTATAAAGCAGTGACCCCCTGCATGCAGGCTTGGACAGGGTATTGACTCTTCATACAAACCTTCGTTTGACCAATGGCCTCTTGTATGCTTGCAAAGTGGTGATCTCCTGCATGCAGGCTTCGACAGGGTATTGGCTATGTTTATACTAGCTTCGACTGGACAACATTTCCCTTTAGTATGCTTCAATTCCACCCTTGACAACCTTCAGCACACATGGTTGGTGGTCCCCTTCAAAGGACATGTATTGGTGGATTTGAAGGGCATACATAGGAGTCCCTTTCAAAGGATATACCTTACTAGCCCATTCGAAGAATTTTCATAGTCCATTCGAAGGACACATTTGGCCCTTTCAAAGATACATACATGACCCATTTAAAGGACATGTTTAGGTGTCCCATTCGAAGGACATGTTTGATGTCCCATTTGAAGGACTTACAAGGCTCACCTTAAGGCATACTTTGGTGACCCATTCAAGGGGCACACATTTGGCTCCTTCGAAGGATGCACAAAAGCGAGCCATTCGAAAGACACTTGTTGGGTGAAAATCAAATAATGTTGTTTGAAGGAGAATCTGTTCGAAGGAGGTCAAAATGAAAGGTGGAGATATCAAAAGATGTTTGCTGCCAAGTTCAGGCCTGATACACTGGCGATAACACTCCAAAACTGCTGCACAGCAGTCCTGAAACACTGCCCCATTCTTGCACCAAAATGACATACGAACACTGCCCCTCGAAAGCTACAAAAAACAGTTTACTCAATTTGTTCAAATTGTTTTATTTTCCCTCCTAAATCTCAGCCAGCTTTGCCTATAAATAATAAGCTCCATAACATGTATAAGGGGTTAGGCAACACATACAAGGACTTTGGGGGCGTGGAGAAAAAATCATCAAACTCTCAAATTATCAAACACTCTCAAACACTTAAACACATATTCAAACCCAGAATCGGAACACTTATTTCTTTCGAATCTGAAGCAATCCCCATACTTTTTTTCTTTTAAATCCAGTAGAAAGAACGCCACACCTGTTCTTCTCCTTCAAATCCAGCATTTGAAACGTCACTTTCGTTTCTTTCCTTCGAATCCAGAAGCATGTAGGCAGCCACTCAAGGTCCAGCACACACGTTCCAGCCTCAAGCAAGGTAAGTTTCTCTTAACCTTGAACCTTTCATTTCTAACATAACATGTGAATAGTAATTTCTTTCGTTTGAAGCATGTACATGACATTTGTTTACTTTTCATTTCTTCCCTTTTCATTTGTTTTCTTGTAGAATATATGGTAGAACTAACCAGTATAGGCCCAAATGGAAGAAGGAGTTTTTTTGTGTGAATTAAAGCCCCTGGCTTCACCCCTTACTGCTTCACAGTCCAAACGAAATAGCAAGAAGGGAGAAACAAAAGGTGCTACATTGATTCCTTGGCCCAGTCGAAAGAAGCATCCAGTAGAATGCCCATACTGACTACCAAGCCTCAAACGCAAGAGGAAGCCATAAGGATGGCCACACTGATTTCCAAGCCCTAATCGAAGGAAGCAGAAAGGAAGGATGCATATCATGCTTCATTTCTAAGCCCAAATAGAAAGGCATGTCTTTACTACTTCCAGGCTATATCGAAGGACGCCAGGAAGAGAAGAATCGAAGGGTTATGTTGCCCAAATAGAAGCACTCATTTTCTCTTCTTTTATTTTATTTTGTCTTTACATTTTCTTGCTATTCAATATGGTTGTAATAGTGTAGGATTTATTTTCTGCATTTTTATTACTTTTGTACAAATGTTAGTAATTAGGATGTATGGCAAGATAAAAACCAACAAGTAGACAACCTAAAATTCAAAGACAAACTGAATGCAAATCAAATGCATTATTCATACACATACACCCCTAGGGTAATCTCACTTATTGTCTTGGAAAAATAGCAATGTCCCTGGAATATGGGTGTTTTAGCAAAGACCCTTGATAAAAGATCGTAGTCCTTCGATGACCCTCAATGTTGCCTTCGGTAAACGATCTAGTCCCTAAACGACATTGCTAAAACGTATAGCCTTCTATGACTATAAAAACTTCCCACGTTCTTCCCTTCACATCCAACGATGGGGCTACTTACCAAATCAATGGTAATATAGTAACATCTAAAGGAGGAGGAAAAGAACATTAGACCTTTTGAGTAGGTAGGACGCTCATAGTTGCTCGCTTGCTCACAACAAAAACATTTTACACACCAACACTTTCATTTGAAACATTTTCAAAAGACAAAGCTTTTTGTACATGTTCTTATAGAAACGAGAACCATTACAAAGACACTTTTCAAAATCACTTCCAAAAAACAAATTCCACAAATACCTCTTTGAACTATTTTCAAAACCAACACCTCGTACGCGTTCTTATAGAAACGAGAACCATTACAAAGATATTTTTCAAAATACTTTCAAAACCCATACCACAAGCACATTTTCAAACAAAAGCAAGTGATCTAGCAAGCAACTAAGTACCCGTAGATAACTACAGATGAAAAGGGTGATAATACTTTCCCTTTTCATAACCTACCCCCCAAACTCAAAAAACAATCTCGAAAGGCCTTTCCTGGTCTTTTCAACCTTTCCTTATTGGATAAAAGAAAAGTCGGTGGCGACTCTTGCTATCCGCAACAATTGCGATTAAACGCAAAACACCCAAGTCAGTTCTCCCACCATATTACATATGGGATCTTCAGATGTTTCTGTAATATTTGTGACATCCTCGTCTGGATTTGACTGAGATTCTTTTGATGTTATGTCCTCAGTATTGTTACCAATAGTTCTAGAGCCAATAACTTTTCCTTTCTGATTTCCTCTAAAACTTGCGTATCCTCCAGATTTAAATTCTAGGCTTTGGAACATATGATTTCTTCCCGTCATGTGTAGAGAGAATCCAGAGTTTAGGTGTTAAAACTGGTGTTTCAACCTTGTTGTTAAAAATATTTGTAACATAGATGATTTAATTCTTTGGTACCATATCTTTTTGGGTCCTTGATTGTTAGAGTTTCCAAAATTATGTCTGAAATTTGGTTTAGTAGAAAACGCATTACTGGTATATTTTATATCATGTGTATGCCCATAGGTGAAGTGAGAGTAAATGGGTGTGTATTTTATGACGATATCCTTAACTTTCTTAGGTTGGGATACTTTACCCTTATAACCTATCCCTTTTCTGCCATTTCTTCTAACTCCATAGATCATTGAAGCCATCTTGCTTATATCTATGTTTTTCGCTAGAAATTTTTGAAAGCTATGATCATATTCATTTATGATTCTATCAGAGTTACTAGAAACTTATGAAATAGTTTCTTTCTGAGATTTTTGTAATTTATTTTTGGGTTAAATATATTTTACTCCCTTGCAATAGTAGCAAGTTTTAATTTTTCCCCCCTATTAAAAAAAATTCTCTCCGCCCCTTAACAAATATAGATTCTCAAACAAAAAACCTTGTACCCCAAGATTCCCTATGAGTTTCATATGTGGCATTAGATTCTTTACTGACTGTGTTATTAAAATCCATGTTGAAATGTTTGTGCATATTAAGAGCCAGCCATTTTACATGAGTCGATACATAACATGTATATGTCGACACATACTGAATTGAAATTTTTATTTTTGAAGATAAAATGTGTTATGTATCGATGCATGGAGTTATGTATCGATGCATACAAGTTGAAAAATGTTTTCCAGGGACATCAACATATCATGTGTCGATGCATGAAGTTATATATCGATGCATAAAGGTTGAAAATTGTATTCCAGGGGCATCAAGATGTTATGAGTCGATGCATAGCATGGATGTGTCGACTCATACTGAAGCATGGTCATTTTTATGATTCTTTTCTTAAGTACATGTCGATGCAAAGCTCTTTGTGTGGACTCATAAAAGTGTTTTATATGTAAATCACATTCTTAACTTTTTTTAAACATGTTATATTATATTTTTACAATGCACACATATAGATAAAAGCATTTTTAACATTCATTAATTATTTCACACATATTTTCTATCATTCAAAACTAATTATGTGAGGGGGTTGCTCACAAAGGATTCATTACATGAAGGCATAAGTAGAAAAAATGCCAATGTCATTACATAAGGGCATAACAGCCTAACAAACCATAAGGACATAAAATGTCAATGTCATTACAAAAGGGCATAACAGCCTAACAAACCATAAGGATATAAACTATAACTTAATGCCAAAGTATCAAAAGGGCATAATAGACAGTACAAACATAAGACTACTTCTTCTTAGATTTCTTCATTGCACGTTTAGAACCACTTCCTTCTTCTTCTGACAAATACATAGGTTGCTCGGGGTTTGAACCTGGCCCTTTGATTGGTTTTTGAAACCACTGGAGTTTTATTCTTTCGCTAGACCTCTTTCTCACTGGCCTGCCATCTTTCACTTTTAATTTTTTCTTGCCTCTATTGTCTGGTTTACCAACCATAGCAGAACATTATGTCGTGTTTACTTCAGGAATGCTTGAAATGAAATCATCAGTTATGTCGCCAAAATAGTCAACTAGTTCATTAGTTGCAGTTAAAGTTGCAGCATGGGGTACTGCAG
Source organism: Vicia faba (assembly GCA_948472305.1). Lineage (NCBI taxonomy): Eukaryota > Viridiplantae > Streptophyta > Magnoliopsida > Fabales > Fabaceae > Vicia > Vicia faba. Next base: position 490,896,017 of record OX451737.1, read on the forward strand.
TTTGATTTCCACCAGCTTGTGTTGCAGTTTCAGTTGCAGCATGGGGTGCTGCAGTCTGAGTTCCACCAGTGGTTGCTGCAGTTTCATTTTTATTTGCTGCAGTTTCAGTTTCAGTTGTACCTACCTTGACCTTCCTCTACAAAAATTAAACACATTACTTGTTATTTCAAAATACATGATATGTTAGTTCAAAATACATGATATGTCAGTTCAAAATACGCACTAATGATACCTTTCTCTTTAGTCCATTAGCATCTTGTGTTGTGCTTTTACATGTTTGAGCATTGTGACCAAATTTGTCACACTTAGTGCATCTGTAAGATACACCTGGAAATCTTCTCATTCGAGCACCCTCTTCACCACACTCCCTTATCCTTAACTTTCTTGGTCTGCCTGGACCTTTCTTGTACATAGGGGGTAAAATCTCATCTGACTAAACTTCTGGCCACATTTCCTCACCATTAATTGGACTCACATAAAAACTATAGCATATTGCATACTTGTCTCTATACTAATAGTGATCAACGAAATCCTCTGGATTTTGTTTCCTAAATCCTAAAGCAACAACAGCATGCCTACAAGGAATACCAACTAAATCCCAGAAGTTACAAGTACATGATCTCTTAGATATGTCAACTATAAATTCTTGACTGTTATAGGAATGAGTGACTTGGAATTTTCCATCCATTGCCCAAGTAGGCAGCCATTGACCACTAAATATAACCTTATTATCAAGTCTTTTTCTAAGAATTGGAATAACCTTATGAGGCCATTTTTTAAGCTTCATGGCAGAAGTAGAGCATTTGTTCATTAAATACTTCCTAATCCACTTACACATTGTTAAAATTGGTTTATCCTTAACACTTAATATGGTGGCATTAAAGGACTCGGAAATGTTGTTCATAAGAACATCACACTTAGGGTAGAAACTGAAAGCATGCTTACACCAAACTTTGGAGGAACACCCATAAACCAAGTCCAAGCATTGTGATATGCCAACTTCAGCTCATTCATCTTTTGTAACCATCCCTGATAGTATGTAGACTTTTCATCCTCCATCATTAGATCTCTAATTAAAGCTCCACCTCCAAACCTTTTCTTGAAATTTGCATAAAGATGCCTTAAACACAGCCTATGCTTTATCCTTTGAGACATCTCCTCAAACACAGCCACCAAGCCCTGAAACATTAAATAATATTAGTCCAAAGTAAAACCTGCATAACATCAGTGCAAAGTAAAACCTACATAACATCAGTGCAAAGTAAAACCTGCATAACATAAATGCAAAGTAAAACATGCATAACATGTAACTTATTAACAAAAAATGTATACCTTTTTTTTTATCAGATATAAACATGAATCTCTTATCCTGGCCTACATTTGTCATCATCAAATCAAGAAACCACCTCCAACTTTCTTTAGTTTCAGTCTCAACCACCCCAAAGGCCAAAGGAAAATACTGGTCATTTGGGTCCCTACCACAATAATTAATAACTGACCCTCGTACTTTTTTTAGATGACAACTGGTGATACGGTGGAAGAACCGAATGTTTAATATTGGTTTTGCATTTGTGTTTGCAAATGTTGCGGTAAGCAAGAGCCGCCACTGACTTTTCTTTTATCCAAATTAAGGAAAGGGTGAAAAGAACAGAAAAAGACCTTTTCGAGAGTTTTCTGAGTAAGGGGGTAGATTATGGAAAGGGAAGGTGTTAGCACCCTTTCAATCCGTAGTTTTCTACGGGCTCTTAGATGCTAGATCGTGTTTTGAAAATTGCTTGTGCTTTGTGCTTTTGAAAAGGTGGTTTGAAAATGGCTTAGTGCGGTGATTCGCTTTGCGTTAACTCTTGTACCAGTCATCAAGAGTGTTGACAAAGCAAATGTGTTTGAAAATTGTTTTTGAAATGTGTAAGTGTAAAAAGTTTGTTTTGTTTTGAGCAAGCATCTAATATCTATCTTACTTGTACTCGAAAAGGTTTTTTCTTTTCTTCCTTATCCTTTAGACAGTCCTATCGTTGGATGTATGAGGGACATTCAAAAGGGACTTACAGTCATAAAGGCAACAAATGGAGACGTTTTAGAAATTTTGTTTAGGGACTAGATCATTTACCAAAAGGCAATTGTAGGGTCATCGAGGGACTATTATCTTTTGATTTACGGGTCTTTGCTAAAGCGTCCCCGTTTCGAGGGACATGACTGTTTTGTTAAAGGCAACCAAAGTGGGGTACCCTAGAGGTGTATATGTGCAATGTGTGTTATGTTCAGTTATTTTAGTCTTTTTGTTAGGTTTGCTAGCATTTTGTTATTAGTCTTGTCATGCAATCCTAATTACTAGCAGTAAATATGTACAGAATATAAAGTGTGGAAGTATAAACCTACACTATTACATGGCTTCGGGGAGGGGATTTACAAACGAAAATTGGGGGGAGAAAAATAAAGAAAGTGGATAAAATCCTATTAACTATTACATCCCATCAGTAGATACAAAAATTATGAAAAATGTGTAAAATAAATAACGCACGCGAAACAGAAAAGAGACGTCTAAGAAATTTCTAAGTAAACAAGAAAAGAAAATTATTTGTTGTTTTTGTTAAGAAAACATCTAAATTAAATAAACCTAGGTCTAGTTGATTTTAAATTGATAAAATGAAGTTAAAATAATTAATTTAATTAATTTACAAAATTAAAAATCAATTAGAAAACCCCGAGACTAATTTTTTTTTAATGATTTTTATTTGATTTAAAGTTAATTTAAAATCAATAAAGAAATGAGTAAGGCAAAGTTAAAGATACGAAGAGCCCTCCTTTGATTCAAGGAAAAATGTGGCCTTTCGATTCAGGGAAGAATGATGGTTTTCGATCCTTGGGGACAAGCCTTCAATCTTGTGAAGACAGGCCTTCGATCCAGCAAAGAACGTTGCTAGAGGCGCCTGATGATTTTACCTGTGAAGGAAAGCACTAAAGTTTGCAAGAAAATGTGTCAACAATATGAAAGCATGACATGAGCGTGAACCCGGGTCTTTTTCCAAATTCGACCTCCCATTAATTAGACTTCTTTGAATTCGATTTTGGAATCGTTTGCCTTAGAAAAACCATGGTTTCTTGGGATTCGATGAAAAACACGTGTTGTGCCTTCTATCTTTGTATGTCCATGAGAACGTTGTGCTATATTATATCCTGGGCATAAATCAGACACTAGGAAATATCAGTACATCATGAAAACAAGAATATGAATTTGAAATTTTACCAAGGATGAGATGCTTCGACTTGGGCGTGAATTGGCTAATGTTTGGTAATACTTCCTGCAGACTTCAGGGAGTGAATGGAGCGTTGCTGAAAATTACTTTGATTGGGACCACTTATGAGGATTTTGATAGCTTTGGGGTGGTTTATGGGGCAGCGTATGCGTATAAAACAATATGTGTTATGGTTCTCCTTGGGTTTATGTCTCCATGTTCTGTGTGTATGTATGTGGTCTCCTTATATAGAGGGGATGGAGGGGACAAGAAGGCAAAGTAGTAAACAACCATTAAGTTGGTGTTTTAAGGCCATGAATACCATTTTGAAACATTTCAAAAGATGTGGAATTGTTGTCTCTTTTTGAATTTGAATGAATATGGACACCTTTGGCTTTCAAATACCTTCAGTCTCTGCCCTTCGATTGGCCTCAAGTTTCCTCCTTCGACTGGCTTTGGTTTCACCCTTATAGTTCCTTCGATTGAGTCTGTCTACCTCAATTCGAATTGCTCAGGTCTTGATTCGAATTGTATAAGGCGTCAACATCCTGGCTTCTTTGATTATCCTCTAAGCTCGCTTTCCTCGATTGCCTTTACCTTACTTAACTAGCCCAATTGAAATACTTTACTCTGGCTAGTCGAAGCTACCTTTGGCAGGAATTTACTTGTACAGGGGCTTGGGCTTGGCAATATGCAGGATTTTGGCCAGCAAGCATCTTGGACCAAAACTCACCACAAAGCCAACTTGTCTTCAATAATCATGTATCCTTTGAATGAACCAGTGAATGCTTCTTCGAATGGACCACATGAATATGCCTTCGAAGGGACTATCATGCGTGTCAAAGTGTGAAAAACAGTTTCAAAGGGGACCCTTGCCCAGTCGAAGCTGGCACAAAGGCGTCCAATGCCTTGTGGGGGCTAGCATGAGGCAGGTCAAAGCAAGCGTAAAAGAAACCATTGCCTAGTGACTCAGAATATACATGCAGGAGGCCACTGTTTGTGGATCGAAGGGCATTTGTAGGGGATTCTCGCCTAAATGAAACTTAGACCAATGCTTGCTCGAAAGGGGAACCAACACGCAATTGAAGCTGATGGGCCAATGCTTGGTTAAAGGGTTTTAGGAGACCAGTCGAAGCTTGCCATTATGCCAATCGAAGGACACTGCTCTGATGTGCCAATCGAAGGACACTGCTCTGATGTGCCAATTGAAGGACATTATTCAGATGCAAATTGAAAGGCATTGTTGGCATGCCAATCGAAAGACCATTTGCTATCATTCAAAAATTTCATTTTTCTTTAGGTAAGCGTTTGTAACCAACCATGTAAAATAGAAAAAACCTTGGGAAATATGAGAGGGCAAATTTTGGGGTACAACAGCTGCCCCTGTTCAATCTTCTTAAACCTAAAGATGTAGATTGGCTTGTCTGCCTTTCGTGATCTGAAGGTGGAAGATGATTAAGTACTATAGTGCCCAGAAATTTGCACTCGCGTGAAATAAAACTGATGGTTGATGATGTAGGGAATGAGCTTACAGAGGCCATTTAGAGAAGGTAATAGAGAGTTGTCGGAGATGTCTTAAAGATGCCATCCAAAATAGATGCTGATTTCACACATGGTCCCTTTGGGGGTTCCTGTTCCTGCTGTCTGAGGAGGAGTCTGTTGGGGAATATGGGTTTCTGTTGTTCTCCTGCTTGAGGAAAACTCTGGGGAACAGAGTCTAGGAACTTCAGTTGTTCAAGGCTATGATGAAGGGTTATCTCTGGAGAGATGACAGTTTGTTGTATTTTGGTTGAAGTCCAGGATTCCAGTAACTTGTTGGGGATAATGGAATTAACCGTCATCTGGAAATGTACTAGAAAGAGTCTGTGTATGGTTGTTTCAGGATGAGTCCGTGTTAGACTGCATCTGGATGCTGAGAAGGAACCCGTGTAAGATTGCTTCGTTTGGTCATATAGATAGCTTTCCTGTCAGGTTTCAGGTGTTAGTCTACAATCAGTTTGTTCCCAGATAGTTGTCCTTTCTGGTTTTAGGTATTAATCCACATTCAGTCATCCACAGATAGTTCTCTTGGATGGTTTACAAGTATTAATCTGGAACTTGAAAATTTGTCGGTTGCTGAGATAGTTGTCCTGGCTTGTTTCAGGTATTAATCCATAATCGGTCGTCCACAGATAGTTCTCCTGGCTTGTTATAGGTATTAATCTGGAACTTAAAAATTGTCGGTTGCTAAGATAGTTGTCCTGGCTTATTACAGGTATTAATCTATGACCTGAGAAAGAAAGATAGTTTTCCTGGCTTATTAGAGGTATTAATCTTCAATCTCTTCATATAGATAGTTCTCCTGGCTTGTTACAGGTATTAATCCACAGTCGGTCGTCCATAGATAGTTCTCCTGGCTTGTTACAGTTATTAATCTGGAACTTCTTTTACTGGTCACATAGATAGTTTCCCCGTTTGGTTCCGGGCGTTAATCTTTGACCTGCCGTAAAAGTTGATAATGTTTTCTGTCTGCTAATTTAACCTGAAAAGGTAAAATCATTTTCATGCGATGTCATGATGTATGAATTGCATGATGCTCCAAAAATAAATGAGATTGTGATATATGTATTTGTATGCACATTCCATGATGTATGAACATGTAATTCTATTGTGCAGTATCTTTGTCTAGGAAAAATAAATCCCTCACTACTGCTAAAGAGTATCGGGAAGCTGAATCCCGGACTACTGTTTGTGAGTGAAGAAAGTGATTCTTTAATTTCTGTTGGGGATAATAAATGGAGATGGTTTTATTGGCGATTCCCTTTCTCTGCCGAGGATCTTTGACTTCTGTTTGAGAATTATTGTGCTGAGGGGAAGAGTTCTGCTAGAAGATTTCACCAATTTGGAGAAATAAACTCCACTGGGGGGATGAACTTCCGTAGCTAGAGAAATAAACTCTACTGGGGATAAGGCTTTATAAACTACTTGAGATTTATAAAACTCTGTTACCGAAGGTGAACTCCATAAACTGCTTGGGGATTTTGTTGACATCCTGTAGGGGAATCTTGAGAAGCTTGGCGACTTCACTGGGGGATTTTAGAGATTTTTACTCTGTCGGGGATGTGAGAACAACTGACATTAATAGGCTACATGCTGAGATTATGGCAGTGACCTTGTAGTAGGATGCCCCTACCTCTGTACCTGCTGGAGAAGGTATTTGCCCGGGAAAACATTTATGGGGATCTTGTGGATGGCCCTTAGATATTGTCTCGTTCCTTAAAGTCATTAGCAATTTTATTTCCGTTTTTAGGCGTATATATTTGTAAGAAGTAATCATATTCAAACGCATATGTTCAAAAATAATCACTGGACTTTTTTCGCACACAAAATAGAAAAATAAAAACAGAAGTTTGCAACTTTCAAAGGAATAGTTTTGTATTAACTTGAAATAAGCATTTTTGTACAAGGAGACAGGCATCTTAGTAAGAGAATATTGTCGTAATAATGTAAATTATAAAAAAAATAGTATACAAAGAAAACAACTATGTAAAATAATCCCATTGGGTTCCCATTATGCTATTGCCTTTATGTCCTTGAGCATCTCATTCCTTTCGCTGCTTGTCTGAAGCTGATTGGATTGATTAGTACCGCTTGGGCTTGATAGTTGATACTGAAGATTGGTTGTAAGGTGATCCAATGTGACATAGTTATACGCTTTAAATCCCTAACTTTTGCCTGGACCTCCCTTTCGGGTTTTCAGTCCACCGGGATACCCTTTTTTTCCCAAGCCTCCTTTTCAAGTTTCCGACTTGTCGGGTGTACATATTTTTTTAATGTATATCCCTAGTTTTTTCTCGAACCCTTTTGGTTTGCCGGGATGCCCTAATTTTTACCTAGGCCAGTCGACCTAGTGGGGATTTATTTATACGTAGTATCTTTTAACTATGTCTGTGTTGACCAAGTGTGGAAGGTCGTCGTCGTCCATAGTGGTTAGGATCATGGCTCCACCAGAAAATATGTTATTGATTACAAATGGACCTTCGTATGTGGGAGTCCATTTTCCCCTGGGATCACAATGCGGCAGTATGATGCGTTTGATTACCAAGTCATCAGCCTGATATACCTGACGCCTGACCTTCTTGTTAAAAGCTTTGATCATACGTTTTTGGTACATCTGACCATAACAGACAGTCGCACACCTCTTCTTGTCAATCAGGTTTAACTGGTCAATTCGAGTCTGGACCCATTCGTCTTCACTCAGCCTTGCATCCTTCATGATTCTCAAGGAAGGGATCTGGACTTCAATGGGCAGGACAGCTTCCATACCGTATACCAAAGAGAAAGGAGTTGCCCATTTTGATGTGCGCATTATGTTGCGGTAACCATGAAGAGAAAATGGTAACATCTCATTCCAATATTTATATGTCACCGTCATCTTCTGTATGATTCTCTTGATATTTTTGTTAGCAGCTTCAATAGCACCATTCATCTTCGGCCGGTAGGGAGAAGAGTTATGATGTTGAATCTTGAATTGCGTGCAAAGCTCGGTGATCATAGTGTTATTGAGATTGGTACCATTATCTGTAATGATTCTTTCTGGAATACCGTACCGACGGATAATGTTATGTTTCATGAATCGGGCCATAATGTTCTTGGTAACAGAAGCGAATGAAGCTGTCTTGACCCACTTCGTGAAGTAATCAATGGAAAAGAGGATGAAGAGGTGCCCATTAGAAGTTTCTGGTCTAATTTCTTGAATCATATTGATGCCCCACATTGCGAATGGATAAGGAGCAGTCAAGACGTTTAGAGTAACTGGAGGCAAATGTATCTTGTCAGCATAGATCTGGCATTTGTGACAAGTCCGTGAATGTTGATAACAGTCTGTTTCCATGGTGGACCAGTAGTATCCTGCCCGTAGGATATTTTTAGCCATTGAATGTCCACTGGGATGAGTGCCAAAGCTACCTTCGTGTAAGTCAGCCATAATCCTTTATGCCTCACTCTTGTCTACACGGCAAAGCAAGCTAGAGTCGTGGTTGCGCTTGAAAAGGATCCCGTTACTGAGAAAGAACTTAGCAGAGAATCTTCTTAGGAACTTCTTATCATTGACCGAAGCTCCCTTAGGATACTCTTGGATTTCGAGATATCTTTTGGTTTCATGGAACCAAGGCTTCTCCACTACTTCTTCAGTACCAATCTCGTGACAGTATGATGGCTCATCCATCCTCTCAATGGTGATTTGAGGAGCCTCATTATCCCACCTGACCTTGAACATGGATGACATCGTAGCTAACGTGTCCGCTAGTTGATTTTCCTCTCTTAGAAAATGTTCAAAGGTGATTTCTTCAAAGTATGGGATTAGTGTCAACATATGTTCTTTGTACGGGATGAGATTAGGATGCTTCGTGTCCTATTCTCCTTTGATTTAGATGATTACCAAAGTCGAGTCTCCAAACACACTTAAGAACTTGATCCAAAAATCGATTTCATCTTTGAGACCCATGATACATGCTTCATGCTCAGCCATGTTGTTGGTACAGTTGAAACATAGCCTAGCAGTGAAAGGAGTATGACAGCCCTTGGGAGATATGATCACAATGTCGATGCCATTTCCAAGAGCATTGGAAGCTCCGTAAAAAACCATAGTCCACCGGGATCCTTTTTCATGTCCTTCATCTGGTCCAGGTTCTTCAAAATCAGTTACTAACATGATGTTCTCGTCCAGGAATTCAAAATTCATAGATTGGTAGTCATCCACAGCTTGATGATCCAAATGATCAGATAGTACACTTCCCTTAATTGATTTCTGGGTTGTGTACTGAATTTCATATTCGGTCAGGATCATTTTCCATCTTGCTATTCTTCCGAAGAGAGCAGGCTTCTCAAAGATGTACTTGATAGGATCCATTTTAGATATCAAAAAGGTAGTGTGACTCAACATATACTGTCTTAGTCAGCGAGCAGTCCATGCCAAAGCACATCATATTTTCTCGAGCAGTGAGTATCTTATTTCACAGTCGGTAAACTTTTTGCTAAGGTAGTATATTTCATGCTCTTTTCGACCAGACTCATCATGCTGCCCCAGCACACACCCCATTGAGTTCTCTAATATTGTTAAGTACATGATCAGAGGTCTTCCTTCAACTGGTGGCATCAAAATTGGAGGCTCTTGGAGATATTCCTTAATTTTGTCAAAAGCATACTGGAAATCATCATTCCACTTCACTTCTTAATCTTTCTTCAGTAATTTGAAGATTGGCTCACAAGTAGCGGTCAGATGTGAAATGAATCTGGCTATGTAGTTTGGACATCCTAAGAATCCCCTAACTTCCTTCTCAGTGCGAGGAGTCAGCATTTCTTGTATAGTTTTGACCTTTGCAGAGTATACCTCAATACCTTTTCCGCTGATAACGAAGCCTAAGAGCTTACCGGATCTTACCCTGAAAGTGCACTTATTCGGGTTTAGCCTCAGTTTGTATTTCTTCAGCCTGTCAAATCTCTTCAGTCTAGGACCTGGCTATCATATCATCAACGTAGACCTCTATCTTGTGATGGATCATATCATGAAACAAAACTAACATGGCACGTTGATAGGTTTCCCCAGCGTTCTTTAGTCAAAATGGCATAACTATGTACCAGAAAGTGCCCCATTATGTGACAAAGGTCATCTTCTCCATGTCTTCAGGTGCCATCTTGATCTAATTATACTCGGAGAAACCATCTATGAAAGAGAATACCTTATGTTGTGCGGTGTTGTCAACCAGAATATGTAGCATCTGTACTAACCGCTTTTTGACACTAGGCTCCAAGTTAGCACCTACCTTGACTTTTTTTCTATCCTCTTCAGTACCCAAGTTCACTCTCTCAACTGGCTCCTCATGAGGCTGTATTGCCCTTTCTTCCTGTTGTAACAGTCTGGCAAGCTCTCCTGGCACCTCACAATCTTCCTCACCTTCATCCTCAGCTTGGTTGATTAGATTTTCAAAGTCATAATGAGAAATAAGAGAATCGTTATCAATGGGATCCAGAGTGGATGTGGATCTTCAGTTTTGATATGTGGGTGTGTGTAAGAGCATATCTGTATATTTTTGATAAAGAAAAGAGCAGAAAAGAAAAACAAAGAGCGTAAAATTTGCATGTGAAACATCCAATGTTTTATTAATGACATATGACAATGAAGTAATAACCCTCGCAAATAGACCATTGTGCCTCGGGTAAGACACAAGGTTTTAATGTTTCATTTGTTCAAATATTACATTTCCTTAAAACAATAAGACAAATTACTCTGGAATAAAAGTAATGGGCACAAAGTCTTTTGCCTCCCAATTGCTGAGCCCACAACTGATGGTTGGGAAGATCCGCTTGTCTAGGTCATAATCATTATCACTGTCTTCCAGGGCATTGACTCCATGGTATTTGATCTGTAAAGGTGGTCCCCATGCGCGAGCATGATGAACAGCTCTCTGGGCTCCTGAAGTAAAACCCAAACCAAATTTGTCAGATTTGTAGGGGATATCTGGAAGTTGGCCCCAAATTGTACACCCACATTCTTCAACTACTACCCTGGAATATTTTAGAGAATCCATCTTCAGCAGAGATCTAGTAGTTTTTAGAACACTGGCAGTGGTCTTGGTTGCAGTGACGGTCTGTGGAACCTCCTCAAAGTTTTGACAGGGAGTCTCAATGAACTCGTCGTCCATTTTGACATACCTGAAAGAGTTCAGGTGGCTCACCATGTACTCCTCCTCCCCATGAACTATGATAATCTTCCCATTGACTGTGTACTTCAGCATCTGATGTAGGGTGGAAGTCACACTGGCAGCCCCATGAATCCAAGGTCGACCCAATAAACAGGATTAAGATGGGCAGATGTCCATCACATAGAAAGTGGAATTAAAATTCTGAGTACCCACTTTGATAGGGATGTCCACCTCCCCATGCACCATTCTTTTAGAACCGTCGAATGATCTCACCACAATGTTACTGGGTTTCAGAGTCAATCCTTCGCAATCCAATATGTCAAGGGCTTTCTTGGGCAGAACATTCAGCGATGAACCTGTATCCACTAGAACATGGGCTAAATTAGTACCCCTGCACTCGATAGAGACATGCAGAGCATCATTATGTTTCCTTCCCTTGGGAGTTAGGTCTGCATCAGAGAATCCCAGGCCATTATCAGTTGTTAGACTAGCCACACAATTCTCGAATTGATCAGCGAAGGTCTCTTGAGGCACGTGGGCCAACTTCAGGAATTTTACTAAAGCCTTGGCATGGGTTTCAGAGCATAGTAATAGGGCCAACATTGAGATCTTGGAAGGGGTCTGCCCCAATTATTCAACCACATTGTAGTCACTCTTCTTGATTATTTTCAATATCTCTTCCATCTCCTTTTTTAGAGGCCTCAGGAATGGCTTATGGATGTGCCTTCGTCCGAACAGGCTCGACCAATACCTCCTTTCCCCGAGTCTCAGCCGACTCGATAGTAGGGATAACAGTAGGGCTAACAGTAGGAGTAGCCATGGGAATACTGACAGGAGTAGCAGCAGGAATAATCACAGGAGTAGCAACAGTTTTAGGAGAAGAGATATCGGAAGAGAAAACTCTTCCGCTTCTTGTTATCTTACTGGTCCTGACGATATTACTAATGTTAGGATCAGAGTCTTTGGCATCTTTATCTTTATCAACCAGTAAATCTTGCTTGACGCCATGGTAATAGACGTCATCCCCATAGTTCAAGGGAACAAATTTATCCTAGGAATATGGTATAAGTCCAGAGAAAGTAATTATCAACGGAGCAACTTTCGACACAATGTAATCATGACAGGTCTTTTGGAGGAGACCTTGGGAGGATTGGTAGAAATGGTAATGATAGAAACATCTTCACACGGAGCACTTGTAACTAGAGTCTTCTCAAATAGAACTTCTTTATCATCCATCAGGCGCTGAACACCTTCCTTTAGCAAATGGCATCCATTAGGTAGAGACAAACATGAGTGGTAACCTTCATCACAACCCAGAAATAAATCGGCTTGCAAGAGATTCTTTTTAACAGTTGGGAGTGGAGTAGCTAGTTCATCAACAGAAACAACAAACATGTCATCATCAATAGCATTAACACCACGTCCGTGTTTGGGCATAGGGGCAGTTATAACATTAGGAGTCTCAGGAGCGTCAAATTCAATCTCCTTTGCTTCAATCAAATCCTGCACCTTGTTTTTCAGAAGGGTAAGCACACCGAGCATTTGAATTGTAGTGAGGATATGTAGTGTTGGGATTCTTCAGAGCCTCCTTTAAGGTCACCAAATTGGACTTCACCAGGTGTGGTAAAACCTGGGATAGGGTGATGTTGATCCGGGTAAACTGTCTCCTTGGCTTATCTGTTCTGGACTGATTATTCTGTTGCTAGTTTGATGCAGGATTGGAAATCATAACAGCCCCTACCGTCGGAAGACGCTCAGTCTTGTTAAGATTTCTTTGGCCATAAGAAGAACTGACCTCCTTCTTCCTTGTGAATGGTTTCTTTGCAGTGCTGGAGGATGCATCCCTCTGTATCTTACCACTTTTAATGCCAACCTCTACTCATTCACCCATCAAGATTAATTCAGTAAATCCACCAGAAGAACTTCCAATCAGGTGGTTAAAGAATGGCCTGGATAATATGCCCAAGAACATGTCCACCAGCTCCCTATCAAACAACAGAGGCTGGACTCTTCCCGCAATGTCTCTCCATTTTTGGGCATCATCCTTAAAACCCTCACCGGAACCCATAAACATACTTTGCAACTGTGTACGAGTCAGGGCAAGGTCAGCATTATATTGGTATTTCTTGTAGAAAGCAACGGCCAGATCTTCCCAATTACGCACATTAGTTATTTATATTTGATAGAACCATTCCAGTTGAGTCCCTGCCAAACTTTCCTGAAAGAAGTGCACCCACAGATACCTATCAGTAGTGTGGGGTTGAATTTTCCTGACATACGATCTTAAATGCAACTTAGGACAGGAGACACCATCGTACTTAGCAAATGTAGGGATCTTGAACTTCTGTGGGATGACCACCCCTGAGACAAGTCCTAGCTCTTCAAAATCCAACCTGGGTACCCTTTGGATCTCCATGGCATTGAGCCGACCCTCCAGCTATTTGTATTTATCATTAAAAGGAGGATAATGCTCCTCATAATAGTCAGGTTCATCTTCTTCAGACTCCCTTGTACTGTGGTCTTCTTCTCTTGTCTCTCCTTCCTGATTGTCTCTCTCTTTTGACGGAGTTACGAGCTCTGAAACTTGCCTTACTGGTTGTTGTACCCCAAAATTTTCCCTCTCATATTTCTCAAGACATTGCAAGAAAAATCACCAAGTTGCTCAAGTTTGCTCAAGAGTTGGACAAACAAGCTACCTCCTAAGGCAGTCAACCCCAAATTAGGGTTTTGTGTTGCATCAAGGTCCTTGAGTCCAAATGACCTAAAATGCTCCCCAATGTCCTAATATGCTCTCAATATAATCTATGTCAAGTTTCAAGCCTTGCAGAGGAAGTTTGCTCAGTCAATTGCTCAAAGGGTCCAAAAATCGACTGTGCTAGGGCAAAAGTCAACTGTGACCTACAAATAGTCAAACCTCAAATTTTTTTGTCAACATTATCATTTTGAAGTATATTTCATCATTTTATCAAGGGTTGATCATGATTCATCAAGTATTGCTCAAAATTCATCAAGATTCAAAAGTTGCTAAATTAGGGTTTTGCAGGAAAAGTTAACTCAACTTTGACCAAGCATAACTTTCTCATGCTTTATGAGAAATGACCCATCCAAAGCTCATTTTTAAGAGGATGCAATTTCCTACAACCAATATTTATACCCTAAGATCAAAATGCACCCACAAAAAGTTATAAATTTGGACATTATAGGTCATTTTTGAAAGTCAACAAAAACACCTTTTTTGCCAAAGCATATAACTTGAACATGGAATATCAAAATGAGATGAGACCAAAAGGGTTGGTTAGAGGACATCTCAAGATTTCTAAAAAAAGTCCAAGAACACCTCCAAAAGTTCAAAATTGAATAAGTTATGCATTGTTGAAGTTGGACTTTTTTGCAAAATTGCCAAAAGTCAACTATCCCCAAAACATCAAATTTTGTCAAATGGGCCCATTCTTTTCCACTTGATTTGAGTTTGCATCATTGTCCACGTGCCCTAGATTCAGCCATGTGTCCATATATCATTTATATTATTTAATTTTATTTTTATTTGAATTTATTCATTTTAAATCAAATTAAATCATATAAAATCAAAAAATTGATAACCAAAGATTTTTTATTGATTGTAGGCTTCAATGGACAGCTAGCATATCTCCAAACTCGTACCAAGGCAAATCATGTGCAAAAAGATTGAATCAAGTCAAAATTGGCAAGTTTGTAAAGGGAGATAAAATCAAATATGCAAGCATTGATTGGAGAAGATTTGGATCAATTTTCTTACCCAATACACTACACAATACATAAGCAAGCCAGGGGATACGAAACAAGGGTTGGGAAGTGCAGAGAGAGGCAGAACAAGATTTGAAAAATTCACAAAAAAGCTTGAAATTGAAATCATAACTAGAGGTGTTTTCAAGGGCTGAGACCTATCTTAATCGTTTCCTGGGTGTTCACACAAGCTATCTGGATTAAAAGCAAGTGTTCTCAAACCTTCACAAGCGCTGTAAGTGTCACGAAACATACCCCTGTTCTTGAATTCGGTTTGATATATTCTTGCATCTATAAGGAAAATTAACTGCATATTTGTAATCCTCACAACATTTCCAAGCTATTTGCATCATTTAATTTCGTTTATATAACATGTACTGCAATTCTCCATAGCTAGGTTTTCTTGGATATTTTGGGGGTTTTCTTTTCAGGAACAATTGACCATCAATAAGGGTATGGTTAGGACCGGGAGGTTGAGACGAGCATGACCATGCCCTTGAAATGCATTTTGTGGCTCGTAGCAAATTTTGGAGGTGGACTGGCTTATAACTATGGACTTCTGTCCGTGGGTATAGGTTTGAGATCTTTTAGCCACGGATATGAGGTTGAAGATGATGTGTGGCGCCCCATCATTGGGCCATTCAAACCAAGTGCGCGTTTTTATTAAGTTTCTGGCAATAACTTTGTTTTTATATAATATATATCATTTATATCAATATAACAATTGAAACAGCGTGTCCTAGTGGTCAGCAAGTCCAATTCCAAGGCGTTAGTGGCTGGAGGTCAGGGGTTCGATCCCTGCCTCCAGCGCTTTGCATTTTCTCTTTGTTTTTTCAGATAATCATGTGTTTGCTCAAGCGTGCAGCCTACCGTGTGCCATAACCTATCCAATAGCCAGATGGCCAAAGGCCAAATCTGAGGGTCCTAAGCTGAAGGTCCACCAAAGCCAAAGTCCAAGCATGCACATTGAATCCCAAAAAGTCAAAGAAGGCCAGCGTTTTGGGCTTAAGGAATTGCTTCTCATACTCCCAAATTCAGGCTAAAACCCTCCTCTCTTCTATTTATTTATTTTATTTTATTAATTGTTTTATTATTTTTGTTTAAATTCTAACCAATCACAAAATTCCTTTTCATAAAATAAAATCACCAAAAAGATATTTTTATTCAATCAAATTTTAACTTTTATTTTTTATTAATAAATACTAATTAATTAAATTAGGTTTTAATTCTAGAATAATTTTAACCTATTTTGCAAATAATTAAAATTAACTAGATTTAATTAGGTTTTAATTACTAACTCAATTAATTTTATTTTCTTTCTTAAAATAATAAAAAAACTCCAAAAATAATTTATTTGTCATTTAATTAATTTATTAATTTAATTTAGTGATTAATTTAGGTTATTTCTTTCTTAAAATAAATAAAAAAAGATTTCTTCTTTAACCAAAAGGGTCAAAACCCTAATCATGCGTCCGATTAAATTTTGCGTCGCGATTTATTTTCTTTTATCCAATAATGTACTTGCTTTCGGATTGTAATAGTTAATAGGACTTTTAATTATTTTTATCGCTTTATTTATTTTTAAAGGGTTTGTCTTTGGCGATGTAAATACTCGACGCTTTGTAATTTAAATTCTGCATTTTATTTCCGCAAATTATAACTGTTAGATGTTTGATAATAGGGTTGCATGACAAGACTAAATGTTTTAACCTAAAATCAAATTAGATCACCCTTAACATGTGCAAAGGTAAAGATAAACTGAAATCAACACACTCGCACATGCGCACTCCTAGGGTACACCCCACTTGGTTGCCTTCGTAAATGGTCATTGAGTATAGGTCATTTTAGATATCACCCTCTTGTCTAAAAGATCATAATCGCCTCGAAACGGTTGCCTCAGATATTGTTGCCTCAAACAAATGATCTAAGACATTAGGGTTACCGCTAAGGCGTCCTAACATTGCTTTGGTGACCATATGTCCCTCTTTCGAATTGACCCTCAAACTCCAACGATGGTGCTACCCACTCACTAATAGTGGGATAGCATTGTCTAAAGGAAATTAGCATAGAACGATTCCTTTTTCGAGTAGGTATATTGTTCTTAGATACTTGCTCATCCAAAACAAAACAAAATTTTCACACTTACACTCCTTTTCAAACAAAGTTTTCAAAAACACTTCATTACACTCTTAAGGACAGAAGCAAGAGTTAAATCGAAGTTAAAACAAAAACTTTTTCAAACCCACAAGCACAAAGAAAATAATTTTGAAAACAATGAGCAAGTACCTAAGAGCCCGTGGATAACCACAGATAGAAAGGGTGTTAATACCTTCCCTTTCTATAATCTACCCCCCGTACTCAGAAATATCTCAAAAAAGGAATTTTTCTGTGCTTTTTTCCTTTCCTTGTTGGATAAAATAAAAGTCGGTGGCGACTCTTACTTACCGCGACATTTTGCAAAAACAAACGCAAAATGCAAACCAGCATTCCAAAAAACAGTCAGTTCTTCGCACCGTATCACAGAACTGGCGACTCTGCTGGGGATATTTAATAAGTGGGGTGTACCTTAGGAATAGTTCATATTGTTTTCAATTGCTTGACTTGTATGCTTTATATTTGTGGGCTTGTGTCGGAGTTACTATAGATCCTAACCCGGATCTGGGGGATACCATTTAGGTAAGTAGCAATAAACTATGAGGGAACTGTACGACATAGACCGATACAGTTGAAGCAGTAGCTACGTTGGTGTGGCACTTTAGTATGTACCGATATCCCTTGTAGCGCAACGAGGAGAATATGGGTCTGCTAAGGGGTCATTAAGCACCAACTGACCTTAGAACCTTTAAATTGACCAACTTGGCCATAGAACAGTAGCAGTATGTTACACTCATTGAGACTAAACTCTCGTGATGATTCCGGTTGCAAGAAAAGGTTGCTAAACTTGAATTATGACCGATCGAGGGTAGTTAGTGATATTGAGATCCTCTAGAACCCGATTACTACTTTTAGGACAGGTTTGAACCAACTGAACTGAAAGAGGGTAATACCTAAGCTCCTTGCCAGCCTGAAATCTAAGGGTTATTTGTGTGACTTGCTTGCCCTTACCATGTTTTCTATTTGTGAATTCTTGTGGTGTGTTTTCTATCATGGCATCATGACATCATGACATTGCATGCATTCTGCATTGGACTAACATATTTCAAAGACAGGAGGGATTCATCTTTGTTCTGTTTTGTAGATCATGGCACCCATGCGAAGAAACACCATTCGGATCAACTTTGTCCAGATTCCCACTCAGCTTAAGGAATTGGTTGCAAAGGTTTCAGATACTACCTCCTTCATCAGAAGACATGGGCACCTTCTTGGTTTGGTCACCTCCAAGATGGATGAACAGATGATAAGTGTCTTAGTCCAGTTCTTTGATCCACTGTACCATTGCTTTACCTTTCCGGACTACCAGTTGGTCCCTACCTTGGAAGAGTTCTTTGATCTGCTTGGTATCTCTATTCTGGAGCAAACCCCGTTCACAGGTTGGGAGAAGATCCTTAGGCCAGAAGATATTTCTTCAGCCCTCCATCTGACAAAGGCTGAGGTAATGTCTAATTGCGAAACTCGTAGTGGAGCAAAGGGCTTCTTGACTAAATTCTTGGTTGGTAAAGCTAATCAGTTCTGGGACAGTCTAGACTTCCAGGCATTTTAAGACATTCTGGCTCTTCTCATATATGGTTTGGTGTTGTTTCCTAATTCGGATTCCTTCGTCGACATGAATGCAGTAAAGATTTTCATATCCAGTAATCATGTGCCCACCCTCTCGGGTGACATTCTTCATTCTCTTTATGCCCGTACTGCTCGGAAGCGGGGAACCCTTATGTGATGTGCACCATTGTTGGCGAGGTGGTTTATTTCTCACCTCCCCAAATCAGTTTTGAAGAACAAATAAGGCATGGGTTGGGCCTATAGGATTATGTCTCTCTCTCATAATGACATCATTTGGACTATTAAGGGTATGGAAGATGTGGCTATTATTGATTGTTGTGGGGAATACCCCAATGTCCCACTTATAGGAACCAATGGAGGGATCTCTTATAATCTTTGTTTGGCCTTACGACAATTTGGGCGAGCTAGGAGGGAAGCACCCCATGAGTTGCTGATGCCGAGTATTGTCTTTGATTTCCAAGGAGATAGTGATGAGCAACGCTGCAGGTTCATAAGAGCTTGGGATAGAGTACACAGGTCTGATCCGCACGAGCTGGGTGCAAAGACTTCTCTTCCGATGGAGCCATATCTCCGATGGGTTCGAATTCGTTCCCAAAAGCTGGGAATGTCGTATGAAGCCGTCTTGCCTATAATTGTTGAGGTTGTTGATGAAGAAGGAGTTCCTCCTACCATCCTCCATCCATACATGCCTACTGACATTGGGGCATTAAAGAGATCGTGGATGCAGCTGAGAGAAGAGCGGGATACTTACAGAGAAAAGTATCACGAGCAAGAGCAGAAGATTCAGAAGTTGACAAGGCAGCTGGAGAACAAGCGGATCCTCAATGACTATGTCCGCACCGACAAGAAACAACCATGGGAGCACTGATCATCTTTTGATTATTTCTAGTTTTTATTTACTCTTCAGTTTTTCTTTCTTGTAACGCCTTAAAGGCATCTGTTGAACAATTGAATTTCAAGTTTATCTAATAAAAGTGTGTTTCATTTTGTTTTACGAATTTGAATCCCTAAAGTCTTTGAAATCATATCATGCGCATATCATTCCCATGCACCTCATAACAGGTACCCTTACAGGTTTTTCTCATCTTCTTCGTTGTTTATTTCAGCATCCTGTCTTCTAAACCATCAACTGAACAAGCAATCAAGGCTCTGCAAGCTCAAAACACTCAATTTCAGGAATTGTTCATGAGTTTGGCTAAGGGTCAGCAAGATCTGAAGACCCTTATCTTGAAAGAGAAGAAGAAGAAGAAGAAAAAGACGGTCCTATTTAACATGGGTCGCAGATTCAGAAATGATTTGCGAGAAGATGTTGATTTTACCCACTCATCTGGAGGGGGAGATAATCAGGAAGAAAGGAGGGCTCCTAGCCCTGTGGTTTCAGACAACGAGATTGACTTTGACGAAGACCAGTATCCTCCGGTCGAGGATAGGTATAAACAATTGGAAGACCGGTTGAGTGCGATGGAAGTTCAGAAAGTGCCTGGCCTGGACTTTGGTGATTTGGGTCTATCATCTGGGGTGGTGATTCCCCACAAGTTCAAAGCACCAGCCTTTGCTAAATACGACGAGGTTTCTTGCCCAAAACTGCACTTTCATTCGTATGTTAGGAAGATTCAGCCATACACCACTGACAAGAACCTCTGGATCCACTTCTTTCAAGACAGTCTCTCAGGGACTCAGCTTGAATGGTTTTACCAGCTGGAAGGAGCTAGTATCCGTAGTTGGGAAGATTTGGCCGCTGCTTTCTACAAGCAGTACCAATACAATACCGACCTTGCTCCCACGCGTACCCAACTCCAGGGTATGTTTATGGGTGCGGGCGAAGGTTTCAAAGATTATGCTCAGAAGTGGAGGTACCTCGCTGGAAGAGTGCAACCTCCCTTGGCCGATAGGGAGCTAGTGGATATGTTTCTGGGGACCTTGTCTGGTCCGTATTTTAACCATCTGATTGGAAGTTCGTCGTCCGGGTTTACAGAGCTAATCATGACCGGGGAGAGGATTGAGGCTGATATCAAATCTGGCAAGATACAGAAGGGTGCTTCATCCAGCACCGAGAAGAATCCTTTTAAGAAGGAGTCTAGTGCGGTTTACAGTTTAAAAAGTCATAATAGATCTGAATGCTGCCAAGATGTTAATGCGGTGGTTATATCAAGGCCTGCTGGTGCTCCTCAGCGCAACAATCAATCAAGGACCGAAATGCCTCGAAGACACTTCACTCAGCTCAACATGACTTTATCCCAAATTCTGCCGCAGTTATTAAAGACCAACCTAGTGACTCCGAGGGAGGCCCCAAAGAGTCCCAACATAACATCACTGATGTACGATCCGAATGCCCGTTGTGCTTTTCACTCTGATAGCCCAGGGCATGATACGGATAACTGCTGGGTCCTGAAGAACAAAGTACAGGACTTGATTGATGCTAAGGAGATTGAGTTTGAAGCGCTTGAAAGACCTAATGTTGTGACTGCTCCTATGCCCAAGCATGGAGTGAATGCTATAGATGAAGAATCGTTTGTGGTTTCTGTGAAAGACATTGTTACTCCCTTGATGACTATGAAGAAGAACCTTTTGTTAGCCGGTTTATTTCCGGGTTGTGACGAAGGTTGCCGTATGTGTTTCGTCCTACCTATCGGTTGCCATCTTTTGAAGTCAGGTGTCCAACGCCTGATGGATAATAAGGAAATTCTGTTTGAGAAGAATGTTGTTCCTTTGGTTCCTACTGAAGAAGTTGCCATAATCACCATCTTCGATAATTCTTCCAAGGCTTCCTCGAGAAAGCCTGTTAGAATTACATCTGTTCCAAGAATCGCACCATTGATCATCACTGTTCCTGGGCCTATCCCCTATACATCCAATAAAGTTGTCCCTTGGCACTACGGGGCTGACGTGTATTATCACGGGGTTAAACAAGATTTGGATATTGATATTGACGTCAGCAATATCGTTGGATCTAGTAAAGTCACCCGCAGCAGAAGACTTTTCTCCCCCGAGATCTCTGCACCAGTTGTTCCGAAGCCTGTAGTTATTACACGTGCCAGTGTACCTGCTACTGTCCATGTTCAAATTCTAATTCTTACCCCTGTTGCCGAGTCGTCTGACGCTCGGGGCAAAGAGATCACCGGTGAGCCTGCCCGGACGAAGGCACCGAAGAAGATTACCATTGAAGCTTCTAGACAAGAGATGGAAGAGATTTTAAAGATCATCAAAAAAAGCGACTACAATGTAGTCGAGCAGCTGGGGCAAACCCCGTCCAAAATTTCTATGTTGTCACTGTTGCTATGCTCAGAAGCCCATGCCAAGGCTCTGATTGCTTTCCTGAAGACTGCACACGTACCGCAAGAAACATTAGCTGATCAGTTTAAAGATTGTGTGGCTAGTCTGACAGCAGATAATGGGTTGGGCTTCTCTGACGTCGACTTGACTGTTAAGGGGAAGAATCACAAAGATCCCCTGCATGTCTCCATTGAATGCAGGGGCACTACTCTTGCTCACGTATTGGTAGATAATGGATCTTCGTTGAATGTGTTACCTAAGAAAGCTCTAGACTGGTTAGACTGTGAAGGGTTGGAGCTGAAACCAAGCAACATTGTAGTCAGCGCCTTTGATGGGTCTAAGAGGATGGTGCATGGAGAAGTGGATATTCCGATTAAGGTTGGTTCTCAGGTTTTCGCATCTGCATTCTATGTGATGGACATTCGGCCATCTTATTCTTGTTTGTTGGGTCGCCCGTGGATCCACAAAGCTGGGGAAGTAACCTCAATGCTCCACCAAAAGATAAAGTACCCAGTGAAAGGGAAAATTGTGACAGTACAAGGAGAGGAGGAGTACATGGTGAGCCACCTCAACTCTTTCCGATATGTAGAGATGGACGGGGATTTCATTGAGACCCCATTTCAGAATTTTGAAGAGGTTCCCCAGATGCTGGCGTCAACTGAGACTGTTGGCGAAGATCCTCCAATGAAGATGGCTTCCTTCAAGGATGCCCAGGCTGTTGTTGAGAAAGGTGGGTGTGCAAATTGGGCCCAACTCCCTGATTTTGCACATAAGACTAACAAGTTTGGTTTGGGTTTCACTGCAGAAGCTCAAAGGGCTGTTCAGAGTGCACGGATCGGAAGACCTCCCCTGTTTATCAGCAATTCAGGAGTGAATACCATTGAAGACGATGTTGAAGAATCTGAGTTCGACAGTTGGATCTATCCTACTACTGATGGTGGACTGAGCAATTGGACAGCAAAGGACTTCGTCCCAATTTCTTTTATTACCTAGTAATGAGACTTTTGTTTTGAATTTGTAACAGACAATGTTTTAAACTTCATGGCCCAGTGTCTTACCCGGGGCACCGTGGCTTCATTTGTGAGGGCTTTATGTGTGTCATGTACATATATCATTAATAAAAGCATTGGACGTTTCTTGCATTTCAAATTTTGAGCTCCTTGTTTTCTTTTATTATATATTGCAAAACAACTATTTTACACACACTCACATATACAGGTCTACATCCACTCTGGATCTCACCGGTAACGACTCTGCTGCTGCCAGTTATATCTTCGAAAGTCCAATCAACTTAGCCGAAGACGAAGATGAAGATGATTGTGAAGTGCCTGGTGAACTTGCTAGACTATTAATTCAGGAAGAGAGGGCCATACAGCCACATGAAGAGCCCGTGGAAACAATAAATCTGGGTACAGAGGTAGACAAGAAAGAGGTAAAGATCGGTGCAAATCTGGAAGCTAGTGTTAAGCAGCGGTTGATTCAGATGCTGCAAGACTATGTTGAGATCTTTGCCTGGTCTTATGAAGATATGCCTGGGTAGTATACTGATATTGTGGTTCACCGATTGCCTACCAAGGAAGATTGTCCTCAGTGAAACAGAAGGTCCGCCGAATGCGCCCAAAGATGTCCGAGAAAATCAAGTCTGAAGTTATGAAACAGTTTGACGCCGGTTTTCTAGCAGTTACTTCTTACCCATAGTGGGTGGCCAACGTGGTTCCTGTACCGAAAAAGGATGGTAAAGTTCGGATGTGCGTTGATTACAAGGATCTGAACAGGGCGAGTCCCAAGGATGATTTCCCTCTACCTTATATTAACGTTCTGGTTGACAACACCGCTCAGCATAAGGTCTTCTCCTTTATGGATGGTTTCTCCAGTTATAATCAGATTAAAATGGCTCCCGAAGACATGGAGAAGACAACCTTTGTTACTCAATGGGATACCTTTTGCTACAAGGTCATGCCTTTTGGATTGAAGAATGTTGGGGCAACATATCAGCGCGCCATGGTCGCTTTGTTCCATGACATGATCCATCATGAGATTGAGGTATACGTCGACGACATGATTGCAAGATCCCAGACTGAGGAAGAACATATTGACCACCTTCAGAAGTTATTTGACAGGTTGAAGTTGTACAAGCTGAGGTTAAACCCGAACAAGTGCACCTTCGGGGTGGGATCTGGTAAGCTGCTGAGTTTCGTCGTAAGCGATAAAGGTATTTAAGTGGATCCTGCAAAGGTGAAGGCTATACAGGAAATTCCAGCTCCCCAAACAGAAAAAGAAGTCAGAGGCTTTCTGGGACAACTGAACTACATTTCCCGATTCATCTCGCACATGACTGCTACTTGTGAGCCAATCTTCAAGTTACTGAAGAAAGATCAAGTGGTAAGATGGAATGATGAATGTCAGGCCACCTTCGAAAGGATCAAGGACTATCTCCAAGAGCCACCTATTCTGATGCCTCCAGTTGAAGGGAGACCTTTGATCTTATACTTGACGGTACTCGACAATTCAATGGGGTGTGTGCTGGGGTAGCATGATGAGTCTGGCCGAAAAGAGCATGCTATTTATTACCTTAGCAAAAAGTTTACCGACTGCGAGACCCGATACTCGTTGCTCGAGAAAACATGCTGCACTTTGGCATGGGCTGATCGCCGACTGAGACAGTATATGCTGACTCACACTACTTTATTGATATCAAAGATGGATCCAATTAAGTATATCTTCGAGAAGCCTGCCTTATCCGGAAGAAGAGCAAGATGGAAGATGATCTTGACTGAGTATGACATCCAGTATACGACCCAAAGGGCAATTAAGGGAAGTGTGTTGGCAGATCATCTGGCACATCAGGCAGTGGACGAATACCAGTCTATGAACTTTGAATTTCTGGATGAGAATATCATGATAGTACTGACTGCGAAGAACCTGGATCGGATGAAGGACCTGAGGAAGGATCCCGATGGTCTATGTACTTTGGTGGAGCTTCAAACGCTTTGGGCAATGGCATTGGCGCCGTGATCATATCTCCTAAAGGCTCTCATACTCCATTTAACGCCCGACTATGTTTCAACTGCACCAACAATATGGCGTAGTATGAAGCATGCATCATGGGTCTTTGAGCTGCTATTGACCTAAGGATTAAGTTTCTAAGTGTTTTCGGAGATTCTGCTCTCGTGATCAGTCAGATCAAAGGCGAGTGGGATACGAAACACCCAAGTCTTATTCCTTACAAGGAGTATGTATTGACGTTGCTTCCAAACTTCGAGGAGATAACCTTTGAACACTTCCCTAGAGAGGAGAATCAGTTGGCGGATGCGCTAGCTACGATGTCTTCTATGTTCAAAGTCAATTGGGACAACGAGACTCCCCGGATTATCATTGAAAGGTTGGACGAACCTGCACATTGTTGAGACATTGAGACTGAAGAGGTAACAGAAAAACCCTGGTTTCATGAGGTGAAGAGGTATCTTGAGGCTCAGGAGTACCCCGAGGGTGCATCTGTTAATGACAAGAAGTTTCTAAGGAGGTTCGCGGCGAAGTTCTTCATCAGCAATGGTATTCTTTACAAGCGTAACCATGATGCAACCTTACTGCGATGTATGGATAAGAACGAGGCAGAAAGGATCATGGAGGATTTACACGAAGGTACTTTCGGAACTCATTCCAGTGGACACACCATGGCAAAGAAAATCCTTTGGGCAGGATATTATTGGTCCACTATGGAAGCCGAATGTTATCAGCATTCTAGGACCTATCACAAATGCCAAGTCTATGCTGATAAGGTGCACATACCTTCGGTTCCTCTGAATGTCTTGACGACACCTTGTCCTTTTGTAATGTGGGGCATTGACATGATCGGCGAGATAATACCTACAGCGTCCAACGGGCATCGTTTCATCCTGGTAGCCATTGATTACTTTACAAAATGGGTTGAAGCAGCTTCCTTTGCTACTGTGACCAAGAACTTCGTGGCACGTTTCATTCGGCATAATCTGATCTGTCGATACGGTGTACCAGAGAGGATCATTACGGGCAATGGTACGAATCTTAACAATAAAATGATCACTGAGCTCTCCAAGCAGTTCAAGATACAGCATCACAACTCTTCTCCCTACCGACTGAAGATGAATGGGGTTGTTGAAGCGGCTAATAAGAACATTAAGAAAATTGTGCAGAAGATGATGGTGACATACAAAGACTAGCACGAGATGTTACCATTTGCTCTTCATGGGTATCGTACCTCAGCACGGACGTCAACAGGGGCAACACCCTATTCCTTGGTATATGGCATGGAGGCAGTCTTTCCCATTGAAGTTCAGATACCCTCTCTTCGGATTATGAAGGATGCAGGTTTGAGCGAAGATGACTGGATTCAGACCCGGCTTGATCAACTGAACTTAATAGACGAAAAGAGACTCACTGCTATTTGTCATGGTCAGACGTACCAAAAGAGGATGATCAAGGAATTTAACAAGAAAGTCAGACGACAAGAGTATCAAGTTGGGGACCTGGTTATCAAGCGCATCATACTACCTCAAGGTGATCCCAGGGGAAAATGGACCCCTACTTATGAAGGTCCATTTGTGGTTAAGAACATTTTCTCAGGAGGAGCTATGATTCTAACCACCATGGATGGTGACGACCTTCCTCACCCCGTCAATGCAGACATAGTGAAAAAATACTACGCATGATCAAAGACCCGCTAGGTCGACTGGCCTAGGCAAAAATAAGGGCTTCCCGGCGAACCAAAAGGGTTCGGGAAAAAATAAGGGATGAAAATTAAAAAAAAATCTGTACACCCGGCAAGTCGAAAACCTGAAAAGGCGGCTTGGGCAAAAAAGGGTATCCCGGTGGACTGAAAACCCGAAAGGGCGGTCCAGGCAAAAATTAGGTATTAAAGCGTAACACTATGTCTCATTGGATCACCTTCCAACCAGACTTCGGTATCGACTATCAAGCTCGGACGGCACTAATCAATCTGATCTACCTTCAACCAAGTAGCAAAGTGGTGAGATGCTCGAGAACATAAAGACAATAACAGAGTTGGAACCCAATGGTATTATTCACATAGCTGTTTTGTTTAGTTTTTCACAAATTGTGTAAATTCTATTATTCGACGGTGTTCTCTTACTAGGACGTTAGCCTCTTGTACAAACGCCTATTTACAGGCCAAATTTCAAAATCAATACAATTCATTTTCAGAGAAATTTCAAACTATTTTTCCTTTATCTATTTTGTTTTGCAAAAGAACGTCCAATGTTCATTTTTGATATATGCATTTGACATTAATTGCTGCTCATAAATATTTACATGCGAAACAAAAGACGATTACTGGTAATATCAGAAACAGGGGCAATAAGAATTGTCCAAGCTTTACAGTTGCTCTATCCACTAGATACAAAGGTAGATTCAACTGAAGAATGGTTAAAGTGCTTTCACTCCCCGCAGAGTAAGACATTAATGTTAACTCTCCCCAGCTGAGACTTGAAACTGTGAATGAATCGGTAATATTCTCCCCAAACAGAGTTTATTTACCATCAGCGCTGAAAGGTCTTAATATTCCCCAACGGAATATAAGAGTATTCCCCGGAAGAATACAAGATATCCCCAATGGAGTTTGAAATTTTTCCCAGCACAGTCTAAAGAAGCTTCCCCAGTGGAGTTTGGAGAATCATCCCCAGTAGACTTTGGAAGATTGTCCCTAGCAAGTTCAAAGGATTATCCCCATTAGAGTCTAAAAGGTTATCCCCAGCGAAGTCGCAACTGAAAGATCATCCCCAGTGGAGTTCTTTCCCTTCACAAATAGAATTCAAAACCCCAACAGGATTCAGTATCACCAGCAACGGTAATTCATCCCCAGCAGAATTTATCTATGGAATCCTCAGCAGAGCATCTCTTCCCCACAGAGTAATCTCCTCATTAGTTTATTCCCCAACGGAGTTATCCTCTCCTGCAGGTTTATTCTCGCAATCATCTTCGTTCTCCATCCCCAGCGGAAACGAAGAATCCAACTCTTGTCTCCAGCAACTATCCAGGATTTATTTTCCCCACCTAAAAGCATTACATTTCCATACATCATGACACATGCATATACGCATCATACAACACATTCTCATTTATTTTGAGAACATCATTGTTTTATACATATCGTATGTTTCATACAGCTAACCTTTACCTTTCAGGAAGGATGCAGTTAAGTTCTCAGCTATGTTGAACTACTGACCGGTTCTTAAATCTCAACTGAATTATTCTCGGTTGAATTACAGATAAGGTTCTAAATCTTGGAAATTTTCCTCCGTCGAAGTGTGAACGAGTTCTTAAATCTCAACAGAATTATCCTCGGTTGAATTACAGACAGTTCCTAGATCTCGATGAAGATGTTTCCCTCAGTCGAAGTACTGACCGGTTCTTAAATCTTAACTTAATTATTCTCGGTTGAATTACAGATAAGGTTCTAAATCTCGACAATTTTCCTCCGTCGAAGTGTGGACGAGTTCTTAAATCTCAACAGAATTATCCTTCGTTGAAGTACAGACAGTCCTAGATCTTGATGAAGATGTTTCCCTCAGTCGAAGTACTGACCGGTTCTTAAATCTCAACTGAATTATTCTCGGTTGAATTACAGATAAGGTTCTAAATCTCGACAATTTTCCTCCGTCGAAGTATGGACGAGTTCTTAAATCTCAACAGAATTATCCTTCGTTGAAGTACAGACAGTCCTAGATATCGATGAAGATGTTTCCCTCAGTCGAAGTACTGACCGGTTCTAAAATCTCAACTGAATTATTCTCGGTTGAATTACAGATAAGGTTCTAAATCTCGACAATTTTCCTCCGTAGAAGTGTGGACAAGTTCTTAAATCTCAACTGAATTATCCTCGGTTGAATTACAGATAAAGTTCTAAATCTCAGCAATTCCCCTCAGTCGAAGTACTGACCGGTTCTTAAATCTCAACTAAATTATTCTCGGTTGAATTACAGATAAGGTTCTAAATCTCGACAAATTTCCCCCAGTTGAATTACGGACAAGTTCTTAAAACTCAACAGAGATGTTCTCTCAGTTGAACAGTTTTAGGAGAAGAGATATCGGGAGAGAAAACTATTCCGCTTCTTGTTATCTTACTGGTCCCGACGATATTACTAATGTTAGGATCAGAGTCTTCGGCATCTTTATCTTTGACAACCAGCAAATCTTGCTTGACGCCATGGTAATAGACGCCATCCCCATAGTTCCAGGGAACAACTTTATCCGAGGAATATGGTATAAATCCAGAGAAAGTAATTATCAACGGAGAAACTTTCGACACAAATGTAATCCTGAAAGGTCTTTTAGAGGAGACCTTGGGAGGATTGGTAGAAATGGTAATGATAGAAACATCTTCACACGGAGCACTTGTAACTGGAGTCTTCTCAAATAGAACTTCTTTATCATCCACCAGGTGTTGAACACCTTCCTTTAGCAAATGGCATCCATTAGGTAGAGACAAACATGAGTGGTAACCTTCATCACAACCCGAAAATAAACCGGCTTGCAAGAGATTATTTTAACAGACGGGAGTGGAGTAGCTAGTTCATCAACAGAAACAACAAACATGTCATCATCAATAGCATTAACACCACGACCGTGTTTGGGCATAGGGGCAGTTATAACATTAGGAGTCTCAGGAGTGTCAAATTCAATCTCCTTTGCTTCAATCAAATCCTACACCTTGTTTTTCAAAGCCCAACAATCATTTGTATCATGGCCTGGACTTTTAGAATGGTAAGCACACCGAGCATTTGAATTGTAGTGAGGATATGTAGTGTTGGGATTCTTCGTAGCCTCCTTTAAGGTCACCAAATTGGACTTCACCAGGTGTGGTAAAACCTGGGATAGGGTGATGTTGATCTGGGTAAACTGTCTCCTTGGCTTATCTGTTCTGGACTGATTATTCTGTTTCCAGTTTGATGCATGATTGGAAATCATAACAGCCCCTACCGTCGGAAGATGCTCAGTCTTGTTAAGATTTCTTTGGCCATAAGCAGCACTGACCTCCTTCTTCCCTGTGACTGGTTTCTTTGCAGTGCTGAAGGATGCATCCCTCTGTATCTTACCACTTTGAATGCCAACCTCTACTCGTTCACCCATCAAGATCAATTCAGTAAATCCACCAGAAGAACTTCCAATCAGGTGGTTAAAGAATGGCCCGGATAATATTCCCAAGAACATGTCCACCAGCTCCCTATCAAACAACGGAGGTTGGACTCTTCTCGCAAGGTCTCTCCATTTTTGGGCATCGTCCTTACAACCCTCGCCGGAACCCATAAACATACTTTGCAACTGTGTACGAGTCAGGGCAAGGTCAACATTATATTGGTATTTCTTGTAGAAAGCAGCGGCCAGATCTTCCCAATTACGCATATTGGTTATTTATATTTGTTAGAACCATTCCAGCTAAGTCCCTGTCAAACTTTCCTGAAAGAAGTGCACCCACAGATCCCTATCAGTAGTGTGGGGTTGAATTTTCCTGACATACGACCTTAAATGCAACTTAGGACAGGAGACACCGTCGTACTTAGCAAATGTAGGGATCTTGAACTTCTGCGGGATGACCACCCTTGAGACCAGTCCTAGCTCTTCAAAATCCAACCCGGGTACCCTTTGGATCTCCATGGCATTGAGCCGATCCTCCAACTATTTGTATTTATCATCAAAAGGAGGATACTGCTCTTCATAATAGTCAGGTTCATCTTCTTCAGACTCCCTTGTACTATGGTCTTCTTCTCTTGTCTCTCCTTCCTGATTGTCTCTCTCTTTTGACAGAGTTGCAAGCTATGAAACTTGCCTTACTGGTTGTTGTACCTCAAAATTTTCTCTCTCATATTTCGCAAGACATTGCAAGAAAAATCACCAAGTTGCTCAAGTTTGCTCAAGAGTTGGACAAACAAGCTACCTCCTAAGGCAGTCAACCCCAAATTAGGGTTTTGTGTTGCATCAAGGTCCTTGAGTCCAAATGACCTAAAATTCTTCCCAATGTCCTAATATGCTCTCAAGATCGTCTATGTCAAGTTTCAAGCCTTGCTGAGGAAGTTTGCTCATTCAATTCCTCAAAGGGTCCAAAAATCGATTGTGCTAGGGCAAAAGTCAACTATGACCTACAAATAGTCAAACCTCAAATTTTTTTGTCAACATTCTAATTTTGAAGGATATTTCATCATTTTATCAAGGGTTGATCATGATTCATCAAGGATTGGTCAAAATTCATCAAGATTCAAAATTTGCTAAATTAGGGTTTTGTAGGAAAAGTCAACTCAACTTTGACCAAGCATAACTTTCTCATACTTTATGATAAATGACCCATCCAAATCTCATGTTGAAGAGGATGCAATTTCCTACAACCCATCTTCATACCCCAAGATAAAAAAATGCACCCACAAAAAGTTATAAATTTGGACATTATAGGTCATTTTTGAAAGTCAACAAAAACACCTTTTTTGCCAAAGCATATAACTTGAACATGGAATATCAAAATGAGATGAGACCAAAATGGTTGGTTAGAGGACATCTCAAGATTTCTAAAAAAAGTCCAAGAACGCCTCCAAAAGTTCAAAATTGAAGAAGTTATGCATTGTTGAATTTGGACTTTTTTGCAAAATTGTCAAAAGTCAACTATCCCTAAAACTTCAAATTTTGTCAAATAGGCCCATTCTTTTCCACTTGATTTGAGTTTGCATCATTTTCCACGTGCCCTAGCTTCAGCCATGTGTCCATATATCATTTCTATTATTTAATTTGATTTTTATTTGAATTTATTCATTTTAAATCAAATTAAATCATATAAAATCAAAAAATTGATAACCAAAGATTTTTTATTGATTGTAAGCTTCAATGGACAGCTAGCATATCTCCAAACTCGTACCAAGGCAAATCATGTGCAAAAAGATTGAATCAAGTCAAAATTGGCAAGTTTGTAAAGGGAGATAAAATCAAATATGCAAGCATTGATTGGAGAAGATTTGGATCAATTTTCTTACCCTAATACACTACACAATACATAAGCAAGCCAGGGGATACGAAACAAGGGTTGGAAAGTGCAGAGAGAGGCAGAACAAGATTTGAAAAATTCACAAAAAATCTTGAAATCGAAATCATAGCTAGAGGTGTTTTCAAGGGCTGAGACCTATCTCAATCGTTTCCTGGGCATTCACACAAGCTATCTGGATTAAAAGCAAGCGTTCTCAGACCTTCACAAGCGTTGTAAGTGTCACGAAACATACCCCTGCTCTTGAATTCGGTTTGATATATTTTTGCATCTATAACAAAAACTAACTGCATATTTGTAATCCTCACAACATTTCCAAGCTATTTGCATCATTTAATTTCGTTTATATAACTTGTACTGCAATTCGCCATAGCTAGGTTTTCTTGGATATTTTTGGGGGTTTTCTTTTCAGGAATAATTGACCATCAAGAAGGGTATGGTTAGGACCGGGAGGTTGAGACGAGCATGACCATGCCCTTGAAATGCATTTTTGTGGCTCGTAGCAAATTTTGGAGGTGGACTGGCTTATAGCTACGGACTTCTGTCCGTGGGTATAGGTTTGTGATCTTTTAGCCACGGACATGAGGTTGAAGATGATGCGTGGCGCCCCATCATTGGGCCATTCAAACCAAGTGCGCATTTTTATTAAGTTTCTGGAAATAGCTTTCTTTTTATATAATATATATCATTTACATCAATATAACAATTGAAACAGCGTGTCCCAGTGGTCAGCAAGTCCAATTCCAAAGCGTTAGTGGCTGGAGGTCAGGGGTTCGATCCCTGCCTCCAGCGCTTTGCATTTTCTCTTTTTTTTTCCAGATAATCATGTGTTTGCTCAAGTGTGCAGCCTACCGTGTGCCATCACCTATCCAATAGCCAGATGGCCAAAGGCCAAATCTGAGGGTCCTAAGCTGAAGGTCTACCAAAGGCCATGTCCAAGCGTGCACATTGAATCCAAAAAAGTCAAAGAAGGCCAGCGTTTTGGGCTTAAGGAATTGCTTCTCATACTCCCAAATTCAGGCCCAAACCCTCCTCTCTTCTATTTATTTATTTTATTTTATTTTATTAATTGTTTTATTATTTTTGTTTAAATTCTAACCAATCACAAAATTCCTTTTCATAAAATAAAATCACCAAAAAAATATTTTCATTCAATCAAATTTTAGCTATTATTTTTTATTAATAAATACTAATTAATTAATTTAGGTTTTAATTCTAGAATAATTTTAACCTATTTTGCAAATAATTAAAATTAACTAGATTTAATTAGGTTTTAATTACTAATTCAATTAATTTTATTTTCTTTCTTAAAATAATAAAAAAAACTCCAAAAATAATTTATTTGTCATTTAATTAATTTATTAATTTAATTTAGTGATTAATTTAGGTTATTTCTTTCTTAAAATAAAAAAAAACAACAAAAAGATTTCTTCTTTAACCAAAAGGGTCAAAACCCTAATCTTGCGTCCGATTAAATTTTGCGCCGCGATTTATTTTCTTTTATCTAATATTGTACTTGCTTCCGGATTGTAATAGTTAATAGGAATTTTAATTATTTTTATCGCTTTATTTATTTTTAAAGGGTTTGTCTTTGGCGATGTAAATACCCGACGCCTTGTAATTTAAATTCCGCATTTTATTTCCGCAAATTATAATTGTTAGATATTTGATAATAGGGTTGCATGACAAGACTAAATGTTTTAACCTAAAATCAAATTAGATCACCCTTAACATGTGCAAAGATAAATATAAACTGAAATCAACACACTCGCACATGCGCACTCCTAGGGTACACCCCACTTGGTTGCCTTCGTAAACGGTCATTGAGTATAGGTCATTTTAGATGTCGCCCTCTTGTCTAAAAGATCATAGTCGCCTCGAAACGGTTGCCTCGGATATTGTTGCCTCAAACAAATGATCTAAGACATTAGGGTTACCGCTAAGGCGTCCTAACATTGCTTTGGTGACCGTATGTCCCTCTTTCGAATTGACTCTCAAACTCCAACGACAGTGCTACCCACTCACTAATAGTGGGATAGCATTGTCTAAAGGAAATTAGCATAGAATGATTCCTTTTTCAAGTAGGTATATAGTTCTTAGATACTTGCTCATCCAAAACAAAACAAAATTTTCACACTTACACTCCTTTTCAAACAAAGTTTTCAAAAACACTTCATTACACTCTTGAGGATAGAAGCAAGAGTTAAATCGAAGTTAAAACAAAAACTTTTTCAAACCCACAAGCACAAAGAAAACAATTTTGAAAACAATGAGCAAGTACCTAAGAGCCCGTGGATAACCACGGATAGAAAGGGTGCTAATACCTTCCTTTTCTATAATCTACCCCCCGTACTCAAAAATATCTCGAAAAAGAAATTTTTCTGTGTTTTTTTTCCTTTCCTTGTTGGATAAAATAAAAGTCGGTGGCGACTCTTGCTTACCGCGACATTTTGCAAAAACAAACGCAAAACGCAAACCAGTATTCCAAAAAACAGTCAGTTCTTCCCACCGTATCACACTGGTCCTTTGAACCTTCTTCCCAAATTCAGAGCACCCACTCGCCTCTTTTTCTTCTTCTTGTCCTTGAGAATCAAAGCTTTCAAATCTTCTTGTCTCTTAGCCAAATTCAGGAACATTTCTTGGAATTGGGCATTATGTGCCTGAAGCTCCTTAACTGTTTGTTCAAGAGCCTTTGCTGAAATAAAAAGCGAAGAAGATAAGAAACATGTCCTGAAAACCTATTTATGCAATGATATGTATGATATATGTATGCCATGTTTTCAAGGGCCTCATAAGATTTAAACTCTTTTAACCAAAACAGAAACAAAGACTTTTTATTATTAATCTCAAATGAAATCAAAGTTTACAAAGGAATAACAAATAAGAAACTTCTAAAACTTCTAAGTTTCCCAAGGATGCTTCCTTTTGGTGCTAATGTAGGCATTGAGATTCTGCTCTTCGTGAAGCCGCTTCGTCAATTCCAACACCTTTTTCTCACCGGCATAGAATTGGGACTCAAAGGTATCTCGTTCTTCATTGAGTTGTATCTAAGATTTTTTCAATTCTTCAAAGTTTGTTGGCATATCAGGATGAAGAATGATGTGAGACTCGACCCCTTGAATAATAGGCTCTGAAATCACTGGTAGGATAGGAGCATACGACATCATAATATTTTTAGCACGAGCTCGCACCCATTTGAGGTATGGCTCCAAAGGGATGGAGTTCTTGTGTCCTAGAGTCCTGCTATCAGTCTTCTTAACCATTCCACAAGTGCGGATGAACCTCTGGTGATAACCTTGTAGGTCACTTGAATAGTCGAACACAACACCTTGAATGAGCATATCATGAGGACCATCCCTCTGGGTTTAACCGAATGGACGTAAAGCTAAAGAGGGGTTGTAGGTGATGCCTCCTTTAATTCCAAGGAGGGGCACATTGGGAAATTCTCCAGAGTGATCAATAAAAGAGATGTCTTCTTGGGAGCGAGGGCACCAATAGATGTAAGATTGAGAAAGAGACATTAATCTCTAGTTCCATCATAAACCTAATTCATTATTCATTACGACCGAGAAAGGTGTGAAATAAACCACCTATAGAGTAGAGGTATACAAAACATAAGAGTCCCTCGCTTATTCATGGTACGTGTATGGAGTGAGTGTAGAATATCCCCGAGCAACGTAGGCACTGGATTATGAGTAAGGAAAATGTTGATGGCATTGACATCTACAAACTGGTCTGAATTGGGGAACAGAACCAACCCGTAGATTAAAAGAGCTAAAACATCTTCAAAGGTATGGTAACTCATAGCGTCTAGGAATACCTAGGCTTTCTTCATCAGGAAACTTATGAGGAGGCCCTTAACTCCACTCCTTCTTTCCCAATTGGACTCAATGTCAGATGGCTTCAAATACAAAGCTATGGCAACATCTTTAGTAGTTGGATCTTGTTCTAAACCGGTAAAGGGTATCTGCTCCGATATAGGCAAACTTAGTATTTTGGAGAATTCTTCCAACGTAGGCACCAACTGATAGTCTGGAAATGTGAAGCATTGGTGCTTAGGGTCGAAGAACTAGAATAAGACACTCATCAAACCTTCATCAAAAGCGATAGCAACCAAACTGAGCAAGTATCCATATCTCTGGTTGAATGAGGAACTCTCAGGAACCTTTGAAACCAATTCTTGGAGTTTGGGAGGGATCTCTACAAAATTGATTCGGATGGTTTTTCTGCAAGCTGAATCCATGACCTACAAAACAGATAAGAGATAAATCCACAGGCCCTTGAAATGGTTAGTGTACATGACATGTTATGATGTTTATGATATTATGATTATGCTTTGAAATCACAAGTATATCAAACACAATCAAGTCACACAAAGACCTTAGGTTTAAAGGCTTGCATGAGTTTTAAAGGTAAGTACCCTCTTGAAGTTTTAGTTTGCTCAACCTGTACTATTAATAGTAACCGAGTTCTATGGAGTCTCATATCACTGACCTTTCTTTTAGGCATTTTTATAGCTTAAGCACTGAAGTATTGTGGCCAGAATATCCCAAAAGTCTAGTCTCATTGATTGTAGTATCGAGTATCAACCAATCTTCAGTCGGAACCAAAGCCGGCCATCTCACTACTTTCTAATGGCTTAGGATGAGTCAATTAAAGGTTCTAAAGTTTAGTTAGCGCTTAATAACACTAAGGAAGCCTAATGTTATCCTTGACTGACTCAAAGAACATTAGTACAAACCAAAGTATCATGCTAACATAGCTATCACTTTGTCCATATCGGTCAATGCTGTATAACTTCCATGATTTATTGTTACTTACCTAATAAGGTGCCCCATATCCGGGTGTAGGATATATAGTAACCCAAACAAATCCCTCAAAAGTAAAGAAAACAAAGCATACAAAAGCATTTAAATAATGAACTAACTCTAAGGTAACCCCACTTGTTATACTATTCCCCAGCAGAGTCGCCAGTTCTGTGATACGGTGGCAGAACCGACTATTTAATACTAGTTTTGCATTTGTAATCACAAATGTTGCAGTAAGGAAGAATCACCACCGACTTTTCTTTTATCCAAATTAAGGAAAGGGTGAAAAGAAAATAAAAAGACCTTTTTGAGAGTTTTCTGAGTAAGGGGGGTAGATTATGGAAAGGGAAGGTGTTAGCACCCTTTCCATCCGTAGTTTTCTACGGGCTCTTAGAGGTTTTCTCATTTTGAAATTGCTTGTGCTTTGTGCTTTTAAAAAGGTGGTTTGAAAATACCTTAGTGCAGCGATTGACTTTGAGTTAACTCTTGTATCAGTCCTCAAGAGTGTTGACAAAGTAAATGTGTTTGAAAATTGTTTTTGAAATGTGTAAGTGTAAAAATGTTTTATTTTGAGCAAGCATCTAATAGCTATCTACCTGTACTCGAAAAGGTTTGTTCTTTTCTTCCTTATCCTTTAGACAGTGCTATCCTACTATTAGTGAGTAGATATCCCTATCGTTGGATGTATGAGGGACATTCAAAAGGGACTTACAGTCATAAAGTCAACAAATGGAGACGCTTTAGCAATCTTGTTTAGGGACTAGATCATTTACTGAAAGGCAACTGTAAGGTCATCGAGGGACTATGATATTTTGATTTACGGGTGTTTCACCCCAAAATTTTCCCTCTAATTTTCACACCAGATAAACTCCTAGAGATCCTTAATTGCTCAAGTTGACTAAGGATTAGCCAGACAAATCCTCCTCTTAAGACAATGAGCCTCAAACTAGGGTTTCACTCCTTATCAAGATGTTTGAGTTTCCAAGGGTCCTAAGTGGTTTCCATTACCCTAATATGTCCTCAAGATCATCCATGCCAAGTTTCATGCCTTGCACAAGAAGTTTACTCAGTCAACTGCTCAAATGCCTGAAAATCAACTATATTAGGTCAAAAGTTAACTGTGACCCACATACAGTCAAACTTCAAGATTTTTGGTTAACATCAAAATTTTGAAGTGATATCCATCATTTTATCAAGGATTGATCATGATTCCTCAAGGAATGCTCCTAATTCATCAAAACTCAAATGTTGCTAAATTAGGGTTCCTATAGGAAAAGTCAACAGAACTTTAACCAGCCATAACTTTCTCATACTTTATCAGAAATTTCTCATCTAAGGCTCATTTTTAAGAGTATACAATTCCCTACAACTCATATTCATACCTCAAGTTCAAGAAATGCACTCATGAAAAGATATGAATTCAGACATTATAGGTCCTTTTCAAAATTCAACAAAAACACCTTTTGGGTAAAAGCTTCTTACATGAATATGGAAGATCCAATTAAGATGAAACCAAAGAGGTTTCTTAGGGGTCATCCTAAGATTTTTAAAACATCTAAGAACACCC
This sequence comes from Vicia faba, assembly GCA_948472305.1. Taxonomy (NCBI): domain Eukaryota; kingdom Viridiplantae; phylum Streptophyta; class Magnoliopsida; order Fabales; family Fabaceae; genus Vicia; species Vicia faba. Next base: position 490,934,077 of record OX451737.1, read on the forward strand.
TCATAGGGTTAAAATTGAGAGAGATATGTATTGTCAAATTTGGCCAATTTTTTAAAAAATGCATGAAGCAAATATTGACCAAACTTGGATTTTTCCAAATGGGCCTATCTTTTCAAGTTTGAAACTCATTCCTAACATGGTCCATGACCTTTAAGCCCACCCATACATTTTTATACTATTTATGCTATTTATTTTGATATTTTATTCATTAAAATTCAGAATTAAATAAATAAGTAATAGAAATAATGTAAATTTTGATGTGAATCTATTTTGGAAAAGTTTTATTCCAGTTTATGTCAATTGATTTCGTGCAATAACCCTTCAAATATGTCCAGGTTCATCCAAATGTGAAAATGGCATAAAATCATTAAATATGACATTTTTTTCAAATTTTGATCATGGTCTTAAAACACAACATTATGAGGGAGATTATTTCCATGCTTTCTTGTCTCCTCATTCTCCTCTATAAATATAGAGCCATACAAGCTTGAAAGACACGAAATTCCTCTCTAAAGAGCTCTCAAAAAGCTCTTCAAAAAGCTCTCAAAAAGCTCTTCAAAAAGCTCCCCAAAAATCAAAGAATTGGTGCAAGTCATATCTCAAGGTTTCGGTCTCTCTCGATTGACATCAAGCTTCAAACCATCCTCTTGAAGTCCTCAGGAGTCTTACAAGGCCCAAGAGCAATCCATCACACGCCTATCACGCCCCCATTTGACAACACCGTTTGGTAAAATTTTAAACTTTGAATCTCTAATTTTAATCACATTTCATGGTATGCTAACGTTTGTTTGAGTTTATATAGAACAATTATGGATGGTTGAATCAGAGGTTCCATGCAAGAATCTGAAAACACCATGGTTAGGGCATGAAGCTTTCGAATATTCAGGCCTAGGGATTTCTGATGATTGCACCCCCTGTTTACTTTTGCTACTAGGCCCATCTTTATTTTCTTGTTTTGTTCATTTCATTTATTTCTTTTAATCCTTTTTTTTATTTTAATCAATAAACAAATATAAAAATCACATAAAAATAGATTTAGGATTTTTGTTAATTAAATTTTAATTTTGGTAAATTAATTAACTAATCACTTTAACTTTTTTTTAGATTAAAATTAATAGAACTTAGGTTTAATTTCATTTTAATTCATTTTCCTTTTCGTAACAAAAATACAAAAAAAACATAGAATTAATTTCTTTTATTTAAATTTCATGTTTCTTTAATAATTAACTTCTTTTTTTAAAATATAGATCTAGATCAAATTTTTTTACTTAAACAATTTTCATAAATTAAAACAAAAAACAACAAAAAGATTTTTTATATCTTAGGATTTTTAGACGTCTTTTCAAATTTGTGTGTTATTATTCTTTCGCACTTCCTTTTATTATTGTAAATGTATATTGGGATGTAATAGATGATTAGTAGGACCTTTACCGCTTTTATTTATTTTTTTCCCCAGTTTTGGATATGTAAATAATCCCCCTCCCCGAAGCCTTGTAATAGCTAGGTTTTATATTTTTGCACTTTTAAATTACTGCAATTATTAACTGCTAGATATATGAGTAATAGGATTGTATGGCAAGAATAATCAAACATTAGCAAACTTAACACAAGACTAAAATAACTGAACATAACACACCTTGCACATATGCACCCTTAGGGTATACCTCACTTGGTTGCCTCAGAAAATAATGTTCATGTCCCTCGAACGTAGGGATGTCTTAGAAAAGACCCTTAATTCTAAAGTCATCATAAAGATCATGGTCCCTAACGTCCCTCGAGTTGCCTACGAGAAATTATCTTGTCCCTCGATGTTGCCTATATGATGACAGTCCCTTCGAATGCTAAGATATCTTTACATGTTGCCTTCGATGACCATAACATCCCTTTCGATAGTCCCTCAACATCCAATGATAGGGCTACCTACTCACTAATAGTAGGATAGTGTTGTCTAAAGGAAACGAGAAAATGAACAATCTTTTCCGAGTAGGTAGAAACTCTTAAGTAGTTGCTCAAAACAATAAAAACTCTCTTTCACAAACACTTTCAAAAAAAATTTCAAAAATAACTTCGTCACACTCTTGAGGACCAATACAAGGGTTATCACGAAGTTAAACAAAAACTTTTCAAAACACACACAAGAAATTTCAAAATGAGCAAGTACCTAAGAGCCAGTGGAAAACCACGGATAGAAAGGGTGCTAACACCTTCCCTTTCTATAATCTACCCCCCGTACTCAGAAACATCTAGAAAAAGGTTTTTTCTGTTCTTTTTCCTTTTCCTTTGTTGGATGAAATAAAAGTCGGTGGCGACTCTTGCTTACTGCAACATTTGCGAATACAAAACGCAAACCAGTATAACAGTCGGTTCTGCCACCGTATCACAGAACTAGCAACTCTGCTGGGGAGAAAATAAGTGGGGTATACCTTAGGATCTAGGTCATTTCTAAAATTGTTTTCTTGTTTTTCTTTGCCTGCTTTATATTCAAGGGTTTTGTTAGGGGTATGTAGATCCTACACCCGGATCTGGGGACACCTTTTAGGTAAGTAGCAATAAACTGTGAGGGAACTGTGCAGGGTATACCAACACGATTGAAGCAATAGCTACGTTGATGTGAAACTTTGGTTGGTACCGGTAACCCTTGAATAAATCAAGGAGAGTACGGGGCCACTGTGTGGTGTCATAAAGCATCAATTGGCCTTAGAACCTTTAATTGCACAACTTGGACAGTAAGATGTAGTGAGATGGTCGGCTTTGGTGTATTCCCAAGGTCGACAGATACTCGATGCTACACTCATTAAGGTTTGACTTCTGAGTTTTGTTTGGTTGCGAGTCAATCGCCTATTGAACAAAGCTTGGGGGAAAGATCAGTGATATTGAGATCCCTTAGAACCCGGTTACTATTTATAGGATAGGTTGAACCAATCCAGCTTCAAGAGGGTATGACCTTAAAACTCATGCAGACTTTAAACCTAAGGCTACTTGTGTGACTTGTTTGCTTTCTTTGCCTAACAATTTGAACTCCTTACAGGGCTTTGTTTGTATTCCTTGCAGGACCTTGTTTGTATAAATCTAATAAATTGGTTTCTTACCATGCATTCTTGCTTGATGCATAGCATACACATCATAGCATCATAACATGACATATCATACTAACAATTTCAAGGATCTCGAGGGCATGCGATGCAGGTTATGATGAACCAGACGTCTAGCAAGGGGCAAGGAGATTTATTTTCCTCTAGCCAATGTCGTCAAAAGATTAAAACCCGACAACTTGAGTCAGGGGCTATGACCCACTTGATATGGTGAGCTTGGCTCTTGTAGAAGGACTCTCAATGATACAAATTTCTTCAATCAAAGCTGCAAAATTTCAACTTCTGACATTTCTTGTTTACCCAGTGAGATCCTTGAAAACATTGCATACATATGTCATACACATCATTGCATAACAGGTACCATAACAGGTTTCTCATCTTTTTCGCTGTTTATTTCAGCAGTAATGTATTCTGAATAAAGCATCAAGGATCTACAGGCACAAAATGCCCAATTTCAGAAAATGTTCGTAGCCTTAGCTAAGGGGAAGGAAGATATGAAGGCCCTTATTCTGAAGGAGAAAAAGAAGAAGAAGATCGTCGGTGTCCTAAATCTGGGCAGGAGATTTAGGGGACCGTTGAAGCAAAAGGTTGATCTAACCTCTTCATCCAAAGGGGAGAACCAAGAGGGCGACACAAGGGGGGAAGACCATAGTCCGAGAGTTTCTGAGGATGAATATGACTATAATGATGAACAATATCCCCCAGCTGAGAATAGGTACAAAGAGTTATAGGATCATCTGAGCGCAATGGAGATCCAAAGAATACCAGGGATGGATTTTGAAGAGCTGGGTTTGATATATGGGGTAGTCATCCCACTGAAGTTCAAGGCTCCGATATTTGTGAAGTATGATGGGGTGTCTTGTCCTAAGCTTCATCTTTTTTCATATGTGAGGAAGGTTCAGCCTCACACTGTTGATAGGAACTTGTGAGTCCTTTTCTTTCAGGACAATCTGTCTGGGACTTAACTTGAGTGGTTCTATCAACTGGAGGGAACCAATGTCCACAACCGGGAAGATCTGGCTACTACTTTTTACAAGCAGTATCAATATAACATTGACCTTGCCCCTACCCGTACTCAACTCCAGAGTATGTCCATAGGTGCAAGCAAAGGTTTCAAGGACTACACGCAGAAGTGGAGAGATCTGGCAGGGAGAGTCTAACCCCCTTTGTCTGATAGGGAGTTGGTGGATATGTTCCTTGGAACGCTGTCTGGTCCGTTCTTTAATCACTTGATTGGTAGCTCCTCAGCTGGTTTCACCGAGCTGATATTGACTGGAGAAAGAGTAGAAGCTGGGATCCGGAGTGGCAAGATCCAAAAAAAATACCTCTTCGAGTATAGAGAAAAAGTCATTTGGTGGCAAGAGGGAAGCGAATGCTGTACACGTCCAGAAGGGGCGTAGCAAGGTAGACTACCACCAATCTATGGGGGCAGTGCTAATCTCTAATTCGGCATGCGCACAAAGACCACAACAATGAAACAATCAGCCAAGGGTGGAAAGACCTCAAAGGTAGTTCACCCAAATCAACATGCCATTGTCACAAGCATTGCAACACATGTTGAAGATGAATCTAATTATGGTGATAAACCCTCATCTGAATCCTAAGACTTCCTCTCCTAACTACAATCCGGATGCAAGGTGTGCTTATCATTCTGACAGCCCGGGGCACAATACTAACGATTGTTGGGTGCTGAAATACAAGATTCAAAATATGATTGACGCCAAGGAGATCGAATTCGACCCGCCTGAGACTCCCAACGTGATCACTGCTCCCCTGCCAAAACATGGCTAGGATTGAAAGAATTTTTGTTCATTTAATTCTCAAGTTGTATTTTCTTTGCTTATTCGAACAATTATTGTCATGTAAAAATTTGTTATTTCATTAATGCATTACATATGTTTGTCTTGAATTAATCTGTTTTCACTATGCTTAAACTACTTTATACTTCCTTTTAGTGATATTTAACTCTTGATTAAGAGCTCTAAGCCTTAGAGGGAGGATGACGAAAATGATACCACAATCTACACAGTATGCTTTTGAACAGACCCTGCTAACGATGTACAACCGTTGTTTCAAATCCCAAACAGTGGAGTTATAAGGAAGATAATCCATAGTCAACCCTTTTGAGCCTAAGAAGTAGGAGTTTTCTTTTCACACAAATTAGAACCCTTAATCGCAACCTGGGGCAGGGTAGCTTTCTCAGTCAATTCAGATGCGCATTCAGTCGCAATCTTCCACTTCATACACAATGAATGGCATCAAAGACGTCCTTCCACAACAAAAGACGGTGATGATTCCGTATAATCATCAAGACAGACAGTCATTATTTTGCAAAAGAAAAGCCCGTTAAGTCAAAACCTATGAAGGGACTTAAGGAAAAACTGGGGCATCCCGCTGACTGTAAACACAAAATAAATAGTTCAGGAAAAAAAAGGGATAACAAAATCAAAAAAGAAAGAGGAACCATAAATCCTCAACATAAATAAGATTACAAAAATGACTGCCTATTCAAAGTAAACGTTCAGTATCTGAACAATCACCGGAAGACCAAGGATAGTACTCCAGGACTGAACTGGAATTCTAAATGCGCGATTGACTGAGCATCAGACTGAAGGACATCATGAAGAACGGGTGGGTACAATAAATTTTGAGCCTTTATCCTTTGTTTCTTAAACCGTGAACCAGACTACGTTATAACCCTTAAAAGTACTAGCTGAAGCATGGGTTAGTTCGAGAGCATACTGTTACAAAGGTATCATGACTCTTGTAGGACTTGTTACGAATCCTGAGTTGAGATCACATTCTTGCAAATTTTGTTTTACTACACAAAACACATTTTCAAAAAAAAAATAATTCAAGACAGACATGAGTTTTGCATTATTTAAATAACATTGTTCGCATATGACTAATTGTTTGACAGCAGAGAAATCTGCACAATGGATGTTCAATGAACAGACACCCTCTCAATGGATAAAATCACCTCAGTGGGGAAGACACTTCCAATAACAGGTCTTTCATAAGCAAAGGGCATGACATGATGTCTAAACACACCTGAGACAGTCTCCCCAAAATTTCCAAATAACCAGGGGCAGATCTCCATCCGAATCACTTGAGGTATTACGCACACATTCCAGCAACGAATCATGTGCCATCAAGAAAACATTTTTGACAGTACTATAACACAACACTATGGACAGTGACAACTCCCTACATCCTGAGAGCGTGGACATAGTTCGAAAATACTACGCATGAAAAAGACCCGGTAGGTTGACTGGCCTAGGCAAAAATAAGGGCATCCCGGCGAACCAAAAAGGTTCGGGCAAAAGTTAGGGATATATATATATATATATATATATATATATATATATATATATATATATATATATATATATATATATATATATATATATGAAAAGTTGTACACCCGACAAGTCGAAAACCTGAAAAGGAGGCTTAGGCAAAAAAGGGTATCCCGATGGACTGAAAATCTGAAATGACAGTCTACGCAAAAGTTAGGGATCAAAGCGTACGACCATGTCCTGTCATCTTGTCATTGGCCTATCAGTAAAAGACTTATCATTCTGATCGACAGTTTCCAAGCACCCCAAGAGTCAGGATAACACTCGATCCATAAAGCCTCTGTAGGAACTTTCTCCAACAGGTACAGGGGGCAGAAAAATACTGATGCAAAGTCATTGTCATATCCTTAGCATGCGTCCCAGTGACATCTACACTCCCCACAGAGTAGAGGCAACTAAAGCTTTGACATTGGCTTCCCCAAACAGGAATTACTTTCCCCAGCAAAGTTCCTTCTAAGAGATGACATCTATATTCCCCAGCCTAATTTTATAATCGCAAGTGGTTCATATATTTTTCTCCCGAGTAGAGTTTATATGGAAGCTCATCCCCAACAGAGTTATTCCACCGCAGATTTATTCTCAAGCAGAGTCTCTCCCTCGGAAGAATGTCCGTAGACAAGGGGTAAATCCCCAGCATAGTCATCTCCGGTTCACCATCTCCAGCGGAAGTAGAAGAACCACTTTTTTTACGACGGCCAGGAACTCAATTTCCAGTACTCTCCAACAGCGGTCAAGGATTTATTTTCCCAGACTCGGATATGTCACAAATAGAATTTCATGTTCATACATCATGACGTGCGCACACATATTGCATACAACATAATCTCATTTACTTTGAGAACATCATCACACAATGCATTTCATGCATCACATATAATTAATCATGTACCTTTTCAGGAAAGATGGTTATCATCAACAATTTCCAGCAGGTCCAAGATTAGCTCCTGAAACTAAACAGAGTAATTATCTAGGCGACCAAATGCAGCTTTACACAGGTTTGTCACAAAGCAATCTTACACGGGTGTCTCCTAAATGCAGCTTCACACGGGTTTATCCTGAAAAATCTTGTCAGATCCCTTCTCATACATTTCCAAATAAGGTTTTACACGAGCTTATCCCGAAGCAACCTTACCCAGGTTCCTCCTGAAGTTTTACACAAACTTATCCCGAAGTAACCTTACCTAGGTTCCTCCTCGGTTCATATGTAGTTTTACCCAAACTCGTCACGAAGCAGCCTTGCCTAGGTTTCTTCTCGGTTCAGATGCAGTTTTACCCAAACTCCTCATGAAGTAACCTTACATAGGTTCCTTCTCGATTCTGATGTAGTTTTACCCAAACACCTCACGAAGTAACCTTACCTAGGTTCCTTCTCGGTTCCGATGTAGTTTTACCCAAACTCCTCACGAAGCAGCCTTACCTAGGTTTCTTCTCGGTTCAGATGCAGTTTTACCCAAACTCCTCACAAAGTAACCTTACCTAGGTTCCTTCTCGGTTCCGATGTAGTTTTACCCAAACTCCTCACGAAGTAACCTTACCTAGGTTCCTTCTCGGTTCCGATGTAGTTTTACCCAGACTCCTCACGAAGCAACCTTACCTAGGTTCCTTCTCGGTTTAGATGCAGTTTTATCTAAAATCCTCAAGAAGCAACTTTACCTAGGTTCCTTCTCGGTTCAGATGCAGTTTTACCTAAACTCCTCACGAAGCAGCCTTACCTAGGTTTCTTCTCGATTCAAATGCAGTTTTACCCAAACTCCTCACGAAGTAACCTTACCTAGGTTCCTTCTCGGTTCTGATGTAGTTTTACCCAAACTCCTCACAAAGTAACCTTACCTAGGTTCCTTCTCGGTTCAGATGCAGTTTTACCTAAACTCCTCATGAAGCAACCTTATCTAGGTTCCTTCTCGGTTCAGATGCAGTTTTACCTAAACTCCTCACGAAGCAACCTTACCTAGGTTCCTTCTCAATTCAAATGCAGTTACCTAAACTCCTCACGAAGCAACCTTACCTAGGTTCCTTCTCTGTTCAGATGTAGTTTTACCTAAACTCCTCACGAAGCAACCTTACCTAGGTTCCTTCTCGGTTCAGATGTAGTATTACCCAAACTCCCCTCGAAGTAACCCTACGACCCAGGTTCCTTCTCATAAGCCCTACTATCCAGGCTTTCATCTCGAAGTAACCCTACGACCCAGGTTCCTTCTCACAACCCTACTACCCAGGCTTTCATTTCGAGGTAACCCTACTATCCATGTTCCTTCTCATAGCCCTACTATCCAGGCTTTCATTTCAAAGTAACCCTACTATCCAGGTTCCTTCTTATAGCCCTACTATCCAGGCTTTCATTTCGAAGTAACCCTACTATCCAGGTTCCTTCTCATAGCCCTACTATCCAGGCTCTCATCTCGAAGTAACCCTACTATGCAGGTTCCTTCCCATAAGCCCTACTATCCAGGCTTTCATCTCGAAGTAACCCTACTATCCAGGTTCCTTCTCATAGCCCTACTATCTAGGCTTTCATTTCGAAGTAACCCTACTATCCAGGTTCCTTATCACAACCCTACTACCCAGGCTTTCATTTCGAGGTAACCCTACTATCCAGGTTCCTTCTCATAGCCCTACTATCCAGGCTTTCATTTCGAAGTAATCCTACTATCCAGGTTCCTTCTCATAGCCCTATGATCCAGGCTTTCATTTTGAAGTAACCCTACTATCCAGGTTCCTTCTCATAGCCCTACTATCCAGGCTTTCATTTCGAAGTAACCCTACTACCCAGGTTCCTTCTCATAGCCCTACTATCCAGGCTTTATTTTCGAAGTAACCCTAATATCTAGGTTCCTTCTCATAGCCCTACTATCCAGGCTTTCATTTCGAAGTAACCCTACTACCCAGGTTCCTTCCCATAGCCATACTATCCAGGCTTTCATTTCGAAGTAACCCTACCACCCAGGTTCCTTCTCATAGCCCTACTATCCAGGCTTTCATTTATAAGTAACCCTACCACCCAGGTTCCTTCTTATAGCCCTACTATCCAGGCTCCTTTTCATGAATTACTTGACGCAGTTTTGCATGGACTTATCCTGAGAAAGCCCTATACATGTTCCTTCTCTTTTATCTTAAGACAACAGTTTACAACACTGTAAAACCTGGACCCGACCAGATACGATCGATTTCATATTCCCCAGTAAGTCGCTATAAAGCCTGGAATACGACTAGATAGCAATCATTATTATCGTCCTCAACCAGTCACTGTGAAGCCTGGACCCGACCAGATAATAAATCACTTTTGTCTCATCAATCAAGAGTTAATTCTCCAGTAAAGTAATGGACAACTGAATCTCCTATACTCTATTTCCTAGGACATAAATTGACATTCCCCAGCGAAGTCCTCCTCAACGGCAGGTACAAGAATTCTCGCAAAGGAATCTCTTATGCAACCGATATCTTTTCTGGATGCCATCTCCGATGATTCTCCGTCGCCTTCCAAATGGCATCTGTAAGCCCATTTCCGATATTATCGATCAGTATTACTTCATGCGAGTGCAAATTTCTAGGCACTCTAGTATTCAATCATCTTCCACCTTCAGATCACGAAAGGCAGACTAGCCAATCTACATCCTCAGTTTTAAGAAGATTAAACAGGGGCAGCTATTGCACCCCAAAAGTTTCCCTCCAATTTTCACACCAGATAAACTCCTAGAGGTTCTCAAGTTGACTAAGGATTGGCCAGACAAATCCTCCTCCTAAGACAATGAGCCTCAAACTAGGATTTCAATCCTCATCAAGATGTTTGAGTTTCCAAGGGTCCTAAGTGGTTTCCATTTCCCTAATATGTCCTCAAGATCATCCATGCCAAGTTTCATACCTTGCACAAGAAGATTGCTCAGCCAACTGCTCAAATGCTTGGAAATCAATTGTACTAGGTCAAAAGTTAACTATGACGCACATACAGTCAAACTTCAAGATTTTTTGTCAACATCAAAATTTTAAAGTTATATCCATCATTTGATCAAGGGTTGATCATGATTCCTCAAGGAATGCTCCTAATTCATCAAAACTCAAAAGTTACTAAATTAGGGTTGCTATAGGAAAAGTCAACCAAACTTTGACCAGACATAACTTTCTCATACTTTATCAGAAATTTCTCATCCAAGGCTCATTTTTAAGAGAATCCAAATCTCTACAACTCATCTTCAGCCCTCAAGTTTAATAAATGCACTCATGAAAAGATATAAATTCAGACATTATAGGTCCTTTTCAAAGGTCAACAAAACACCTTTTGGGTAAAAGCTTCTTACATGAATATGGAAGATCAAATTGAGATGAAACCAAATAGGTTGATTAGTGGTCATCCTAAGATTTCTAAAAAGTCCCAGAACACCCTCATAGGGTTAAAATTGAGAGAGATATGCATTGTCAAAGTTGACTAATTTTTGAAAAAATGCATGAAGCAAATATTGACCAAACTTGGATTTTTTCCAAATGGGCCTATCTTTTCAAGTTTGAAACTCATTCCAAACATGGTCCACGACCTCTAAGCCCACCCATACATTTTTCTACTATTTATGCTATTTATTTTGATATTTTATTCATTAAAATTTAGAATTAAATAAATAAATAATAGAAATAATGTAAATTTTGATGTGAATCTATTTTGGGAAAGTTTTATGCCAGTCTATGTCAATTGATTTTGTGCAATAACCCTTCAAATATGTCCAGGTTCATCCACATGTGAAAATGGCATAAAATCATCAAATATGACATTTTTTCAAATTTTGATCAAGGTCTTAAAACACAACATTATGAGGGAGATTCTTTCCATGCTTTCTTGTCTCCTCATTCTCCTCTATAAACATAGAGCCATACAAGTTTTAAATACATGAAATTCCTCTCTAAAAAGCTCTCAAAAAGCCCTTCGAAAAGCTCTCGAAAAGCTCTCCAGAAATCAAAGAATTGGTGCAAGTCATATCTCGAGGTTCCAGTCTCTCTCGATTGACATGAAGCCTCAAACCATCCTCTTGAAGTCCTCATGAGTCTTACAAGGCCCAAAATCAATCCATCACACGCCTAGCACACACCCATTTGACAACATCGGTTTGGTAAAATTTTAAACTTCGAATCTCTAATTTTAATCACATTTCATGGCATGCTAACATTTGTTTGAGTTTATATAGAACAGTTATGGATGGTTGAGTCAGAGGTTTCATGCAAGAATCTTAAAATACCATGGTTAGGGCATGAAGCTTTCGAAAATTCGGGCCTAGGGATTTCTGATGATTGCACTCCCTGTTTACTTTTGCTATTAGGCCCATCTTTATTTTCTTGTTTTATTCATTTCATTTATTTCTTTTAATCCTTTTTTTTATTTTAATTAATAAACAAATATAAAAATCACATAAAAATAGATTTAGGATTTTTGTTAATTAAATTTTAATTTTGGTAAATTAATTAACTTTAATTTTTTTTTTAGATTAAAATTAATAGAACTTAGGTTTAATTTCATTTTAATTCATTTTCCTTTTCGTAACAAAAATACCAAAAAAACATAGAATTAATTTCTTTTATTTAAATTTCATGTTTCTCTAATAATTATTATTTTTTAAATATAGATCTAGATCAATTTTTTTTAACTTAAACCATTTTCATAAATTAAAACAAAAAACAACAAAAAGATTTTTTATATCTTAGGATTTTTAGACGTCTTTTCAAATTTGCGTGTTATTATTCTTTCGCACTTCCTTTTATTATTGTAACTGTATATTGGGATGTAATAGATGATTAGTAGGACCTTTACCGCTTTTATTTATTTTTTCCCCAGTTTTGGATATGTAAATAATCCCCCTCCCCGAAGCTTTGTAATAGCTAGGTTTTATATTTCTGCACTTTTAAATTACTGCAATTATTAACTGCTAGATATATGAGTAATAAGATTGTATGGCAAGAATAATCAAATATTAGCAAACTTAACACAAGACTAAAATAACTGAACATAACACACCTTGCACATATGCACCCTTAGGGTATACCTCACTTGGTTGCCTCAGAAAATAATGGTCATGTCCCTCGAACGTAGGGATGTCTTAGCAAAGACCCTTAATTCTAAAGTCATCATAAAGATCATGGTCCCTAACGTCCCTCGAGTTTCCTACGAGAAATGATCTTGTCCCTCGATGTTGCCTATATGATGACAGTCCCTTCGAATGCTAAGATATCTTTACATGTTGCCTTCGATGACCATAGCGTCCCTTTCGATAGTCCCTCAACATCCAACGATATGGCTACCTATTCACTAATAGTAGGATAGTGTTGTCTAAAGGAAACAAGAAAATGAACAATCTTTTTCGAGTAGGTAGAAACTCTTAAGTTCTTGCTCAAAATAATAAAAACTCTTTTTCACAAACACTTTCAAAACAATTTTCAAAACCAACTTCGTCACACTCTTGAGGACCGATACAAGGGTTATCACAAAGTTAAACAAAAACTTTTCAAAACACACACAAGAAATTTCAAAATGATCAAGTACCTAAGAGCCCATGGAAAACCACGGATAGAAAGGGTTCTAACACCTTCCCTTTCTATAATCTACCCCCGTACTCAGAAACATCTCGAAAAAGGTTTTTTCTGTTCTTTTTCATTTTCCTTTGTTGGATGAAATAAAAGTCAGTGGTGACTGTTGCTTACCGCAACATTTGCAAATACAAAATGCAAACTAGTATAACAGTCAGTTCTGCCACCGTATCACAACGGGTCTTTGCTAAAGCGTCCCCGTTTCGAGGGACATGACTGTTTTATTGAAGGCAACCAAAGTGGAGTACCCTAGAGGTGTAGATTTGAAATGTGTGTTATGTTCAGTTATTTTAGTATTTTTGTTAGGTTTGCCAGCATTTTGTTATTAGTCTTGTCATGCAATCATAGTTACTAGCAGTAAATTTGTACAGAATATAAAGTGCGGAAGTATAAACCTACACTATTACATGGCTTCGGGGAGGGGATTTACAATGTACAAAATTGGGGGAAGAAAAATAAAGAAAGAGGATAAAATACCATTAACTATTACATCCCATCAACAAATACAAAAAATGTGAAAATGTGAAAAATAAATAACCCGTGCGAAACGGAAAAGAAACGTCTAAGAAATTTCTAAGTAAACAAGAAAATATTTTTTTTGTTGTTTTTATTAAGAAAATATCTAAATTAAATAGACCTAGGTCTAGTTGATTTTAAATTGATAAAATGAAGTTAAAATAATTAATTTAATTAATTTACAAAATTAAAAAATCAATTAGAAAACCTTAAGACTAATTTTTTTATGATTTTTATTTGATTTAAAGTTAATTTAAAATCAATAAAGAAATGAGTAAAGCAAAGTTAAAGATGCGAAGAACCCTCCTTCGGTTCAAGGGAAAATGTGGCCTTTCGATTCAGGGAAGAATGATGGTTTTCGATCCATGGGGACATGCCTTCGATCTTGTGAAGACATGCCTTCGATCTAGAAAAGAACATTGCTGGAGGCGCCGGATGACTTTGCTTGTGGAGGAAAGCACTAAAATTTGCAAGAAAACGTGTCAACAATATGAAAGCATGACATGAGCGTGAACCCAAGTCTTTTCCCAAATTCGACCTCCCATTAATTAGACTTATTTGAGTTTAAATTTGGACTCGTTTGCCTTAGAAAAACCATGGTTTCTTGGGATTCAATGAAAAACACATATCGTGTCTTCTATCTTTGTATGTCCATGAGAACGTTGTGCTATATTATATCCTGGGCATAAATCAGACACTAGGAAATATCAGTACATCAGGAAAACAAGAATATGAAATTGAAATTTTACCAAGGATGAGATGCTTCGACTTGGGCGTGAACTGGCTAGTGTTTGGGAATACTTCTTGCAGACTTCAGGGAGTGAATGGAGTGTTGCTGAAAATTCCTTCGATTGGGACCACTTATAAGGATTTTGATAGCTTTGGGGTGGTTTATGGGGCAGCGTATGCGTGTAAAATAATATGTGTGTATGGTTCCCCGTGGGCTTCTGTCTCCACCTTCTGTGCATATGTATGTGGTCTCCTTATATAGAGGGGATGGAGGGGACAAGAAGGCCAAGGAGTAAATCCATTAAGTTGGTAGTTTAAGGCCATGAATACCATTTTGAAACATTGCAAAAGATGTGGAATTCTTGTCTCTTTTTGAATTTGAATGAATATAGACACATTTAGCTTTCGAATACCTTCAGTCCCTTCCCTTTGATTGGCCTCAAGTTGCCTCCATCGATCGGCTTTGGTTTCACCCTTATAGTTCCTTCGATTGAGTTTTTCCACCTCAATTCGAGTTGCTCATGTCTTGATTCGAATTGTATAAGGCCTTAACATGTTGGCTTCTTTGATCTGCCCCTAAGCTCGCTATCTTTGATTTCCCTGACTGTACTCAACTAGCCCAATCGAAAGACTTTACTCTAGCTAGTCGAAGCTACCTTTGGTAGGAATGTACCTGTACATGGGCTTGGGCTTGGCAATATGCAGGATTTTGGCCAGTAAGCATCTTGGACCAAAACTCACCATAAAGCCAACTTGTCTTCAATAATCATGTGTTCTTCGAATGAACCAGTGAATTCTTCTTCGAAGGGACCACATGAATATGCCTTCGAAGGGACTATCATGCTTGTCAAAGTGTGAAAAATTGTTTCAAACGGAACCCTTGCCCGGTCGAAGCTGGCACAAAGGCATCCAATGCCTTGTGGGCGCTAGCATGAGGCAAGTCAAAGCAAGCGTAAAATAAGCCATTGCCTAGTGACTCGGAATATACATGCAGGAGGCCACTGTTTGTGGATCGAAGGACATTTGTAGGGGATTCTCTCCTAAATTAAACTTGGATCAATGCTTGCTCGAAAGGGGAACCAACACACAATCCAAGCTGATGGGCCAATGCTTGGTCGAAGGGTTTTAGGAGCCCAATCAAAGCTTTCCATTATGCCAATCGAAGGACACTGCTCTGATGTGCTAATCGAAGAACACTGCTCTCATGTGCCAATTGAAGGACACTGCTCTGATGTTCCAATCGAAGGACATTATTCAGATGCCAATCGAAAGGAATTGTTGGCATGCCAATCGAAAGACCCTTTGCTATTAAAAAATTTCATGTTTCTTTAGGTGAGCGTTTGTAACCAACCATGTAAAAGAAACTTTGGGAAACATGAGAGGGAAAATTTTGGGGTACAACAGCAGCCATCCACCCCAACAAAGGGTCTACAACCATCAATGAAACCCTTTTTACAACCATCAAAGAAAAAATAAAAGGAACCAAACCTTGGCTGCATAGATGGACTTGGTCTTTCTAAACTGATACTCAAACTGTTCCCAGGATTCACTCTATGTGATTCTACAACATATCTCCTTAAATTTGCATAATGTTTGTCTGCATCCCCTTCAAGCATCTTCTTGTCTATGAGTTTATCCTTCCATGCCCTAGCCACTGTGATGGCCACATAATAATTTTGCCTCAAGTCTTGAATTATATCACAGATACTGACATTATCAGAGGTTTGAATTTTCTTCAACACTTCCTTAGCCACCCATCTAGAACTTGCAGATTTGTTGTCTAAAACCCTAGCATATATGTGTTTGTCAACTATGGATTTTATAGCATAAATGAGCTTATAGCCCACTTTGGAGCACAACATTAAAAACCCACAATTGGCCCTGCATACTACCTTTACTCTATCACTTTCATTTTTCACAAACATAATTTCCCTCCCATTTAATACTGACCACTCACAGATGGCATATCTAAAATCATCTAGGGAGTTGAATTGCATACCCCACTGAAATTTAAAATCCTTATTTAAATGCTCTTTCCTAAACTTTTCAAACTTTGGCACTTTCCCTTTATCATTGTCAGATAAATCTGGGTCAGAGCTATCCAGCTCATCACTCACATACTCTTCATCCTCACAACTTTTCTATTTGGACCTACTCATAAATTCAGCAACAAAAGGGCTCTCATTGATGGGTTTAGTTACATCAATCCCTTCAAAACCATCTAGAATAACAATGGCCCGTTCATCCTTACTATCACCCAACCCTTCTACGAAATCGTCATCACATCCCTCTATCACAACATTCTCATTGACACACCTTGGACTACTTACTGAGACTCGAATATGAGCAACATCATGCTCCACGAAAATTTCTCCGTCTAGTTGGGTCGCACACGCGTATGTAGCAAAATTATAACAGTCATCATCCTTCCTAATATGGAAATAATTTTCATCTATTTCACGAATTAAATTCCATGTTCTATAAGTTCCCTGCTTATAACCCCAACCGGTAACCAACCCATAGATGCTAAGCATTGTAAACTGATCCAAGTGGAGATCCGAAACTAAAGTACTTACACCCCATTTGAAAATTGTAACTGTGATACGGTGGGAGAACTGATTTGAGGTTTTGTGTTTGTGTTCACAAATGTTTCGGTTTAGCAAGAGTCGCCACCGACTTTTTATTTTATCCAAAGGAAAGGTCAAAAAGCACAGGAAAGACCTTCGAGATGTTTTCTTGGGTTCGGGGGGTAGATTATAAAAAGGGAAGGTGCAAGCACCCTTTTCATCCATGGTTTTCCATGGGCTCTTAGTTACTTGTTTAGATCACTTAATTTTTCTTTTCAATTGTTTGAAATGGTGCTTTGTGTGTGGTTTTGAAAATGTTTTGAAAAGAGGCCTTGTCTAGGAAACGTTTGTAATGATTCTTGTTTGAATGTATACAAAGGTGTTTGTCTATTGAAAAATGTTTCAATGTTTGAATGTTTGAAAGTTTGAAAGTTTGTTTTGGGAAATGTTTTGAAATTGTGTTGTGATGTGTTTTTTTTTTGAAAATAGCAAGGATGTTTGCAAGTTTGATCAAGTAACCAAGAGTTGTCTACCCTATCTACTCAAAGATCTTTCCTACACATTTTTAACCCTTTCACATTGTTGTTTTACCATTGCATTTGGTAAACAAACTTGTGTTTAGATGTTAAACGGGACAGGCGCGGGTCATCGTATTGACCATGATAGCAATTGTGCTAAGTATATTTATCAAATTTTTGAGGGACTAGATCATTTTGTATAGGAAACCAAGATAGCGTCATCAAGAGACTATGATCTTTTTGTTTTGTTTTTGTTTTGCCAAGATATTCAACATGCATACCATGGCCACTTTTAAGGCAACAAGTGGGTGAAACCCTAGGGGTGCATGTGTGCATTGTGTTGTCAATTTACATGCTCTTATGTCTTGTATTAGGTCTAGCTATTTGTTTTGATTTTGGATATTGCATACAAACCCTAATCTCTATCATGGCATATTTGAAAGCTATAAATGCGTAAAGGTAAATCTACAACTATTACAACATTGATATGGGGGGGGGGGGGGGGGGGGGGGGGGGGGGGATACAATTTTGAATAGGGGATTATTTACAAAAAAATTAAAACCCTAAGATTATTACAACCAAATTGAATTAATTGTGCAAATAAATAAATATGCAACTATTTAAATGGACAATTAAATAAATATGCAATATATTATAAATATGCAAAAAAAATGTTTTTGGATTATTTTTATATATGTAAAAAATAAACTATTTAATGCATTAAAAATAATAAAATAAAAGATTATTTTTATTAAGGGTGAACGCCCTAATTTGTTATATATATATATATATATAT